>OY783204.1:24422886-25666143 GCA_963678705.1 Panorpa germanica | reverse complement strand
AACGCTTATTTAAAAAAAAACAAAAAGTTATTAATAAAAGTTGTAGATAATATTATTATCTACAAAAAAGCTCTTTACAAAAATTTTGTGAGAGTTATAGTTTTCAAGATAAACAAAGATCTTCAAAAAAAGCTCTTTACAAAATTTTTGTGAGAGTTATAATTTTCAAAATAAACAAAGTTCTACAAAAAAGCTCTTTACAAAAATTGTGTGAGAGTTATAGTTTTCAAGATAAACAAAGATCTACAAAAAAGCTCTTTACCAAATTTTTGTGAGAGTTATAATTTTCAAAATAAACAAAGTTCTACAAAAAAGCTCTTTATAAAAATGTTGTGAGAGTTATAGTTTTTAAAATAAATTTTTTAAAATGTTGCTTATGAAGAGCATAATCTCAATTTCTTCAAATGCTTAATATCTTATTCATACTAGCTTTCCAAATCCGCAGGATTGAATCGCACAATTACAAGCTGACATATTTTAAATAATCATCCGCTATTTTTCCTAATTTTCCATAAGATAATACCGATATAAATTTAGCTCGTTTATTTTGTGAATAAGAAATGATTGGAGACTTGAATTATGTTTTTATGTGGTTGTTTTAAGATAAAATAAATAAACACAGTCTCAAAGAGTTGTGCTATGTTCGAGTTCGAGTTCGAGTATAATAAACACCGATGGGATAGATATATCGCACCGAGCAAAGTTAATGGTTAAAGACTGTAGAATATTACAGGGTATAGGCAATGAGCGTGCAATAGTTATCTGATAATTGTCTCCACATAATTAACGGAGTTGCAGCTCTGCCATAAACCAGGGATGAGCAGATGTAGGTCCGTTACCTCTATATCGTACCACCACAACAAATTCTAAGTCGTTTATGGCGAGTTCACACTTGCGTGTTCAGTTATTTGTGCTGCTTGCCAATTAATTGAGGTTAAGTAGACTAAAATTCCCAAAACATTCATCCAAATTTTCGTTTGTTGTTTGACAACTGACAAACTTGGGTGACATAAATACTTAGGTGAAACGATACTTGTCCATTTTTTGACTCGCGAAATATAGATTTGGATACTATACAGCAGGTTAAATATTACAAAAGAACCATGTTTTTTTATGTTTAAATCGTTTTATGTAAGTAACTATAAACGCAAATCAAAATCTAAAACTAAAAAAGACAATTATTCAAAATTGTATTTAGAGAGCACAAGTAAGTAGAGCTATGTAATAAAGAGCTAGAAAGTTGAAATTTGATATTCAGGTTCACTTTGTTCCACTCGAATTTTAAATATTTTTGAAGTCACAAATTTCCTTGCAGTAGAGCAAACAAACACAACACAAACGTTTTTCGATTTTTGGAATTGGCCCCTTGTAAAAACTATTGGACTTTACTGCCTGTGCAATGTACCTTGTTTATGTAGTGTTTCAGAATTGCCTCTTTTAAAGTCACATAGCGGATAATGTTAAAGGTAATTTATTATATGACTTATTTTTATTATATATTTTTTTTCATTATTTATGTTTTAATAATAATGCAATTCTAAGAGATAATTTAACCATCAAGTAAGGTTTACTGTTTTAAAAATTACAAAAAGTAGAGTCACTAAAACCATTGCAACTTGTAAACTAACGATTGGAATGTCATGAAATTTTAATACATATCGTTTGAAGGTTTGTACTATCCAAAAATCATATTTGTATAAACATAAATTTATCGATAGTGGCGCCATTTATCATTTTAGAAACAAATATATAAAATAATTATACGAATCGTACAAAATTAAATAACAAACATTAGACACTAAAACATACCCCCGCAGTTCGTCCCTTTATGTATTTAGCAATACAAATAAATTATTACAGTAAAAGCACTTTGTAGTTTCAGTGTAGTTAATAACTAATATAACATATTAAAACACAATAAACGTACAATAGTTTAGCGGCAGTTCTACGTATGGGGAATGGAAGTGGAGGGGAGGGGTCTACGTTCCGTAGTTTAAGCTACATTGTAGCAGCTATAATACGTAGCGCAGCTAATATTCACGGCAACAATGTTATGTTTATAGTTTTATTTATAGATGTTTTGGTAGTTTGCTCTCTGTATTTGAAGCTTATTATAACAAAATTGCAACAATATATAAATAAATCTGCATAAACGTAAAATACTTTTATAAACATTTACTTAAAAAATATTCTTTGTATTTTTCATACAGAAAGAAATATAACATCATTAATCATAATTTTATTATCACAAGATCAGATTACTATAATATTTTTTTAAATATATTATTATTAATGTTGTTTTCATAATTACAACATGACTGCGTTATGGCTTGTAGTTAAACATTAAGCCAGTAGATGTCGGTGAGAGCGTTCTTAATGCTTAAGCATCTACCTTGTTATTACTTTGACTAGAACAGCCCGAAGTTATTATCATAATGTATTGCTAATGTGATAAAACTCCCTGATTTGAACACGCGCAACCCTCTAGGCATTTTTGTAGGTATTTAAAAGATATCATTTGCCTTACTCGCCTCGTCTGGAGTCGGTTCGCTTCGGTATTGGTACTAAAAAATCGCGTATTATATTTTAAATGTAATGTGCTCTGTTATATAAAAGAGATAGCAACTAGCGGTTGTGAGGTCACATGCAATTAGAATGTTGTCCAACGTTGAATCCCTTTAATAATCAAAAAGAGACAAAATGACTTTTTTAATTGTTAATATCTCACCAACACTTTTATAGAAATTAAGACATAGGACACAAGCCCATTGTTATAAAAATAATACAAGTGTTCCATCTGATGTCCATTTGATGCACTAACCATATAAGATTAAATAAATCTTTCCTATATTGCAAAGTTATAGAGAAATTTCATAGTTTACTATGCATAATATTATTTTAAAAGTTCACGAGGCTTTGTGTTAGATCCCGGTACGCCGTACTCCGGGACATGTGGGGTTAAGACATAATATACAAGGAGGTAAGTCGAGGTAAATCTCCTGCTGGCGTTATGCAGGACACGGTGGCAACGACGCCGACGGTAGCGTAGCCAAATCGTGGCTTATATCCTAAGGCCTTAACCAAGAACAACCTATAGTTCGATTACACTTAATATTTGCATTCACTAAAATATATAGAGAATTAGGTTATGTTTTTATATATATTTACATAGAGTGATCCGACAATGAAGACTCAACTATCATAACCGTGTTTAATGCTTTCAAATGACGTCATACATAATTTCACATTGATTTGTTTTCATTTGAAATCCATCTGTATTAAATATGAATGGAAAAAGAGCATAAATTAAAAAGCATGCGTAAACATCTTCTAATGGGCTTGTGTCCTCATTTTTAGTGGTCGATTTTTCAATTGTTGATTGAACTTGATGTTAATAAATGTGTATTGGCGTGTTTATATTATTAAATATCTAAATATTGACGGAGATATAGCAATTAAAAGTTTGAATTGTAGTTTGAGCGCTAGAAATGGTCGGCCATATTTGTATGACGTGAAATGCATTTTAACGTCAGTTATTTGTTGAGTAGGTCAGTGCTGTGGTAATGTTCTGTAGCTGTTGGTAGTCGAATAATCAATTCAAATCAAAGAATAATAAATTTTTATTTTATTTAACTCTGTTACGGCAGACATAATATTGGAATTTTATTGTTCCTTGAAATAGCTGTAAATAATATTTGATATATAAATACATATAGCAGAGATTTATGATCTGTAAGGTTGGTAATCTTACACAAGGATTGTGATGTCACATGCACTTGGAATGTGTGCAACGTTGAATCCCTTTAATAATTAAAGAGAAAAAATGACTTTTTTAATTGTTAATATCTTCTTACATATAAGGAGTTATTAAAAAATAATTGAACATTTGAGGTTCTAGTAACCAACTTTATCAATGTATAGTACACTTTTATAGAAATTAAGACATAGGACATAAGCCCACTCCTTGATAACAGTGGTCTGCTTTCAAACGTTTTTTTTTTATTTCTGTCGATTTCCGATAATATTATGATAGCTACAGTCGGTTAGCCTCCCTGAAAATATCTTATTTTTTAAAGTTTTTTATGTAAATATGTTCACAAATGTGTATACTTGAAGATACGTCAAGAATTAATATGTTAGGCAAGGTTACATCAGGATCTGATGACTATTAATATTCGAAAATGATGAATAATACTAGTGTGATACCAGCTTTACAGTTTAAACGTGGTGTTTTGTGTGAGGGTTTCATCCCTGTTTGTCTCTGTGTACTAGCGACCCTACACCCCACATATTCTGCATACTGAATCATTATCCATGCATAATATACAACCCCCAACACAAGTGCATCATAGTCGACGCGTATACAACTACTCTGGCGCCATTGCTATACAAGATATGTTAAATTAAATATTTAATAGAAACGAAACAATAATCATTTGAATACATCACTTTCTTTAAATAATCCACAAAAAGTCTAGAGCCGTTAAATGTTTGTTTAAGAAAATCTATATTTTAAAGACACTGTTGACTTGTGTACGATATACTGATAAATTGCTATTGCCTACACTACATATTTGTGAAATATGGACTTAATAAAATGTATACAACAAAAATTGCTCATTAACAAAAAGGTATTACCTCATTTAAAACACCGTGTATATGTTTTTTGTTAGTAATTAAAAATAAACTGTTAAATTACTATCTATATCTCTAATAACTTTATTTCCATGTAACAATCGTGTGAAAATCTTAAGTCAATAATCAACTTTAATACACTCGCTATAAGTATGACGAAATTTGACCACGTTAATAATTCCAATAAGTAATCGAGGTAGGGTATAGTATCCTACGGTGATGGTAATGAATCACGCGAAGGAGAAATGGTTTAAGTGGAGGCAAATGAACGATCCAAGAATGATAAAGATTTTAATTAAAATTGTCTAACGATGTACTCGTATTGTATATCTGTATGCAATGGCAGTTATTGCAAATTTATTTATTTGGAATATATTAAACCGCAAAAATAAGTTTTGAAAATGAATATTGCTATATTTTTAGCTTAATTCCAATTTTTATATGACTAGTAACATTTTGGGTTTGTCATAAATTTTATAGCCTTTAATATAGTTCTAAAATTTACGCTTAAGACTTAAATTTTTATATGACTTACCGGAATTTAACTAGAAAATATAGCAATACTAATTTTTAAAAGTAATTTTTGCGGTTCCAACTCATTAAAAGTCAGTGGAAGAAAAGTCAGTGGAAGCTTAAAATGTAGATACGTTATTCATCTAACTAATTGCAGCTTTAGATTTTGATTCGCGTTTATAGTTACTTACATAAAACGATTTAAATATAAAAAAACACTGTTTTTTGATAATGTTTAACCTGCTGTATAGTATCGCCATCTATATTTCGCGAATCAAAAATGGCCAAGTATCGTTTCACCTTAATCTTCTTAAATAATCCATGCGACGTCATGAATTCAGCGATCCTCTTAGACTAGAATAACATTTTAACTTAATAAATTTAATTTTATTATTTTCAAGAAATGAATTCCCTAATAGTTCGAGATACCATAAAGCACCTTCTTTACTCATGCTACTGTTTTTTATGCACGATGCAACTTCAGTCCGTTCATCCGGCCACAAATAACCTGATGTCTCCATTGTATGTCGTCAGATAGCCATTGTCCAAAGGGTTGCATTCATGATCCTATATTAATATATATTAAATTCTTATAATGATTTTTTTATAAGTATAAAACTTAGTTTTTAAAGCTACACCACTGATGTATTGTTATTGTCCAGAAGCCATCTTTGCTTAGAAAATATGCATACGTAAAACATTATACATCGTCACGACAAAGTCTGTGTTTGGAATATTTAATAATAAATTGAAATGATACTAAACTAGTGAGGGAAGAACGCTTTCTTAATCCTTATAACAAATACCTTTTTCTACACTGTGAGAAATACCTGGTAAATATTACTATGTGAATATAGTATCAAGGTTACTATTTTTATTTGATGCTGTAGAAATTTTTGTTGTAAAATATATAATTCTGTTCATACCCTCTTTCATTCTATAAATTGCCGTCTCTTTTATAGAACAGAGTGTAAAATAGATCCACATAAAGTTTCGATGCTATGAAACGACTTATGACGTCAATTTTTGACTATTTAAAAAAATAAAAACCATCTTTATTAAATGTACCTAGTTACCTAGCGCCTGGATGATATACTATCACTCTAACATTGAACATTTGACTGAGCTGATTCATCATGTATATTAATTTCATAAAACGCTTCTGATACGTACGCCCAATGAGTAATGGGTAATGTGTATGTTCCTTACATTGTATACGCACTTTTATATAAGACAATTTTCTTAGAAATCGTTGTCGTCCAAGTATTCAACAAATACTGTTATTTGGCGCGTGATTTGAATATTTCTATCGTCTAGCCAATGCCTTTAAACTAAATATAGTAACAAGTTACTACTACATTCAATTGTGACAGTAGTAATCATACGAATCAAACCTTTAGTTAACGTTATACGAGTACCAGGGCCGCATTTAGGCATAAGCAGCATAAGCCCAGTGCCTAGTGGCCCGCGCCCCAATGGGCTTGTGTCCTCTTTTTTTTAGTGGCCGATTTTTCAATTGTTGATTGAAATTGATGTTAATAAATGTGTATTGGTGTGTCTATTTTATTAAATATCTAAATATTGATGGAGATATAGCAATTAAAAATTTGAATTGTAGTTTTAGCGCTAGAAATGGTCGGACATATTTGTATGACGTGAAATGCATTTTAACGTCAGTTATTTGTTGAGTAGGTCAGTGCTGTGGTAATGTTTTGTAGCTGTTGGTAGTCAAATAATCAAGTCAAATCAAAGAATAAAAAGTTTTTATTTTATTTAACCCTGCTAAGGCAGACATAATATTTAAATTTTATTATTCCTTGAAATAGCTGTAAATAATATTTGATATTTTGATATATAAATACATATAGCAGAGATTTATGATCTGTAAGGTTGGTAACCTTAGACAAGGATTGTGATGTCACATGCAATTGGAATGTGTACAACATTGAATCCCTTTAATAATTAAAGAGACAAAATGACTTTTTTAATTGTTAATATCTCCTAACAAATAAGGAGTTATTAAAAAATAATTGAACATTTGAGATTCTAGTAACCAACTTTATCAATAGAAATTAAGACATAGGACACAAGCCCATTGTAGTTTTAGTTTTATTTATTAATTATTTTTATTACGCATTATTAAAATAAAATTCAAAAAAAATTTGCAGTATATGTGGAGGGGTGAGGGAGGGAGCTTCCAACTATGCCGCCAGTTTTTGTGGTGTCATGTCTTCATATATAGGACAACACCGCTGCCTAATAAGTTTATGATTATATATGTACATAATCAATTTAACTTGATAACAACCAAACCCAGAAAATATAATTCTTTTGTCCGGGAATCGAACCCGAATACACTGCAGTCAAACATCAATGCTTTTACCCACTGTGCATCATTTTATTAGAATCCTATTATAGTAATATGAAAATATAATTATTACATTGTAAAATATTAATATTATAACACAAATATGAGGTACAGATTTTTTGTTTTAATAATAATTAATACAAAAAGATAGAAAGAAATAATTTTTGCTATTTCATATTTTTTATAAGAATCTGGTAGCCTTCGTCTTCACGAAGTCAAAATAATTTCCATAGAAATCGAATAATTCAAGTTTTAAGTATCCTGCAAACGAAAAATTATTAGCATTAGCATCAACAAACAACAATTTGTAAAATATATATTTTGTATTAGGGTAGCATAAACTTTAAAAATAAATTTAAAAGACACAATGTTGTCATGGCTAATAATAATAAATGAATTTCATTCATAAAAATCCAAACAATAGTAATCCTTATATTTTATAAAAGTATCAGGCTAGCAGAAATGTGAAAAATACCAACTAAAAAAGTCATTCATTCATGTTTTCTTTCATTCATTCGGATTGATTCGGATCCAATTCGGATGATTCGGATCAATTCGGATAATTAATTATTGACATAATATTTTCAGTTATTTATTTAAATTATTATTGTATTGCAAAGTGCCAGTTTTTTACCTAAATATTTACATTTTTTAGATATAATTAATGTTTTTTAAAATACTTTTTTACTGAATATCAAAGACGTACACTTTTTATTTTAAAGTTGACATTTCAAATTTGAGGTTAGAAATGGTTTAAACTTTAACCATGAATATTTTCTATTTCTTAATTAAAAGTGGTATATTTATGGTTAAATAATGACTATTACTTAATGATTTGCACATTTCTTCATTATATTTAAAGCGCCGTAAAACATACAGTAAAATGCAGTATTTTTTTGTACAAGTGTCAAAACATAAAATGTAGGTGTATCGTTAATCAATGTAATCAATAAATATGTAAATCTGTTTTGAACGAAGTTTTTTTTATTTAAGGTACTGGAAATACAAGCACAGATGGAACCTATAAGCCTTCCTTTCTCACCGATCAGGAATTAAAACATTTGATCTTGGAGGCAGCAGATGGATTTCTATTTGTAATAAGCTGCGATACAGGAAGAGTTATATACGTCTCAGATTCCGTGGCTCCTGTTCTTAATCAATCACAGGTAAATTTTATTTAAAATCAATTCTTATTGTATATTTATGATAGAAAACTAGAATAAACTGATATAAAATTGACCATTAGTTTTCAAAGACGCGATTTGTAAAATGTGTTGATTTGTAATGTTTCAGAATGAATGGTACGGGTCATGTATTTATGATAATTTACACCCAGAAGATGTGGAAAAAGTCAGGGAACAATTATCAACACAGGAACCTCAAAATACTGGAAGGATCCTGGATCTTAAAACAGGAACAGTGAAAAAAGAAGGCCACCAATGTAAGTTACCTTCTCCTGGCTTTCAGAACTTGTTTCTTTACAAGGTTTTTTTTAGATTCTTGAGAAACTAAAGTGATCTATATAAAAATACAACACACGTTAACATGAATTTTAACTTAAACATTTTAAAATGTGTTGTTGTTACATAATCTATAGATTCATTGCGTCACGATTGCATTTATGCAATATCAATCATTTATTCGATCGGAATAAAAGAATAAATTATTTTATTCAACACCTGTGTATTATTTTATATTATAAAAGTAAAAACAATTTAATTATTACATAACAAGTATAAATTTTATACAGTTCACTTTAAAAGAAATATAATACTCTATGCAACAAACGTTACACAATAGTTTGTTATATAATTAACTTCATTTAATTAATTAAAAAATCTAATGTTTTTAAATTGTAATAAATATTATTAATTCCTGATTCTTTTATGTTTTAGCATCAATGCGATTATGCATGGGATCCAGACGTGGCTTTATTTGTCGGATGAAGGTTGGAAATATTGCTGCAGATAATATGGCAGTAGGACATCTAAATCGTTTAAAACAAAGAAATTCTTTGGGTCCTAGTAGAGATGGTCAAAATTACGCTGTTGTTCATTGCACTGGATATATTAAAAACTGGCCCCCTACAGGTAGTAGACCAGTACCGATTGGTTGGTTTCACTTTATTTCACATAAGATATATTGTCATAGCACAGGCACATAGCAATTTGGCATCATTGAATTTATTCCAAGACACAAATTACAGAAACTAATATCTTAGTTGTTACTAGAAAAAGCTTTTACAAAATGCTATGTGTTTGGGAAAGCCTAGCAAATGAATAATTTTAATTACAACTTATAATACGTTTTAAACATTATATATCAAGAACATAATTAGTCTGGAATATATGCAACAGTTCTTTTATTAGTAAAATTAGTAATATTAAAAAAATATCAGCATTGATGGTTTATCAACTTAAAAACAAATACAATTAATCGAGTTGCATTACAATCTTTTTTCATTTAAAATAGAAAGATCAATTACTTGTGAATTCTAATATAATACTATAAATAAATGTGGATTATTGATAATTTTATTAAATAATTGAAGTATGCAATTTTTTGTTAACTTTCTTTTATTACAACTAAATTTGACAGACTATTTTTTAAATTCAAATGAAATTCATATAAAATAATATAATTTCTGTTTTAATATTTTCTCTGTTTAGGAAATGAAAAATGCAGATTCCAGTTTATCCAAATACAATAATAATATATATTTAATTCTCTAGTAACTACAAAGAAAGCTGATTGTACCATTTGTGTAAACACCCCTAATGTTTAAATGCTATTAGATTTATTTCCAGGAGTTCAAATTGAGCGGCAAACTGAGGACGAGATTCATGCATCCCATTGTTGTCTAGTTGCCATTGGGAGGCTGCAGGTTTGTAAATTATTACTTGAAATATGGTCTTGGATCTTTTTAGACGTATTTTAAAACCTTATTACTTTACAGGTTACTTCCACAGCAAATACATCGGATTTGTCAGGTTCGAACAGTCAGGCTGAATTCATATCTCGTCATTCAACTGATGGTAAATTTAGTTTTGTTGATCAACGAGTTATGGGTCTATTAGGATATTCTCCACCTGAGCTTTTAGGAAAAAGTTGCTTTGATTTTTTTCATCCTGAAGATCAAACGCATATGAAAGAAAATTTTGAACAAGGTAAGAATAAAACCTTCTTGACGCATTTAGTTTATAAAAGATAAACCATACAATTAATCATAAATTCGTTTTTTCAGTATTAAAATTAAAAGGACAAGTAATATCATTAATGTATAGATTCCGAGCGAAAACCCGAGAATGGGTTTGGCTTCGAACGTCTGCATTTGCCTTCTTAAATCCATACACGGATGAAGTAGAGTACATAGTATGTACAAATACAACACACAAGTAAGTACTGAACAAGATATTTCGATGTTATAATACTGAAAGTTATTTAAAATGTAAATTTTAATGTTGCAGAACGTTACAATCTGGTCCAGAAAGTGCTCCTACAGATGTAGAACAAGTTGCGTACCAACAACAACAACAACAACAGCCTGGTTTAGATTATTCACTACAACGACGTGACACTTCTGTGTATTCTCATATGATTCCACCCACACATCAAATTCCAAATCAAGCACGACCTTCTAGCACACAAAATGTGTATAACAGTTATGATCCAACTCCTCCACCTATAGCGTATGGTTCACCAGGAGCTCCAGGTGGGTCAGGATCAACTTTAGGAAGAATAAATAAAACAAATACCACGAGTCCAACGCCAGCGCAAACAGCTTGGAGTCTAAGACAGGTAACTATTTTTTAATAAAGTTTTTAACGCGAATTTACAGAAGTTTATACCAGTACTTATTTATTTCAGCAACCAGTAACCGAGGGCTACCAGTATCAGCTGAGCCCCTCCAGGTCTCCCAGCGGTCCTACGTATACACAATTGAGTGGAGGGCCCCGTCCAAATGTTTATCACACTAATACGCAACCCAACAATGCAGGTTTGTAAAGGTTTATGTAAAACGTAATAAAATATTTAATAATGTAATCAACTTATGTTGTATCACTATTGTTACAGGTATGTGGACATGGCAGAATTCAAGTCAAGCGTCAGACTCAGGTCCAGGTTCAAGTGGTTCTGGGGGACACTCTGTTGGAGGACCTGGTTCAGTTCCAGGTCCAGGTAATCCACAAGGACAACCTCAAGGTCAAGAGTTATCAGATATGCTTAGCAGTATGTTAGACCAAGGTGGACAAGCCATTGAGGACATGAACATTAATTTTTTTAATACTCCGTTCGAATGACAATTGATAAACAAATTCTACGAGTGACTTTCACAACAGAACTAAATGAAGAACATGGAACTGAAGAAATGAATTTTAGTGAAATTACTGAATTGTTGTATAAGTGGCAGTGAAACTTAAATATAATATATATGAACATATATTTATTAAATTTCAAAACAGCGAACATTGTATATTTACAACTTTGTTGAACGTGGTGTTGAACAATGGACAAAGACAAAGACAAAGAAAAGTGATTGTAATAAAAACACCATGTCTCAACACCATTTAAAAATCAAATGTTGAAGTAACCGGTGTGTGGTGTGGTGTGTTTGTGTGACTGAACAGGCCATTTTGTGTTTATTTGCATGAGTTAATATAATTGTACGTAATTCATTTTACACCATCAATATTTAGAGGAACTGAAAATGATTTCTCATTTATTGGGCGGTTAGTTTTAATTTTAATTGACCTCAAAAATATGTATCCCTTTTATGTGCACAAATTTCTAACTTATACAATTTTTATAATAATTATTTAATTTCTTTAAGCCTATTATTTTTATTATTATGTGCATTGTATAATTGCGTGGACTCCACCTCTAGATAATAAGTATAAATAATTTCTAAAGAATATAACACATCTTTTTAAATTTTTTTAAATCTTATATTATTTCAAAGCTCATTACAGTATAAACATATCTTAAATTTTATGTTTTACTTTTAAGCCTTATGTGTACGTTTTATCTGATGTAGGGTATTTCACCCTTTCAATATAATATTTGGAAATACTCCTTCAAGATTAAACTGTAATTTAATATTCCAACTTTGTTTTATTTTAATATGTAAATTAATTTTATAAATTGTGTTGTTTATGTAAGCTAGACATGTTGTAGTTACAAAAACAAGTATTTTTTATTATTTTACTTAATTATGATAAAAAATAATATATAAACATTTTTATTTAATAATCTGGTGTTTTGTAAATGTCCATGGACTTCTACTTTTTTCTACTACCATTCCTTACAGCAACCACAACAGCTATAGAACATGCAGACAGGAACTCCAGCAACATTGACACATTTGTTCTTATGTACTTCATTCGAAGACTTTTTAAGTTTTACCTGAATAAAATGATTTTTTTTAATAAATATGTGTTTTTTTTAATTATTTTTTAAATTATATGTTTAGTTAATTCAATAACCAAAAATAGCCTTTTTCTGAAAGCTTAATTTTCATATATTTAAAAGTAAAAATTATCATTGAACTTTTTTATATTCTCTAAATATTTTAATTCATTTAAACCGAAAATATCACTTAGTAAAAATATCATGTTAATGTATCAGGGTAACATACACGGCAATAATATATTTAAAAATCTCCGGTGTTTTTAAATTCATTCATAAGCATAGGGACTTTAAGTACTTGGTGTAATTCGGTACAAATATCGTGTTAATGTATCAGGGTAACATACACGGCAATAATATATTTAAAAATCACCGGTGTTTTTAAATTCATTCATAAACAAACATATGGGTAGAATTTAATCCTTTAATAATTCGGTACAATATCTTGTTAATGTATCAGGGTAACATACAAGGGTATAACATTAAAAAAAATCACCGTTGTTTGTAAATTCATTCATGAATAAGTAGTACCCGATAGAATAAAATCCTTCAGTAATGGGTACAATATCGTGTTAATGTATCAGGGTAACATACATGGCAATAACATTTTAAAAAAAACACCGGTGTTTTTAAATTCATTCATTAGCAAATGGATAGAAGAATCTTAGTGTAAATTAGTAAAATATCAATAAAATAGTTATGTACCAGCTAGTATTCCGTCATTCGGATTATTAATTACACACAATATTTTTAATTCAATTATTTTGAATGTTAATGCAATTTCTTTTGATAGGGTCATGTTTGTTAAACGTTATATTGATAACCTAATTAAATGTAATAAAACTAAGCGTATCTGGCTCTATGCAAGTTTTTTTTAAATTCATGGATACTTTTTTATAAAAGTTAAATTTTCTAATTTACAATTTTTTTCATGGGATCTTGTCCGTTACTCTTTAAATAGATAAGCTGTATAATTAAATTTGCAATATCTACGCGTTTCTGGTATTTATGCAAGTTTTTTTAAATTGATGGACATTTTTTCTAAAAGTTTTATTTTTATCTTTTACAAATTTTTTAATGAGGTTACATCCGGTGTTCGTTAAATTAATAAACTGCTCCATTAAAATTTAAATATCTGTACTTTTCCAGCTTTTATGCAAATAATAATGAAGCAAAGTACTAACTTTAAACGCTGTTTTCTGGAAAACCGTAGCATATAATTAAAAATGGTTTTCATTTTTGAGATCAGCATAGGAAATTACGTTAGAAAATATGTATTATATGTCAAAATAAATTTTTGGAATTTTTGAAAAAGTAACAAGAGTTATAACCTTCTGTCATCTCGCAGAAATACAGAAACTTTGAGTTTTTCTAAAATTAAAAAATGTTTTAATGCAGTTATGTTCGCTAATCTTTAAATTAAATAACTGCTTTATTACATTTTAAATATCTACGCGATTCTGGCTTTTACGCGACCTTTTTTAAATTCATGGACTTTTTTTTCTAAATATTTTTTTTGGATTTCTTGAAATTTTTTGATGCAGTTATGTTCGTTAGGCTTTAAATTAAATAACTGCTTCATTACATTTTAAATATCTACGCGATTCTGGCTTTTATGCGACCTTTTTTAAATTCATGGACTTTTTTTTCTAAATTTTCTTTTTGGATTTCTTGAAATTTTTTGATGCAGTTATGTTCGTTAGGCTTTAAATTAAATAACTGCTTCATTACATTTTAAATATCTACGCGATTCTGGCTTTTATGCGACCTTTTTTAAATTCATGGACTTTTTTTTCTAAATTTTTTTTAGGATTTCTTGAAATTTTTTGATGCAGTTATGTTCGTTAGGCTTTAAATTAAATAACTGCTTCATTACATTTTAAATATCTACGCGATTCTGGCTTTTACGCGACCTTTTTTAAATTCATGGACTTTTCTTTTCTAAATTTTTTTTTTGGATTTCTTGAAATTTTTTGATGCAGTTATGTTCGCTAGGCTTTAAAGTAAATAACTGCTTCATTACATTTTAAATATCTACGCGATTCTGGCTTTTATGCGACCTTTTTTAAATTCATGGACTTTTTTTTCTAAATTTTCTTTTTGGATTTCTTGAAATTTTTTGATGCAGTTATGTTCGTTAGGCTTTAAATTAAATAACTGCTTCATTACATTTTAAATATCTACGCGATTCTGGCTTTTATGCGACCTTTTTTAAATTCATGGACTTTTTTTTCTAAATTTTTTTTAGGATTTCTTGAAATTTTTTGATGCAGTTATGTTCGTTAGGCTTTAAATTAAATAACTGCTTCATTACATTTTAAATATCTACGCGATTCTGGCTTTTACGCGACCTTTTTTAAATTCATGGACTTTTCTTTTCTAAATTTTTTTTTTGGATTTCTTGAAATTTTTTGATGCAGTTATGTTCGCTAGGCTTTAAAGTAAATAACTGCTTCATTACATTTTAAATATCTACGCGATTCTGGCTTTTATGCGACCTTTTTTAAATTCATGGACTTTTTTTTCTAAATTTTTTTTTTGGATTTCTTGAAATTTTTTGATGCAGTTATGTTCGTTAGGCTTTAAATTAAATAACTGCTTCATTACATTTTAAATATCTACGCGATTCTGGCTTTTATGCGACCTTTTTTAAATTCATGGACTTTTTTTTCTAAATTTTTTTTAGGATTTCTTGAATTTTTTTGATGCAGTTATGTTCGTTAGGCTTTAAATTAAATAACTGCTTCATTACATTTTAAATATCTACGCGATTCTGCCTTTACGCGAACTTTTTTAAATTCATGGACTTTTTGTTCTAATTTTTTTTTTCGGATTTCTTGAAATTTTTTGATGCAGTTATGTTCGTTAGGCTTTAAAGTAAATAACTGCTTGATTACATTTTAAATATCTGCGCGTTTCTGGCTTTTACGCGACCATTTTTAAATTCATGGACTTTTTTTTCTAAAAATTTTTTTTTGGATTTCTTGAAATTTTTTGATGCAGTTATCTTCGTTAGGCTTTAAAGTAAATAACTGCTTCATTACATTTTAAATATCTACGCAGATACTCAAAAAAATGCATTGCTCTTAAAATCATAAAAGTGAACCTTTTCATCATTTTTAACAAGATTATAGTCTTCTTTCTATATGGAGATATAATAAATTTTTTTTTTTGATTTCTTGAAGTTTTTTGATGCAGTTATGTTCGTTAGGCTTTAAAATAAAGAACTGCATCATTAGATTTTAAATATCTACGCAGATACTCAAAAAAATGCATTGCTCTTAAAATCATAAAAGTGAACCTTTTCATCATTTTTAACAAGATTATAGTCTTCTTTCATTGAGATTTAATATATTGATATATCATAAACTAAAATACTTATTTAAAAATGAATTATAAATTTGAAATCATCATTCAAAATTAAGTTAAAATCTGTTATAAAATGACAAATATATTTTCTTCAATTTTTATGAAAAGTAAGAAGGTTATACTCTTGTTAAAATTGATAAAAATGTTGAATTTTTAATTTTAGAAAAAATCAAAGTTTCTATATTTCTGTGAGATGAAAGAAGGTTATACTCTTGTTAAAAATGATAAAAATGTTGAATTTTTAATTTTAGAAAAAATCAAAGTTTCTGTATTTCTGCGAGATGAAAGAAGGTTATACTCTTGTTAAAATTGATAAAAATGTTGAATTTTTAATTTTACAAAAATCAAAGTTTCTGTATTTCTGCGAGATGAAAGAAGGTTATACACTTGTTAAAAATGATAAAAATGTTGAATTTTTAATTTTACAAAAATCACAGTTTCTGTATTTCTGCGAGATGAAAGAAGGTTATACTCTTGTTAAAATTGATAAAAATGTTGAATTTTTAATTTTACAAAAATCAAAGTTTCTGTATTTCTGCGAGATGAAAGAAGGTTATACACTTGTTAAAAATGATAAGAATGTTGAATTTTTAATTTTAGAAAAAATCAAAGTTTCTGTATTTCTGCGAGATGAAAGAAGGTTATACTCTTGTTAAAATTGATAGAAAAGTTAAATTTTTAATTTTACAATAATCAAAGTTTCGTATTTTTGCGAGATGAAAGAAGGTTATACTCTTGTTAAAATTGATAAAAATGTTAAATTTTTAATTTTACAAAAATCACAGTTTCTGTATTTCTGCGAGATAAAAGAAGGTTATACACTTGTTAAAAATGATAAAAATGTTGAATTTTTAATTTTAGAAAAAATCAAAGTTTCTGTATTTCTGCGAGATGAAAGAAGGTTATACTCTTGTTACTTTTCATAAAAATTGAAGAAAATATATTTGTCATTTTATAACAGATTTTAACTTAATTTTGAATGCTGATTTCAAATTTATAATTCATTTTTGAATAAGTATTTTAGTTTATAATATATCAATATATTAAACCTCCATATAGAAAGAAGACTATAATCTTGTTAAAAATGATGAAAAGGTTCACTTTTATGATTTTAAGAGCAATGCAATTTTTTGAGTATCTGCGCAGATATTTAAAATCTAATGATGCAGTTCTTTATTTTAAAGCATAGCGAGCATAACTGCATCAAAAAATTTCAAGAAATTAAAAAAAAAAATTTAGAAAAAAATGTCCATGAATTTAAAAAAGGTCGCGTAAAAGCCAGAATCGCGTATATATTTAAAATGTAATGAAGCAGTTATTTAATTTAAAGCCTAACGAATAAAACTGCATCAAAAATTTTTAAGAAATCCAAAAAAAAATTTTAGAAAAAAAAGTCCATGAATTTAAAAAAGGTCGCGTAAAAGCCAGAATCGCGAATATATTTAAAATGTAATGAAGCAGTTATTTAATTTAAAGCCTAACGAATAAAACTGCATCAAAAAAATTTAAGAAATCCAAAAAAAAAATTTAGAAAAAAATGTCCATGAATTTAAAAAAGGTCGCGTAAAAGCCAGAATCGCGTATATATTTAAAATGTAATGAAGCAGTTATTTAATTTAAAGCCTAACGAATAAAACTGCATCAAAAATTTTTAAGAAATCCAAAAAAAAATTTTAGAAAAAAAGTCCATGAATTTAAAAAAGGTCGCGTAAAAGCCAGAAACGCGTATATATTTAAAATGTAATGAAGCAGTTATTTAATTTAAAGCTTAACGAACATAACTGCATCAAAAAATTTAAAGAAATCCAAAAAAGAAAGTCCATGAATTTAAAAAAGGTCGCGTAAAAGCCAGAAACGCGTATATATTTAAAATGTAATGAAGCAGTTATTTAATTTAAAGCCTAACGAATAAAACTGCATCAAAAATTTTTAAGAAATCCAAAAAAAAATTTTAGAAAAAAAGTCCATGAATTTAAAAAAGGTCGCGTAAAAGCCAGAAACGCGTATATATTTAAAATGTAATGAAGCAGTTATTTAATTTAAAGCTTAACGAACATAACTGCATCAAAAAATTTAAAGAAATCCAAAAAAGAAAGTCCATGAATTTAAAAAAGGTCGCGTAAAAGCCAGAAACGCGCAGATATTTAAAATGTAATGAAGCAGTTCTTTAATTTAAATTCTAGCGAACATAACTGCATCAAAAAATTTCAAGAAATCCAAAAAAAAATTTTAGAAAAAAAAGTCCATGAATTTAAAAAAGGTCGCGTAAAAGCCAGAAACGCGTATATATTTAAAATGTAATGAAGCAGTTATTTAATTTAAAGCTTAACGAACATAACTGCATCAAATAATTTAAAGAAGCAGTTCTTTATTTTAGAGCATAGCGAACATAGCTGCTTCAAAATTTTTCAAGTAATAAAAAAAAAATTCTTTTCACAAAATTGTCCATGAATTTAAAAAAGGTCGCATAAGAAACAGACACGCTTAGTTATTTAAAATTTAATCAAGGATTTCTTTGTAAGTTCTTTTTAACTGTATCAAAGAAATTGAAAAAATAACTTCGTTTCTAAAAAAAACCTAATGATTGCAGAAAATTCAGACAAGCGTAGATATTGTAAATTTAATTAAACTGTTTATAAATTTAATAGATCAATCAATCAATAGATAGATCAATTAAAATATTAATTAAACACATTTGAAATATTAATTATTTAAAAAAAAATACATAAGTCACATAAGATACGTCTTGCGACGGGCCGAACAGCTAGTAAATATTATAAAACCATAAAAACTAGAAGAAAATAAAAAATATATAATAGACAATACTTCGTGGTTCAATAATATTCGGGAAATTACATATTTTACACTAATAATTTTAAGTTTATATATTTCTACCTTTTCTAATTCGTTTTCTTTCTTTTTCAGGAATGATGCCCGATTAACGAAACTCAAGCCTGTCCACTAATGCCGGCCACTAGCACAAACATCAAGAAAAACCAAGAAAAATATGAAGAGCCAACATATACATAGAGCGTTGATGCTTGATACCAGACAAGAGCTATATTTCCTGGGTTTGGTTGTTGATGTGAGAGTTCACAAATATCATAAACTTATTAGCAGTGGTGTAGCCCACGTATACGAAGTCACGGCACCATAAAAACATCCAACAATAGAAGGAGGTCGTCGTTGACAGGACTCAACATCGGAAATACGCCGACTTTAAATAAATATAAGTTATATAAAAAAACTATTATATAGCAATAATTAGTATCAAAGCAATTAATTGTATAATAAAGTTTAATAAATATTATAAAACCATAAATCTAGAGGAAAATAAAAACTATATAATAGACCTGAAACAGTACTTTTTTTATTTCTATTTATAATTTTCTAATTTAATTTATTTTCTCATATTCATTCGTATCGAGAAAATGAACTATTTGATAATAAGTATTCGGGTAACATACAATTAAAAAGAATTGGTCAAGACACTCTGTAATTATGTAACCCTGATACTTTTTCTTGTTCTAACCTGTTGAATCGTGCATTTCTTAATACTACGTATACTGCGTACGGGAAAATGAAAATAAGTATCAGGATAACATACAATTAAAAATAATTTGCCAAGACACCGTGGATTTATGTTACCCTGATACTTTATTTTGTTCTCACCGATACAATGGTGCAATTTTTGATATAACGTAGTACTTATCGAGAAAATGAACTATTGGATAATAAGTATCAGGATAACATACAATTAAAAATAAATAGTCGAGACACTGTGCATTTATGTTACCCTGATACTTCTTCTTGTTAATTCGAACTCATTCGTGTTACTCATCGTACATCGTGCAAAATCGTGCACTTCCGAAGTTTTTAATATTAAGTATATATATGTATATGTAATACTAATACATATATATGCATTAGTATTTATTGTTTTAATTTTTTAAGAAGGTGATAGATATGACATATTAAATAAAAAACATTAAATGATTACATCTAAAATCTTTATTCTCTTTCATACTTTCATCAATAATATAATAATGTACATAATAGTTTTACTAGCAGAACAAGTGCAAGTAATAATAATAATAACACAAATAAATTTATGGTTATAAACAAATTACGAGATCTACTTAAAAACTATTGTGTAGAAGCGGGATTACACTTTACGATTTTGCCGACTCTGTAATTGGCATTTGTGGAACATAAACTTTTTCACATGATCTGAAACAATTATTGTTATCTACATATTTTATTTATACATTGATTTGATATAAATCTATTTAAATTTATAAACTGTGAAAAATATTTAATAATTAAATTAACTTCTATTTATATATTTATTTTATAATTCTATGAAATAATGCTTTTATTAAAATAATATATTTTTAAAGAGTTTATTTTTTGGATTTTGTATAATCATAAAGAAAGCGAACTAAGATGTTACGACCTTATGCTGAGTAAATCAATAATATCTTAGAAATCTTTAAGTATTAAAGTATTCAGCATGGTAAACGTCAACGCATTGGATTTATTGAATGAAACGTGGAAAATAAAGGAAGCGAAAGTATACAGTCGTATCTGTATGTTTTGTTATATAAATGTGCCGACAGTCTTTATTGAAATGCTGACGCTGCATACGACTTCATTCCCGCTTCACTTCCTTTCCACGTATCGTTCAATATATCCAATGCTCCTCTCCTGAAGACACATTCTTTACAATCTTTGACAAAATCTTGAAAGAACAATTATTGCGCAAAGCTTTTAACAGATTTTTTAATGACTGGCACGTTTCTCATGGCCATAGACTCTCATAAATATTATCATTTTACATTTTATAAAATTAGTTTCGAAAATGATAGTATTTATGAAATGCAATAATTGATTTTAAGTAGAAAGAATGCACAAGGTGCATTATTGCTAATTACATCATATAATTCTATGTAATATGGTATAATTTAACTCTGTATTAACATTTTATTAAAATATAAATCATATCAACGTTTCAAATATGTTTTGAATTAGAAAATATACCTGTTTTTAATGATTTTAAATAATTACTTTTAAAAAACAATATCCCTATTATTAATATGAAAAATATACATATATCTTATAATAGTGAGTATTCGACACATTATATAACATATTTTTGCTTATATAATTAAATAAAATTGATAAATATATTAAACTTTAACATCAATTTTTTAGTAATAAGAAATATTATGTATCTTTATACATAATTAATTACCCTCTTTAATTAAATACTATTCACAAAAGTGTCTATTTTATAATATGATTTAGATATTTACAGAATTGGTCTTAAACATATATTTTTTTCAAATTTTTAAACAACTATTCCCATTTATTTAATATAGATATATATGTTTTGTTATATTTATATATATAATTTATGTAATAACTATTATATATTTTTTTCTTTTAACATATCATTATCATTATACCTAATATTCATTTGTGCTGTACAGAAATTAGTGGTATACATTTCTTTATTGGTTTTGAGTTGATTGATTGATTGCCTTCATTTTTTTAGTGTTACTTTATTTAGTGCAAATTTACCACATTTACTTTCTTTTTTTTTTTAAATATTTTTTTTATTTCTGCGAAGCTTTTAAAACGGCGATCTGTGATGTGTATTTAATATTTATAATTATATGAATAATGTGTTCAGAAAAATAAATTAAATATTCTAGCCTGTAACATATGCAACAAGATATACATTATATTTTCATATGTGCAAGAATCATAACAAGTTATGCCTTGAATATGCAACAAGTCGTACTCCAATGTTGTATGAAGAACAAAGACGTAAAATATATATGCATCTAGCCATACATCAAATATTGTAAATACAACAAGGGCACATTTGTATTCAACCATAATAACACCAAATTAAAACATCTAATATTTGTAATAGAACAAAAAGTATTTCGCAATGATTAAAATCAAAATTCCGACTATTATTCTAGGCTTTTACTCATTCTAAAATTTCTGGAACACATTATTAATATGATTATTAAAAATATTAACATTTAACAATTTATGAGTACAGACAATATTTTGCAAAGGCACAAAGCTTTTTTAACATCAGGTTATCATTATACATGTTTGTTATTTTATATAAGTAATTTACGTAGCCACATGTACTTAATACCCTGTGCATCGTTTATTTATATATTTTGAAACATGTGACACGTTGAATATATGGTATGTAGGTAGCCTAAGTTTTGTTTATATAAGTTACAATAAGTGCCGACTTACAACTGAGTGACAAAATTGACATGCTGGTTGAACATTCATTAAACATTGTTAGAATAAAATGATTGTAGACTTTATTTTATTTTTTAAAGAAAATATAAGGTATGACAAATATTTACTAAATAAAATTTTATATCTGTACGATTAAAAAATGCAACATGGGGAAAAGCCTTGCTAAGTTACATAATTAAATAGAAATAGTATAAAGTTAATAGTGTTAAAAGAATGGCCTTTGTTGTTAGTAAATATTAGTACATTTTTGAAATGAACAAAACAATATTTTAATAGATATTTTTATATTTAACAATTATACCATCATTTAACACTAGAACTCCAAAAATACAAATAAAAGTATAATATATTTTTTTAATAATATATACAAAATGATATCTTATAAATAATATAAAATAAAGTCTAAATCAAACAGTTTGACACAATACAATTAAGTATAAATTTTAATACAATTGTTGTGTTGGTTTTTTCTCTAATTATTATCTTTAGTAATATTTGAAACATCATGCTTATGTTGTATGGCTTTATGGTCTACGCCGAGGACGAGGACTATGGGCAAAACTATAATCCACTAGGTGGATGTATTTATATTATAATACATGTTTATTATAAAGATCACACACATTTTATTTGATTATAGGCACTGTGAGTAAGGCATCTACAGTGGAGATATGAAGGACAGTTTGTGTTTAAAGACCTAGATCTTAACAATCGAGATTTTATAAATATACAGTTAGATTTCTAACGCATTGTTACAGATCTAACTCCGTATCTATAAACAATTAGCCGGAATAATAAAATCTAAGTCGAACGTCACATGGTCGGTGCTTGTTTTTAATTTCAGAATAGATTTTTCAAAATAATTAATTTAACAGAATATAAATTTAAAATTTAATTGTCTAACCATCTTAATTAATGGTTAAAAAATTTTATTTTTTGAAATATTAATAATTTTTAACTAGATTTATTATATTTATTTAATGACTATATTATAAAAATTTCTATTAAAAATTTGTAAAAAACTGTAAATATATTTTCATGACATGATGATTTTATATTATAAATTTACTTGACTTTAATTTTTTTTTGTGTAAATTCACATATTATATAAAATATATTAATATTTCAAATGTAGGTTTTTTTATTTATTTGAAAAGTATTTAGGACGTGTAGAAATAGACTTTTATGAGAGGCGTGTTTATTGTGCACTTTTTCACATGCAGGAGTGCACTAAAACATATGAACAGGTACCACAAAAGGTTTATTTTCATTAAAAGGTATTTAGAAAGGCTTTAAACATTACAAATATTTTCATTTACTTGTATGTTTTAACATATTTAATATTAAGGATATAGTGAACACGTTTGTCATAGGTGAACCAACATTTAAAGCATTCACATTTAGGTGATGTATTTATAAATATATTTCTATAATTTTTCTACTTTATTCATACAGTTTGAGACAGTTTCGTTTTCATTTCTTGAAAGTTTCTATACTACCGCGAATGTTTAACGTTGTCCTTTGCGATAGCACATACATTATATTTGACTAATTACGTAAGCATGTATGACTAGATACATTATGTACAATAAATGCAAAACTAATTTTGATAAACGTACATAGTTTCTGCAAGTGTAGAAAATCTAACTTTTTAAAATAAAAGATTTATTCCTTACAAGTTTAAAAATGAAACTGACTCAAACTTTCTATGTACTTCTATCCTCTGTATAAACAGCAAAGCCTTTTTATGTGCGAATACATTAGGTACAATCCAGTTTAAAAAAAGCACCATTTATTGTAACATTTCCATTCATAATATTATCTTCATGTCTTCATTTTGTGTAATAATGAGAAATGGGATTTTGTTGAGTTGAGACCACTATAGATACTATGTTGCTATAATATTATTAATTAAATGTTCTTAAAACAAATTACTATATTTTGTTGATGCATTTCTATATATATATATTAAATGACTATTTATTTTCACTTTTATAATAGTCGATTACTTTTTAATAATTTTTATGTTGTAGTATTCCATAATATCATTTCTCAGAAAATATACATGTATAATTTACAGAGGTACTTGCTAACACTATATTTTTGTTATATATTTTTTATATTTTATATGTACCAAAACAAGTACTTTAAGTTTATAACATTTTCTTTTTTACCGATAACTGATTTAAAATAATGGCACTGTACATGAGAATGAGTATCAATCACTTAAACGACTAACTTCCTAAATCCGCAATGGCTTCAAATCTATATAACAAATATATAATTTTTGATATGAATGTTTAAATATAACATATAAGAATCTCTCTTATTGAACATGCCTAAAACATTCATCTCTATAAGTACATTGCACGATTTGATTCAGGTTCACATTCTATCCCTTCTTCCTTGTCACTATATAAAATATTGATGACTTTGGTCATTTTTTAAATTATTAATTCAATATTTTACAACAGATAAATATAACTATTTAATGAATCTTTAATACAAAATAATTTTTGGCGCGGCCGGAAGATATTACAGTATCCTTAACGTGATAAGACAACTTTTTCGGACAGAAGCAAAAGGTGCACACTAGTTCCGTATAGCTGTGTTCGCTAACTTCCTTATCTTTAATATTTTTGTAGTATTTTTATGATAGTGGACGAGGACGAGGCTTTATTCTTAATTATTTAATAGATAAATAACAAAATGAACATAACGACTATTTATTTTTACAATTATTAGAAAACAGCAATATTTAATTTATATAATACAATTCAGAAGAAAAATTTACAATACTTTACACTAAGAATTTTTAAATAATCCAAATATTTATTTTGTTACTTACACCATTGAATGTAATTGTATTTTAGATACGTACTACTTTTTGAAAATACCAACAGAATTATTATTCTAGATATTACAATAAACACTATATTAACTTACACTTAATATCTACAAAATCTACGTGTACTATCTTCTTTTTCTTTCTTAAGTTCTTTTCTCGATAAATCACATATTTATGAAGTCTTTGTTAAAAATATGAGTTTTTGACAAAATAAATGCCATGGGCAATATATTATCTTGACACACTTTAACTTTATAAATTTAAAACACTTCCATATGCATAATTATTCTTCATATAAAGTAACATAATCTAAAATTAATAAATCATTTGTACCATTTGTATATTAATAATATTTAAGATGGTACATACATTGGAGGTATGCAATATTAGCTCCTTATTTATATTACTTGCATCATGGCACATTAATTATTATGACTGCACAAAGTTCCTTCTTATATCTTCATCAGTATCCAATGAGTAATTGAGTATGCTGCATCTTCATCAACAACTGTTTCAGGTTATAGGTATATTGGAAGTGTTGCACTAGCATTCATTAGTTTTTCACATGTGATACGTTACTTCTAAATTGGTTCTTGCTAGATGTGGATACTGCGCATGAGGTTGATACTGGCGCTATGTGGCCCAACCTTCGCTGATGCGGGGGCGTTTATTGAGAGATCCGGAATCGTAATCAGAACCGGAACTGTGTCGCATATCCCCACCCGGTGATGGCACATTTGTTGGAGTAACGGATCCTGTAAAACAAATAGCTATAATCTTAAATTATAATACTGAATCAGGAAAAGTATATTTGCATTATATCATTTGAAATAATAAAGTTAGTTATTACCTGGCGTAGGTGTAAGATGTCCAGTAGAGTTCGGCCTTGGTAAAGAGTGCGCATGTGTCTGGTTTATATTCAAACTAAGTGGATGTCCGGATATATTATGAGGAACATGATGAGCATGATGTGAAGGATCACGAGAAGGAGATATCGGCTCGGATTTTATTTTCACAGGACCTGGTGACGTGGACGGAGGCGGTGTACTGTTTGAAACTGCAAGATGGCCACTGAAAATATCAAACATATTATTAAGCAACCATTTTAAAATAATTTAGGTTTCGAAATATGTATATACAACAAACCTAGAATGTTGTAAATTCGATTGAAGTTGATGTTGACTCCAGCTGATGCCTAAACCCATATCAGAGTTCATAGAAAAATCCTGAGCAGCAAAAGAACCGAGACCACCATAGCTGGAGAGACCAGGAATGCTGGGCGTCTGTAGGGCGACGACGGGAGTATTTAGTGAGGATTGGGTGCCAGCGCGGTTGTGCTGCAATAGCCACTACGTAGAGTTAGATAGTGGAAGGTTATGTGATCAGTTAAAATGGAAATAATAATAGAAATTAAGAGAAAAGTTGACTATTGTAACAACCGCGCGGTGTATGATTAGTAAACATACAACCAGACAATACTGTTAATAGTTAGCTAAAAAACCAATACATAGAAAATAATAATATTAAAGTAATATAAGTGCATTTAAAAATAATTTACATTGTTATTTATAGGGGATAAAACAAACGACACATTTTTATACAGTTGCTCTTAAGCGTTTGAATAATAAATCGCAATTCACAGTTGTTGATAAGTATTGAAAGATTAAATATGATTTGTTTTCTTATTTCTTTTTAAATTTCAAGAAAGTTTACGTAACAGAACAATATTTACCTGTTACATAAACAATATTAACTAAAATACAACGTAGAATTGCTGTAGATTTTAAAAACAACTGTCATATAATATTTTAATCTTAATATAACGTTACTAACTTCGCCATAAGTCATGTCATCGGGTGCAAGTCCAGGCATAGGGGTCGGTATAACTACTCGTAGGTTTCGTTGTTGTCCAGGTCCAGGTGAATGCTGTTTCGGATGTCCATGATTTTTATTTATTCCTAATCCAGGACTAGGACCTGGAGATGGAGAACCACCAAGAGGAGATGCTGAGTTAGGATATCCATTGCTCATTTCTAACATACCGCCAGAAGGATAAACTGTTGAACAATAAGTTGATTAGAAAATCTGTATCAGTAAAAAAGAAACAAAGTATCATTTGAAGAAAGCTATTATACCCGAATCTGTTTCCGAAGAGGAGGGCCGTGGACTAATGCTTGTGTGTGCCATTTGAGGACTTGCCTGAAGTAAAGAACTATCTCCGTAACCACCTGGGACAGGTACGCTAACAGGAAGAGAATAATTTGGCATTCCAACCTGAAAATAATATATTTTTAATACACTTTCGTAATCGTATTATATTTATAGCGATTTAAAATAATTATACTTACTCTGATTCCATTTTGCTGGTTCTGTCGTATCATCATTTGAAAATCTTCATCAATTTTACTGTATTTGGCTTCGGTTCTAGGGGTCAAGTTATATTCGGGCTCCTGCTCGGGACTGTCGGGGCTCATTACACCATTCTTATGCTCCTTCTTATTAAGTGCCTGCAAGTGTCAGTGGACACAGCTCATGGAAAGACACAGCCTCGTGGGCGTGTAGCCCCTTGGGGTGATATTTTAAAAAGACACTTTGATGTTCAAATGTATATAGTTATTAAATTAAACGCGTATCTTCAAAGATTTCTGATGCTTTAATTGTGTCTTTTTAAAATATGATACAAATTTAATAATTTATGTTTTATTAAATTTATATTTAAGAGATTCTTAAAGCTAAGTAAATAACCAACAACTTTTAGCAACAAATGTGTGGTACTTACGAAAACAGGCAATATGCAAGATTGACAAACACACAAACTAACATTATAATATATAAATATAATAATTTAAAACTATAATTTATAGATTTTATATTTATAAAACAACAATAATTGTCAAAATATTGAATTGTTAGTATTTTATTTAAATAATGTCAAACCAAAAAAAAATAAAAATGTTAATAATTGTTATATCAATGCTTGCAATGTTATAGATAAGCATCTTTAAAATTATTTAAATTATACTAGACTAGACCTTCTCTAATTTTATAAATTTTAAGTATGAACCATGCGTAAATGTAAACCTGGCCAAGTTACTTTATATAATATTTGTAGCGTGAACTTGCAAATATATCAATTACCAACTGCTGTACAAAGATTCTTGTTTAATCAAGTTTTACATATTTGTATGGTTTTGCGAAGGCCAATAAATTCTTGAATGACAGAAGCATAACAACTGCAAGTATTTAACAAAATTGTATAACACCTATTAAAGTTTCCAGTAAAGTGTAAATTTAATAAATTCATCTAAGAAGAAGGTCCTGTTAGTAAATTTATATTTATTTTAAATTTGCTGGCATCACAACAAATTACTGCCTTATTCTGACACACACAGATGCCGCCGTACTTCTTGTACCTCGATAATGTTTTTGTTGGTGAGGGACTCGTGGGGCTCATTATATTCAGTGTATTTCAGAAGAACCTTGTCCATATCTGTGCTGGCATATTGATAGAGTTTGTTGCTCGAACTGAATATTATTAAAGCTATTTCACAATCGCATAGTACGCTCAGTTCATATGCTTTTTTCATTACTCCAAATTTGCGTTTATTGAATGTCACCTGGAAATAAATAATATAAATATTATAATATTTTTAATATCAACTTAATTTAGGTGTATATAGATTACACTTAATAATACGAATAGATATCAGAAATTAATTAACGTAATAGAACAGAAAACATTAAATAAATACATCGTATATTCTACAACTAGAGATGGCCCCCTAAAAGCTAGATTTCAGATCTCGCAAATTGATATTAAAAAATGGAAATCTGTCTATTTGAAATTTAACATAATTTAAATGTTTTTATCTTTCATTTACCGTACCGTATTTTTTTTAAATCATTCAAAAACACGTATTCATTTCGTTTTGATAGAACTGCAGCTGATATAACCACCAGCATTTTGACAGGTAGAATTTCTCTCTTTATTATTTTACTTATATTTTTTGTAAATTTGTATAAACATGCCACGGGCAAGGTCGTGTGTGAGAGAAAGGTTATTATTATACGAATACATTTGAATAAACCTGAATTTTAATTTTGATATTACAAATACAAATTTTATCTGTCTAATACATAACTCTGACATAATCATTTTGAATTTGTTAACTATGTACATTATACATGTGTTTACTGAATAAACACACTACTCGTGTAGTCATTTGTGTTCAACAGACATCAAATAAAACGTGTATTTACTTTGAGTATCCCACAATAAATAATAATACGAGTATTATTTATAATTGGATCAAATTTTAATAAAAAATGTTTTGTTATTTATGAAGCAAAATTTTACGAAACAAGAAATTGGAACAAGTTAATGAATAATTATTACCTTAGCAGTTTCAGGAAAACGTTAACACAAATGAAACTAAATGTTAATAATAATGTCAACAATCTTGTCACACTTTTTCTTATTTGTTGATACATTGAATACAATTTTCTAAATAATTTAGAATTAAAGTACAAACACAAGATGGAAAAACACATGTCTAATATCACTTTGTAATCTGATAAACTTTATTTAGTAAACTGATATTTCTTTTTCTTTATTGTTTTACGGTGATTTCAACTGAACTGATATTTAATCGACTATAAAAGTAATGTAGAATAATCTGAGAAAGATAAACTTCAAAGAGTGTTAAAACTTAAAGTGGTTAGTTGCAAAAGAAAACTTATTGAACTGTCATCAATGCGAAACACAATACTCAAATGACACTAGCTTAATTCATAATCAGGTAACACCACAGGAAGTAACAATTTATTGATATAGTAAATTACCTGTTGATTGTTTAATTAAAAAGCATAAATTAATAAAATAAATATATAATTTATGATAAAATACCCGTAATATGATTGTTTGATAAGATTGAAACTTTGATTTGATAACCGCGCTTTTCATAAAATTTAAACAGACAAGAAATGCAAATAAATGTAATTTAAATTCATCCTCATAGAATATTTTATATAGGATAAAAAAGTAATGTAATAAAATATAATATATGTTGTTACCTGTCGATTCCGTTCATCCGTAATCCGGGAAATTTGTATTTTCTTGCGACCCATGGCAGCAATCTTGACTGGTTCGACTTGAGACGCGTGGGTGGAAAAAGTCCGGCGGGCGGTAAACGCGTGCCGGGGTTAATGGTAAAACGAGAAAGAGGGCGGTCGCGGTATAAACCACTAGCAATCTGGAAATAAAACAGAAAACATTAATTTAAATCAAATCTTATATCAGAAATTCATCGTTATCTTGCTTGTATTGTTATCTTTCATAGTAATTATTAAGATAATCAAAATACAAGAAAGTCTAAATTATAGTTTTAAAAACTCTTGTAATATCACTCGGATAAACAAGTTTGTATATAAGGTACATTGTAGGACTTGATTAGTTAGTTTATTATATTGCAATCACTTCTCTATTAATTATTTCCTGTATGCCAACCTAATAAACATAAAAATAAAAATTATTATTAAGAACCTTTACGAAAACTATAATTTTATAACTTTATGCATTTAATAATATTACTTATTATCGTATACTATTAAATAATTATTTTCTTATAATTAGAAGGTACAAGGCGTTGTAATAAAAGATTAAGTATTAGTATATCGTTTTAAAGTGATGAAGTAAAATATGAATATTTAATAAAAAAAAGTTTTTAAATTATGAAAAACGCATGCTATTCATTCTTAGTGTAATGTGAAATATTGTTCAGTCGCGTGTTTGGAATTTCCGGTCATGATAAAATCAAATGCGTAATTTGAAGGAACATGTCCCGTTATTTGTTTTATGTTATCAGTATTGGTGGTCTCATACTGCCCTAACAATTTAAGAAATGCGAAAACCACTTACATGTAACTTTCATTTCATACTTTGAACATTTATGAGTATTATATAAAATTGTGTAATAGGTTAAACAGATTTGTATTTGCGTAGAAACACAGAGATACCATCTACTTCAAATGAAAAGTTAATATGTTTAAACAAATAATCAATTCCTTTTACTATAAGAAAATTACCTATCGTTGTACTAAAAGGTTATGAATAAATAATAACATTTCTCAAATTATCAATAAATACTTAAAGCAAATTGATTTCGAATACGTTCATTAATAAATACCCGTATACAGTATTCCTATAATTTTAGTTATCACACTCTAAAAGGAACCTATTATTAATTATTAAAGACGTTTTCCAAATCAAATATTTTTAGATAAAATTTTTTGACATGTATACTTCAAATACAGTTTTTATACTATGTATTATATATATACAAAAATAGAATACACAATATTTCTGTTTGTGATTTTATTTTTTTATAAGTTAGGGTTGACTGTTGCTAATTATTTATTCTATTTGATTGATGTCTACTTTTCAATCCAAAGGGGATTTTAATTGTTTTTGAAAGTAAGCCAAATTGATTTTGATGAATAACTAACTGATTGTAGAATTTGTAAATTTCTAATGATTAGGTATTATGGTATAGGTCGTAACAATTGTATAACTGCAAGAAGAATATTTTCTTCTGTTTATAAAATAAAAGCTCTGCATTTGGTAGTACAGTAGTGCAATACGAAATTTTGCAGGAAAAACCTAAAAGTATTCGCAGAGCTGCGCAAACCCTAAAACTAACAAGGGTGAAGCCTGCAGTTCCGATCTTAAGAGATTTCAAACAATGAAAATTGACGTAATAGCAAGAAACAAGTAACTTAAAATAGAATTGTACAATTCCCACTGCCCCTCAAAGCTTAATTCGCCCCTGATAATTAACAATACCCCCTCCTTCATCATATTCCAGATGTGCTGCAGTAAATTATTTATAATACACTACTTATTACGTCGAAAATTAAAATTATAATTAGATTAAAGTACCCATATTTGTTCTAACAAAGTAGATATTAATTATAGTGTAGAAAAACAAAACAAAATTAATTGCTACTTTAAATATACAGTGAGTATTTAAAGAACTGATTTCTATTTACTAAATCTATCGTAAAAATTAAAATTATTCAATAAATAATAAAGTATATATTAGAAAATGCTCTTTGATTTCGAATACAGCTTTAAAATTAAAATAGATTTTTATTTGAAATTCAAGTGTGTGTGTAACCCCTCTATTATTTTCGGAAGTGACAAATAAAAAATATCCACGTGTCTTCTTTTATTTTATAGGATGTAACAAGAATTGAAATAATACCTTATATTAAGTTACGAATATCTTAGTTCTTCCCCTCTTTCTCTTCTTCCCTCTATCTTGTCTATAGAGCCGATGTAACATGGTTCACCGGAGGGCACAGTAAAATGTGAAAAACATGAGAGTGAGGGGTAAAGGGGATGTAGATATCATATTTATAAGAAAAACAACACAAAGAAACATTGAGGAAAATCTATCGGGTGGAATCTTTGGGTTTAACGTTGAGCGACATTTACAGAAGTCAAAGTGGCGTGAGATGAGTGGTTTGAAGGCAGGAAAACTTGGAAAATTTAAAGACCGTATCACTGTTGGGTAGCAACGTTGGAAATAATACTAAGAAATTAATATTATATTATAATATAACTTTGAAATTTATTTCTGTTTACACCATGAGAATCTGACACTTTGACAGATTTAAATTAGTGTTGCCGTCTTTATATATTCACCAAATTGTAATAATCAAATTGATTTTCAATTTTTTGTTGTTGGTATAACTGAATCTCTATTTATTAATGGAGTACAACTTCCCGAGACTATATTTAAATGCACCAATATCTAATAAATTAACGAAATTAGGTAGAAGATAGAAGAAGAAACTGATCAAAAGAAATCCAGAGGGTGCAAGAGTACGAGGAAAATCACAAACGACGTGGAAGAAGACGAAGATGAAAAAAAATCTTTAAGAGGCTCTAAAAGAGCTATTAGCGCCAAGATGATTGATTAAATATCTTTTAAAATAGAACACACGACAAAATTGAATACACAAAAGCACCTGCAATGTACAGGAAGTGCAAAAAGGGCAGGATATACGAGTATAAACCTAACTATTCAATTAAATATTTTGACGAAAATCTTTATCTCTTTCAGATAAATAAATATACCGTTGACTGTTCGTAAAAGAAAGAGATAGAAGATATTTAAAAAAAAAAAATTCTTTACTGATAGGTCAACAATAATAATTTTATATTAGTATTTTTTTCTCATTTGTTAAAGTTAAATATTATACGCTACATTACACATTATTACACAACATTAAAGGGACAGTCCGACCCACGCATCTTGTGTACTGCCCTTACGCGTCATCAGATATTGAGTAGAATTAGTGATGATCAATTAATAAATATTAGTTTAGATATTTTATCGATGTTTCCATACAAAAAATATGTGCATAGTTTTTGAAATTAATAACATCTTGAAGTTGTTGTAGGTATTTATTTTACAATAATAAAAAATTGCCAATTATATCTCTCGTAATGATCTTGTGTCCTATGTCTTAATTTATATAAAACTGTCCTATATAATTATAACTCCTTATATTTCAGGAGACATTAACAATTAAAAAAGTCTTTTTGTTTCTTTAATTATTAAAGGGATTCAACGTTGTACAATATTCTAACTGCATGTGACTTCACAGCAGCTAGTTGCTATCTCTTTTATACAACAAAGCGTAAAAGACATATATTCTTGACAGAACTGTGACAAGTTTACAGGTTACCAACCGTACAGCTCATAAATCTCTGCTATATGTATTTATATATCAAAATATCAAATATTACTTACAGCTATTTCAAGGAATAATAAAATTTCAATATTATGTCTACTCAACAAATAACTGACGTTAAAATGCATTTCACGTTATACACATATGGCCGACCATTTCTAGCACTAAAACTACAATTCACACTTTTAATTACTATATCTCAAATTGAAAAATTGACCAATAAAAATGAGGACGTTTCCTTCTTTAACGTTTTTCGTTTTCCTCCTTTACCAATCATATTTTTGTAATACATCGATGTCGACGATATATATCGATATATTTAAATCAGGTGATCATTTCCCTAATACAAGAATGTCGTCAACATAGTCACAAAATATATTATATAGAGTGGATATATCCTTTCTATGTATGCGTACGTTTTTAAGTATGTATGTGTATTTTTGTTGTGTGTTAAAGGTATCTTCTCTTTAGTAAAATGTATAATCAATATTTGGTGAAAGCCATGGAGCAACTGGATATATATATATATATATATATATATATATATATATATATATATATATATATATATATACATATAGATACATAAAGAATTGAATGTGATAGCAAAATAAGATAAAACAATATCAAATTATAGTAAAGTAATCATAAACATGGTTTAAGAAAGAATAAGAAAAAGAAGAACAAAATTGATAACATAAAGAATTGACAATAAGAATTATTACTACGTTGCAAAAAAAAATATTACGGAATATAAAAATACAGTATCTAAAAATTTTCATTGCCTGTTTCATATTTATATTAGGTACATACTTTTTTAAAACAGATTTCTATATTATCAATATACGTAACATAAGTTGTCAAATAAACTTTTATTGTCAAATGCAGGTACATCTGGTTTTGTTGTTTTAGTGGATTATTAAACCGCTCCTGTTGCATCATTATTTTATGTAACCTGTCATACTCCAGATTTTAAGGAAGTGGAAAGAGAAAGAGCAATAAGACGGGGGACAACAACCGCAACAATTGCAAGCGTATTTAAGCGAATTTTAACCGGACGTATAAGCGCTACTACGGTTTATCTATGCGAACCTGGAAAAGTAATGAACCTCGCACACTGTAAGCGACAGAGCCGTCCGAATACGGGCGTTACGTAGCTCTCATACTGGAAACGTATTTAAGCGAATTTTAGTACGCGAGGTGAGAGCTGCAGTACACATTTGATCTCGCCTGTCTCGGCGAGAGTGAACTGCCAGTATAACATATTGACAACTGACCACTTTGGCCACGACGCCTGGTGGTCAAAAGAAGTACTAGTTCTGGTGTGCACTTGATACACAATTTTGATTGGTTTAGTATAAATTTTTTAACCGTACGGAAAAAATGCAAGTTAGATAAATTGTAGAGAATTTAAATGCGCATCTAGCCGTACTATTTTAAAAATTTTAAAAAAATATTTTACCATAGTTTTTGTGTTTTTCTGTTTTTGACCTCACGTTTTTTGACCATAACTAGGCGACAAAATCAAAAAGTCCACGTTGTTTGTTTTACAAGTTGTAAAACTTATTGTTTTAAACATATTTATACATTAGAAAAAAAAACACTTTTCATATAATTTTATGAAAAAAACGTGAAAAAACGTTTCGTAAATGTTGAAAATTAATTTTTGTTGGTCCACGTTTTTTCACGTTTTTTCATAAAATTATATGAAAAGTGTTTTTTTTTCTAATGTATAAATATGTTTAAAACAATAAGTTTTACAACTTGTAGAACAAACAACGTGGACTTTTTGATTTTGTCGCCTAGTTATGGTCAAAAAACGTGAGGTCAAAAACAGAAAAACACAAAAACTATGGTAAAATATTTTTTTTAAATTTTTAAAATAGTACGGCTAGATGCGCATTTAAATTCTCTACAATTTATCCAACTTGCATTTTTTCCGTACGGTTAAAAAATTTATACTAAACCATATACTTGTGTATCACAACGTCACTGTTTGGATTATCATTATTTTTACCACATTTTATCAAATGTCCAGCTTGCAGAATTTTTTCTGCATTTCTAACAATTTTCTGAGCTGGATTTGATCCAACCCAGTGAAAAAGTTGGTTTAAAGAAAACATAAATAATTAAAATTCATGACACTAATTCAATGTAAACTTATGGTTAATTCTTTGGTTGCACACCAGCAGTAGCCATGTTTTTTAAGCCCCGCCTACTGGTCCGTTGTCAATACCAAAAGAATATTCTTGTTTCTGTCATTCACTAACTGTATTCAAAACTAATATTTTATTAATTGATAATTAGGATTATAATGATGATTACTTAAACTCTTTAATAAATCAAATTCCCTTTCAATTATTGATAATAATTAGTAATTAATAATCATAATTAGTATAAACAATTTCACTTATATGGCGAACTTTCTGTTAAGTTTGCTTCTGTATATATATATAAATATATATATACATATATAAATACCTTACAGTGGCAGCCCGTCTTTAATTAATTTACGAAATTTAACATTAAATATAATACCATTGAAAAGAAAATACCCAGATAGAAAATATAACGCAATGTAACATAGGAGACAACTTTTATATGATAAGTAGAAAACGCACCTTGAAATTAGGATGTGTCACGCTAGCAAAAGTTAATCTTGCACTACAAAACAATCTTCTAACGAATTAATAACGATACCAAAATGTTAACATGAAAGAAACCGGTATTTCAATTTGTACACGAAAACAAAACCGTTTTTGATACTTGTACATAATACAATCACTATTTTGTATACAGACATTAAGACAAAATAAAAATTTGAAACAAAAACAAAAAGTATAAAACTATATTGCTCTTGTCATAATAGATCCATTTAAATAACGGTACAAATTTTGACTAACGAGGTGAAATTAAAAGGGTCATTTAGAAAACAAAACAAAACGCCGCGTGAATATAGTATTCAATTAAAATATAATCACATTAATTATATTTAAGCCTCGCGGTGAATTAAAGTGTTAGTTATTAAATGATAAATAGACAAATTAAAAGGGGCAATTAACCCTTTCATAATTGATATAATAAATAGATTATGATGACAGTGACAAAGTTTCTCAAAGTGTTGAGCTATTACAAAAATTACGGTTTTAACTTTAAAGAGTTCTTCTTATTTATTGCACAAAAAAAAATAGGAATGTGTTTAAAATATATTTATTCCAAATAATTTTTAAAATATTCCAGAACTGTCCTAGCTACTCTACTACTTCGTATACGTAATAATATATGTTCTATAATAAAGAGTTTTTGATGTTAAAGAAAAAATTCTAACAATTTCTTCAATCCGAAATACCTCCTTAAAAATATACATATATCAATATGCCATATCTTATCAAAAATATTAAAATAATCAATACCAATAAATCCATAAGTAAATTACAACCAATATTGATTTAAACTTGCATTGATTGATTGATTGATAATTATAAAAATATTAATAAAAATAAATCGAAATGTATTAATTAAATAAATGGATGTTTTGACATTTACTAATAATTAAAATAATCATTAAAAAACATCACTGATTTATGTTTATGTTAATAGTCATAACTACCCATAAAATATGCTAAATACATCATAAAATATATAGTTTGAGTATTACGAATAATATTACATGCTAATGTGGAATGTAAATGATATTATATTGGAAATATTCAATCAGTTTAAATTGTATGTAGGATATAAAAGCATTATATACGCAGTATATAGGTCAAAAACTATCATAAAATTTCAATCAGAATTTGATTATTTCGAAATTGATTCTACCCGCTGGTTAGATGTCAGATGATGCGCCTTTAGATACTAGGTAGCGTTTGTCTTCTAAATAACTCTTAAAGGGATGTGAATCAAGAAATCAGAAAATTATCGGCCAATTTCAGCGCCCTTAACAATAATCCGAATTCATTTATTAGTTTCTAGTGTTCTAAACATTAATCCAAATTCATTTATTAATTTCTAGTGTTCCAAACATTAATCAGAATTCCTTTCTAGTGTTCTAAACATTAATCCGAATTTATTTATTAATTTCTAGTGTTCCAAACATTAATCCGAATTCATTTCTAGTGGTCTAAACGTTAATCCGAATTCATTTCTAGTGGTCTAAACATTAATCCGATTTAATTAATTAATTTCTGGTGTTCTAATCATTAGTTCAAATTCACTTTCTAATTTCTAGTGTTCTAAACATTAATCAGAATTCATTTCTAGTGTTACAAACATTAATCCGATTTACTTAATTAATTTCTGGTGTTCTAATCATTAGTCCAAATTCACTTTCTAATTTCTAGTGTGCTGAACATTAATTGAAATTCATTTCTAGTGTTCCAAACATTAATCTGAATTCACTTATTAATTTCTAGTGTTCCAAACCTTAATCCGAATTCATTTCTAGTGGTCTAAACGTTAATCCGATTTAATTTATTAATATCTAGTGTTCTAAACATTAATACAAATTTATTTATTCACTTCTAGTGTACTAATCATTAATACAAATTGACTTTCTAATTTCTAGCGTGCTAAACATTAATCGGAATTCATTTCTAGTGTTCTAAACAATAATCCAAATTCACTTATAGTGCCCTAAACATTATAAACATTAATAATTCACATACAGTGTAATATACAAAGTTTCCTCAGAAGATTTCTCAAGACTCTTCAACGTTCTAAATAATTTCAATCACAATCACAAGGTCAAAAAAGATTTTTTTTAAATATTTAATTAATCTTTTTTAATTAATGTAAAAAAAAGATCAATATAACGGTTATTAAAAAAAGTATCATCTAGCTACTGACTTGTGGTTAATATTTTAGTACGTTAAATACTCGATATATTTTATTTACTTTGATTGAGAAATTAACTTACCAAAGAATGACGTGTAGATTTCTACATTATCTATTTAGACTACTTGACCTATACTATCACATTAAAAGAATATCATTCATTGTTTTCTAAACAGTGAACAGGGAAACATAGTAAACAAGGTTGTTAAAAGTGATTTAGAATCGAATATATCGTAATTGTTATAGAGAAAGTAAAAAAAATGACCAATTAAATAGCATATGCGTTTCTCTATACGTTTTCTATAAAAATGAGATTTTTAATGCCACAATTTTCGAAATATCGGTATTTGTTGTTATCTAAAGGGCTTTATAAATATTACAAATTTACTTTTGTTCTTTTTATAATTAACACCTGGGTAAGAAATCATACTAGTTATGAAATTGTTCCCCAAAAGATTTGAATGAATTTTTTTAAATATTTATAGAAACAAAACTTTATTTTATAGGTCATTAGTAACATTTCACAAAATATTGAGTTTTAAGATAACTACGAAAACAATTTTCAAGTTACAAGCGTTTCAATCGGACTGATAGAACTGGAGTGAAAATATTTATGGCGCGAATATTTAAACTGCAGGCCACGTATACATTTAAAAGGAGAAGGTAAAGCTTCAAATTCTATGTGATCTAGTTAGGGAGGGGGTTCTACCTTCGGACGCCACTACATTTAACCATAACTTATAAAAGTATAATATTTTGCAAAGTGCCTATTGAATAAATTACATCACAATATAAATTAGCATATATTATACCTTAAATGTATGCTTTTAACTGCTGTTCTACGTGTTATTATTATTTAACGTCCAGCCTGGTTTAAATTTTGTTTTATGTATATGAATTAAACAATGCGCCCCAGCTGTAGTTCACAGTTGACATTAGCTAACAACAGTAGTTTTGAAATTAAGTATTTACCGAGATTTATATTGACAAGTAAGTTGCACTGTTAAGTATATCAACAACACAGCCAGGTAGAGATAGTTAATAATTCATATTCTGTAAATTCTTGATAATCACTGTCTCTGGCTACATTGTTCTTAGTTAATAGAACCAGTTAGTTGTCAATACAATTAGGGAATCCCACTACTGATATTGTTACGGTCAATGTGGTAATGTCGAGAGTCGCTATTTGAATTCTTTATAAATGAACCGTTCATTTTGAAAGTGAGGCAAGTTCGTTTTCGAAAAGGTAAAGTTAATTTGTAGGACTTAAGGTAATTTTTGAAAATTTGTGATATTGGCGCAATGGAAGTTTTGTAAATATGTTTCTGTGAAATTTGTAATCATTTGTTTATGTAAATTTTGAAGTCTTAATCTGAAAAAAACGTTACACTTAAAATTTAAAAAATGTTTAAAAATGATTCCTCTCGTTATAGATAGAAAATTATCTTAAGTCTCACACTTGTTAGCTTGCCCAAAGCTAATTCCAAAACTCATTATGTACATCTCATATATAAATTATCCGTTTAGTTTATAGTTTTATGGTCGGATGAGTCTATAGGATATAGGCTAATTGCAATAAGGACAAAAAATAAAGATCTTAAGTTTTCTCCTTAAACACCCCTTTTTGGTGTAATGACTGTATGAATCTGATAGAGACGATCGAGTAGAAGCTCAATTGGGATATTACCATGATAAGTTAAAACGCAAAATATTACAACTAACAGATGAATTAGCATATTAAAGATTCGAGAAGAAAAAAGTGCAATTTCTTAGCTATTATTAAATAAGCTCCTTAATATCAATTAACATTATTAATAAAAATTCAAATAATTAAAAATAAGAGTAGCAAATTCTATAAGCATTAGTAAAATCATGCAACAATATTTTCAAGAAAAAAAAAACTAACAAAAAAAAAAGTGTCTAGCTTGAAAATAAGAAAAATATTTGTCGGAATGCTTTCTTACGTTAAACCAATTAAAAATGGCAGACGTATTACTCAACATTCCTAATTCTTTTGCACGTAAACCACATTTACTTGACTTACAGAATAGAAGTCATAAATTCGGCACAAGATACGTGCTTGCTTGGTAAAACAAAAAAAAAAGCAAAAGAACACAAATAAATCTAAATCAAAAATGCATCACATATTAGTATAATCTTATTATTCTTATAAACGAATTATTCTCAAACTTATAAGTCATATGTAAAATTAGATGCTCTCTAAATGATAAATATAATAAAGAAAGTTTGAGAATCTTTGTTTTTAAGATGTCTAGCTCGAAAGAGGTAATGCTATTATAAAACTATTGCATGCCAATACGAAAGGAGACTTATAAAAAAATTAAGAACAAAATTACATAAAAGTTTTGCAGTTAAAAAAAATATTTACTACATATGGTGGGCCATTTCTTGGTTTCTTTTTGAAATTGCTATAAAAACTACACCGGTGAATATTTTTAAGTGATTGTTGCTTCATTTAAGAGAATACTCTTTCCGATTATTTATGAAGTTGCTGCAAATTGCAGCCCGTGATGCCAAATAAGCCTCTCCAAAACGACTGATAACACGTTTACCGAATTAAAAATTGATAAATTTCTCGTTCTCATTCCTGCACCGGAGGATTGATAATACATTGCCAATGTGTATTAAAAGCCTGTTATTAAAAGAACCTTAATTAATTTTAAAATATAGTGTTTAATTTTTTTAACAGTATAAAATATATAATCTGCATATATTACACCATATAAGTGAGTAATTCACCTGCAATACCTGCCCTTAACCTCATGCCTACGTTTTACCTGACGAGGACGACCAGAGAACGTGTGGGGGCTTGTATAATGTATAATACAATATACCTATTCATATATAACAAGTTGTTAAAAAGAGATAGAAGATATACCGTTAAGTATAATGGGTTTTCAAAAGGGTTGGCTAAATTATTGATATTAAAAAAAGTTAGAAATTATAATATGAACTTGTTTTAACTTGTTCAGTATCTGATACCGTACTGTCGTCCTTTATGGGAAAGATTAAGAGATTAGGTAATGTTGACTTAAATTGTTTACGGTACATTTGGAGCAAAGTTATATTTACTTAATATAAAAGGTAACTGTATATATATTTATGTAAAAGAATATAATAATATGATGCAATCATAATCGTCTGTTTCTTTAAATTATTTATTTGTTATTTAATACCTTTACATCTTCTTTACTAACTAGTCAAACAATATAAAAAACTGTCAAAACTTTCATAGTTTATTCCTCTATAATATACAGTGGTACCTCAGGTTACGAACGCCTCTACTTACGAACAAATCGGGGTACGAACACTCGAAGTGCGTTCCTTATTCTTTATACAATTTCTTTTTGTGTTTGTAGATAAAATATATATAATACAAAGTACTATATACAGAGGCGGCCTTAGCCATTGCGAGGCCCTTATTCTTTGTGTAATTTATGTAAATTGAAAGTAAGTATTTTTGATGATGATTGACGATAAAAGTCAACAAGCACAAAGACGACAAATATTATTGACAATAAACTAAGGTACATGAATGCCTTAAAAGATGTAAGGTTCGGGCAGATTCGGGGCTCGCGTTTACAATTAGTCAACCCATATGCGAACGCCCTAAGTATAATAAGTTAAGTTTGACCAACCCTGCCATTTAAATCACAGTGAAAGAGAAAGAGAGATGGCAAAATTCGTTGTGTAGGTTGCGTTATTCATACAACTTAGAAGAAGGAGAAAGGAGAAAGGGCACGTGCCATACTGTAAACCTCTTCCTTCCATAGCCCCACCCCTCAAACCCCTCGTTGAGCTACCTGGGTAGGTTGGCAACTCGTAGAGTGCAGCATGACATGCAAAGCCGTGACGTCGCTGCCCGTAACATAAATTTTATCACAGAAAGACATTTGCAAGGTTGCATCTCACATATATATACCTATATATATATATGTAAGTATGTATGTAAAAACAAAGTAAATGCTACTGCGAAAGTTAGACGTTTGGTGGTACACTGAGCTTAGTTTTCTATTCTAATTTATAGAGTCTACTATTAACAAATCCTTTTGGAAGAAGGTTTTCTGTAATATCTACATAATTTTTTCTAGTTAATTTTAATAATGGTAATATTTTTGAAGTCAGAGTATTAACCATTGTTGATGTCATCATACTAGCTCTAATGGCTCAGTTCTCTTTAATCTTCTTGTCTGTCCATCCGTGTGCAGCAGGTGAAACGCTTCCACGTTGACATGGTGTTGGATACGTTACTCGTGCTTTCTTGCTATTTTCGTAATTTCTTCAGCTACTGTAGTTACTTTGAGATCCCTATGTACATCACTATTGCGGACATACCATGGTGCATTCACTATGTTCCTCAGAACTTTATTTTGGAAAATCTGAATGCATATGATGTTGCATTTCTTAGTACAGTACTTAGTACTTATATGTCCAAACTGGTTTCAATATTTGCTTATACAGTATTAGCTTGTTATGTATGGATAATGTGGATTTGCGCCCCATTAGCCAGTACATTTTCTTATATCTTATTCCCAGTTCATTTCTCTTTTTCTTTACGTGAACCAAATATTGAAATAGCAATAAATATAAAGTGGTTACCAAATTTCTCGCTTTTACAGTAACTACATGTGAGGAATATGTGAATTAAAGAATACGTTTATAGGATTTATAACCCTCGTATAACGGTGCCTTGGTATTATTTATTTATTTGGTGATAAGATTAATTACGTACGCTAGAAACAGAATCGTATGTGAAATCACCTTTGTTAGAAAAGAAAAGAAATTGTAATAATTATTGCCACAAATATGACGCTATAATAAAAGAAAAAAAACTTTTCATTTGTCGTCGTTTTAACGATCTTGGCTACCATACCGACGTGTTTTTCTTCTTTTTTTTTTACTTATTGTTAATGACCTATTAACCTCTACAATTTGTTTATCATGTATAAATTATTATATTTTTTAAGAAAATAAATTTTAACAAATAAAATAAACAGTACTGCAATTTTTGGATGGTGGCCAATAACCATACATATCCAGTAAATCTGTTTCTACTATGGCATTCTTTTATAAAAGATCGTATATTTTGTATTTTATATTCGAACATTTTACGAAAGATTTTACATTTTTGTAAATAAATGTAACAGTATTTGATTACAATGTTGTATTTTCTTACAAACGATAAAAAAGAAGCATATTTTCGATAATGTTTTTGATACCACAGTTAATATATAATTATTTCCAGAATTACTACATGATAAAATGACATTTGAAGAATACTTTGTGAAATTTTCATAAATAAATATCAAGAAGACAACGAATCTCCGCAGACGTCACAAAAAAAAGTAACATTGCAATGTCACTCATAACTCATCTCTAGATTTTCTGAAATCAGAAAACCAAAATGATTTTATTAGTTGTTAAGTTTCTGCAGGTAACACTGTCGACTTTTTCTTTTTTTATAGATTTTTCAATTTTTTACAGCACTTTAAAGTCAAAATATCGATTTGTCATGAAAAAAATCAGAAACTATGTTATTTTAAAATACGTTAAAATAAAAAAATTTAAAAAAAACTGGACACCGTTACCTCGGCATTTATGTAAAGAAAGAGTTTGCAAAATTTCAAAAGAATCGGTCCAGTAGATTTTGAGTTAGAGAGGGCACCAACTCTGAAAGAGCGAAGTGTGAGAAACCGCATTTAAAATTTCAAAGTAACACGAAAGCTGAGTAGAGAGGTGAAGACTTAAAACTCTATATCTCCGACAGTTTTACTCCAATCGACTTCAAATTTTTACGCAATAAACTTAATATGTTGTCCAATAATATAAATAAATAAAAAAAGCTGAAACCTTATCTTAAGTACTAAGATTGTTTTGTTATAAAAGCATTATAGCACTATGTGGGAAAGAGTGGTACGTTCTAGCTCCTACTCGCAAATAAGCCCCCAAAAACTATGTTTATACAGGTTTCGGCCACAATATAATTCCCCAAAAACGGTATACGACTGTGTGGTATGCCAAAATACCCGCATTAGTATCAGTACGCCACAGGATACGGCTACCTGATTTACCATGTCAGTACTTAACTCCGATTGTGATCAAAAATTGTTGCCAAATTACTTTGAGTCATGTAAATGACAATTCACTTGGTTCAAACACAGAACGAATAACTCAGCAAAGTAAATTTAACTGTACGTTTGCCAAATCTTGAAGGCGTCTTATATTAAATAGTGTCTAGCCAGACATTTGCTGGCACTCGTTAAGTATCACTGCTGCGTTGTTACCTTCACCTATTGTTAATTATTCGACGACGAATAGTTAATTCTTTTTTAATCACAAGCTATGATGCTAAGCTAGTTTATCATATAGCAATCCATCGCTAAGTGAGGGAAAATTTATTTATTTATTTATTCCCACTCACTGTTTTCATATTTAATTTACTGTTATTATATTGTAATCTAGATTTCAGGTTTTCGTTTAAACATTCCTTTTCACATTTGTGTTTTAATTTAAGTTTAGTTAATTTAGTTGGTGCGTATGCATCGTTAGTAATACAAATTTTGACAGTTCGTCAAAATTGTATGTGAAATAATTAAAATTGCTAATTTTAATAACAACTAGTAATAGAAATTGTTTTCACTTCTATATTTTTCAAAAACTGACATTAAACTTCTTTTAAAAGTAAATCCTACTGCATTTTGACAAATTGTCACATTTTGGAGGTAATATAGTTTTTCTTAATTTAATATTTTTAATTTAAAACATTGGACTTGTAAGGTTCTAAAAAATTAAGAAAACTTAAAAAATAAATTAAATTAAAAATGGTACTGTGAATGACTACGCGTATTGCCATATGCTAAACAAATTAAATTAAAGCAGTGAGTGGGAATGATATTTTATACGCCGCAACTAATTTATTTCTTCTTAGAATTCAAGAGTAAGACTTATAATACAGCTACAAATATATAGCTATTTCAATATTATATCTGATGTGAATCAGAAAGTATAGAATCAATGGTTATTAAATATGTGAACGAAACTAAAAAACACGAAAAAAAGAAAATTCTATTCTCGCTGGCAAATAGCCAAAGTATATAACATTAGTGTTGAAATGTTGGCAAACTGGGAAATTCCAATGATTCCCACATAAACGCGGATTCCAGATCTTTGCCATTGCAAGTAAAGCTATACTCGTATAGACAGGGTCGTTAGAAACTGTAATCTGGGGTCCGTATTTCAGAGTTTTGTGCGTACAGATTTGATTTATATGAATGAATTTACGAATCACTTTTAAAACAGTATTCCTTAATAATAATAATAACTAATAATAAAATTGAGGAATACGGATCTTGCTTTCATCTTCCGGCGTGAATGGGCTTGTGACCTCATTTTTTAGGGGTAGTTTTTTTCATATTTCTTAACCAACCATTCTACTATATCTACAAAAGCTACATCAATTAAAAGACAATAACTCGGAATGTGGAGCATCCAACTGACACAATTAACTAAAGATTCATTAACTTATTATGTTATTTAGAATTTCCTTATACGAATATTCGTACAATGCATGCAGACTTGACAAATTGATTCCCGCAGAGCAGTTTGACAGTGATTGCATTTACCAAGCATAAACTTGTGTATGTTCCAACGTATCGTGACACGACCGACAGAAGACGGACAAATAAAACATGGGGAGAAAAGGGGGGAGGTATTTATCGTCAAGGTCATGGCTGCCCAGTGCTTCTCAGTGCCGTGGATATATCGTATATATGTAAACATATACATATACTGCATCCTTCTGGAAGCGTCCATATCCTACTGTTTGTAACCTGTGTGTGTGTGTGCAAAAGGAACTTTTAACTTTACATGTATATACGCAGATTCGATAGATTGAACAGTGACGTAGAATTTAGGCAGGCTGTCGTATATTTTATTTATACTTCCATTAGGTTTCGATTTTTCGAAGATCACATTAAAATAAGTTGTTAGTAATGCGTCAATTTAGAGAGTTTCGGATATGACGGATCTTTGAAATACAGTACGACAAGTTTGAACAAGCTATTCTATCAGAATTTTACATAAATGTACATTTTTAAGAGGAAAACAATTCGTTCTGATGCTATGTGTTCTCCTTTAACAGCCTCTCTTATGTGTCACTCTTTATTTAGCCTATAGAAAACTCTTAATATTAAAAACTCTCCTATCTAAAAATCATGTTCCCGCTTTTGTTTTTCTCTCTTTTCATCTATAGCCTTCCTTCTTCTCTGTAGTATCTACATCCACCTCTTGCACACTCTTGTCAGCTTCTCTTTCCTGTTTTCACTGCCTATTTTAAACTTGCATTCTTCTCTTATGTGCTCCAACGTCTCTCTTCTTCGTTTCCATATACTTCTCTTTAGGATATTTTGTTCTATTTTAATTCATTCTCGTTTAGTTTCATTCTCTTTCTTTTTCTCCATTCAGTTCTTTCCCAATCTACTGATAGCTATTTATAATCTGTGTTACAAACAATTTTGTAAATCACACACAATTCGTTCTGATGCTATGTTATTGAGGAAAGAACAGCTACACTTCTTCTAAAATGGGACTTTTGATAACAATTTTGTAAATCAATTTTTATTTTCTGCATCTACCTCTATCCTTTCTTTCCTTTTATGTTCTCCTTTATCAGACTCTCTTATGTGTCACTCTTTATTTAATCTATAGAAAACTCTTAACATTAAAAACTCTCCTATCTAAAAACCATGTTTCCCTTTCTGCTTTTCTCTCTTTTTTTAATTTATAGCTTTCCTTCTTCTCTGTACTTTCGACATCCACCTCTTGCTTTCCTTGCCTTCTCTGATTAGCTCCTCTATCCTATTTTAAACTTGCATTCTTTTCTTATATGCTACAACGTCTCTCTTCCTCGATTCCACATACGTCTCTTCAGGATATTTTGTTCTGTTCTTAGTTTCCTTCTTCTATGTATCTTTTCTCCATTCAGTTATTTACTTCTTTCCCAACTGGTTTAGTCGCTTCACTTTCAATAGCTTGACCCAAGTTGGAAGACAGTATTAATGAAAACATGGACTTTCCGTTACATTGCTTTATAAATAGAGGAACACTACTTAAAACCGCCGCTACTGCTATTACACAACTAGTTACAGACAAACACACCCCAACTGGTACAGTCCAGAAGTTGTTGGTTGTAGGTTGTAGGGTGTTGGGGGTTGTCGACAACACACCGTCATCGTCACCGACATCATCAAGCTTTTACAGAATAACATCGCCAACAAACTATAGTCGGTCGCGTAACTCAGTGACCCGGTTCTGCTTACGATCGATTCCTGTATACCATATACCATATATATGCTACGGTGTAATACCTAGAAAGATTCTCTCGCTCTTCGTCCACCAATCAAGGCCGCATGTCTTCGTCCTTGTTCTAGTCCTTCTGTCCGCACCAGCTTAATATTATATCACACAGACAGATTTTGAGACGATTTCATGAAATATGCCATGCGATAATTATCGCCGTAAAAGAAAAGTCAAATATATTGCACGCATAATCTTTGTTCTGCTGTCCAATGAATCTGGTTAGTAAAGCTATGGAAATACACCTTCTTTGTTCACATAACCTAGACTATAAATTGAGTATAAAATGTAAAAACGGGATAGCCTAATTAAAAAAGAACCATGTGCTAATTGGAAGATCTGGGATTGAATTTAGTTCCGAGAAAATATTTTAATACTCATTTAATATTGTTTAAGGTTGTTTAAGGTGCTATTCATGAACTATGCTTAATTGTCTATATGTCATGAACAATTAAAAATGCTTTAAGAAATGATATTGTATAAAACTTTGAGAACCAGTGTTATTCACTTTGTACATCGTAAATTCATTCACATTTTAAGTTCAACTGTTTTAAACGAATACAACTTTAACGAAATGTAAATCATAGTGAACTAAAACTATTACTTTTTGATTTAAATACTTTTAGCAGTTTGGTAGAAACATTTCGTTATACTTTACGATCAGATTTATTCATATTTGAAATTAGTAGCCAAAATAAATAGTTTAACGAATGTTAAAAACATTAATTTACTTTATGATTATTGTAAACATAATTTGTATTAAAAGAATATTGTTTAATTTGTAAAAGCTTTCAAAAGCTCATTTTATATGCTCCTACATAAGTTGAAAGGTCTTGGATATTCTAAAAGAGGAAGTTTAACATTAAATAGAACTAATTCAATTAATTAGAAATTTGAACAATTTGAGTAATAAATTTGTGATAATTAATTATAAAAGTTTAGTGTCTTAACTACATGAAGTATCTTAGTAAATTAAGAAATTAAGGGATTGTGTTTATTGAAAACTTTTGTGATTTGAGAGATTCTGAAAGATGAACTAACTAACGGATTGGACCATAAATTTATCTTCTGGTAACCAATATTTGTAGACCCAACTTGCCTCTGTGTTATAAATGCTATATTACAGTAATCTGTTTTTAATCTAACATTACGGTTTATTATTATATTATATTAAGTGTGTGTTAATACATTTCATAGAACTTCAACTTGAAATTAAACTTAAAACTATGCTAGACCTTTCTATTTCCAAAAGTACTTTTCTACTTCTTCTTCTCTTGACCTTCTCACTTTATTTTCCCTAATCTTCCTTCATTCTCACCAATTCCTCACCTCTTGTCTTCTTTGTCTCTTTGTCACTTCAGATTAAAATCACTTCTGCTCTGGCTTTACTTCTCTTTCTTCGTTCCGTTTCTCTATTTCCGCCATCCACCTCTTCCCTTCACTGTCTCCCTTTAATAACTGCTTCTCGCTCATTACTTTTTTTTGACATGAAAACTTAATGTGCTCTAATGTTTCAATCTGCAATCTATAGCATTAGTTTTCTTTAATTTTATTCTTAGCATAAAGCTGGAGACATGGGCGCCGACAGGATTACTTTGGATGCTCAGTGTTAATAGAAAAATTTTAGTCTTAATTTCCAAGAGTGATTTTAGGTGTAATATATTTAAAAATAAAATAAATGTAATACATACATAAGGTGTTCATCCTAATAAATTTTAAATATATATGTATCTCACTCTATTAATGATATAATACAAAAAAATGAAAGAGATAACACTATATATAAAATATAATATTAAAGAATATAAAAATGGATCTCATATTATTAAGTTAAATTGGCGAACGACGTTTGAACAATATTTCTAAGTTATGACAATTGAGAGAGGGTATCATAATGATGAATAACAAGTCTCAGCTTAGACGGTTTACAAGTATGTACTAACAAAGGACAATTGCCAAGGAAATAGTGTTATCCGAGATGAATGTCATTTGGGATCAATTTGTTACACACGACAGGATATAGATGGTGCTAGTGATGTTGACTTCACTTGAAACAATGGGTGACATAAAATATCTAACGGTATAGAACCACAATAACCTGTAAAAATTATATTATGTATAAAGTAGGGTGTTCTAAATGAGACGATACTATTTATAATTAACATATCTTTGTAATTAAAAAACAAAATCAATTTTTTCTTTTACACTTTGGTTACTCAATTCATAGCAATTTGTATGAAATATTACTCCTTATGCAAATGTCAAGTCTGCATGAGATACAGAGCATTGTTCATTTTATTGCATGGTCGTGAAAGTGTTAAATATGTATTATTATAGTTTGACATTATATATTAACTTTTCTTTCATAAAACTTTTTTACTATAATTCTTTTATTTAGTATTACATAAATAATATAATATACATTGACTACATATATAAAGTTTCAAATTATAACTTTCATTAATGAATAATTTGTTCACTTTTATATTTGTTAATATTAGTTTAGTTTTTGATAAAATATTGGAAAAAGTAATAAAGTTTGTAGAATACCTGGTTTTCAAATATTCAGGAAAAATGTCGTTATACTTGTTCCTTAATCTTGCTCCTTAATCGGCCTAGACTGTTTAATGTTGACTTCCAACATTACTTTACGATTTAGACATAAAAATACCTGACTTAAACTCAGGGATAATCTGTTAGGGTTATCTTTATGAAAGAACCATAGTTTTAGTTATTTGAAAATTTTGATTTTGCAGGATAATAAAAACCAAGTGATATTTTCTGATAAGAAGAAGAATTAGTAATGTGATTTTTAATTACTGTTTAGGTTTAACTCATAATTAACTTATTGTAACGAATTTTGCTAACCCAGTAAATATTTTAGGATTAAATTCTATTTCATTTCTATTACTTTTAATGAATTTTTTGTCTAGAACGCATTTGTTTTCTATTCACTCGTTCATAGATAATGCCTCTTTTATGAGCTGCAGACGGCGCAACGACTGCTCACTATTGAATAAAAGCGACCCTGTGACAGATAGGGAATCAGTTTGAACTAAAATTGATTTTCTGTGTGTTGCTCCAACTTGTAAAACGTTAGAATTGAAATTTACGAGGACTAGAACTTCACCTTGCTATTCTATTTCACCAAATGTTTACTGAGAAGTAACTGGTTACAAAATCTGCAGTTCGTTAACTTCTGATGATTTTTCAAAAGGTTATACTAATTTTCTAATTTAAGTTTACTCAAAACTAAAGGTTTTATATAAGGTAAATAAGGGTGTTAATAAAGAACTATTTTAACTACTTTAGATTTGACTCATACCGAAATCTCTAAACATATTTTAAGTACATAATAATTCGACAAATCAAAAGATTGCATTTCGACCACCATATATTGCATAACGTGTCTATATTAATAGATCAGTTCTAACAAAACTAAAACCAAAATAAACAAGACTTAAGGTTAGATTTATTTATACAATTAATATTATAAATTCTATCAGTACATGCATGTATTTATATATCATGAAAGTCATGAATGAGAAAGTATTTTTAAAAATAAGCAAATATAGAATAATAAAAGACATGATTTTGGTTATGTCACGATATTTGAAAATGAAACTATTGGGTTAATTTTAACTTTAGTAAAAGTGGAAGACTGTTGCATACCTTCTGTAAAATTTTTGTTATTAACTTAATAACAAACTTGTTATAAACATAATTCATAAGTCGTAATTATTCGAATTGTATTTTATCCAGATAATAAACCATTTTTTCTTGGATGATGATTAATAAAAACATCTTTAACAGATTTACAAAGAATTCTAACGCCGGCGCTAAGTGTTGTCTAATATTCTCTTCTATTTATCTATCTAATTCTGTCGCCTAGTTCTTTGCTCATTATCTTTATAAAATCGAAGCCTTCCTAATTTTGTTGAATCTATGACAAAAATCAACTAATAAATTTAAAGACATTGCAAAGTTTTCACCTCGTTTATATATTTAGATTGCTTCTATTTTAATTATATATTTATAAACTTTTTTAATATTTACATTTTTATAATAAATAATATAAATATTAAAAATATTAAATCCACACACTTTTGTTAAATAAATATTTTAATACACAATAGTTGTTTATGTATTTAAATTATCGAAAAAAACAATTTCAAAATATAATAATAAAAAATAAACTGTATATATGGTATATAGTATAGTAAATAGTATTATTATTAAATATTAAAAATAAAAAAAATAAAACAATCATAATTTATAAAGGAATGTATCTAAAATACTTAATTAAAAATTTATAGGTGTACTACTTTTGATATACCCTGTTTTAGTAATATTTAAATAATGATTTTTTTTAAATAAATTGGTTTTATATTATATATTTATACACTATAAAGTCAATTGTTTAAAATATAATCACAAATAATGTGAAGATTTTTGTAATTGTGCCGTTTATATTGAAAGTGAGGCAGTTACATTTTTGGAAAAATAAAGTTAATGATATAGGCTCAATATTTTTCACAGTCAGGTCCGATTTTTGCGAAAGGCGATTCAAGAAGCAGTCTAAAATCTAAGGTTTGTTGTTCTTAAAATATTAGAATACCAAATTTGGAACCAAGATAAAAGTTTGAAAACATCGAAGCTTTGATGTAAAATTATTTTAATTTTGATTCAGATAAAGAAAAATATCTGTTTCAATTTTGGCTAAAACAGAGATATGTTGACATAGAGTCTAATTATGTATTTCATGTTTTGATAAATTTAATATTTTGAAAAGAAATGATATTTGTCCTTTTAACAACGAGTCACTGAAACAAAGTTATTTTTAAAATTGCGATAGAATAGAATGGTATCATAGATTTTTCTAAAAATTGAAGATTGTACATATATACACTAGATACAATTGAATTTTGAGGTACAGTTTAAAAAACAAGTGTACAGAATTGAGTATTTTTGTAAATAGTTCAAAATCTTTGATATTTGGGGCATGGAAATTACGACAATTAACAAACACGACAAACATGTTTATTTCACAAGATTTTAAATATATTTCTATAACGAAAGAATGGACTTATACCACTTTCAGAATAACAGACTCATTTATACCAAATCAAAGAACCGGGGTAAATTATCATACTATCAACATAAAGAAATTAATTTTGGTAATTAATATTATACAACAAGATCAATTATGTTATTTATGTTATAAGGATTTACTTTTAATTAGTAAATTAAATTAATTGTCTAATCAAAATATAAAAAAAAAATATTAAAAATCAATTTCTACACCGCAAACTTATTCTTTCAAATTTGGCAATCATTTGCAGCTCTAATTTTGATTGACTTTCTTCCATCAAAGAAAAACTATATAGCGTCTAAAATGAATTGTTGCCTGAAGTTATACAACAATGATTACTCAAATTACACTAATATAAAATGTGAGTTTTAAACAATTCGCAAGGTTAAACCAAGCTCGTTATCAGTTGACATTATCTCTGAGTAGTTGTTTAAATTGTAATCATTATTAATTATGGCTACGGGGGTACATTAAGTAAGTCTATACAACATAATAAAATACAATACACAAATAAATAAAAAGCAGGTATTGGATTCTATGCTAACTAAATAAATGATGAATTATTTAAATGCAAAAATAATATTATCTTCAAATTATATTAAATATATGTTCTACATTGTTTATTATTATGTTATATATTTTATTTGTTTATATATTTTATAATAAATAATATTTGACAAGTGCACGTGGTGATAAAAATATATATCCGGTGATAAAAAATTAAATTCTTTACTTTTACATATAGTTATCTCTCTCTTACATCTATTATTAGATAAAGACGAATGTAGTATGTAATTACATATATAAATCTTTTATAATATCAAAGATAATATATAATTAATATATACATTTAATATTCATATATGTGTTTAATAAAATATCTATATACTTTCTGTTATATTTTATTATTATATGTGAATTTTATATATAGAATATAGACGAAATATTGAAACTCACCTGAATTTTTAGGCATTATAGAACGATTTAATGTGCGTATGATATTTTGTCACTAAGGGATTTCTTTTTGAAGAGCAACAGTGAAATAAAAATTCCATGCAAAATTCGAAATCATAAAATAAATAATAAAATTATGTCACTTCACTAATAATATCGAATAAATAAAAAAAATAATAAATAATTAAAATTTTAAATATTTTCAAATCACAAATAATAAAATTTTAAACACAAAAAATAACGAAAATCACTTTTTTAAACCGTCATGCATATTATAAATAAATAATTTAAAGGGTAGATTTTTATAATAAAAAAAATGATGTCACTTATACAATATATATTATTACGAGATTTAATAATATTATATTTAAAACAGAGAAATTCGTACACATCCGTTACGGTACAACGTACAAACACACACTGCAACCCAAACTGTTATTGTCGGTAACCGTGCCAAAAGATGCTACGCGACAAACGAAGCTACTGAAAAGCTCATCGATTGGTCGATAACGGCATGTTGCTACGTCACTTTGGTATGGCCCAATCACAGTACGTTAAACGAACGCCATCCCAGTCAGCTGGTAGATATGAACAGTGTGCTAGAGTGAGAGATAATGAGTGAGAAGGACGAAATGGGATGTCTTAAACTAGTGCTATGTTTTGTATGTGTTTGTTAGATTGCGATTGTATTGGTGTTGTGTAGGTTGATGTTTCAGGCACATGGGCACATGGGCACATCAGAAGGCTAACTGCTACAGGGAAGCGAAGACGGCGGTGACGGCCGTCGAGGTTCTACGTACGTAGCACCGCGATATCAACGGTCTAGGAAGGGTTACATGAACGTGTGTATACACACGTATGTATATGTAGCAAGAGCTTGCGTAGTACCAACAAAATTTAAATTTTAATTAGTAAATTTTATGATGATAGATTTTTAATAATGTAAGGCATTATAATTTTTGTCATAACGTTGGCTTAGTGTATGACAAAGAATATGACATTTTGTATTGAGTTTATCAGTGCCATCAAAATTGGCACGTCAGAAAATTGTACTGCAGCCAAAAGCTACAATTCAAATCTAATTGGAATAGACATCACGGTCCACTTTATGATCAAGTTTACGCATGCGACAAATATTATAATGGATGCGGAACTGTAATTTACGGATCGTAAAATACGGCAAAATTCAACCCTGCCATTATAAATCTCTTAAGACAAAAAAAGCAAGAAAATTAAACAAAAATGTCCACGCCTGATAACCAATATCCGGCGATTCTAGAAAACAATTTAAAATAAAAAAATATTTTATATATTTTCCACTACGCTATGCCATAATAAAAATGTTATAAAGTAAAACAAAGAAAAATATATTAATAAAAGAATTTGAAACCTTTAGGAAAAAAATACCACAAGTTTTGGAATAACAGAAGAAAAATTCCGCTAGATTTTTCGTTTAACATTTTTAAAATTTTATTCAGTGGATTTCTCTTGCAATAAATGTGTTTATCTTTAATGTAAATATAGTTACGTATATGTACGGTTTATTTGATATAAAAAAGTTTACGTTTGACAGAAAATTTTTAAGGATCATATAATGTAAGATAACTTAACGTTTTTGGACGCAAAATTGTGTAATGTTACATATTAAAATTATGAAAGATTTTTAATGTCTCTACATTTATTTAAAGATAATATTACAGAATATTGTTATAAACTTTGTTAAATAATAATAAGTAAAATTACGTTAATAATATTACGTAAACATGTGATTAGCGGTTTATGTATATCTTTAATTATGTCTGAAATTATCAAATTAATGTCAAACGATATCTTTTACGTAATCTGACATTATATTAACCAAATCTTTTTTATGTTAATTGGTTTCCAAATTATCATATAAACTGAATATAAACTGAACGTTAAAAAACGTGGAAAAGAATGGAATAATCCATCTATACCTCTCATCAACTTTTCTAAGCCTTAACGTTTAACTTTAACCCAAATCAAAACTGTCAACGTGGACGGGAGGTCCATAAATTAATTTTTCATTTGATTTTATTAAAACTTTCATGCGCTTATACCAATCAGAATTGCCGGAATAATTCACAGCTCCAGCCTGGCCTGCCCTGACCTGACCTGGCTATTATTATCAATTTCCTGAGTGATATACATCACTGAAACCACAAAATGGTTAAATTAAATACTTGGCTAGAAAATTCAGAAACAAAAGTGGAACATATATTTTATTAATGTAAGTAACTTTTTGTATTGAAACAAAACAAAATTTGGATAAAAACTATTAGAAATATCTTTCACTGTATATTTATTACAGATTACATTTAAGGTGAAACGATATGCTTTTGATCGCGAAATATAGATGGCGAAACTATACAGCAGGTTAAATATTATCAAAAAAAAACATGTTTTTTAATGTTTAAATCGTTTTATGTAAGTAACTATAAACGCGAATCAAAATCTAAAGCTGCAATTAGTTAGATGAATAACGTATCTACATTTTAAGCTTTCTTCCACTGACTTTTAATGAACCGCAAAAATAACTTTTGAAAATTAATATTGCTATATTTTCTAGTTAAATTCCAATTTTTATATGACCGATAACATTTCTAAGGGTTTTTCATAAATTTTATAACCTTTATTTGACTACGATTTTTATAACATATCAAATTTTTATGAAGTTTGTATTCTCCGTGTTAAATCTTCGGATTTTGCGAATTTTCGGCAAATCGGATCTACAGAGTCATTTACGTCATCACCTTTGATGAAATCATCTTTAAAATCAGTTTAAACATTTTTTTTTAATTCTAGAAATACGAAATCTCGTCAATTCAGAAATATATGAATCATTTGTACTCGGCGATTCGCATTTTGCACTCAGCTGTTTCCCCTTGGTTGACTGGTTCGATTGGAAGCCTCGTTGGCATTTCCTTGTAGCTTGTGACTCCTGTCGTTCCATGTGTTCATTATCCAACTTGACTGATCGCACGAGTGTTATCCTCTCTCCCTCTCTATTTCCACTCCCTACCCTTCCGTCTATTACCATCACTCCCCCAGGTATTATATATCTGTCCATATTACAAATCAAACACAACTATCATTTCAGGATAGACATCTTGCAGCCATGTTATCATCGTATAACAGATTTTACATTTAACATTCTGAAAAGTGGATTTACATGACCTTTATTTTGCATAAGTACATTCAGTAATTTACAAATAGTCCCGAATATATGATCTTCACCCTTCAGAATATTGTACGGCCTACTTAAGGACGCATTTAATGTAAGATTTAAATAAAACTTTGTTTAATTAATCTTTAATTAAATACAAATTGTTTTTATAAAAAACGAAATCAAAATGTTGTATACATAGTTGTATTTATAAAGGTAAGTAATCATATCTAAAGCAATCTAAAAACTATGACTAAAAGTTTTGTTGTTCAATAGCTCGTTGTTCTATGTCTCTGGACTACGTATGATAAATTTTAGACGTCAAAGTGACACCTGTACAAAATGGTGACAATTTTAAAACAGTCAGTTCTTATTGGTACACTTTTTATTATCACTATTAAAAAATATTTTTCTCTTTTCATATGAAACTGCAAAATATATGTTCAAAATTCTAAATATTGGTTTCTTTGTTGTAAAACAGGAAATTGTAAAGGAAATAGTGATATAGTTTACGTATATGAAACAAAATTTGATTAACTGTTAGACGGAGAATGTAATTAAATTTTCTTTTCGTCTTTTGTAATAATTGTATTAGTTAACTAAAATTTCTATAAGGAAGACTCCGTTATGACCTCCCCCCCCCCGCCCCTTTATTTCACATATCAATCAAGACTGTAAATTCGTTATTAATATATTCACCAACAGCTGAATAATATATATTTGTCGAAGGTTATAATGAAACAATTTCAAGTTGAGAAACAATCTTAAAACTGTCCATAAAGAAACAGAATTCGTAAGCTGAAATCTCTTATGTTCAGTGTAGTAGATAAGAGATATGATCTAATTTCTAGAACAATATTTTATAATTAGCATTCTGAATTAATATTCTATACAAAATACATCCATTCAATACAAGTACTCCAAAACCAAAAAATGGTTTAGACTTCTTTTTCTAAGGCTGCAAATGATAATAATCAAAACTTTTAAATCAGTAAAGTGCGTGTACATTTATATGATTAAATTTAATACAGAATTATGTATTTCTTTCCGCGCTATTTTCTTTTTTCGCAGCCTAAGTGAAAATTGAAATTGCTTCCCTACTCTCAATAATTATTTTATATTTCGCTGAAAAACTGCAGTATAACAAAGGTAACATTTTTTATGAAAAAAAGAGAAACATATTAATATATTTCTTAATGGATAAGTCTATTACATAGTTTACTAGCTGTCCCGGCCACGCGTTGCTGTGCCTAACGTAGCGCCATCTATTGAATATTTACTCAATCTAGTCAACAGATTTCGATTTACTCAACAGAATATTTGTCGCCATCATCGTCGCCCGATGTCATATGTCATATACAGATAATTAATAGACAAATAATTAGCAATAAGATAAATAAATTGAGATGTAAGCTATCCTATCTTTCAAGTTGGGTCAAACTGCACACGGTGTACAAATTTCATTAAAATCGGTTAAGTAGTTTAGGAGTCCATCGCGGAGGAACAACGTGACACGTAATTTATATATATTAAGAAGATGATAAACAATTAATCTTGAAATTAGCTTGTTTTAAGGTAGACGCCACTGTTTTTCTAAGATGCGTCTCTTAGTCTTCACTACATTTTAAATGTAACAATATATAGTATAGTAGAAAGGGTTGACAGCTCGACAGGAACTGGGATTGAGAAGTGAGGGGTGGTAGGGGAAGGGGAGGGGATGGAACGCCACACCGGATGTTCAAGCAATTAGTAATTAATGGTGCCACCATTAAGAAATCAAAATACGGAGAGTACATAACATAGAGAAATGAAATAACCCTTTTTTATTTAAAAACACCTAACAAGGTATTAGAAAAACATTTTAAATAAAAATAGGATAAGGGTTCAACAAAGCTCTGACGTTTTTGTTTTAAGTGTTTAGGATGGATATTTTAAATTATTATTATTCTTTTTTTTAAAGTGAGTTTATAATTAAAATGAATTATTTTTTACAAAAATTAATCATGAAGTAGTAAACTTTAATATTTATTTAAATGCTAGCTGACCTGACAGGCGTTAAGCCTCATTCCCACTGACTGTTTTAATATTTAATTTACTGCTTTTACTTAATATTGTAATCTAGATTTTAGGTTTTCGTTTAAGTATTCCTTTTCACACTTGTGTTTTAATTTAAGTTTAGTTAATTTAGTTGGTGCGTATGCGTCGTTGACAGTTCGACAAAATTGTATGTGAAATAATTAAAATTTCTATTTTTAATAACAATTAGTAATAGAAATTGTTTTCACTTCTATATTTTTTAAAAACTGATATTATACTTCTTTTAAAAATAAATCCTACTGCATTTTGACAGATTGTCACATTTGGGAGGTTATAATATAATATAGTTTTTCTTAATTTAATATTTTTAATTTAAAACTTAAAATTTGTTGTTACTGTATAAAGAAGAAATTCAAGAAAAGTACTATAATAAGTAAAATTGCCCGTGCCGTGCCCCTTTAAACATAAAAAAAATTATTTAAAAAAAAAAAAATGTCTTCATCTTCACTTAAAAAACACTGGGGGAACATTATTCAAATGGGCCTAAAAAGTGTCACATATTAAGTTGTAGTGTAAGACGTTTGGAATTCACTGTTTCAGACATCGTGGTTAGGGAGAGGGAAGAAATGGGAAGGGAAGAGGAAAGACAGGAGAGACAGATGTGTGGGATGTAACATCTCACATGGTTTATGGTCCAAAGACAGGATTACTTGGTCTTTGCCGTTTGCGTTTGAAAAGTACAAATACAAAGAGCCAAGTTAAATAAAATGCAAAGTCCAGAAAATATATGAAAATCTATTATGACAGAAAAACAATACTTGAAAGAATAAATGCGGTCAATTTTTTTTTGTATTTTAAAGTACATTTTTCAGTTATGGCAAAACTGAAGTTTAAATAAAAAAAATTCTAGTTTTTCTAAAGTTAACTTACAAAAAATTTCACCGATGTGTTTTGCTTAATCCAGGTAATGTTATGTTCGACTGGCAAAACAAGTGACAGTTAAGAAACAAACTTAACATAGCTACAATTTAAATTTAACCAAGGTTTATAATAATCCCCAGCTAAATGAGAAATGGGCAGAAACTGAGAAAGTGGCGATAATACGATCCGCCTAAAGATCTAAACACAGTATAAACACTTTTTCACTTATGTTACTCTCTCCTTTCGAAATCAAATATTATGATATTTATTAGAGGAGGGGATACATTTACGGTATAAAGATCTTGAAGTGAGTGAAACTAAGGGTTACTGTCCACGACAGCTACATTTGTAGGTTGCATGCAGAGCTGCAGATGAAGCCAGACGCATTCTGTATAAGCCTAATGCAAGCTGCAAATAGGCTTATAATCTTTTCTCCGAAGTTTAGCATTGAGAAAGCACGTTTTTTCATTGGGAAAATGTGAAGTGATGAAGAAGAAGACGACGAATCAGATGTACATAAAAAAAGCATTAACCGCAGATTGTTTATTGCTGCAAGAGAGTTATCAGAGGGATGATTCAGTATACTGAATGACTGTTGTTCAATAATATGCACAAAATTTCATTCATGTCATTTTTAAAAGAATATTACGTCTATGCGTCGTGCAGCATGACGTTTGCTTATCACTAAGCAAATGCGACGTTGCAGCTCTGTGGGCAGAGCCTCCTTTGTCTAAATATAAAAGCTAAAAGAAAGCGTATAACAAGCGGCATATGACAATTATATATCCACATTTGCTTATTTCTATATATGTGTGTATCACACTATATGTGAACATGACGAAGTTGGGGATCTCCATGTGGGGACCCGATCATCGTCTCAAAACGCCAGGCAAAGAACCATACTTAGGTATGCTTAGGTATATATAAATACGTACTTGTGAACGTTTTCCTCAAAGTTGACCAGATACATAGGGCTCCACCAAAAAGAACGAACATCGCAATACATGTACATTTCCAGATTTTGTTTGTTTATTTCCTAAGTTCAAACAACCATTTGTACACATTAAACATCCTTCACTTTATTGGTGTTTTTATTATTAATGCGAGGGAACTGCGTAGTAATCTTGAGAGATGTAACAAACCTACGTGATCGAACGTTTCTCGCTAAAAGTCTCCGTTGCGAATTCTATATACTTCTAGTAGTATAGGTATAGAAGTATTGTTCTACCGATACTCATTTCGCTGACTTTGGTTGATGGATTACCATTCAAAGGTACTCGAATTATACCAAGAACAAAAACGAAAGGTAGAAAAAATCATAACTTTTTGACAACAAAATATAAATTAAATTATATGTGTGTGGGCGGAGGCTGTACCAAAAACAGTGACGTAGGGATGCCTTTAAATGCCCCAAGAAGTTGTATTATTATTTTCTTTTTATATATAATATTATTTTATATTACTTTCTTTCGTCATAGCCACCATCAAACATTTTTTATACATCTTTTATAATTTATAATTAAATTTTACAAATTTCTAAATATTTCAATAATTCACTAATTAATTTTGAATCACTTAACAAAAATTTAGTATTAACAGGAAAAGTTTTAATCACATCTAATATATCACTATTCAATTTTGATCTTTGTAAACTATAATTTATGCATAATATGATCCAAAGTTCCTTCTTCACCACATTGACATCTATCGTCAGATTTAATATTAATTTTGTACAGGTGAGCTGGAGTTTTACAATGATTACTTTTGATTCTGATTATAGTTGATATAATTTTGCGGGACTCATTTTTAAACCATCTCTTCTTACTTAAATTTGGATGTAACATATAATAATTCCTTCCTTTTAACTGCCTTTTGTTAATGAAATCTGTGTTTGTTATATTGAAGTTTAATTTTTTGATTATATTAAAAATTTTATATGAAGGTAATTTCACTTTCATCTCAATTTCTAAATTTATTGATTCTTTTGCCAATTTATCCGCAATTTCGTTTCCTCTTATTCCACATTCTCCTGGTATCCAGAAGTTGTATTAAAATAATGAAATACACTTGTAAATAATCAATGTAATACACACTGTTAAATGTTTTGACATTTAATAGACAAATGCATATTAAAATTAAATTGATTTAAGAACCGAAGACACACAATTTATCGTCAATCATGAATGTTTTCGCCCACTGCGCCATCTAAAATATATACTTACAAAATGATTCTATTAAAATGCTATGTACGTTAAGAAAATTAATAAAGTTATTTTTAAAAGTGCCACTGTACTCATAAAAAAACTTTACACCAATAGAAAGCTTTAAAGCTTATAAAGTAATTGGTGTAAAATGTAGACATAGATTGAACAAATATATGTTAATCTTAAAATTATTAAGTAATCAACAGAAAATAGTTAATAAAAGAGACCAGACGAAAGTTATTAACAAGTTTGATGAACTTGCACGTTGTGAATATTTGACCTTTAGTGTAATAATTCAAAGTCAGCGTCAAAAACTGCGTGCAAGTTTATCAGTTTAGCGGATTTGTTTCATAATAGAGTTTCTCGAATGCTAAAATTAGTCTAGTAAGTGTATAAGTTTATTTTAGGAGTAGAGGAACATCGAAAATAGGAAAAATACAGGAGTTTAATTTAAAAAATACAGTTCAAGCTTCAGATTTTTACATTGCTTTGGAAATTACAAAAGTGACGTCACTAAAACTTCTGTAACTTATAAAGTAATAGTTGGAATGTTATGAAATTTTAACACATATCGTTTGAAGGTTGGTACTATCTATAAATCATATGGATTTGTTAACAATGGCGCCATTTATATGTCATCCTAAGAATTTATTCGAAAACTATACTTAATTTATGTAAACTTTTATATACATATACGAGATATATGGCAACGCTGTTAAAATACTTCGCATATTACCCCTGTAGCGTTATGAAAACATACAACGTTGCCAAGTTGTAATAATTATCTCTAGTACGCTCATACTGTCTTAAAATAATATCTACTTTAAACTTATATATATTGTTTACTAAATAATCAAATAATCTAATAAAAAAAATAGTCAAAAATTTATAATTTATTCCTTTAAAATATAGTAGTTTTCTGAAGAAAATCTATAGAACGTTTTCGAGATACGTATACGTTAAACTGAGTCCTTTGGATTCTAAATATGAGGCCTCTAGATACAAAGGGAAATTCTTCAGAAAACAAGTTTAAAGTTAAGATCGTATAAGCGTTTTCGTTCAGTAGGTTTTAAAATTCACTCTATATATTGTAAAATCTATCCAAGTTTTCGCTTGTATCTCTGTGCCAATAGTTTAGTACATCTTCTATCTTTTGCGCTGGTTATCTCAAATTTTCTATATTTGTCACTTACATCCATCTGCTTCTAGACGCCTCATTTGTGTATAGATGATCAAAATATTAAGAACACTTACATTATATATAATATACTTATTATTATTTCTTAATCTGTAAAAATAACATTGCAAAAATTACTAAAAATTTCAAAGATAGAAGCAATTTTCGAAAATATAAACGAATAAATCGAAATTTTTGTTATATAAATAAGAGAAGACCATAATGGAACCATCAGGATGAGTCGACGGGTGGTTTAATTGAATTTTATGTTCACATGTATATATTAACGTTGTAAACAGAATGTACGGTAAAGATAACATACGTACACATACATGTATATATACATCCATAAGCACACAAAAACAAATCATCAGATTTCCCGCATATTCATGTATACATTACATTAAAAGTACTTCTTGTACAGAAGTCGATCTCAAGAAGCTTGAATTAAGAACGCACTGCAAATTCGAGGTTTTTTGTTTTCACTTTTATTTTTATTTAAATTAAATTGTTTAATTTTTGAAATGCGTACAAGAGATATTAACAACGCTAACGTGTGTTTAGGAGTTTTTTTTTTAATAATTTTTTATTTACAAAGAATATTACAACTAATTGTGGTTTATCTAGTAATTTTTATATGAAGTTAAACAGATTTGTTCAGTTCTAGTCCCTGACTAGTTCCAAAATTTTAAACGTTACAAAAAAAATACTTGTGCAGTTTGTAGTGGCAGAATCACAGTCAAGTTTTCCGGCTTGGTCCTCTTCTATCTGCTCTTTTTAAGCAGAGAGTATTTAAGAGTGAAAATTAAACCCGATGCTTGTGAAATAAACTAACGCCACAATTTGTAAAGCTTAGTACTAATGATATTTGCATGGAGTGCAGCGATAAGGATAAAATACCACAGACAAACCCTTCGGGTCATAAACCAGTGCGTTGAATAGAAATACTTAGTTGCTTAAGTACTAAACTAAGATAACAAATTTCTTGTTATTTATACGCAGTAAAATGTGTTTAAAAAGAAAAATTATTTTTGATATTTAACTTTTAACTATTATTTTGCATTATCAACCTGTCTTACTTTATTCTGAAAGCCAGTACCGATTGAGCTGTTTTTTAAATTGATTTAATTCAATAAAATAAATATTTAATGCTAAAATGATGAACACTTTTTCGGTTATTTATATCTCCTGCACAGATTGAGAATGTTTTCGTCAGAATGTTTCAATCGTATGCATTTTTATCCAGATTGGTGTTTATGTCAAACTGTTTTACAGTTTAACTGACTATTAACAAAAAAAAAGGCAATTAATATTTTGGGGCCTACTTCAAATATACTACTCTCAAATATTGCTATATTTTTTGGTATTTATAAGTAAAAGACAATGAAACACTAGCAGGAAAAATATATTCATATATTGTTAGCTGGTTAAGTATTAATATAGTTTTAGATTATCCAATAAAGCAATTAGGCAACATTATTAAAAAAAGAACTACTTTAGAGTTCGGAGGATTATTTTTCAGATCATTTATACTAAATAGAAAATTATTGAGTCTGAGGTTGGTCCAGTGCCTCCTTATTGCGTTCTGAAGAGCTCCAGAAGTAAACAGCGTCTACCGACGACTACATACCGTCCGTACGTACATACATACATACATGATAACACGAGGAGATTCTTCCTAGGATTACAGCGTGTTTGGGGAAACTGAGACTACACTATATGTATGGCACGGAACGCGACTCAACGCGGTATGGTCCTATGGTTATGACGTGTACAAACACACATGTACAAAAAACACAGCACATCCTGTGTGGCAAATGTTTGTTGGTGTGCGCATAAAAAAAATAATATTTGTGTTTGTTACTTACGTAGAAACTAATATAAATGTAATAAATATTGAAAGGTAAATAAATATTTAGTGAAATCAATTAAATTTCGTTATTATAATGGATTAAATGTTTTAGAGAGATGTAGGCGTATTTATCATAGTTATTATTGTTTGCTGGTCTGAGAGAAATTGGGAATAGATGCATTGCAAGGAAATTCCAGAGGATGCCTCACTTTTTGAGGCAAAGAATCGCTTGTTAATTGTTTATAAAAAATAGAAGTTTCGGTTAATAAAATAAATTTTATCTAAGTTAATTATTACCTTAAAAATATAAGAATGTACATTTTGTGTGATACGGGCAAAATAAAAGTGAAAGATCTTGAGAACAGTTGAGTTTTACGACTTTTCTAAGCTTTCAAAAATTCTGAAAAAATTCTGGATTACTTCTTGAAGTGTCTACTACATGGTCCAGAAGTTGCCCAAGTTTTAAGTTTAAAACCGTTGTTAATAAAAATTGACAAATAGTAAAAAAACGGAATATTGTTAAATAATTCGTATCTTTATAACAAACAAATATTAAGTAAAACGGTTGTAGACTTTTTTACCTTAGACTATAAGCTTTCGAAAGAATGTAGTGTCTTTGGCGTGGGCTCCAAAAAGTGGGATTATTTGTGCACCTGAAAGTGGGGAATATTTTACCGATTCAGGCATGTCGTAATAAACGGAACGGTGATAATTCGGCACAAAATAAGTCTTCATTGTTCAAAATACAAAAGATATGAAATAATAATTAATAATAGTTAATAATAATTAGTGTCAAAAAGAGAACTTACTAAAAAAAAATTTAATAAAAAAAAAATCTAAGAAATAATATATTAAATTACAGAAAACACTTATTCTGACTTTGAGAAAACTGTAAAACTACAAGAACAGCAAATAAAAGTGCATTTACTAACATTGGAAAATACTAACGTCGTTTGTACACTGACCCCTTTATGGAACAGAGGCGAGTTTTCATAAGAGAGAAATAGAAATTTCAACTGTTCCTTAAAAGACCCAGTGTACACACGCAGGGTTAAATGATTAAAATGTGATGTCATATGATATTGCATCGTGATCAGTACAAACACATACAAACAAACACACATGTATACATACATACAAGCAACGTATAAAGTAGTCTTTATAACACATTTAAATAGTTATTGGCTGCGGCGTATATACAATTCATTATCACACGCACCCTAGCCGTATCAAATTCTTATCGCCTCCAAGAAATATGGGTTTTAACCACGAACGAACGTAAGCAACGGGCTAGCTGGTAGGTCTAGAAACCTACAAGTCTACCTACATCTAAAGTCTAAACTAAATGACTAAGATTCTGAATATCTTGGAATAAGTAAAAAGGGGTGGAGAAAGAGAGGTGTTAGCGCATCACTCACATCACAATTAAAGGAGTGTAAGGGAGAAAATATAGGTTGGATTGCGGTCGCCGGATTTCCGTTGAAACACTGAACTCCACGGGTAAGCAGCCCGTTTCCAGCTGTTCTGTAATCGCCATCAAAAAGCGTATAGGCTACGTCGTATGTAGTGAAACCACCCTCGCAAAGGGTAGGCAATGGTTAATAATTTTACTTACAATTACATTCATTTATTTTGAAATATGTGTACTTTTTAACGTATACTTCTTTTATGGTAAAACGATACTTGGCCATTTCTTCTCGCGAAATATAGATGGCGTTAAATATTATCAAAAGAACCATGTTTTATGTTGAAATCGTTTTATGTAAGTAACTATAAACGCGAATCAAAATCTAAAGCTGCAAGTAGTTAGATGAATAACGTATCTACATTTTAAGCTTTCTTCCACTGATTTTTAATGAGATGGAACCGCAAAAATAAGTTTTAAAAATTAATATTGCTATATTTTCTAGTTAAATTCCAATTTTTATATGACTAGTAACATTTCTAAGGGTTGGTCATAAATAAAGGTAATAAAATTTATGACAAACCCTTAGAAACTCATAGTTAACAACAAATAGCAATGTATAGTAAAAGGTACCAACCCAGTGAACAATTTGATGAATTGTTTTGTTTCGTAATGTTTCTATCACTATTGCATTTCAATTATAGTTCGCATCAACTTTATTTTCGTTTGTATTCCGACAGGTGGAGTGGTGTCACCATTTGTAGCCGATAAAATACATTTCATATGAACGACTGTGAGAAACTGAACTCTTTCATGATAAAAGAATCATACGCATCTTGATGGCAACATGATGGCAAAATGTTTACTGCGAAATTTCCAAAAAGTTTATCTCCTATGAAATATTAAAATTTCTACCTTCTATCACAAAATGTTACTGGAGTATTAAACATGTTGTTCTTACGGAAATACCAAAAATCACTCTAGAAAAACATTAATTCAATCATTTAATATCACAATTTTGTCTATTTAAATTCTCAAAAATGACCTCAATTGGTGTAAGATTAAAGACAGGGTACTGCATTTATTAAATCACAATCTTAGCTTTTATATAAAACCATAAAGAAGTATTATATATGACGCTTCTTCGTATAGGTTACACAGGTTGAGAACAAGGGCAGTAGCCCTTGATGGGTAGCAAGCTGTTGAATCATGCATCTTCGTAAGTCACCAACAGATGACGTATGCATCAGTAGACGAGTATCAAGGGGCGTTTAAGTCATTGACAAGTGTCTCAAATGAACAACAAATGTCAGTGCCTTGTCAGGTCGACATCGAACCACCAATATGACAAAATATTTAAATATTAATCCACGAAAATCACTCACATAAGTACATGGGTGTATTGATAAATTCTCCATCACGTCAGTATCACTTTAATCCTTCAGGGAAATTAAACACAGGACACTATTAAACACAGCTAGGACAACGTTCGGTCAGGACCGTCACTTAATACACTTCAAAACAAATGATAATAAATAATAATTTATAAAAAAAAAAACAACTGATTGATAAATTTTGATATAATACACCACGCGAGACGAAGCCGAAAGAACAACTACGTACAGATCGAACAGAAGCGGGGCCTCTCTCTGCATGCATTATACACCCCAAAAATGCGTTACCAAAAATAATTGTCAGTTTCAAAATAAATCTATGCTATCCTGGGAACTTTGCTATTTCGTACTCGCTTACCTCTCTGTGATGGTTGGTGAAGGCTCACGGTAACGGCTACGGCTACGGCTACAGCAACGGAAAACGGCGTTAAACGGCTGCAGTTAACGTAGTGTATGGATGTACCGTACCGTCTACGTAAACCTATGCTAAAATTAAGTGGCCGAAAGATGAGGCGTTGGTTCCGTTGATTCCGAAGCCCCCCGATATATAAAGAATATATCACACCGCAAAAAAGACACGTATACTCTACCGATAAATAAGACGACGGATAATGAACTTATAATCAGGAAAGCTCTCGTTAAAAAGAACATTTTGGGTAGAATTTGGGCCAAATATGTTACAAATAAGGGTGTAATCAGATTTTTATGCTTATTTTGAAAACAATAATTTCCACAAAAATTTTGAGCAAAGCTTTTTTGTAGATAATAATATTATCTACAACTTTTGTTAATAACATCTTGTTGCAACTTTAATAATAAAAAAGTTATAAGTACAAATGCTAGCTTGCCACAAACTGCTTACAATATAGAAAGTCTCTTACAGTAAAAATAAGGGTGTAATCAGATTTTTAAGTTTATCTTGAAAACTATAACTTCCACAAAAATTTTGTGAAGAGCTTTTATGTAGATAATGATATTATCTACAACTTTTATTAATAACATTTTGTTGCAACTTTAATAATAAAAAAGTTATAAGCAAAAATAATAGCTTGCCACAAACTACTTACAATATAGAAAGTCTCTTACAGTGAAAATAAGGGTGTGATCAGATTTTTATGTTTATCTTGAAAACTATAACTTCCACAAAAATTTTGTGAAGAGCTTTTATGTAGATAATGATATTATCTACAACTTTTATTAATAACGTTTTGTTGTAACTTTAATAATAGAAAAGTTATAAGCAAAAATGCTAGCTTGCCACAAACTACTTACAAGATTTCTACTTCTAATATAGAAAACTTGTTAGCTTACTACAAGCTAAGTATTATTATATAAGTTTTATTATAGTATAAGATTATTTTTTAACTGGATAGAACAATGTAAAAGGAAAAATATTCTATTTGTCGCTAACGAAAGAAGGTTCTACTGACATTTTTTATCATTGACCTCCACTGGCGTGAAATTTATTTCTGAAACCTTGATCTGAACGTACCACTGTATGTAAATTTTCCTAAGACTCTGCATAGCGCATACGTAAGTTAGAGATGCTCAGATTTGAGATCTAGTGATACATACTTCGTCTTGTCATTCAGATGTGTGAAATATGTTAACAAGGCGAGCGTGACGTATATCAGGGTTCATGAATGTAGGAGTTAGAGAGAAGAGAGGTGGGGAGCAGGGGGTGTGAGATAGTTTACAATCGCACGGCAAACAATGCAACCAATTTACGCAATTATTATCTATAGGATTACCACATATCTTATCAAGAGAATGGTGACAATAAGAACGACTTTAAGTGAGTCATTTAAAAATGATTTATTATCGGATAATGCAAAGTATCATTTCATTCTTTAGTAGTAAAAATTGTAAAGCTTAAAGCAATGTGCGTTATTGTTGCCTACATGATTTGAGTTTTATAAGTAAGTATTCTTCAAACTTTCTAAAATTAAAACATGACAGAATAATTAACAGATGCAGATGACGAATAACTTACAATCTGCCACAGGGTAATTTTATCTTTTGGTTTGTAAAAAAAGAAACAAATAAAAATAATTTTATTAAATAAAGTATATTACTGATGTACAACGTAGGTGTACTAAGTACATTCAAAATTAAAACTTAAAACAGTAGGTAGCAATGGCTCGTAAGTGTGTAATGAACAGTGTCAGATTAGGATTACAAGGGTCTGCAAACCATGTGGTAAAGAGAAAAATAAAAAGGGTCTCACAATAATTTTAGCCTGTTGTAGTTCTAATACGGCACTGCTAATCATGAATACGGTGAAGTAACGGATAATGGTCAATTACACATAATGAAATGATAAGTTAGAAACGTCAGTACATATAGCTTGGTGTAACTACACGTAAAATGTATTTGCCTCTCATTCACACTCATTGTACTGATTATAAATGTTCGAACTTTGATTAAATATATCTTAATCGACTTTAAATTTTCAGGATAATTAGATAATACATTATACTACCTAATGACAGTAAACTACAAATATATATATAAACCTAACCTAAAAATTGAGATAAAACATTGAAACGTTAAAAACACGTTCAGACATGTATAGAGAAGTTCAACAAGTGAATATTCTGAAGTATTTTCCAACCAACCCCTTATATTTGTCTAAGGGAAGTGGTGTATAAGTACGGGTATTTCTCCCCTGTTATTTAATATCTACGGCTTTTGAAACACACAATTAAATAACACATAGAACACTTTTAACAGGAGACGAAAATGTGTTATTTCGGTGTAAATTATATTTTCGAATAATAATAAAATTAATAAAAAAAAACTGTTCATTTTGTATCCGGTTTTAATCTTAACAAAAATAATTCACAAATTAAAAACAAAATATTTATAATTTCTAATTATTGAAGCAGAATATTTTAATTATAATGAGCAGGTACTAAGTTAAAATTATTTTCTTCGTTAAAAACAGCAACAGTTTTTATAAAGGGGAACCTTATTAACAATTTGAGCGATTTGTAGCTTGATGCTAAGAGGGCCAATGTCAAAATTCAATATTTGATATCGAGATGAAAGTTTTTATAAAAATTTATCTTAATTTCGATTGACATAAAGAAGAATATCTGTTTCAACTTTGGTTTTGTAAAACATAGATATGTTTGCATAGAATTTTATTATGCATTTCATGTTTTGAAAAATATAATATTTTGAAGAGGAAAACTGACATTGGCCGTTTTAGTACAAAGTCACTAAAATAATATTATTCATTTATTAAAGTTTTTAGTTGTATTAAACTATTTAAATAGTTGTCGTGCTATAAGCCTCATAATTATCTAATTATCCTCGGCGTTAGGACGTAGTCCTCTTCTTTAAGGTAAACGTCTATAGGTACGCATAATGTGGCTCGCATCAAACGCATTGCATTTATTGCAACAAACATATAAGAGAAGGGAAGTGGGAAGGAAGGTGTATGCAACAAGCACTACGCATTTTCGTGTTACCTGTATGCAGAAGCCGCCTAAGCCATTGCGAGGCACCGTGCAGCAGAACTTTGCAAGGCCCCGGGTTGACAGATCTTTGCGAAGTCCTTGTTTTTTGTGTAATTTATGTAAATTGTAAGTAAGTATTTTTGATGATAATTGACGAGAAATAAAATTTTATATTGGAAGAATTATAAAAGTTAACAAGCACAAAAACAACAAATATTAATGATAATAAACTAAGGTACATGAGTGTTTTACACGCAGTGATTCTAGTGTTTTCTAAAGAGCGAGATTCAAATCCATATATAGCTATGAGTTTTTCTACTTGTTCCGCGAGGGTGCGAGGAACCAGGCGGTTGCCCTGCTTGCCACCACCTAAGGCCGCCTCTGTCTGCATGGTTAATTGTATAAATATGTTATTGTCGGGATTTTGAACGATGTTACTTCGAAAATCAACTAGGAACTCGATCTCAGTCGACAAGAGCTTACATCTCGTGTTTTATTATCTGCGGCATTACAACAATGACTGGCATCATATGAAAGTGTATATACATGAAAATGGTTTGAGATTTAAACTCAGAATCAACTTTCTCGAATCCTGCATTACATATTTTATATAGTTAGTCACATAACCCAGACTACATGTAATTTAAAAACGAAACGTTAACTCAGCGTTGCCAACTTTACCAAATGTACCACCATAAGCAATTTACCAACAAAATAAAAACAAAAAGTAAAGTAAAAGAAAATACGTCGTTTCAAGATCCTATCACGGTTGTGTTATGAAGCAAAACGAAGTAAGTACGACGGTGCTAGTGTTGGTACTATGTCTACGTACAGCAAAAGGAAACCAACAAAAAAAAAAAAAAAAAAAAATTCAACATATAACTGAGGGGCCATGAGTCTAATAATAGCGCAGGCACGTGCACAGTATGGAGTCTGCCACCGGGAACAGAGCCAAAGATGTACTACCATCCGTAAGTAAATATATATCATTATTAGTGCATATGTGATTGGTTTATATATTGCATAATATATGTTCACGGATGTTGGTTAGTTAGTTACAGAGCTGTAACGATGAGCGTTATTGCCAGATGCCGAAACGGTGAGTTTGTTGTGTGTTTGACGTAGAAATTGGAGTCGGAAACATCTTATATTATGTCGATAAGCCTATGGAGATGGCTTCGTTTAATTATTGGGAGGTTTTCACACTATTAATTAATTTAAATAGTTCATTTATATGGGAATGGTACAAACCCTTGAATTTTAGAAGGAAGTGACCCATTTCTTATATCCCACAATTCGCTGAATCTTTCTAAAAAGATTTATTAAGATGCAGTCTTCATTTGTAGATTGCATGCAAGTCAGACGTATTCAGGGACGTATACTGTATACTTTATGCAAGCAAATAGGGTCATTTCTCTGAAGTTTAGCATTGAGAAAGCACGTTTTATCATTGGAAAAATGTCAAGTAATGAGGAAGATGTGATTATAGCATACGCTTTTATTAGAAGACGACGAATCAGACGTAAAATGTATTGGCTTCATCCATACATCGAAAAAACATTAACCGCAGATTGTTTGTTGTTGCAAGAGAGTTATCAGAGGATGATTCAGTATTTCAATCAGTATATCGAATGACTATTGTTCAATAATAAGAACAAAATTGACTTTTGTGGAAAACCGGTAAAATAACAGTTTTCCTTGTACTATTAAAAATATGTAACATAATATGTAACGACGTTTTCTTTCCTTCATTTTATCTATGTTCATGCTATCCAAATTTTTTTAAAGTAGCAGTTCGATTTCGATTAATTTCACGTCAAAATTTCGATATTTCAGAAAACGTTTTAAAATCTTATCTGGTAAGAGATAAAGTTAGAATGTAACAATTCTTATTACATAAAAGATTATCTAAAGTTTAATTAAAGTAAAAAACGAATAAATAGAAATCAGGAAGAAAACAAATTATATTAAAATTAGTATCAATTTCAAGTTCATCTCTTGTATCAAGTGAGTCATATCACCGGCTTATAATTGGACAATTGGATCCTCTCAAGTAATACAGAGTCAGTAAAGTGTTGTGAGCGGTACAGATGCAGCATCAAGGGCAGGGGATTTAAAGGATTTTAGGTATTAAGATAAATAATGAAATTGAGGATAACGAAAGTATCAGGACCGCCATGTGTTCTGTCTATTAGAGAGATAATGGCGCCAGTCGTTTGAAAGAATTTTGAACTTAATTTAATTTTCTGTATTATATTGAATAATATAATAATTAGCGGCAATAATTAATGTTTATTAGGAATACTTTGATGTATTACAACTAATCAATTAAATTATACAAATACATATATCATATTTTACTTAATTAATTAATGATATACTAATTTATAATATTACAATTGTCTTACTTCTATTAATTATTTGTTTGTTAAACATTACAGAGAATCGAGGGTATGAATATTATTCATTTTCATTATAAATAATTGATATATGTTGGCAAGAAACTACTAATGTCGATTTTCACATTTTTTTTTAAATATTTATTTGAGTGCATCAACTTTCAACAGTTATTAGCGTTTAAAACAATATATACATTTTTTTTAACATTTACAAAACATAATTTACAACTTATAGACACTAGTATAGATATTTAAAATAAAGAGATTAAATTTGTTTCATTGAAAAAGTCTGATTTTTTAGAATTTCCCCACTTTCAAATATCATGTTTTAGAATTGGTATAAACAATTCCGTTCTGCAGATTTTTCTCTCAAAGATGAACAATGTTCTGCACAAGCTTCTGAAGTTAATGATGACCAAATTTATTTTATAAATGAATCAGGTTATAATATAACAGTGCGGAACATTCCCAAGATGTTAATTGTTCGAAATATGACAAAATTTAAGATTTAAAAAAAATGTGGTTAAAATTTCAAGTGGAAATTCGTACAATACAAAGATAAGGAATAATAACGGGTTCTGATTCTCAAATAAAAGTATAATTATTACAGAATCTTATTGTCTCTGTATTCTATATGTAAAAATCTGATGTAGAAATGTAGTATGTATTATTTTACCAAATTTATCGAAATATGTAATCGCGTAGTACCACAATCACCAAGCAAATGATAATTTGGTCGTTAATAAAAAGAAAATGACGTACACATCGTCAGTGATAATTAGCATTGACATATACAACACATAATTAATGATCTTCAAACAAAATTTGCAAAAAAAACCTACGAGAAAAAATTCAAACAGCTTTCTAATTGATGTCAAGGGTTTTTGATGTTTTTCATCGATGGATATCAAATTTCACAGTAGTCAGTTGTAGTCACTATGTCAGAGCTGGGTCCAGTTGAGTTTGAACTCGTATCAGGTCAGAATTACGCATCGAATTAAGCTGCGGGTATATCACACGCCGTACAAAGTGAGCAGAAAGCAGAAGTCAGAAAGCAGAAAGCTAACCAAAGAGCCACAAACACAGCGGTCCGGGAGTCGAGAGAGAATTACCACACAGAGAGTGAGATTCACTATGTTGTAATATATACGAGTTAGAAAGAGATAGAAAATGAATGTGGAAGATATACAGAGATGTAACAAGGTGGACGAAGAAATATTATGATATATATCTTTTAAATCAAAAAATATTTCCATTTATATTTACTCGATATTTTCCAATTAATTTTACTTGGTCGAACATGATCTAATTTCATTTTCCTGTATATAAAATATTTTCAATTTTAAATTCTGTATTATTTTACCAACGTTATTTCAAAATTTGTAATTTTTTTTGTCGATTTGTAAATTAAGCTCAAATTTCAACTTTCTTGCACAATTTTTACCACCGCCAAAAACTGCCCCCGTGGCACTGAATCAAAATATTTTTCATGAATTATAAGCTTCATTCCCACTCTCTGTTTTGTTATTTAATTTACTGTTTTTATTTAATATTGTAATCTAGATTTCAGGTTCTCATTTAAGCATTCCTTTTCACATTTGTGTTTTAATTTAAGTTTAGTTAATTTTGTTGGTGCGTATGCATCGTTAGTAATATAAACTTTGACAGTTCAACAAAATTGTATGTGAAATAATTAAAATTGCTATTTTTAATAACAATTACTAATAGAAATTGTTTTCACTTCTATATTTTTCAAAAACTGACATTAAACTTCTTTTAAAAGTAAATCCTACTGAATTTTGACAGATTGTCACATTTTGGAGGTTATAATATATAATAATTTTTCTTAATTTAATATTTTTAATTTAAGACAAAAAAATTAAAAAACTTAAGAAATAAATTAAATTAAAAATGGTACTGTGAATGACTACGCGTATTTCCATATGCTAAACAATTTAAATTAAATACAAAATACAAAACTAAATTAAAGCAGTGAGTGGAAATGATACTTTAATACTCAATTTTTATGTAGTGTCAAAAACGATATTATAAAGAACAGCATCAAGTACAGAGACGGCGAAAATAAAATATACTAAGTACCCAGCAGTCTAAAATATTGAAATGTACATTATCATGTGCACTTGGAAGAAATAATAACTTATAAGGATATATGATTGGATATATTCCTTTCATGATTTTATTATGCTAGTTCAATTATAAATATCCTAATGGAAAGATTGTAAAATTCTGGGATGCCAATAAAAAAAATATTATTACACTCCAAAATTTCAACTTTCCTTAAAGATTCTTCCCCTAATTTTCTCAACGCCTACTTTTCAATTATTTAATTTGTAAATTACAGAATATGATCACAATTAATACCAAATTACATGTTCAAAATTTCAGCTTTCTATCTCTTACAAATTTAAACTTATAGAGCAGAAAGTAAGTAAACTTTCTTCCAGTTTTTGGAAAGTTACAAGTTTCTAGGAAATAAACTTATTCGTACATTATAATTAGAACATGTATATACAGTTGTGAGTTACATAAAAATTATATATCTGGGGCAATTAAGGATCAGTACACATATAAATATTTTATTCACAGTTGCAGTGACATATTTTCTAATATTCTTTAATATTTGTTACTATATTTTGCAAATATGGATAAGACTTTCGACTAGTTGGGGGGGGGCACATTTGCTTGAAAGCAACACGAAAAAAGTTTCATTATTTAATAATGACTCAACATACTAAGTCCCTTAAAATGATTCGCCTCTGACGCAAGTCCCTGTGAGATTATTATTCCTTGGAAAGAAAAATACGCTGGATTAAATTTCCTCCCGGGAGAGCAAAAGGAGAGAGAGAGAGAGACCGTGGTGTTTTGTGTTTAGTTGCTGGTGTCGCCTTATGTTATGGTGCTGGCGCATTCAAAACATAACAGTTAACATCACACAAAACTTCGATGCCTCAAATCACAAGAAATCACAGTGAGTAGAATCATACTAAGGCACAAGCCTAGAGTCTATAACCCCTCCAGCTCTACAGACGCGAGTCCTTTTAAGGCGCGATCAGGCTGCCAAATGCGTCGGGACGCTTACACTGTTCTCCACCCGTAGGCAACCGCAAGAGCAACTAGTAGTACATGCTAACAGCCTTGCAAACCAACTCGCCTGGCACTAATCGTCCAACAAAGCCTGATTTACAAGGTAACTAATAGTGCTACAGAAATCAAATACGTATTTAATATATTTGTATGTTTTATACATGTATTTTATGTTGTAATCAAGGTTTGGGAGATTGAAACAAATGTTTGAACAGTATGCTTGTGTTATCATTTAATTACGTACTGTGGTTAGATGACGAATAAAATTTACATCACTCGTTATAACATGTACAACGAAAGCCGCTATTACACGATAACAACGAAGCATACATTTATTTATTTTATGATTGATTTTCAAATTAACGGTTTGTTTTTTAGTCATTCTATTGATTTTTACGAATACTTACACACAATAAGTAACTTCAAAAGGAATATATATAAATTGCGCCACAAATTTATATGATTTTTAGATAGCACCAATCTTCAAACGATATGTGTCAAAATTTCATGACATTCCAACTATTAGTTTATTAGTTACAGTGGTCTTTTGTAATTTTTAAAATAATAGAAACTTTTTATTGTCATTTGTTGATAAAGCATTGCTTTTTAATGGGAAAAAAATTCTTTTAAGCAAAATAATGTATTGACAAGTTTAAATCTGCTCCATCAAGACAAATTTTAGCAATGCTTGCTAAAACTGCAGTAGGTTGTAAACTAATGGTCATAATGTCAAGAAATTTTAACACATATCGTTTAAAAGTTGGTACACCTAAAAATCATATAAATTTATCAATAGCCATTGAAGACGCACAAAAGTCAAAGCGGTTAAGTCAATTTCTTGATATTTTCTGATATTTCTAAAATTTATATCTAATATTCTTTTAGTTGTTAAAGAACTTACTCTTTCTTTTTATAGCTTCTTACATAATCATATGTTCTCCAATGTATTAGAAGACAATCATTTTAAAGCTTTGCTTTCTTTGGACTTAACAACAATGGCTCATAATACGACATAATAAAATCCCCTATTATGCAATTGTTAAAAATTCTATAGAGTCACGAAACACGACTTGACTTCCTTCGCACTAGTTTGCAATTAGTCGACCTAACACATAAACGTAAAATTTTTAACAATTTTTTTCATTCAAGAATTACAAAATAAAAAAAAACATTGCGCTATTTTTAAAAAGCATGACATCCTGCAAGGTTACTCCAAAAATATTTTTGAAAAATTAAAGAATTGTCCTTGGATTAATATACACTGTGTAAGTAAGTTGTTTCTTCGAACCCCGCCCCTGGATGCTGGATGATTTGATCATCCAACCCAGGCGGCAGCAGCATCATTAGCAGAAGACGACGGACGGTAAACGGCGGCGAATGGCGACCGGCGCTGACGTACGCAGCTGAACGCATAAGTGTTTCATGCTTATGTGTTTATGTTGGCAACGCGCCAAACTTTTATGGCACGCGTCCAATCATTGTGACTCCTTGCCAGAAAATGTTTCATCCAACATGACTTCATTTCAACATTATCGAAAAAATGTTTTGATTTTTTTTTTTTTTTTTTTTTCATGTTCTACCAATTAAAGAATTTTACTCTGTGTACTGCGTTGTTATTGTTTTGCTCGATTGAATTTTATGTATTGGAGCGGCATTGCTCATAATATGTACTCCATTTAATAATGATCTTAATTCTTTAAACAGACATATTTTGCACCAACAAGCTTGACGTTTGGCTCACACCACTAGCCGAGCATGCCAACCATCAACTAAAACAACTTTTTAGTCAAGATCTTTTAAATGTACAAGTCGAATATAATATACTTTGAATTTCTTCAATAAATCTTGACACAATTCTTACTGTTTCCTTTTTGTTTTTATATTTTTTTACTGGCACCAGGTGTATTTATTGCAACAAGATGTATATCAAAAAACTTGCATCTAAAACGCGTGTCACCTGCATATTATATTTCGAATTTTATTTATTTGTTCTCGTTCATAGTAAATTACTGTTTGTGCGGGTGCAGCGAAACATTGGAACTTAACTCGAGCGCGACTGCAAAACAAAAGCAAGAATGAAAGTAAATTAAGTAAATATCACCTGCATTTGTTGCAGACTGTTAAAGACTCGAGACTTTAAGGTAATAATGCATATGTACTACTAGCATATGTACTTCATCCCGTTGCAGAACGATTACAGAAATGTTAAAATGTTAAATGCTTTGGTTAAAAATTATTTCTAAAAATGTTTTAACACATTTTTTAACATAAGATAACAATAGTCAGTATCAATTTGATAAAAGACTCAATGTAAAACCTATTTTGGGTATTGTAAAAGAGATAACTATCAACAACAACAATTTATGAAATTTAGTTCTTGTTTAGAAATAGCATGCATAATTTTTTTTTATTGCTAGTTTTCCTGGAGTATTATACCATTTTGGAATCCTGAAGAGTTGCGCCAATTTTTAAAAGAACTTGCCATAGTAGTGTTCATACTTTTTTTTTACACCACGATGAGTTAAAGTGGACAGAAAGTAAAAATCTTTAAAAATTTTAGAGAAAAAACTAATTTCGATTGATTTTTGTGTAGAAACTACTAGCATTCTGGGATTTTTAATGATTGTGGTGGATAACAGTGTTATTTAGGTTGCCAATACAAAAAAAAAAATCCGAAATATTAGAAAAATTGTGGTCATGGTAGTTAAAAACATCAAAAGTTACAATTTTCGAAAAATTTTGTGTAGTCATGAGCAGGACCACCCTCTGGTGCCGGCTTATCGTTGAATTTTGGGACACCCTGTATACAACTTTTTTTGAAATATTTTCCTAATAAAATAAATACATCAGAGTATTTAAACTGTATCATGCAATATAATAATTACATCGTTGTCTAATACAAATTTGTCGATCTTCATGTTCCAAAAACGGTCACCCATCCCAGCAAAATTCGACCTGATCGAATGAAAGCCGTTGACATTTTTCATTGTTATATTATATTAACACCAGTGCATTTAATGTCTTAGTTTACAATCTATAATATATGCTATAAATTATACAACTTCATTATTTATTATTATAAATTATGCATTACAAAATTAATTTAAAAATGTTTATACGTAAATTCTCATACAAACTGCATAAATCAGTCGACAGTCCAAAATGTAGTACATTTTGTGCACGTTCCGACATAAATTATGGCGGTATAGGTGTCAAATGGGCGAAAGCTTGATTATACACTTATCGCAAGTAAGGGTGTATGACAAATAGAGTTGTTAATTTTGCAAAAACCATCGATTTAAATATCGGGTTTAGTCATCGATACGTTTCATGCAAATTCTCTCAAATTCAAAAAAAAAACATTTCTGAAGCATATTTCATAACCAGTACATTTCAGAGGAGAATTCAGATCCCGTATATTAATTTTTCTAGCATATGCAGAGTATTTTAATAGATTTGTTTTGTGAAATTATATTAAAAATTAAAAATAATACATCTTAAAAATAATTAAACCCGGGTCTTTTTTCAATATGCATTTGTCTATTAAATTTGTATAACATTATTGAACATTTTTAACCGTGATTACAGATTATATTATTTACATTACATAATTTACATATTCCTATAAATTTACATTAGATAGAATGGAATCTTAATTTTTCCCACAGGCAAAACGTAACGCATTTATTTCTTAACGTGATATCTTTTACCTAGAGTTACATTTTGTTATTTACCGAGGTTTCACTAAATTCTGATACATTTTCATTAAATAAATACAAAGGACATTAAAAATCTTGTATAATATATTAATTTAATATGTAACATTGTCTAATCTTGCATAAAAAGGTCTATTAATGTCAGAAAATGTACATTTATGTGGAAAGTTAACTTTTGTTATATAACCTTATACAATCTTGAATATATCGATCATCGAGCGTATAGTATCGAACATCGTACATATTCAAAACATCGATGTATTATGACCACCACTACCGTATCGTAAGGAGGTAGATGTTCCAAGCTTCATTAATATTCAAAATTTCCACATGCACTTATTTCCGTGCGTGTAATAGCTATATAGTAAGGAAAAATAAAAGAAAACACTTGAAGGAGGTCTATCATATATAATGGGGTAGAAAGACCTCTAACAACCCCTTACAATTGTGGATGAATCCCCTTATTTTTATATTATAATAGTACTTACATATTATAAGTAGAAAAAAACCGGATATGTACACGGATGGGATAATATATATTATTTCTGCTGCTACAAGAGTCCATTTTATGCCCAACTATATTCTTATACGTACATAATAAATGTTACGGTCTTAAAAATTCAAATCTTTTTGTGTTTATATAATTTTATTCAGTATTACAATTTAATAAAGATATAAAAATGTTGAAGCTATATTAAATGAGGTTACGAATATAATGAGATATAATATTAACACAATAAATTTAATAAGACACGTTATTGTATAAAAGAATATTAAATAAATTTGGAATTTTCCATTCTTTTTTATTATATGAGCCGTTTACTTTGTTATTACGAGATAATTTAACAGTTTGCGTAGATCACACTCAATTCGCGCTTAACATCAAACATAATGAAAATTACCTAGTAGTTACGTAAGCAATGTTATCTAAAATACAACCTTTTTGTTTTAATTTTATCTAGTAGCACAATGTAAAGCCTCATTCCCACTCTCTGTTTTGATATTTAATTTACTGTCTTTATTTAACATTGTAATCTAGATTTCACGTTTTCGTTTGAGCATTCCTTTTCACATTTGTGTTTTAATTTAAGTTTAATTAAATTAGTTGGGGCGTATGCATCGTTAGTAATATAAAATTTGACAGTTCGACAAATAAACTTATAGCGAAATAAACTTGTGGCAAGGTAACAAATGTGCTGGATCCATGCTTTATGTTTAGCGGGTTTAATGTAGCTAATAATGTAAAAAAAAGGCGACGCTATCTTTTTACTATGTAGAGTATAAATTAATCAATTTAAAAACTCCTAAAAAAACTGTCGGCTTTTTTAAATGACTATCGTATCATTTAAATGTTGGAGGGGAGGGGAGGAGATTAGGAGGGATACGTACTTATCAAACCACTCTAAATGCACATGTGGACTAATAATATAAACACGTTGAACACACAGCCTAGCACACTTCACTCTGTTTCTACTACGCTTTATCAATTTGTGAAGCTATATTTAAATTTTTCATTGATGAAAATTTAAATTCATGTGTACGTAAATGTAAATATAATGTTGTGGAAATGGAAATTGTACTGAAATTGTAATTGCATAATAATAAATAGTAAATTTGTTTATTTATAGAACTTTATGAATTGAAAGGATTTTAATGAGAACATTTTTTTTTTTACAAATTTTTCCTTAAAGTGAAAATATATTCCTATATAAAATATATAGGTAGTGAGATACGTCTCTAAAAAGACGTGCATTTTAGATCAGAATTATTTTTTTGTTTCATTATGTAAAAGATAAAACTATAATTTAAATTTAAATTTTCACATCCATCTTGAAAATAAGACTAGTCAGTTTTTTTTGTTTATCTTGAAAACTATAGCTTTCACAAAAATGTTGTAAATAGCTTTTTTGTAGGTAATGATATTATCTACAACTATCATTAACAACTTTTTGTTGTAATTTTTATAGTAAAAAAGTTATAAGATGTTATACGTCAAGAGGTACTCTACTCACAAGGGAAGCCTTACTTTTCAGTCGTACAAACTATTAACACTAAATTGAAATTATGTGTGAAGCACTGTACTCCGAGCAGCTTTTCAATTTGAAAACCTTTTCTATAGTCCAAATCGCGATAGTTCGGCGGCGACTTATACTTAAAAGAGGTTATAAGAGCGATATAAATCTATAATACGATAATGAATTTTATCTCATAGGTTTCTATATACATTATAGAAAAATAAGTAAGTCAGTGAGAGTCGTCGCCGAACTCTCGTAATTTGAACTATACTGATAATTTTTTCTAACGCTTTAGTATGTATTCTACTTAAAATTTATGCATTCTAAACACACCACAAATTTATACTATTTATACAATTCAGTAGAAAGTACCTTATCGATGGATACCTATATTTTGTCAACAATTTGAAGTTAAAAAAAAAATCGTATTAATTTTAGTTTGTATATAAAAAAAAGTCAAGTATTTTAGCGGTTTACATCTTTGATAATATTAGGTATTTTATTACATTTTTAATTACCCTTTATGACACCAGAAGCTGGCCATATCTGACGATAAAAGATCTGCGAAGTTAGCAAGCAAGTCAGACAGTCATGAGTAATAATATGACAATTACCATATTTCCTTTATTTATAAATAACTTTTTTTTATCGTTCAATATACATCAAATTGATCATTTCTTTCTACAAAAAGTATTGAACATACTAATGTATATACAATGCAAACAAAATTTTAATAACCTTGGATTTATACATGATATTCAAGGTCAAAGTTCAACGTTTTCTTTTACAAACACGAGGTCTTACCCCACTTTTCCTAATTACTGAATTTATTTTTCAACGTTTCGCTGTTTTTACATACAAATTCTTTTAAAACATTAATAATCTTGTTTATTCTAAATTAAACACAAACAAAATTTATTTTTATGTGAAATACAAAAGATTTGTATTTTCTTTTTAAAATAATAGATATAAAAAAATCTTATAAAAATAAATATAGCATACTTAAGCTAGAATATATTATGTATATATATTCTTAAACGACATTTTCTTAATAATATATTGAAATTGTATGTGCTTACTAAAATTTGGCAACATTTTCAAAACAATAAATTCTGATCTAAATACAAGCACCCACGCTTAATGCGTAAGAACGAGATCATATTAATCTTGACACTCATACAAAATATTTTCAAAAGTCTAAATATTTAAACAGCATGAGACATCATTGACACAGTACAACTAAGAAACTTTCTGAGTAATGCTAATTTTCTTTCAAATAAAATCTGGTACAGTGACTTTTTAATATTAATTTTCTGAACTATTATTAATTCGTTTTTTAAACAATCCACTTAACTGTGATTTCTTAAGATTAAAATATTATGAAATGAGGAAATGAAGCGCATCAAATTATAATAATAAAAATTAAAAAAAAAGACCTGAAATAAATAATGAAATAACCATAAAAACAAGGATATTTAAATAGTTCCATATTATTATTATGTAATAGTTAGTATCTTTATTTAACATAAATTATTGTACTTAATTTAATTAATATTATTTCTTTATATTTCACAAGCTAAAATTTACATTTAGGTTAAAACTTTAAATTAACATTAAAACTCAGTGATTGAGAATCCATTGAAAATTTAATTACGCCGTTTGTCAGTTTCTAAAGTATCATTACCACTTAACTTTGTGGTTAATTTTGTATTTAATTTAAATTGTTTAGCATATGGCAATACGCGTAGTCATTCACGGTACCATTTTTAATTTAATTTATTTTTTAAGTTTTCTAAGTTTTTTTAGATCCTTACAAGGTCCAATGTTTTAAATTAAAAATATTAAATTAAGAAAAACTATATTATATTATAACCTCCAAAATCTGACAATCTGTCAAAATGCAGTAGAATTTACTTTTAAAAGTAGTTTAATGTTAGTTTTTGAAAAATATAGAAGTGAAAATAATTTCTATTACTAATTGTTATTAAAAATAGCAACTTTAATTATTTCACATACAATTTTGAACTGTCAAAATTTATATTACTAACGATGCATACGCACCAACTAAATTAACTAAACTTAACTTAAAACACAAATCTAGATTACAATATTAAATAAAAACAGTAAATTAAATATCAAAACAGTGAGTGGGAATGAGGCTTAACAGTAAGCGAAACGAACCAGTATAACGCGAATATTCTTACAATTAAATAATTAAAAATCATCTAGAGTGCTACTTTGCTTTTTTGCAATTAACATAATTACATTTTCATAAATGTAATGAATATTACAAATGACAAAAAATGAAAGTACAACGTTTAAATAAATATCTTGTTTAAAATCAAGTGTTGTATATAACACCGAGTACATGTAGTGGAAAATACCGATCGTGTAGATACTGTAGAGTACTGCTTTACCGACTCTACGTCGCTCGGTTGGTTCGGTTTCATATAGCCGTCCACAAGTGCACTCATTATTCATTTACTCGCCTTGTTTGCGAACCTTTTTCAACGCCCACATATACCACGTTAATAGCTATACCTCTACGTGTATCATTTCATATATACCATACCATATATATATATATATAGTCATTTTCACCACTGCCTAAAGCGCGCTTTTAAAGCTTTTACTACAATTGAAGACCATTCATATTGTCTACATTGACACCGAAATTAAGCTCTACAATTCATGCGTTTTTTATTAAAATAATTAGTCGCGAACATGAACAGGATTACATTTTAAATATACCATATACCAAAAAGCTCAAAAAGCTCAAAGAATTAAATTACGTGAATAGTTGTAGACAAATATAATTAAATACTATTATGATTCCACAAAATTTTTTTTTACAAATTATAAAAGCAATAAAAGTTATTTATAAAATGAAAAACAATAATTTAATTCTTCAGAATTTAAGTGCTGCGCAACAACGAGCATTTAAAGCTCAATACAGTTAGCTTTATTATTAAATACAATTTATTAATAATTTGCTTGTATTAATGAAGTAAAAGTACTATCCATAAAATATTGAACCCTTTACATAAAATAATTGTACATTTAATGCTACAAACTAATTAAAATAATTAATACTATTTACACAATGTTTGTAAAAATTACATTTTGCAATATTTGAATACATTTATGCATTCACAAAGAAAAAATGATACAAAATGTACATATTGTTTAATTAAATCAAAAGCTTTTATATTCCATTTGTATTAATAGTATTTGATAAAATTAATTAGAACAGTAATTTAGCGATATATGTATTTTCAATTGCATATGTAACAGGAGTTCAGTGTTACATATTATAATTATGTTACAAATGGTGATTTGTGTTTTGTTTTAATGTATAATTATATTTTATTTAGTCAATATAGTAGCAATTTAAATAGTCGTTGTGTCAGCAAAATTAAAGAGACAAGCGCTGCATAAATTGCAGCGTGTTGACGTATGATTTACTTTCATGAACCAATCAGATATAAGGATAATTGTAAGATGCCCCACCCACATTTAAAGCAGGTTAATTAATACGTAGTACGTATATTACGTTAGTACGTAAAAAAAACTCAGTAACTTAGAAATAGAAACTGTATGAAACGAAAGACGAAATAACAAACTATATTGTGTTCTAATTTAGTACCTTAATCATTTTAAAATATATTCGCAGATAACATTATGATCATCTTAATACGTGTGATTACCACATGAAGGGACGTTTAATGCCACACAATGCAGAATTAGTAGGACATGTACACAGGGCCGGTTGTACACAAGCTGCTATCAATCTGATAAGGTACAATGCATTATGGTTAATGCAGGTATTGTAGACGCATAGAAATCAGCGTTTCAGAAACCACCAATTAATTACAATCCTGCCTGATTCGATGCGACACAGTGCATTCGATTTTAGTGAAGTGGGGCAATATGACAGCAGTAGAGTAAGTTGCAAGTTCTGACTTAATTCGGAGTGAGGTAACGAGCGTAAAAATAACTAAAAATATAAATTGTTTTTCAAAGTGTTAATATATTATTATGTTTATAAATATATGTATATGTATACGAGTATATATATATATATATATATATATATATATATATATATATATATATATATATATATTTCATTCAGAGAAAAGCAAGTCTTAATTGGCTTAATACTATACCGAACAAATGACCGTAAATCGGTTTGACGTGTTGCCGAATTCAAAGCATTATCACCTCTAATAGCCTGTCGACAGTATATGGTCTATATATGTTATATATAGCTGTATTATGGTACCAGAAGTCCCAGACCAACTAAAAGCCTCTCCAATCCCGACAAGCCCTATGTTACCACACCACAATGTAAATAAACACATGAATAATACATTATTAGAAGGACATTTAACAGTGTAGAGGTACACAGTTAGATATATGTATAGAGTATACATATCATATGACATAGTGAGGTTGGATAAATGAATACTGAACAGTGAGTAGCTAAAGCTGAAACAGTTGAAACTGGCATGGTACAGTATTGTAGTTATTCAGTAAAAAGCTCAAAAAGCTCGAAAGTTGAATGGTCGAACCGCCCCATGTGGACCATTTGGGTTTTATTAAATATTAACGCATGTATTTCAACCCTTTTTTTTGGTTTATATATATATATATATATATATATATATATATATATATATATATATATATATATATATATATATATATATATATTCTTTAATTAAAGTTCTTTATATAATCAAAATGATGAAACTAGGAGCTTTTCAGCAAATCTTTTAACATCATATGTTTTTTTATTACTAAAACTACTCAAAATGTTCAAGACACGTATTTGCTAAGATATATATTTCAATTTCTAATGAATCTCAATGTATACTAAATAAATCATAGTCATACACTGCTTCGAGGACCTTTACGTTAATTTCATAAGCTGGGTAATGGCACTGCAAGTCTCATTAGATGCCGAAATAAAACATCGCCGAATATCAATTTTCTACACAGCGTCGATTAGTTGTCAGCTCTGCTATCACGCGTGTATACAAGTTACTAGTGTTTAATCCACTTTAACATTTATTACCAACACGTCGAATTTTGTTGCAGATTTTGAGTGCAGTTATTAAAGAGAGGCAGTGAAGGGAAGTGGTGGATGACGGAGGGAAGGAGCGAGGAAAGAGAAGGAAAGTCAGAGTGAAACAGGAAGAAGAGTAGCAAGATGAGAGAAGCAATAAGGATTTAAATTTATCTGTTTTGTTTGTTTTTATTTTGGAAAGACTGAGAATTTAGTAGTAGTTGAGTAATTAAGCACAATGGTATGTAATTTAATGATCCAAGGCGAAAGAATGTAGTGCCTAATGGCCTAAAACATTAAAATAATAATAATAATAACTACACGTCGAATTTTATTAAGGAAGTCGTGTTTAAAAACTCCTGAATTCTTAACAAAAATTTAAGATCAAGTTCATACATAATCGTACACTTATTGCCAGCATTGAAGGACGTTGTCGGTGATAGGACTCAGTATCGTAAACAAGTTGATGTTAAATGAATTTTTAAAAAAATAACAAGGAAGGTAGAGGCATATCATCCACTTCAAACAAAAAACATTTTCTGTGAAAAAGACCATAGCTGTTACATTTTAATTAAATATATTTAAATTAGAACTGCTTAAAAAATCCTATATTTAAAACTATGTAGTTTAATGCATTTAGTAATGTTTTAGTAATTAATAAAAATGTCATTGAGTAGATTGTTTATCAAGTGTTACATTAACATTATCACTAATACGGTAGTACCGTTGCTTGGTGACGGTGACGTAAATCAGGTATTATTTAATTTGAGCCATCGATAAACTATTCATGGTACTGGCGTTAGTAGGCTATTCACTATTGTAGTAATTGACATGATACATGCATTTTCCTTAATTGATAAAGTGAGAAGTGCTAAGCTAACCTCTTGTTGACATATATAGACCAACCAATTTAGAAACAATATCTATTATTCACAGGATACAGTACAATTTGTCATAATGATTTAGATGGTACAACATCATTGATTGATTGAAACAAAACTTGATGTTGTTTTGTGTTTAATCAAATATTTATATTTGAATTGTATATTTTAAAAAAACATAATAAACTCAATTTATAATTTTGCTTCGGAGTTAAATAGTTATATAGCTTTAAAATGGTGGAAACGCCGGATATATTTGTTTATTTTATAATTTCATACACAATATCTTAATTATTAATTACTTTCTTTTATTTTTGCGGTCTTAGCATAGCAGACAATTACTAAAAGACAAATTTCGAAAATGAAAATTAATCAAGTGGAAAAGTTTTCCACACAAGTTAACAATTTAGTGAAGTGTCTTATTTTGTGACGTTTCTATCACTCTTGCACTTCAATTATAGTTCGTATCAACTTTATCCTCATTTGTATTCGGAAAGGTGGAGTGGTTTTGCCATTTGTAGCATTTGTAAGAAACTGAACTGTAAATGAACTCTTTCATGATAAAAAAAATCATACGCATCTTCAATATGATGGCAAAGTGACTCCAAAATAGCTTGTTGTATATTTGGCAACACCGGCAACATCGCTTTTACCAAACAATAGCACTTCTTAGGGTGAGAGCGAGATAACCTTCCTGCTGTTTAATATACATATGTCTATTTCACGACATTATGTTAAAAGTATATAAGTCTAATAAAATATCATAACAAATAAAAGGTTTTCCGGTTCCTAGTACTGCGCAAGCGCAACTGAGCATATAAAATGTGATACACACAATCCATCAATGGACGAGTGTCAAAAATATTTTTATACTTGACCCTAACAGTTGATTCAAGGATTCAATCAAAGAGATGGACATTCATCAACTAATTTTCTATAATAAATTAAAAGCTAAGTATGACCCGTATCTGAGTTAAAAATAACAACAAAACAACGGTGTAGATTGAATTATTTAATTTTACATAAAAATTACATTTGCGTGTGAACAAGACTGTAACCATACAGTTAGTAGCTTCCGAGATACGCGGATTCTCAGAAACGAATCAATGTTTGAAAATATTTGCTTATCAAATAAGTATTTCCCACTTCTGACTATGTACTAAAACTAAAAAATTATTAGTATTTTACTTATGCGAAAACCGCACTATAATTATTAATACTGTAAATGTTTAAAGGCTTGTTGGAGCAGAAATCAGTATTTACGCGTAGTAGGGGAATCGACACTAATCAGAATTAGTAATTAAATTAAAGACAAAGAATGTTTGATATAGATTTGAAGCTCTAAAATTTAATTGGAACGTATTTGATTTTATGTATCAGTAGTAGCAGAAGCGTACCAAAGGGGAAACGAAAAAGGGTGAATCACCGCAAACCGTGGCCTAAGAAAGCCCTAAAAATAAGACTAGATACCAATAATTTTGTAACGGTGTGTTCATATAAGGGTATTCAATTAATTGTGCTGTTTACCGAGTATTTGAGGTTACTAGAGGTCAAAATAAGTCCACACTTGTATGAAGATATTTAAACTTTTGACACATTCGATTAAATCAAATAAAAGTTAGGTTATTACATTTAGGCCTGTCTCAGTATGGGACCGTATTTAAGCGACGGCGTATTCGGACGTAAATCGGCGGATTGGATGAGCTACAAAGCAAACCGCCTATGTGTGTCACAGATGTCTGTAGTCGTGTATTAGGGGGTGTATTGGAGTTCTTTAGCACTTATATAATTTATCATGAGAGCAAACTTTAACTTTAATTTTTATCGATACACTACTGGTATTAAAGGCACTTTAGCATTTATTATATATCTGAGTTCTGGTGGGCGTGAATTTAAATTTAGTTCTATCGTATTGGTATTGGTATCGGTGTCCATGATTCACTGAAATACAAACATAAACTGAAGCATGCTGAACATACTCGTCATACGCGATGTCGCGATAGACCCGAAAAGAACCGTATTGCAACGAAAGAACAAGCGTTCTTAGGTATCCCCTCCAGTCTGAAGCGGCTGTTTGCATTTACAAAGGTTCGGATAGGATATCGTTGTAGTAGTGGTAACGCTTGGATAAAATTCGCCTTTATACGGTTCTAATGTGCGAGACAGTGCCGCCCGTATTCGGACTGCTTTGTAGCGTGCAGTCTGAGAGCTCCAGAGCGATCTCATTACATTTACATGGTTCGGATAGGTAAAGCGTAGTAGCCCGAATACGTCCGGCAGAAATTCGCTTAAATACGGTGCCATACTGAGGCAGGCCTTACTTTAATCGTTCAGATACGTTCATACTGAAGATTGTAGGTTATGTTTTAATGTCATAGTCGTCAACGTACAACGTTTAAACTAGATAATTGTGATAGATCACTATATTAGGCATCGCACCAGGCACCCATCACTCTTGGTACGTCACTGCCTAATAGTAATAATTGATTTTCATTTAGTTTGAGTATGTTACATTTCTAGGTTATGTATGTTATATAATCGTATAGACTTAATGCTCCATGAAGCTTGCAAAAACAGACGTCTAGCTAATAACATGTATAGGAACACGTACAGGATATAATAGTGAACATGCCTTCAGTTTAGAACAAGTCTGCCATTCCGCTTAATGCCTTGATGCCAGGCTTGTGCCATAAATCTAACGGCTAACTCAAAACCCGAGCCGAAACACCACACCTGCGTCAAACTGAGAGAAGAGAATCAGAAGCGTCCGCGTCGCAGTGACGCACACTGGCAGAACACATTCAACACGTAAGAAAAATAACGGCATGAAAGTTAGGTTAGGATTTCACTTATAACTGTTTTTTTTTTTGTGAAATACTTTAGTATTATGCAAATAATTGTTCTTCTCAAAATTAGGGTACCTATACTAATCAAATAAGTTGCACAATAGGCCCGATGCATTAGGATTATGTTATATATGTCTAAAATTGTCTTATATAATGTTAAATAGGTTGTGCAAGAACACTGATACTTAACGTCGGACTGATGTGCTATTTTCTGGGTTTAGTTGTAATTAAATTTAATTGATTATGTACTTACATAATGATAAATTTATTAGGCAGCTGTGTTGCATAGCATGAGAAATAGGACGGCGTTAAATAAATTAAATTTATATATATTAACATTTTATTAGAAAAAAGCTAAATTCTAAAGAAGCTATACAAAGTTATCATTACTTAAATAAATTTAATAAAAATAAAATATAATATTTTATTTTTCAAGAGTATTATTTACTTAATGAACTGATGAAATAAACATAAAATAATTTTAAAGAAGACAATTGTAAAGCTTCATTTCATTTATTAAATAAAAAATTTACCAAGTATATGTCACAACCAATGTAAGAATTTAATCCATATAACATTTAAAAAGTTATTAGGATTGCGTCTTATAAATCGCAGGCGTTATTCAATCAATGATATGACAGACGTATCGAGTAATAAATACATTAATAAAAGAATGCGCAGAGACTGCTATAAGTATGCAATGTATATTTGCAAATGAAATGCTATATACTTTTGATAAGCCGTGTTTCTTTATCTTATTTTTATATTTTCACGTTTCACTGTGAAGTTGTAGTCGTGGTAAAAAGTATATTTCGATATTAAGCACAACATATTAGGCGAATTGAACATTGACTCAAAAAGGAGGCGAGATTTATATAGTCACGTGAAGTATTGTGAAATTGTTATGCACAATAGGATGTGTATGAAAAGAATAGCCGCACAAAAGAGAGACAAAGTGAGAAACAGTTTTTATTTTCTACAGCAGAAAACTTAAATAAATTTTTGAACTGTGTAAACTCGGTTTTTTGATGTTGCTTTGAGTCATGAACTAAAAACTATCACAGAAACAAATGTCCCCAACCGAAACAAGTGCTTAAAGATTTCAGCCGACTAGTTCAGTCAACACACGGTGACAGTTATTTGGCAAATTGCCTTCAATAAACGATATTCTACAAAAAATGACTAGGAATTAGTCTGTAAGAAGGATATTAAAGTTAACGATTGACTAACTTCATTCCTGTGTTTATTATCCTTGTTTGATACTCGCAACAAATCAAATTTATTTTAATAATAAAAAGTTATTGCAATTTTGGGATAAAAATTAATAAATAAATAAGAAAACTCACCCAGTGTCTATCACAGAAGGTCAGCCATCTGAAACTAAAGATACAGAATGTTAATATAATTCAATTAAATACAAGGATATTAAATTTTAATATTAGATGTGACGTCACAAAGTACGTGTCGTTGTCTAAGAACATATAGGACTGATTTTTTAATAGTCAGTTAAACTAGAATAATAATATTAATCAACGGTTAACTAAAGAGAAACGTACTTAGGAATTTTCATTGGTTAAGCTACTGTTATGTTCTACAGAAGTACCAACTAAGTTATATAATAAATCTCAGTTAACTACGAAATCAGAAATCACCCCTAATGAATTACAATTACATAATGAAACTTATAAATAAATGCTCATTGTGATTCTTGACTTTGTAAAAGCAAAATGAATCATCGAAATAACCGATATCGATATATCGATTTCTTTTTAAAACCAAAGGCGGTCATTTACATTTAATTATTCATAAATCATAATAGCACAAACCCATAACTACAATTTAATAACTTTAAAGCACAGTAGGTAGTTCCTTCACAAAATATAGTCAAGGTATAATTTTCTCACGTGAAAAATAATATTCATAAATTCAACTGAGCTACGAATTGATTAAAGAAAATACAAAAAAGTGTGAAACTTCTTATCAGAGCAACAGACAATTTGAAAAGCTATCTTCAGACTACGAACAGGACATACGAGGTTGACGCATCAACACTTAATGAGTAAAACAACAGATCCGTGCTCCGCAGTGCAGCAACTGTCAGACGATAATAACAGTCGATCATCTAGTAGTAAACTGCCCGCAATATCAAACTCAACGAACAAAACACAGTATCAGTGGTGAACTAAAGGATATGCTTTCAGACAATCCAGAAGAAATTAGAAAAGTGCTCGAGTTCCTAACTGATATAAACTTAATAAATCAAATTTAACTAAAATAAAATAACTTCAGCCGAATATGACCTTGTTTTTTATATTAACTTAAAAAATAGGTTTTTCGATACTAGTTTTGTCAAAGACCACAGTTAACTAATGAGAAATGAAGTAACCCAGGTATTTTGCTTGTTTAAACTACAGTTATGGTTTGAATAAAAATCAGAGCTGATAAAGGAAAGTATCAACCAAGGTTTATTGCAAACCACAGCTAACTGAGTATTGGAAAATCGTCAAGGTTATCTAAGAATTTTTTAGCTTAACGTAAATTTACGTATAATAAAGAACAAGGCAAGATACAATTGGTGTTTAAGGTATGTATGAAAAACATCGCCTATAAATTATTTGCAGTAGAAAGAGTTTGATAAGAATTCAATATTTTCTTGATACAAATACACAGCAAAAATACTACTATATTTATAGTAATTTTTATATTTTACATAGAAATTTTTGTCATAGAAGCAATACTATGTTAATATACTAATTAGTGTTTTTCTCACAATGTAGTATAGTAATTTAAAAGTAAATAAAATTAATATAAAAAAAAAATAAAAATAATTATAATGATAAAATAATATTTCTATTTAATTATCAATAATCAATTAAGAATATCAAGGATAACACTTACCAGACTTAGAATAATTAAATAAAAAATGAAAAAAATTCTCTCAATTGATACAAATAACTCTCGCTAATAGATAAAGAATAACTAACTTCTTTCGACTTAACATTTCTATTCTTCACATTTTTAACACCCCCGCGTATATAAAATATTTCTTATCATGCAACAGGTCTCTTGATAGAAGGAGAGGGGTGAGGTGGGGGAAGATTAACTGAAGAAATAATACAACAACGTCGATGGAATTCAAACGATTCTAATGTTGTATTTATGTTTCAAAAATAATTTTAAAACACGTGTATGTTTAGATGTTTTATATTATAGTATAGTAAAAAAAATATTTCCGAATTGAGACACATCAACTAACTAAAATTTTCTATCCGTCCATCTATTTAATGCAATAGATGAATACTCTTGAAGAAAATGTTAATTGAAGGTCAAAAGTAGCGGGTTCGAGGTTGACTTTAAACGTCATAATGTTCCTCACTTAACAGTACAATCAAATTTTACATTTAGGAAACTATAGTCTCGAGTAGATAGCAATGTTGTGCAAGTTAAGAAAGAATAGTTTTTGAAAATCCCTATCTCAGGTAAAAAATGTCTTAGTAAACTTGCTAGCTTACTACCAGCTAATTAAAAGGTTAATTTTCTACCTTGTATATCCAGAAATGCTATTGCTTGTTAACTGAATAGTTTATTTATTAAAAATACTAGGCATAGCACAATGGCCTAAAACATTGATACTTTAAAATACATGATTATAAATTTACATTGTCATAATTATGATGATAATTGAAACTTGAAAGTAGCGTTATTTATGCTTGGTGTACAAGGCTTGGTATACAAGCTAACTGCAAGGTTGTTACTAGAATAATATACAATACAACTCTAAACGAATAATTAAGCATTAAAATTAGCTATCTAGTAGCTTATTTTCCAAAGCATTCAATGAAATTTGGTATGCTCATTTTATAAGCGTAGCGCAAACTTGCTGAAAGTGTAAAATACATGCGTTTTCCAATTGGTACTAGCTAATCCTGCAAGGTTATTCAGCTTGGTTACATTGAATTTTGCACTGAACTTAAAACTAGCTAATGCCTTGCAAAGATAGCTTTATAAAATCTAATTTCAAGATTCATTTCTACCTAGGAAGTAAATAAATTGCCTAATAAAAGTTATTATCCATATAGGAAAATCATTTTGTATCTAATTACAGTTTTAGACGCGTTTTCATATAGTGTTAAAGTATCTAAATACTTAACGTATCTAAATAACTTACAAGATTCGTCCTCGGTGAAAGGGTCAATATCGGAACAAGCATTTTTAAGAAAGTATTCAATATATATCACTAGATTTATACATAGTAAAATAGTAATCATTAATTATATGTAAAAAATAATTGATAAGCTATCAATGCCAATGCGATAAGGAATATCAGTTTGTGTTCATTGTATTAATTTCCTGTTTATTCTCAACAGCAGACAGCATGACACTGGGCATACAATTAAAACGTATTTATTTTTATATAAAGGATCTTTCAACAAGATGTTTCAATAAGAGGTGTTATTTTAAATCAACAGAAAAACGCAACATTTTCTTCAGCTAGATATAACCTCTTGTTCATAAACCTAGGTTAGTTATTGCCGCTAATCGGCTATTTTAGGTGTTGTTGTGACCTCGATGTTACATTGTCCTTTATTAATATATGATTCTATTTACACACAGCAAATGATACAACTAGATGTCCATAATTAAATTCGATTAACTCCTACTTTTAATATATTTTATCCAAGCAAAACCTAGTAATATTTAACGTAAACATTTCTAATCCGTCTTTAAAAATTCTTTTTAAAAAAATCTTAAAATTTTAGTACCAAAAGGAAGTTTTATGCAGCTATTATCCAAAAAAGGTCAATTTATGGTTTAATTCTTTTGTTGATGACATTTTTCGTTTCATGTTTCGAAACCAGAGCAGATCACACAAGGCTAAGAATAGAGGGAATTTAGAAGTACTTCAAAATATAATTTCCCTAATTTTGCAGTTGCAGTAACAGATATAATTCATTATATAATATATTTTTTTACAATCCGGTCCGCGTGCTAATTGCAATACCTTAATAAAGCTGGTTGACTCCTAAAGTTTAGTTTACAAGTCAATCTAACATCGAACCGTGCATTTTGGGTACGTTGAATTTCTTTTATCATCATGAAAATGTTAATTTAAACTTGAGTTTTCCAGATCTCCATCTCCAAAATAAGAGTGTAATCAGTTTTTTGTGTATATCTTGAAAACTATAACTTCCACAAAAATTTTGTGAAGAGCCTTTTTGTAAGCAAAAAAAACAAAAAAGCAGGTCACAAAAGGCTAAGAATAGAGAGAATGTAGAAGTACTTCAAAACGTAATTTACTTAATTTTTCAGTTGCAATAATATATATAATTAATTATATAATATATTTTTTTACAATTCGGCCCGTGTGGTAATTTCAATACCTTAATAAAGCTCATTGACTCTCAAAGTTTAGTTTACAAGTCAATCTAGCATCGAACGTAGATTTTTTTTTATCATCATGTAAATGTGTTAATTGAGTTAATTTAAACTTGAGTTTCCGAGATCTCCATCTCCAAAATTTTATTTTTTATGTTTATCTTGAAAACTATAATTTCCACAAAAAAATTGTGAAGAGCTTTTTTGTAGATTTTCATTGTATCTTTTACAATAAAAAAGTTATATTTAGTCAATAAAATAGTGTAATAAACGGACTGTAGCTTTCAAGTAATAAAACAAACAAAATTATTGCTGAAATTGTTATAAATTACGTAATAATTTTTAGGTTATGTTAAACAAATCTATGGTTTAGTAGCCACTAATAATAAATTTATATAAATTAGAAAACTACATCCTCGTCTAATGTCTCGAAATGGAAATCCATATAACTATCTATCGGGTATAATATATCAATCGGAAAAATAATAAACATATGCATTCAATAGACATTTCCCACGTGATTAAAAACGTTTTTTGTCTGCATGACGTAATACGGCTTTATAGTCACATGGTAGACAGTCATACTCTATTGTATTTGACAGATTTTACTAGTTGTGACGTATATGTACCTCAAAATCACGTGGTTATAGAAAATTAATCGTTAAACATTACCCCAGAAAGCATGTGACTTATTTCATATCACGTGCACATATGTTTCCGTTACTACAATGGAAAATTTTGAAGATATTGCTTTGTAGAATGAGAAATTATACATACAGTAGATCATGGTATGAAGGTAAGCGTTCACAAGCCCGCACTACTAGCTTTATTTATTAACACGTGGAAAAGAAGTGAAACAAAGGAGTAACAAATACAATTCATTAGTGAAATATCGTCTTATAGCTGTAAGTTGAATTGAGAATGCAGTTATATGTAGAATTGTATCCTCTATCTGATTCAACACTCAGATAACTCAAAAATGCAACCTGCAGATAAACTAGTCGAATACCGCTAGAATGATTGAAATTTGAATAATGCTTCTGTCGTTATCTCAAAATAAAATGTTTGGAGGTTGGAAGAGGCGTATATGACACAAAAGATTTCGGTCAAGACTGACTGCATTTTATAAGTAGCTCGATGAATAAGCTAAAAAGATTTTATAAAAGCGTCGATTACTAAATTACGTTAAAAGATTAAAAACGGACTATAAAAACTTGGAGGTTCGAAATTGGTTGTATTATGTTATAAAATACCTGTTCTTTAAATATTTTTATAAATACTCATAAAATAAGAAACACCTATATCTCTAGTAGTAGTAAAATGAATGATTCATACATGGAAATTCTAGAAATGCAGTTGAATGTTTTTTTGCTTAGCTACATTCGTGGTAGATTATCTATTATTTTTTATTTTGTTTTATAAATATTATCATTTTGTTCTACTTCTTATCAACAATTGTTTTCATTTGTAAACATTGTTATAATATGAATATTGCATGTACGCGTTATTTTTATTTTACAAGTCTAAAGTGGGCCTCATACTGTCTATGTTACTAATTACTAATAATAAAAGGACTATTCCGTTGCTTGTACAAGTACTTGTCTACAAATTTGAGGTTAGGAAATCAAATGGGCTTGTGTCCTCATTTTTCAATTGTTGATTGAAATTGATGTTAATAAATGTGTATTGGTGTGTCTATTTTATTAAATATCTAAATGTTGACGGAGATATAGCAATTAAAGGTTTGAATTGTAGTTTTAGCGCTAGAAATAGTCAGCCATATTTGTATGAAGTGAAATGCATTTTAACGTCAGTTATTTGTTGAGTAGGTCAGTGCTGTGGTAATGTTTTGTAGCTGTTGGTAGTCAAATAATCAAGTCAAGTCAAAGAATAATAAGTTTTTATTTTATTTAACCCTTTAACCCTGAAATTTTATAGTTCCTTGAAATAGCTGCAAATAATATTTGATATTTTGATATATAAATACATATAGCAGAGATTTATGATCTGTAAGGTTGGTAACCTTACACAAGGATTGTGACATGCATTTGGAATGTGTACAACATTGAATCCCTTTAATAATTAAAGAGACAAAATGACTTTTTTAATTGTTAATATCTCTTAACATATAATGAGTTATTAATAAAAAATAATTGGACATTTCAGGTTCTAGTAACACACTTTATCAATATATAGTACACTTTTATAGAAATTAAGACATAGGACACAAGCCCATTCTAGTAATAGGTCACTTAAGAGTTAGGGCTACTTTCCATGATAGCTCTATTTGTAGGTTGCATTCAAGCTGCATCATACAAGATTCATGCAAGCAGCAAATAGGGTCCTTTCTCTGAAGTTTAACATTGAGAAAGCACGTTTCTTCATTGGGAACATGTCAAGTGATGAAAAAGTTGTGTTTATAGCATACACTTATATTAGAAGACGACGAATCAGACGTAGAATGTATTGGCTTCATCCATACATCGAAAAGAGAGTTATCAGAGAATGATTCAGTATTTCAATCCGAGTATCGAATGACTATTGTTCAATAATATTAACTATGCATCGTGCAGTACAGTATCACGGTTGCTTGCCACTAAGCATATGCGACGTTGCAGCTCCTTCTTTGTTTAAATGCAAGCTAGAAGAAAGCGTGCGTATGCAGTGAAGGTACGTGGACACACACTACTGAGTTTTCCACCAAGATCTGAGTTTTTTAATTGTCATATATATTAGTTTTCTCGGGAGAATTAAATAAATGTTAATTTCAGATAGGTTGTAGTATATTGAGAGCTAGGCTCTTTCTGGGTTTATAATTAGGAGCAGTGGCACATTTAACACCCCTAACATTGAAACAAATAACACTTTAATGCTGTTAATATTTACCCCAACAAATATTCCATAGATATTGTTTTAAATTTAATTAACAAGGTATAACAGCTATAATTTTCTATTTACATATATTCAATATACAAGTATGTACTATATATAAATGTATAATTATCAAACACCCTATACTTTTCACTAGTACAATTCATATTAGTGTCTAACCGTAAAATTATATTAAAATTTCATATCAAAAAGGTATGAAAATATAAACACTGACCTCAGTTACAGTTACAATTTATATAGTTTACACTTTTGCAGTTTATGAACTGCACGAAAGTAGAATCATCAAATATGACATCAAGTTAAATGCTAAAACGAGTTCAGCTGTAAAACTATAAAAGCGTCAAAGTTGTGACGGTGAATTTGATTTCAATTATTGACGTGTCATTTACAATTCTAAACTGTACGGGAAAGTATGGTATGGTCTCTACGACAGTGGTAGACAACACTCTGTCTGTGTGTGAGAGAGAAATTCTCACTCTCTCAGCTATTTCCTTAAAATTATTTTATATAAAACTAGTTAACAGAAGTTTTGTAAAACTCAGCTATATTTTGGTCCGGGTTTGATTCCTGAATATGGAACAAATTTATTTCATAACTGGCAATGAAAAAACCTCACCAAACAAATCAAAAATAAACAAATATACAACATGCACAACTATTGTATTACAATAAATGCGAGATATAACTTAGCTGTTAAAATCGCAGTAATGTTTCGTACACATTGCAGCAACATAGACATGCAACATCCAACACTTATATATTTTCATTCATAAGTTGACGTAATTTAGACATGAATGTACTAAATGTAATATAATTTTAACGTACAGACTAGTGCGATTTCACATGCACAATAACAAAAAAGCCCATACTTATGTTATTCTTCAAAACTCTCTATTATTTTTATTAAACCGGCTCCAAACGATGCGGTGAACGTTTGCGTCGAAAGAGTGAGTAAAATATTGGAACATTAACATGGCAAGATTCCTACTACACGGTGGAACGAATGTTTGATCCGAATGATTTATTTATTTGTTGATATTATTGACACTGACATTGTTTAACAAAAATTTTCAAGTATAAAACTTTCCATTGTTAACCTTCCAACATTCCGAACTTCTTCCAACATTAACGTTGAACACATGATATTGGACACACTTAGTTTAACCACACGATGCGTCTAATGTTGGAAGATGTTCGTAGCATCGTTTAGAGCCGGCTTTAAACAGAAATGTTTCAAAGCCTCGACGGTAAACTACAAACAATTGCAATTTTGAATGTAATCTCGAACAAATAAGTCGAGTACATTCTCAGTCGCTAGTAGAATCTCAGTGTATATTGACGGTTGCTTTAGTTGTGTTTAGTAAATTCGTTTGTAGTTGTATCTATTATCAGACAGCCGCTGCCAATCACACGTAGTATATGAAACTGAGCATCCTGACATGACAAGATTCCATATCCAATATCAATTACAAATAAACTAACAAAATATTATCTATGTTTTGCAGTAAGTGTTCACAAAGAGACCACTGTATTAAGTTACATGTCACATCAGTGTGGACGTGTTGTGCAACTTCTTCCAACAAACGTTGAGTGTCGCACGTTTTAGTCGCACCAATGTGTACCAAGCATTAGGTTTACAACATCTGGTCCACTGTACTCTACATTTAATGGTATAGCTTTGTTAAAATTCAAACGGTTGGCGTTGTGAATATGTGACAGGGTGAAACCTACTTTAAAACAATTTAGTTTTGTGGTATATTAATTACAATCTGACTAGGTAAATAATATCGATTGTTGTGAGAAAATTTGAACATGGTAAAATCTGGAACAATCAAAATTAGTTAATCTATCTATCTACACGTTATTCAAACTTTATAATGATCTACTCTGTGTTTTATAAAGCTGAAAAGTTTACTTGACAAATTGACATGAAATAAAAACAAATTATTACAACATCCGATTATGCTAAATGTAACGTCACCTGATGAGAGAAATTGTAGTTTTTATTTTTAAGTAGAAATTTTTTAGAAATAATTAGGATTTACTAATTAAGTAAGTTAATGAACGATTATATAACGAATTTCGTCTAGCAGTGCCTTGGATCAAAAGGATCGTTCACTTTCCAAGGTTCAGGTTACGTCACCAGAGTAGTTTATGTTAAGATAAGACTGAAGCAACGTCAGAGTAGCACTATGGTTGTACTGAGAGTCTTAGAATGCAATATCATTAACAAAATAGTGAACAGAAAAAGGAACAGTAAATGCAACCTGATATTAAGAAAACTGTTGCATTCTTTTTGTCTTTTTCTTCATATTTCTGTACACAGAAGGAAAAGAAAACATTATCTTAATATAAGACGCCATAAGATATATGAAGAGCTATAGATATAATTTTCTAAATTGTAGTACAATATCAAAAACATTTTAAAAGTAAGCTGTATTATATTTCCTTATAAAGAAATTTTAAAAAGTTTCACACGGTTAATTGAGGATTATTTAAAACCTTGGTAGATACTTTTGTTTCTCAGCTTGAGTGATTTTGGATAACTGTAGCTTAACCAAAGAAAATACCTCAGTTACATTTCATGTTAATTAACAATGGTCGATCTTCTGAATTGAAAAACTCGTTATTTCGGTTAAATTTTAGTTACACCATAACTGGGAATTGAAAAAACGATCCTGAAGTGATTTATAAACTTACAAATCTACCGCTTTTCTCAACATTATTTAAAATAAAACCAAAGAAAGTTTTTCTTTAGAGTTTTCTTGTATTTTATTTTGTTTTCTCGTTTTGTTGTATTGTTTGTATGTTGTTAGTGAAACACAGCACACTGTACTTACTATACATAATGTTTTTGTGCAGCTAGAATTGTAAAAGACGAATGAATCTTTTAAATCGTAGAATCGAGACGTTAACTGTCACATTTACTTGACACGTACTGAATATAACATAAAAGTAGTTTTACTACACTACTTATGTTTTAGAAATTGTTAAAACAACTATGACAGACACAGGGTGTCACAAATATTGATGGTATATTAGTAATACCCGATATCAGAGATTGGAAATTTAATTTATCGAGTGACACGCCATACAGTATTAAGCAAAGAGAACAGTAGCCAGGACTAGCTCGATGAGTGAGAACAATGGAAGGAAAGGAGGACGAGAGATAATCGACGGAAATGAAAAGGAGCGGAGAGGGAACATAAGAAGAGCAGAGTGAATTACGAGAGTAAGGAGTTGGTTAACAAACGAGAGCAGTGAAAGAGCACAAAGGAGAATGGTAAGAAGGATAGAGAAAAAGCGGAAGATAACCACGAGTGGAACATAACAATCAAGGAGGACAAAATGAACAGAAAACCTGATAATAGGAGGGGACTAAAATGCCAGAATGGAAGAGATGAGTTGCAAAGAGAAAGGGATAGAAAGAATATGCAGGAAAACGAACATAAAGGAGGTATTGCGGAATAGGATGATTGAATTTCTAGAAGAGGAAAAGGAAATGTGATAGAGGAATTGTTGACAGAAGACAGGGAAGGTATCAGATGAAAGGAAAGGAAGGAAGAAGACAGAGATGGAGAGAAACAAGGAGGAGTACAAATCAAGAAAATGTAGGCAAACAAGGCACTTACTAAAGTATTAAATAATTACAAGTATTAATTATATTTTGGACATTTGGGTTTTTTTGATATTTTTAATTAGGTGCGAAATGTATTTTAACAACGAAATAATTATAAGAAGTTCATCAATATCAATTCACAAAACTAACATGTTTATAATGCCATTAATCAACTACCATTAAATTCCATTGCTCAAATATTTAAGACATTTTTAAGATTGTCATACATGCTGCACTGAATCAATACGTAGGCTGACTAGATTAAATGCAGGTACCCCCTTGACTTGTGATTAAATATAATTGAGGACAGTATTAATATATTCACGTCTGGAAACAATGGAATTGGTTTTGCGAAGTTACCATTCGAACTGTTAAATTGTCATGGTAAGGTGGATAAATACGATCATATTTATATATATTGAACATTCCAAACAAAACGTAGTTTAAGAATATTTAGAAATACCCTGTGTTCATTAAATCTGCATATTTCTTCTTATATCTATTTCATAGAATTGATATTTATAGAACTTTGTACATGTATGTAATGGAATAAATAATTTAAAATTCGAAAATCAGGTGACCAATATTTATATTGAAAATATACAACAAACAAAATGGCTACACAATTTATTAAATTTTCTCGAAAAATATTTATTTTATAAGCAATAGAAACTAAAATAAATTTATAAAATTGTATTTTCTAAATTTATGAATCAAAAATAATTACAAAGATTAAAAGCAAATGTTAAAACCAATCTTAAAAACATATATAACTAATATAAATTGAATTTATTTTGTTTGCTTATATACTAAGGTTAATTTTCAAGGAACCTACTTATATTTATTAGGTAACGTGATGATTTTATTATAACCCCTTGACCACCCCTTACCCCCTAACCTTTCTCATTATGTTTCTAATTTTAATTAGCGAAAGTAAATCGTGTATGTATATAGATTCAAAATATGTAATAATAGAAGGTTCTAGAAGATATTAAAGTTAGAAGAGGGATAAACAAGTTGATTCCAGGAAGGACCTTGTAAAGAGAGTAACCAATAGTTACATAATTCGTAAGAAAATACAGAAAGTGTACCACATAGTAATCCATTCAGAGAGGCCATCTTGAAATGGTTAAATACAATGGAGAGGAGACAAAGAGGGTAGAAAGAACGGAGGAAGAGAAAGACGCGGAGCACAGCAAAATAATGGAAAACCGAAGGAGTGAGAGACGAAAGAAAAGAAAGGATGGGAACAAATAGACAAAGGAAAACTAATTAAAGAAAAGGAAAAGATTTAGAAGAGGAGGAAGAAACAGTGATAATAGTAGAACTAGAAGAGACTTCGAGCAGTACAAAAAAATTCAAAGTATTGGGTATATTGTTTATATAAATAATGTGTAATCAGTTATATTTGAAGTATATTTAATAAGACTGGTTAAGTGTATTTTTAAGATATGTTAGAAAAAATGCAAATTATAAGAATTACATATAAACATACACCAATTACTTAAAAAGCAGTTGTTTTCTAACAACGGGAATCGAATCTGAGTCTCACTGTGTCAGTGAAAATCAATAACAAACTTTCCTAACTTGCTTGATGGCTAATGAATGCTACTTGGTGTCACTAAATTAATAAAACATTTAGTTAAAAGATAAAGCTTTTCTTTGTCGCATCCCCACCATCATTAAATGTATTTCCTTACTCCCCACCATTATAATTTGTATACCACTAAAGAAAATAAACCGTGAGCTTTATCAGTCTTGATTACATACATTACTAAGTACAGCTAAAATACTTTTAAAGAATAAAACAAGAAATAAAGTTAATATACATATAACAGACCGATCTTTTAAGCGCTTTTCCAAGCTGTGTTGGCGTTCCTTCGAGAGAAAGCTCCTGCTAAGTTTACAGATATCACTATCACAAATCACTAACACATTGATTATCATAATTACCACAACAAGAAATTAAAAAATGAAAGCTCAACGATAGAAAACTTGACCTAAACGAAGAGAAGTCTGAAAGTCTACTAAGTTAAAAAAATACTTTAACTTCCATACGTTTAAATATTCTCTTAAAGTGGGGTAAGAGGATTTGAACATGTTGCTTAAAATACAAGTTTTATTTCAGTCTAGGTTTAAGTTCATCGTTTTTATATATAATATATTTATATATATTTTTGACCTAGGATTATATATATTTAATGAATGAATGTATATTCTTCTTACAAAAGAAATTCTTAAGATTTTTTCATTCTTAACATTCTATATTGGTCTAACTAAAAGAAGAAACATTTATTTAGAGACATAAACATTGACTAATAATAAACCTACTATAGATAGATTGACTCAGATGTATGTTTACTATAATATATATTATTAGTATACTATACATAATATATATTTATTTATACTGTGTCTTCTTTTAGCTTAGCTTGTTCTATTTTAGCAAAGCTACAAACAGGTGATTTTATTATTTGAAGTTTTGCCACAATACCTGCTGAGATAACAACTGGTTTAAAAATGTTAATGATAGATTAATTAAAAAAAAATTTAGCACACGTACAAATAAACGTAATCAGCTGTTATAAGAAACATGGATGTGCTGTTAAATAATGTATTGCCAGATCGCATAGATTTATATTTTTGGGACTTAATTCCTTGTATTTTTTAATTATATAATGAGATTTGTATTTTTTAATCTTGCTCTTTTTCCAAAACAATTATTCATTGCTCATTAAAATAAAAAGCATTCCCATCAACAATAATTTTCTTTTGACAATAATACGACTATTTTTTACGTTTTGTTATTTATCGATGTTTACCATAATTTTCTTACATTGTCATTAAATAAATGCAAAAGATTCTGAATACCCTGAAATTACACTTAACAACAATAGCGACTTTCCACACTGACTCCACAATATATTTTTCTTAAGAGGATAGTCTCGTCTGTGTAATTTTCAATAAAAATAGTGTCTTTATATTCCGATCTATATTGAGAAATCTATAATGTAAAATTTATAACAATAGTATAAATTAATTTCTAATAAAGAATGAAATATGGCAATTATTTAGGACGGATGATCGTGTTGTTGAAATTCGAATATAAAAAAAATTGTACCAAAACCTTACACACTTTTTTTAAATATTTGTTTAAGTGCATCAACTTTCAAAAGTTATTAGCAATTAAAAAAATATATACATTTATAAACATTTACAATATAATTTACAACTTATATATACTTATAAATAAAGAGATTAAATTAATTTAATTGATAAAGTCAATAAGGTTTTTTAGATTTCCCTTGCTTACAAATATCTGCCTATATTCGTCAGGCATATTACAATCTTGTCTGTACGATGAGTAATGATGCTTTGAGCATCGAAGAATAACACGCTTTACCGTTAGTGAGCTGTTAAATTTTTCACTACCTTAAATTTTAAAAAATTTTCAATTATTTTACTCAATAAAATCACTGGCCTATACAACAAACTGAAATTACGCTTAAAAACAGATTTTATCCCTCAGAACGCACGAAAACACACCAGTCTGTCTGTCAATTGCGGAGATCCCCTTAAAATTCACGTAATGCTTTATACATCCCTTTCTTCTACATAATATACATATAGCAACATAACAAAGTTCACCCAACTATTAAAACTAAGTAAACTTTTAAAACAAAGTTAGAAAACATAAAATATACGTAATTCTTAAATAAAAAAGTCACTTTTAACTTAAACTTGTTTATTGTTCAAACAAGCCTTATTAAATAAAACTAATTTGTGAAATAGTAAATATAAAATTATAAAAGAGTAAATTATATGTTAAAAATGATGACGTGTTATTCCCACGTGTAATCGATACACGTGGAGAGCCTTGAGAAGTCCTTTTTTCTTAGATATTAAAAAAAAAAAAAAAATCAACACTAAAAGCAAAATATTTTCTTTTAAAATGTTAGGTTACCTCTCATTATAAGAAAATTGTTTGAATAGTTTACTATGGATATCAACGTGATTCTATTTGAACTCTAACATATTATTAGAGGGTCTATGTGTAGTTGTTTGAATGTATAATACATAATTCTTGTTTTTATAAAAACAAATTATATAAATATATACTAATTTAAAATTAATAAGATAATGAGCTGTAAATGATACCGATATATACCGCTACCAATACATAAAAACTTTAGGTGAAGGAATTTGAATATATGTACAAGTCTATATGTATATATATGTAGGATTGTGATTTACAATGACTAAAAATAAAAAGAAAGAATTTTAGATATTCATTAAAAATATTAAAGAGAGTTATTAGTTATTCACGAATAAAAAGAAAAAGTCTTTAATTATTAAGTAGAAAAATCAGGAAAACAAACAATTAATATAAGGATCAAGATATTTCCCTTTTTTGTTTTGTTATTTATTCTTTCAGAAAAAAAAAAAGAATAAATAATTTTTTCAAATAATTAAACCGTATTCTTTGATGTTTTTAGAATTTAATTAGATTTTTGTTTTAATTTTAAATTTATAAATGTAGATTGTCTTAAAATCGTAGTATTAGTATCATTCGTAGTTTATATTGTATATTATGTATAGTTATCACTAAAATTAAAATCTGAATAAAGACGAAGATCTGAATTAATTTGTTTCCAATCAAATCTTACATATTTTATATTTAATTGATGATCAATTTCTGAAAAACCGTCAAGCTAAGGCTACTACAATGAGAATATTCTATAATGCGCTGTACTCTTAATGCGAAAGTCAAGTACACTTAGAAATCGAATCGAATAAACAGGCCGGACTACGGAAAACTGAATTAGATTTAAAATCGGAAGTGAATCTGATCTAAAAAGATCTTTGGCACTATCATCATCTATTTTTAATAGTGTACTTCATTCACTACTTATAATAAAGCATATTTTTCCAGATGTTAATCCGCTATTAATAAAATTTAATACAACAGTGCGGATCTTCGCAGATTTGCATATGAGATGAAGAGATGAGAGAAAAAATGACATTACATTTTACATAAATAAAATAATCAGTTTCAGTGTAAAATATTATTTGTTTTGTTTTTAATTATAATTTGCATTTTTATTTCGATTTAGAACCTAAAATATTGAAGTCAAATTAGTTTTTTAATATTTTTTATTATTATATTACTGTGATTTTAACAGCTTTTGGTAATTTGGTTAATTCTTTGCTAAGAGTCTACTACCTAACTATCTCAGCCACCCAAAGGACGAAATCAAATTTGATTTATTTTAAACAATACAACACATTAGATATCCTTAAAAACCAATAACACAAGCTTTTATTATCTTTTTAAAAGTCAATAAATTTTTAAAACTCGATTTATCTCAATTTAGAAGAACGAATTCGATTTACTCCTACTTTTTTGTGGCCAGATTCCAAACCAAGTATTTATATTCAGTGATTGTGGATTTCAACAAGGATTTATCATTTAATCCTGGGGTAATGTCTATAATCCGCACTAACGGCAGCCACTAGGGTTTACGTGATGCGATGGGTAGATTGTCCTTGCTTCCATACAACGTATGATAGGATCACAGGACATAGGAGCTAGAGAACCAACGTTTTTAGGATGAGGGTATTGGTCTTCTTATTGTCATACCACCCTAAGAGATGATCCTTGTTTTAATTGGGTATTAGAGTTTCATCTGGCTGTCATCTTTATCCACTTTATGAATATTATATCAACACAAGTAGCCAATATTGTTTTTAATTAATTACGCACAGCATCATGATCTAGGGTGTTGAGGTTTTGACACCAGCCTGTTGAGATTCCGGATTCATTTCCGTTACTAATTTAGGATCCTAGTTCAAATAATCAAAAATACAGTTAAAACTTTCCTAATTTAATCATATCTATATTCTTTATACCCAGTAAATAATTTAGTGAAGTGCCCTGTTTTGTGACGTTTTAATCTCTATTGCACTTCAATTAGAGTTCGCATCAACCTTATCTTTATTTGTATTCTGACAGGTGGAGTCGTTTCGCAATTTGTAGCCTATAAAATAGACTTTTCATATGATCGACTTTCTTTCATGATAAAATAATCATACACATCTTCAATATGATGGCAAAGTCACTCCAAAATGTTTACTGGAATATTTCCAAAAAGTGTTGAAATTTTATCTATTATGAAATATTAAAATTTCTACCTTATATCACAAAAACATTCAGAACCAAATGGAGCAAATGCAGTCGCCATTTGTAGCCGAAAAAATAGACTTTATATGAATGACAGTGAGAGACTGAACAGTAAATGAACTCTTTAATGACAAAAAAATGACTCCTAAATGTTTACTGGGTACTTTGTATTGCTTGCCTTCTACTGAGAAATATCTCGCTTCACAGCTGGTCAAAATATTTGAAATTTTGTAATTAAATTAAGGGTACTTATATTAACATCATATTTATGAAATTCTGTAGAAAAGTGTTTTTTCTAGTGAACTACCTTAATGAAACTTTACTATACTAATATATAGTAAATTTCTAGAGGGTAATATTTAAAAAAAAAAGGGGCATAGATAGAAGTATATACCTAATGTGAATTGAGGTATGTGGTATGCATAAATGATGACTGTCATGCCAACGACACGGTTGACCGTCATCAATCCCCCCCCCCCTCCTCCTCACCCCGTCGTCCGCTACACCCTATTTACTCATTCTCTATCTAGAGTACCTTTCCACCCTGTGGGGGATGAGTGGAAAGGTAAATGAGTGGGGGAGGATGTGTCCCTTCACATGGCCTCGCGGTGACCAATCGATACATCTACTACCGCTAATGTGAATGTAGTATATTCGTACTGGGTATAAAAGTACCTTTTAAATTTTAGCTGCTATAGGTTATAAAGTTTTTTTTTTATTGTTATTTTTTTCTTTTTGACATGTTACATGATGTTTTACAAGTTGTTTTGAGGGAGATATCGGTTAATTGCTTTTATGGCATTGTTAAAATATATACATTGAAGAGGGCCGCATTAAATCAAGACCTTAATGTTGATACAGTCTTAAGAAAAACACTTTTCTTGAAAATCTAAAAAATATATATCACATCACTCAATAAGTTCGTAGGATGACATATAGATGGCGCCACTATTAAAAAATCTTAGTACCAACCTTCAAAGGATATGTGTCCAAATTTCATGACATTCCGACTATTACTTTACGAATTACGGTGGTTTTAGTAACGCAACTTTTGTAATTTTTAAAAGAATGGAAAAATCTCATCAAAAATTATTAAATGGGAAAAAATAAGGTTGTCCGAATAACACTTTTGCTTAAATGGTATTTTGCTTAAGGTGAAACGATACTAATATAGATGGCGATACTATACAGCAGGTTAAATATTATCAAATTCGATATTCGATATCCCAGTCATATAAAAATTGGGATTGGTAGAAAATATAGCAATATTCATTTTCAAAACTTATTTTTGCGGTTCCAACTCATTAAAAGTCAGTGGAAGAAAGCTTAAAATGTAGATACGTTATTCATCTAACTCAGCGGTTCTCAAAGTGTGGGGCGCGACCCCCAAGGGGAGCGCAATGAAGGCTCAGGGGGGGGGCTCAAAGCTTCTTTAAAAAATTAATTAAATTTACTTACAAAATAATAAAGCAAACTTTTTATTTTTAAAATTACAACAAGTGTATAATTTTTAGTCAAAGTCGTAAGAGTGCCGAACTTTTTTTTTTTAGTTTACCAGAAAATACAGAAACAAGATGGAAACCTTCTGCAATGGATTTCCTAAACTTAAAATTATGATTGAAGAAAGGATCTCAAAACTATTCCAACCAATGTATAGAAATGCTTTCTTAAACACTTAGAAATCCTCAAATCTTGTTTTGAAAAATATTTTAATATATTAATTTGAGTTACGTTGAGTTGAGTTATAATAACAATTATGTACTATAGTAGCTAAAATAATTGAATAAATTGTAACTCTTTGTATAGAATTTGTTGTTTGATTACGATTAAACCTAATGCCCCATTAGAGTATGCATAGAATGTGCAAAACTTAACTAAAAAAAAATTTACTGTAAAATGTCAAATGCGACTCCCTTATAATATATAGTACGCTTACATGTAGGGGGCCCGGCTTACAGCTGGATTATGCAGGGGGCTCGAAGTAAAAAGTTTGAGAACCGCTGATCTAACTTATTGCAGCTTTAGATTTTGATTTCCGTTTATAGTTACTTACATAAAACGATTTAAACATAAAAAACATGGTTCTTTTGTTAATATTTAACCTGCTGTATAGTATCGCGAGTCAAAAATGGCCAAGTATCGTTTCACCTTAATTGGTGATGATTATACTTAACACCCCATTATACTTTTACTTTCACATAAATAATAGTTTAAAAATAAAGCATCACATTGTTGCTTCAATTCATTTAAATCCCATCTCAAAAAAAAAACAAAAAACGTTACATTCTTTTTTTCATTAAATTTATAATAAATAATTTATAATAAAAGTAACTGTCAATTAGGAGTTTATCAAATACTAAATACCCCATTTAATTGGGAAATTCAGCTGTTTATAAACAAAAATAATTGTCACATCTGCAACCCTTCGTTAACAAAAAAAAAAAAGGTGGAAAAAAGAGTGGAAATATTTAAAAGGTTTAAAAGCTACAATCACTCTCTGACTGTTATAACGGTACGTTAGGTATCTGACAGATAATGACGTCACAAAACAATTCAAAATATTTGTCAATGGGTTTTTATGATACTTGATTTTTCAATGAACATTATACTACTCTATCTGTAGATGTAGATAAAAAACCTGCCCCACATTCAATGTCTAAATATAAACTATCCATTCTCATAATTATATAATTGTATTTGCTACTGATTTAATTATAGAATGCAATAATATAATGAATTATTAAATAGACTACTTGTGACCTCGTGGAAAATGTTTCGAGTTAAGTCAGTTGTACTCAAAGCAGACATTTATAGAACATTTTATAGGTATGAGAACATACCATACATTGGCTAATTGCAATAGGTCAAGGTTGGTTCATTCATTCAAGAATATGGTCAATTTATATATTTCTTTTAATAATAGAAACAAACAATTAAATCGATTTTACTAAATACAGAAATATATGAAAATATATACGTAAAATTACAATCAATGTAAATGCTTTAAGTTAGTTCCAGCGTGGTATAGTATAGTCAGAACATTTACTTAAGACAGTATTGTCTTAAGTACTGTAAATAATGTAAATATTTTCGGTTTCGGTGAGCTGCCAACGTTTCCAATGTTAAAAATGCACTAGTACCATCAAATATTTAAAATTACCGTGGTTTACTCTATATCACTCGATATAATTTTGCGCGCAGCGTTGCTGGATCACCATAGAAAAGAACTTGTTGGAATTAAAAAAAATTATAATATTTTAAATTATTATATCTCGAATACAAAACGGTGAAGTGCTTTTCTTTATTATCCTAAATTTCTTCAAAATTCTATAAAGAGACTTTTTGCATGCTTTAGGCCTGTCGCACACTGCAAGCGTAATTAAGCGACGACAAATTCGGTTGAGCATGTCACAATACATACATACTACGTACCGATACGACCAGAGATGTGTGCAAATAGTTTTCAAAAGTATTTAAATACAAAATAGACCAAGCTCCCAGACCAAATCAAACTTTTGTACTGTAGGGTGTATTGGATTTGTTTTACAATAACATAAATTACCATGAGAGCAAACTTTTAATTTAATTAATATCGATACACCACTGTTATGAAAGAGACTATTACATTTCTTTCTAGTCTGAGATGGCTGATAACATTTACAAGGTTCGGATATGTTTAGCGTTGTAGCATGTATTCGCTTGGTTAAAATTCGCTGAAATTCGGTTCCAATGTGAGAACTACGTAACGCTAGTATTCGGCCGACTTTGTCGTTTGCAGTGTGCGAGGGTTCATTACATTTACAGGGTTCGGATAGATGCAGCGTAGTAGCGCGTATACGTTCGGTCAAAATTCACTTATATGCAAAATATAATACCTTAAGGTAATTGGAACACTTTCCTAAGTTTCAAGAGCGTTTTCTTGTCACACATTGCAGTCTTTTTATATTTAATTGTAATGAACCAATAACAATGTCCTTTATTTGTACATTATTCAATCTAACATAATTTTAGAACATCTACATCTATTTATTATTCATAATACCTGGCCCGCCTTGACACATGAATGTAAACTATGAACTTAGGAGAATCAGTAATAACCTTGGAGATGATGTGTAGATGAAATAGATAGTAGATTGCTTCTCAACTATTAGTTGCCTAACAAACAAAATATTTGTTTCAATAACACAGCATTGTTAGGAAATTGTGTGAGTAATTTATGCAGTTTACTGTGTTAAACAATTTGATGGAATTTGATTTGCAAACGAAGTCACTGATCATATGGCATTGAACTATGGAAAACTCTTAGCACTAAAGGAATATTAGAAACATTCCATTCAAAAATATAAAGACAATAGTCAACGCATCGTGGTTTGTGAAGGATGCTAAATAAAAAGGACCGATACGTAGTGGAAATTACCACTTCTTCATAATTACTTCAACATAATCCAAATCCACTTGCCACCAATTTGCTGAACTCCAGAAAAAACAATAGATTACGGAGAGGTGTATCCACAGATTTATTCGCTTCGTAATGCAGAGAAATTAAATTAGGAGGAAGTGGATCACTGAATACACTATTCAGAAAATAATAATCCGTTATCGTAAGATCTACTAAATATCATTAATATGGTAACAGGTATTGGAAAAAAATGATGAGACAGGTCTGCTGAATGTGTAAGAAAGAAAAGGAGACGTTGAATCATATAAGAGGGGAATTCAGGATTGTCAGTGAAAAGAAGACAAAGGAGCTGCTGAGAGGAGGCAGTGAAGGAAGAAAGTGAATAACATAAGTACAGAGGAAAGGAAGAGTTTCAAATGGTTAAGTAGACTATAAGAGAATAGAATGAGTGACACGATGAGAAGTGGAAAGAGATACAACTACTTTAAGTTTAAGTAGATGCTTCAAGTTTTGAGTTAATTTAATGAATTGTATTTTTTGTTTTAAAGTGGGAAGATATATTAGCTTTTATATTTCAATGTGGCATGCATTGAAGAAATAAATATACAATGCAATATAATTGACAGTAATTACAAAAGAATTTCCAGTAAACATTTTGATGTAACTTTGCCATCATATTGAAGATGCGTAGGATTTTTCATGGTCATGAAAGAGTTCATTTACAGTTCAGTTTCTCACTGCCGTTCATGTGAAATGTCTATTTTATGCGAACACACTCCATCTGTCGGAATATAAATGAAGATAAAGTTTATGCGTACTATAATTGAAGTGCAATAGTTATAGAAACGTCACAAGACAGGACACTTTACCAAATTGTTTACTAAGTTGTAGCGAACATATGACAAAAATAGATTTTTATTTCTAAGAACTTCTCAAAAAAAAGCAAATGTAAAATTTTTATTTCGATTATGCATACATGCTAAACTAAAATAAATATTACAAATAATTCACGTATGGTACCGAAGAAAACCAGCTTTGTATGCCGGTTTACTCTATTAAACCTTTAACAAAACTTAACACCAGACTTATTAAATAACATTGACTTATTACACCATTCCCACCGCATTTACCTATATAAAAATAATAAAAAAAAGAGTATATTAAAATTTTAATACTTAACAAAAATCTACCTCATCTCATCAGGGTTTGAATATATTAGTATCTTTAGACGCATGAGGTAGATACACTTACTTGTGACGCACGAGATATGAACATACAATCCCCTCTCTCTTCCAACTCCCTCCCACATTATTTTTCTGCTTCCTTTACCGTAAAAACCACCCTCTACCCAACCACATATAATACACCTTTATTAGAGCAGTGTTTGGGATGAAAATGGCGAGCGTTGTGAATGAGCAGCGTAGGAAAAGGTACGAGGAATATAGTTAATGTGGTATCAGGTTATTATGAAAATGTCCAGAGGTGTGGGGCAAGTGGGCAATATATAAAATAGCGTTAGTGACGAATTGTGTTGCGGCGAAGCAGTCAAATAGTATGGTCATGAGGGGTAAAAAATGTATCTTATCAATGAATTGTTGGGTTTTTAAGCGGGGTTAAAGGTTACCACTGTTGAGAGATTGAAAAGAAAATGTTGAAATGTTTTTACGGCATTTAAACCATTGATATAGGTAGGCTATTATGAGCATAACGTTTTCTTTAAGGCTATACATTTCAAAGTGTTATAAAGTATATCTAAGATTCGGATGAATTGCAATTGATAATAGTTGTTTGCGATTACTTCAATTACAAATATAATACATAATATTGTATAGCAATTAACAAAAGCTATAAAATAGCTTAATTTATACAATATAGAGTGAGATCAGGCACATATACTGGTAGTCACATAACACGTTGGCGTAATACTCATGGGTATATACGGAAAGTACATGTTATAGTTTAGTGTTCCTACCCCAAGCTGCGAGGGGACACGTGGAACGACACGTGTGGGCATAACCTCTAGAGACGCAATGCCTCTAGTGTTACCCCTGAACCGATTCAACAGGGTATTTCAAAAATCTCGACTAAAATTATTACGAAAATTATGAGCATATTTTAATGTTATGTATGTTGACCTTAATAGATAAGTATTACTTTATCAGTAAAGGAAATACAGAAAGCTGGATATCTCATAAGACCATTGAGTTTTTGCAGGAGTTATGATGCTTCAGAAGCCTGAACAAGAACCAAATGCAGGATCAATTTAAACACACCAACACACCAAAAGCAAATCAATAGCTTCACAATGTCGGACTGCGATATTTTTTCCCATTAGAAAGCAATTCTTTATCTTCTAGATTTTTCCATTGTTTTGAAAATTACAAAAGTACCGTCACTATAACTTTTAAAGTAACAGGCGGCATGTTGTGAAATTTTGACACATATCGTTTGAAGGTTTGTACTATCTAAAAATCATATGGATTCGTCAATAGCGGCGCCATCTATTTCAAACTGCGAACTTACTGAGGGATGTTTTAATACTAGGAATTTGATTGAAAACTAAAAACATCATTAACATCAGAGCTCCCACTTCTGAGTTGGTAACGAAAAGTAAAATATCGTTAGGTGGGGGAAATACAGTAGATATGGAAACAACAGGCACAGGATCTATACAATGTATAAATAAAATTTGAGTCGTAGATGGCGCTAATTATGGCGATGGTTAATTCATTACGTTATGTCATGGTCAAGGCAGCTTCCCAAACAAAACCTAATAAAGAGAAAGTAAATGTATACTGAGAAAATAATAACATTTAATTAAAGTTTCTAATAACCAACAGAAAAAAAGAGTATGTCCGATAATATTTTGTTTTATTTGAAGGGTTGTAGCATCATCAAACAACGATAGGAACCACGAAGAAATAAATAATTAAATGGAATCAATACATTGTTATTTTAGATGTAATAAAGATGTAAACAATACACAACGAAATACAACAAATAATTATTCTTGTATTTCATCATTAAGCGAATTTGTATCACACTGAGAGTGAAAGAGATAAAAGATTGTTTCAACTTTACAGCCCACGCAAGTCTGAATCTTTCATTACTTTCTTTCCTACTACGTATTGTATTTTGTTTATTTGTGCATTTGAAATGGAGAAAATCTGTGGAAATGGGAATACACGAGGGATTCATTTGAAGGGCGTCTTGTCCGAAAAAGAAGGGGAAGATGAACTCAATGAAGGGGAAGATGAACTCAATGAAGGGGTAAATAATCAGTAAATATTTGTTTTCTTTTTAATAGGATATTTATTTCTACGTTAATTAAGAATGAAATAAATAATTAAATATTAATAAGGTTGATTTATGATTGTTAAGAACTTTGTGTCATAAAACTACGTTTTATCAGAAAATTAACGACTTATCAATTTAGCTTGAGGTGTTTATTTATAAAAAATTAATATACTTGCTTATGAATTTTGTTATTGATAAAACTTAATTATGTATCTACTTATAATTAAATAAGTATTGCGGTCTGGAGGCACTACTATTTTGAGACAATTTTGTCGTTGTCGTAGAAAGAAAGAGACACACATATGAAAACATTGAATGAATAAATAAAAAGAAGACTGATAATATGGTGGAAGATCGTCTTAACAGGATCATGTCTTCAGTGTGTTACCGGCACAAATTTCCAAGACCTAATATGTGAGAAAACTACTCTCGAGTTCGATTATAAAAGCACCTTACTCCTCTGAATAAGCTAGTGGAGCTACAAATCAATTTTGATGGTCGCAGAGAAAGCTTAGTATATACCACAGTTATTATAGGTTAAGATGGTAAAGTGTCGTTAAGTTTTTGATTATATTTCAAACGTTTTGTACGATTTTTATTAAATGCCAAATGATTACTAAACTTTCTCTATTCAATAATTGCAGAATCATTATATTTGTAGAATTCTAGTACATAAAACGCATATTCCGTTCGCAAGATATGCGACTCTATAGCGACTGAATTCCCGAAAACCGTAATACGAAATTTCTGTGAAACTTAATGGAATTTTACGATTCTAGAAATTATATAGAGAAGAGATATACGGGCAATACAACCTTTAGCTTTAAATAAGACGCAAAAACAAAAATATATAGAATTCCGCAATCATTGCTGTTTGTTTATAAATCTAAGTATAATTATATACACAATATAAAATATATTAGATTCTTGTAATTGATTCAACACTGTGTGAATGAAATTCCCGTAGTCAAACCCGTAGTACTGCAGTACGCAATACTACATACCCTGCCTGTCTGCGTGGGTGGTGACACGTACGTGTGGAATACATACACACAACCATATACATAAAGGTGTATATGTTATCAGAAACATGGTGATATTCGTGACAAGATCATAACATTCCTATACACTTTATAATACATAAACATACACGAAGTACACACAATGTTACACCCACAAAGTCCGTCCGTTCATTATTATGGAATTTTCGATTGATTTCGATAGATACAGGGTGCGACATTAGTTGCCATGTGATTGGGCAACACTATACTATAAGATACAGCAATGCCATAAGCTCTCATTACATTTAAAAGATGTCTCCAGCTTTTTTAACAACTTTTCCTCAAAAAACATGTTTTGCTTCACTCATACTTGATGTAACAAAATAAGTGCGAGTGAGATATAAAATGTACTATAACAATTGCGTCAGTATATGGTAGAAGCTCTATTAGTTTTACAGAATTATTTACTTGTTAACCTATATTAAAGCATGTATAGCATAAACTAAGATATTACCTTTATTTCTTTACATCTCCTGCCAACTATTAATGATTCTAACGAGTTGTACATACACTTCAAGCCATCGCCTTTAAATTTGTAATTAGATTGAAAAAAATCTCCAGAATTTATAATAAGAAGTTCTAACACAATAACTTGCATTTAAAGTTTAAGATATTTACCTCTGAGAACTTTGCTAATCATGTCAAATTTCCAAACTGTCTGCTAAGGATGTTTACGTCTATACAACTTAAGAAAATGAGAGTAGAGGGGGTGCAAAAACAAAGGCATTCGTACATGAATTAACTACACTACTCTTATACATCTAAGATTCGAATATAATTACGTAATTGACGTTTTAATATAATTAATTATGCAAAGAATAATAAATAAATAATGTAAGAAACAAAAGTTGATGTAAAGGTTCGTACTGGTATAGAGTTAAGTTTTGATAAAACTTGTACATGATCAGACTAAAATGGGTGTGAAATGTTTAAGGGTAGGTTTAAGAGAGGTGGAAAGAGGCTGCAAAGGAGGTTAAAGGAGAGGGTTTGTTCTTTGAAGAAGTTGAACTTTTTAAAGTTAGTTTGTTTTATTATTATGTGTATAATTATATAAATATCATCAATTGAAATAATTAAAAGTTGTAGTTAATTAGGTAGATGACTAGAAGCGGAAATTTTACCAATATGTATATAACATATCGACCTCGAACATCATCCTTTGATGTCTGAAGATTACCATCAAAAGTACACATGTTTAACGCATTGTTTTCAGTAACCTTGATGGCGCTAATATTTCTTGAATGTAATTACGTTTTGTAAAATTATAATATTCTTATTAAGTCTATGAATTTATGAAATTAAGACACCGTTATAATTAAATACTCGAGCAATGTATAAAGCATAGCCAGACATATTATTAACTTTTCAATTAAGTTATAAGTTATTGTGTTAAGAAACTTCTTAATTAAATTTTAAATAATTATGATTATAACACTAAAATAATACTTTAATAATTTAAAATAATTATAACTTTGACATTGTATAATATTAAATATCTTTTACGTAAAATATATCACTTACTCTTCAATTTTTCTGGCATATTTTATTGATTTTTAAATAAATCTAACGTCTACGGTTTTCTTAAAAATACCAAATCTTAAGAAAACCTTTGGGCTATAAAATATCTTTATATTTATAGTCGAAATCACGATAGTTCGGCGGCGATTTATACTTAAAAGAGGTTATAAGAGCGGTATAATGCTATAATACGATAATGAATTTTATCTTATTCGTTTCTAAATACATTATAGAAAAATAAATGAGTCAGTGCTTTTTAGTTATATCGGCAGTTTATACCCCACAACTTGTTTTAAGTATGAGTCGCCGCCGAACTCTCGTAATTTGAACTATAGATTGTATGTCAAATTTAAACCATTTTAAAATAAGGTTTTGCTTAGGTTGACAATTTAGGTATTAGTACAGTAATTTACAAGAGATCGCGTGTGGGTCATGCTTAAAATCAATGCGATGGTGAAATGTATATCTTTCTCATTCAAGAAAAGGATGAAAAGTTACACAAATTCAGTAATCTCTCGACGTTATTTACAATTCTCTGCCCACCTTTCCACGAATTGCTATCTCTTTTATACAGCGGAGTGTAAAAGAGATTCAATTTTCATATTATGAACATAGTGAACAAGAAAAAATTAATTCTGTTACTTATTATAGAACCCGACACTGGACAGACTTATCTTAAAGGTTTCGCCATCTGTTGCTGCATACAATGTTCCAGACAAATAAACGGAGCTCTCAGTTCTCAGATGACAGTGTTCTCTGCGTGTGTGTGTACTGTGTACTGTGTATGTCAGTGTATGTGTGACGATACGCTTATCAAAGTGCAATTAATTAGCCGGAGAGTGCTGAAGCACTGCAGCGTAATCAGTTGGTTAAGGTTTCTCCAGTTACTGATTTCTTGTAACCTCCGCCATTTATTTTACAGTTGTCTTTTTCTTTGTGGTTTTGTTAGACACACTGCAGAGTTTATTTTAAAAGTTATTTAATCAAATGTTGGTATAGATTATTATTATCTTGTTGTAACGCATTCGGGCGTTGTTGTTAGTGATAGGGATTCAAAACGCAACGGTATGCCTTACGCTCGTTACGAATATGCAAACGGAGCTCTTCGATATAGAGTTTTACACTAGATAATAAGGAAACTTTAACAAACACAGGATAGAACGACTTCTGAAATTTTAGTCTTCTTTCAAATTATGTTCCTACTTAGTACAAGCGTTGATAAAAATCACGTTATAGAAATTCACGTGGATTTTTTTTTAATATATAAATTGATATCACACTGTAAGAAATATTTAGTAAAAATTATTATATGAGCATAGTAACTTGGGCATTACTATGACTATAGTAATTTTTGTCATAAAACCGTTATAGCAACCTAGAGTATTATATCACATAGTAATTTTTAGTGTCTATTTCTTACAATAAGAAAGATATATTGCATACGTGAACCAAATTCGTCTTTTAGTCAATGAAATTACTTATAGTGTGCGATTTATATGTAATGGTTTTAGAAAATTGAGTGTTTTTTAGTCTTGGAAAAAGTCCCACTTTCCTAACGCCACAGCGCGCTTGTTATTAAGTTTAGTGAAAAGTTGCGAAGGGAAAATTTGTCCCAAATTTTATTCTCTTTAAGATTGATAATAACTTGCAAAGCCGTAAAAGCAACCAATACCAAGATATTTGAAAGAAATCAAAAAGATGTCCAAAAATATATTAGATTTTAGACCAAAAAAAGTCTTTGCCAATTAACTATGTAGATATCCATATTTTTTCCATTTATTAAAATAAACTTAAAATAAACATGTACTAAACATGTATTTCTTTGTTTATGACATTGATGACGAACGCAGACTAGTGTATCTACAATCACATTTTATTATTTATCAGTTTTTCGTTGAATCCAATAATCACGTGGACTAAATTCTTTTCGCTTGTGTTGTTTTTCGTTTAGGGATGAGTTTGTAAGGGTGGACAGACAGATATCGAACATGAATTGCTACGACATTGACAACTGGATTAAGACAACCGTAGAGACATCTTCTGTATCTGACAACACACGGTATACCTATGTCATATATCTTATCTTCATTCTTCTAATAAATTATATTACACTTGAATACGTTATTAACCTATATTCTATACGGAAGATACGTTTATGACAGTTAAACTTCTATTAAATAAATTATGATAGTTTATCGAAGTTGAATTCGTATGGAGTTCGTACTGAATTCAAACAACGAACTCGAGTTAATATTGAATTCATTATTAATTCATCGACCCTTGTTCTATTCGTGAAATGTGCCGCACTTGTTTTATTAAAACGTTTTAATTTTATAGAGGGGCCGGAAATTCGGATTTTGAAGTTCAAACATTTTAATTCTCATCATAGTAATTAGCATGTATTGCTTATTCAAAGTTTTACTAAAACACCTATAGCGTATCAAATCGAACGGATATACGCGTTGGCGAGTTGGCGCGTCAGCATTAAAATATTGCAATACGACTTGACGTCGACTTCGCGTTGAGTTTAAATTCGCAGCATTGAGAAAAACTAATCAAAGTAGGAATACATAAACATGTATAAAATATATGACTTTTAACATTAAATCAATATTCAATATCCGTCACTATCCTGGGTTAATCAATTATCAAAGCATAAAATAGCAATTAGTTTTAATAGTTATGATAATTAAACAAATACATTATAAATTAATAAAAATATTTGTTTATTAGTAAATAATTTGTTAGGGTTATTAATGTATCTGTGGGAGTCTAATATCAGTAATTATTCTTACCTTTATTATGTTTTGGAGGTAAGAGTCATTGCACAACCTGGAAAAAAGAAAATCGATAAGTTACAATGGTAATTATTGAACACAAATATCTCGAAATCAGTTGTTAAAATTTATTAAACAACAAATTAGGAAACAAAAAAATTAACAAAGTTTTGTTTGACTTAGTATAAAAATATAAGTTCATATTACTTAAAATTAAAAGTAAAAGTACTTTAAATTAAAATAAAAAAATCACTACTTTTACTATTGAAATACTACGTTTTTCTATTGATTTAAAATGACCGCTCTTATTGAAAGACCCTATAGATGACTAGAATCGGATTAATCGGGCGCGCGTTCAACGCCCAAAATGCAAGAGAGTATTAATTATGTTTACATATCGATTCTACGTTGACAACAGTTTGGAAAATCACATTTTATTTAAGAGTAACTTACGATGCTGACGATATAGTCCTGTTGGCAAAAAGGGAAGGAGAGCTGCAGGAGATGGCACACCGGCTAGGGAGGTATATAGACAGGAAAGGACTAGAGTTAAACGTGGAAAAGACAAAAATTATGGTATTTAAAAAAGGGGGTGGAAAAAGGAGACATAAAAGGTGGAAATACAAGACAGAGGACATTGAGGAAGTTGAAGAATTTAAATATCTGGGCTACACTTTTAAAAAGAATAATGGAGAAGAGGCGCATATAAGGGAGGTGGCAAAGAAGGCTAGGGGAAAAGGAATTTGGGGGGGACATACAAAAGAGAATATGGATATATGAGAGACTGATAGCCAGTATGATGTCGTATGGAGCAGAGGTTTGGGGGTGGAAGGAACAAGAAAAGTTGGAAAGAATACAGGTGAGATATATGAAATGGGTACTAGGGCTGGACAGGTGCACGCCAGGATACATGGTGATGGAGGAGCTAAAGAGGGATAAGATACGAATTAAAACAGGGGAAAGAGCGGTAAAATACAAGGAGAAATTGAACAGAGCGGAAAGCAAAATCTTAAAGAAAATAAGAGAGGATTACATAAAGAATGGGGGGAAAGGAGGTCCAAAAAAGAGAAAAGAATACTTTGAAAGGAATGGAATGGCGATCGAGGAGGCAGAGAGGAGAACAGAAGGTGGCGCAAGTGTGGCAGAGGAGCTAAGGAGAAGGGATAAGGAGACACAACAGCAGGAGAGAATGGGAAAAATAGAAAAAAGTAACTACAATAAAAGATATAAGAGGTTATGGGAAAATAATGTGCCTCAGTACCTTATAGAAAAAGACATAAAACACATAAGAAGAACAGCAAGGTTTAGATTGGGAAATGAGGAAAAAGGAAACAGATACTGGGAAAAGAGTGAGGAAAGAAAGTGTAGAATGTGTGGAGCGGAGGACGAAACACTGGAGCACATTAAGTTTGAGTGTAAGGAAAAAGTAGCAAGCGAAAGGAATATTGGCCAGCTATTAAAGGGAGGCAGTGAAGGAAAGAGGTGGATGGCGGAAATAGTAAGAAGGAAAGGAAAAACAGGAGAATAAATAATCTGGTGGAGAATAATAGAGAGGGTCAAAAGAAGAAGAAGCAGAAAGCACTTTTGGAAGTAGTAAAAGTCGAGAAGATTTTAAGTTTATTTTAAGTTTAGTTTTAAGTTTGGAATGTATATAGGAATGAAATGTATTAGAAATATAATACTGTAGATTGTAAAGCCGAAAGGCATACACAATTAATATATAAATAAAAATAATTTAAGAGTAACTTATCAAATTGATAGAAAATAAATCAAAATAAATACAACATATATTCAGGCCTGAAATCAGTAGGCACACGTGCGTTTGACATCTAATGGATTTGAGTAGACTACAACAACTCGTACCTGTTTATTAAATAAAGTTTTTCATTTGTTTTTAAAATTGTTGTTCAGCTTCAGCTAATGTAACAAACATTACATAAAATACACAGAGATTTATCTTCTCTTGACATGATATGTTACTGCTGTATACATACATATGTTTATTTTGTATAACAGTGTTTCTCAAATGTTTACAATAATAATAATCATATGTTATTGAAGAAAACTGATAGATACAAATAAAAATTTGAATATATAGATCACTTAAAGTAAGGGATTTAGAAGTACATACTGCTCTGAATATCGAATTTCTAAATTTTAGTTAAAAACAAACATTCACTATAGTCAGCTCTTAAAAAATTAAGTAAAACTGACGGCGGTTGTTCAATAGATTGCGAATTTAGGTTCGATACTAATAAAGACGCTGCAAATACTCGCTCATATTCTGTAGTATTAGACGCCTTTACTTTAAAGCGCTAGAACCCTTTAAAGCGTCTGGTAGAAGTTATGGCCCACAAGAAGGGTCAGTAAAACATTTATTAAAACCAGCTATAGTTCAAATTACGAGAGTTCGGCGGCGACTCATACTTAAAACAAGTTGTAGGGTATAAACTGCCGATATAACTAAAAAGCACTGACTCATTTATTTTTCTATAATGTATACAGAAACAAATAAGATAAAATTCATTATCGTATTATAGATTTATACCGCTCTTATAACCTCTTTTAAGTATAAGTCGCCGCCGAATTATCGTAATTTGGACTATATCATACTTTCTCGCAGGTAAGTCAGATTTTTATGTACCTTTTACACCTGCTATCTGTAAAAAGGTTCAGCTTTCAATAACGTTCTTCACTACATATTACTCTATTTATTCTCAAAATTACATCTTTGCTAAAAAGACTTAGATCCGGAGGGTCTGAGATCTTACTATTTTAAAGATGAAAGTAAAGCAGGATAAGAACAAGTAAACAAAGGATAAGTAATTAGACGGAAACCAACATTAGCACCATCTATAGTCCAAAAGCATTGTATACTTGTTCTGATATTTCTTAGATTTTGATTCGCGTTTATAGTTACTTACCTAAAACAATTTAAACATAAAAAAACAAGGTTTTTTTGATAATATTTAACCTGCAGTATAGTATCGCCATCTATATTTCGCGAGTCAAAAATGGCCAAGAATCGTTTCACCTTAAATTTATTACTAAGCACGCTAAATTATTCATCCTTTACACAATCGCATTGATCCACATTTAATATCACTTACAAGAAGAAGAGGAACTTCGAAAATGTTTAAATAAATAAAATTATCATTTTAATTGATTTATAAAAGCACATTGGAGGCCGAGAGGCAGATAAATTAATTAAGTACATACATATATATCTATTAAATCAAACCTAAATTTTAAAATTGACTTTGTTATATTATTTATTTTAATATAAACATCACTCCGAAGAAATTAGAAATACCTAATAAGAGTAATATAATTTTGTCGGTACTCTTGCGAAGATTTTTGTGTTAGTAGTATTCCAATATGACTATTGCTAGCTTTTATTTACTAAAAAAATGTTTGAGAATATCTGCTAACAGTAAACAATGTTTTAGGGGTGAGAAGAACAGGGTGTAGTAAAATGTGGAGACTCAAAACCGAAATAATGATGTTAACCTTTACAATTAAGTCTCACTATCCGTTAATAATATTAATTGGAAACCATTTTTAGTTCCTGATAAAAAGAAGGTAACCTTAATAAAAAGACGTTGCTATTATGGTTTAAAATACTTACTTCTTCTTTCCAAAAATTGGTTAGAAGTAACATAAAATGGAAATTATATAGGAGTCACCCTGTTGACTATATTTCGAGCTGATGGGCTTCACGTATCATCTGCCCACGGCTCGCAGCTTCGGCGTACGTATCAGGCATCTACTAATATGAAAATCATACATATGGCATCCCGAAAATCATACATCGAATGTGAGCTGAACGTTATCCGTTGCCATCAAGTTATACTCGTTACGTAATGCCCGTTACCCCGACAGTTTGAAAGCTATGTACTCTGAACTCTACAAATATACGGATATTTCGATAGTAGCGTTACTGAAAGTAGGTACTGGAATCAATCAAAAACGAATAACCACAATCAACGGTCACAAAATTATAGATATTTTTATTTGTTAGTAAATATTTCACAGTTCAGTGGATTGACAGAATAATTATGCTTTAATTTGGTCACTGAGTGTTAAATTAGAAGAGTATTTGATTATTATAGCATCCCAGAGGTGAATTTAAAATTTAAATAAGAATTCCATACTTAAAATGATATATAACGATTTGAATTGATGATTTATAATGAATAGGAATAAGACAATATCGAAAATGTTATATACATGTTATTTAACTAAGGGAGGTCGATAAGGAATCATCCATTAATGGGCTTGTGTACTTCTTTGAAATTGATCTTAATAAATGTATATTGGCGTTTTTACTTTAATAAATATCTAAATGTTGACGGAGATATAGCAATTAAAAATTTGAATTGTAGTTTTAGCGCTAGAAATGGTCGGCCATATTTATGACGTAACATGTCTTGTACTCTTAAGGATAGATCAGTTATTTTTTGTATGGATAAGAGTTCCGTGTTGAATATGCTAACGCTTTTACGCTCTGTTGTATAAAAGAGATAACAATTTAGTGGACGTGATGTCACATGTCTTGAAATGTTCTGTAACGTTGTATCCCTTTAATAATTAAAGGGACAAAATGACTTTTTTAATTGTTAATACCTCACAACATATAAGGAGTTATTAAAAAATAATTGAACATTTGAGGTTCTGGTAACCAACTTTATCAACATATAGTACACTTTTATAGAAATTAAGACATAGGTCACACGCAAGAAGTAGAAAGGGGGAGATCGTGAAGTCACCTCTAATCTAAAATACAACTACCAAAAAAATAACATATTAGCAAAAATGAAGTAGTTATAAAAGTAAGTAATTTGTGTGACTGAGAAAATGAGAAATTCAAGCGTTAACAATAATCGAAACAATTATGAAACCCCTAAAATTATACAATTATTATAACACCAATTTCACCAACACCAAATCTGCGAAAGTGTTTGTTATAGTAATCACAGTAAAGTAGAGTAATCACATATCGTTCTAAAGCGTCAAATTTTGAATGAGGTATTTATTTTCCTATTTTACTACACGATTATGTTTTCGCCTTTCACCGCGTGTGTTTATACGGTGCTGGCGTCCGGCATGGCGCTATGCTATTACTTTAAGTTGCATATTTGTGTTGAAATGCTGAATCATAATATAAACATTCTGCTACATATCCGTTTTGTTCAATACGCGAATGTATACAACATACTGTATACACACAAACTCGTACCTACTGTGTTCCAGCACCTTTTGGTTTACCGTATTACAAGTTTGAACATGTCTATGGTACTTGCTGGGCTCGTGGTTTAACATGAGTTAGAGAAATATAAATTAGAAAAAATATGTACGCCATATCTACACGAGAGTTTTATAACATCATAAATGTTTCTTAGTTAACATTGTCTACGCAGGTACAATGTAAATAATAGTAAATAAGTAATTTACAGTGTAGAAAAAGAAACATTCATTTCTGCAGATAAAAGGAAGTCAAAGAAATGACAGTCAGAAATACAGCTCCTGATATAATAGGATGGAAAAACCATGCTGTCGAATTTTTGTTTCCAATCAGATCACAGAAACCGTAAAGATATCTGATGTGTAAACAAACGTACCGATACGACCGATCGCTTACAGTCTTTTCTCTTGAAAGTCTGCCTTAATGTTTATGTACAATTGTTAAGCTAATGCCGGTTTCACACCAGAGGACACTTCTTAAAACATTTTTGTCTTTTGTTCCTGTTTTAGTAAACAAAACACATTCCCATCTGGAGTCGATAAGATCAAAGGAAAACACGGTTGTTGTTTCTTACTCTGCTTGGTTTGAACACGCAGTTTTGTTTTTTGTGAACATTTGCACTAGTCAGTTGTTTATGTTTATAATTTTTATGAGACACACAGAAAAACACTAAAAACAAAAGCAGTCTGTTCAGTGTGAACAGTCTGTTTTCAAAAAACAATACTGTTTTAAAATAAAACAAAACATGATTTTGTTTTGTTTTTTGACAACAAAACTGTTTTCAAAACTGTAATGAAGTAGCCTTCATCCATGTATGTATAATGTACCGTAAAATTAATGCGAAGCACAAGAACACTTTGAAATCAAATTGGGTAATCCAAACGGCCAGAACTACGGAAATCTGAAGAGTAATTAAATGAAACTAAAATCGAATCTGATTAGAGAACTGATAAAATCGAAATCCACTAAATCCACTAAACACAAAATATTATCTTAAATCCATGTAATATTTTACTTAAACGAAAATTAATAATATTTAATCTAAAAAGGTATAATCTAAAGATACGTTACAATGCTTTAATCCTTATAAAGGACATTTTTAAGAAGTTTATGATTGTGCAAAAGGTAGAAACAATAAAATAGATCATAAAATATAATATTTTCTTATGTAAAATAAAAAGAGAACAAAACCGTAAAATGTTAAACAAAAGCTGCCAAAAAAGGACATTTGATCAGAGAAACAAAAGCACTATAGGTTGAGAACTTCTACTGTTTAAAGTCTGCAACTGAGTGACGAAAGAAACAACCTAATTATGTTTGTTATTATATACTTCTAATTATTTTATAAAAGAAAAAACCTTTGATATCAAAAAGGATTTAAATTACAGCTTAATCAGTAAAAAAAATATAATAAAAGTAAAATCTTTGTTTACTGTCAAAATCAAACTCCTTCCAATTCAGATCCTTCAGAGAGTTCACAGAAAGAAATATATCCAAAAAATGTTTAATAACATAAAAGCCAGTAAATAAAAACATGTATGTGTAAGAAAAAAAAGGATAACCAACTTCAAAGCACCCCTTGTTTATCAAAATAAACAAAACGCCTTACAGCCATATCTAAGTATATGCAAAGAAAGATCTGTGTTGCGAAAACAACAGCCGAAGGCATTAAAATTTAAAAGAAGTAAAATTGACCAACATTGGCAGCAGCATCTGTTACTGAAAATCAGACATCAGACAAATATACGAAAAAGAAAATATAAAAAAATAATATTTCTTTTGTAATCTTTCAAATTGACGTTAGACTAAGTAGAATGTTTAATAAAAATATAAATAAAGGTATATATGAAATATAAAAAGAGAAAAAATCTTTGAATATTTTTATTTTGTTTTGTAAAAGGGTAACAAGAAAAAATATATACGTGATTTTATAATTGTGAATCTAACATATTTAAAATTTAAATATTGTAAGAGTGCTACGCATGTGTGGCTGCAGGCGGCAGGTCGAAGTTAACATCAGGGGTTAACAACAGTTTTACGATTATGTAAGTCTTTTTAATGTAGAGTATACTAGCTAAACTCGACCCCGCTTCGTTGAAAATAATGGTATTATTTAAAACTTAAAAGTACTTTCTGCTTCTTCTTCTCTTGACCCTCTCCCTTCATTTTCCCTAATCCTCCTTCATTTTCACCTTTTTCCTCACCTTTTATCTTCTTTGTCTTCTCTCGACAAACCTCTATTATATTTTCACTACATTTCTTCCCTTCTGTCTTCATTTTCACTTCTCCCGTCTTTTACGTCTATCAACTCTGTTTCTTTTGTCCAACCATTGCGTTTTTACAACAAGGCTGTATATTTAACGAAAAAAAGGTTTTAAGCAACTGTTTCTACGTCTCATAAACTCTTGACGACATACCGACATAGTGAAACAGGGGAACACAGCTGTGTGACCCACGTGCTCTTCTCCAGACCCCATGCCAAATAACGCCCCCGCAACCCGTCATCCCCTCTTCCGCCTTCTCACTCTCCAACAAAACGTAGAATATGCCCCGTGCCATGCGGAGCAAAATAAAATATCGAGTGCTTGGCTCAGAGTTTGAGTAGAGACCATTTGCATGACTGGTGTTCGTATTGTATATCTATGGTTGGATTTATTCGAGTATATTCGTATGCTTCTACTTTGTGAAATATACGTAGTTCTCTCTATAGGTCTGTAGGCTTTCAGTTATGTAGAATTTGATATTTATTTTGTAGACGAGAAGCTTACGACCAAGCCCCTAGGACAACTATTTTGCCGCCTCCCCTACTTAAATCAAAAATTTCTATAATTTTCCAGTAATTTATAATCTAGCCAGTGTAAATTTGTCATAGATACAAAACAGGTCACAATCCTGTTACTCTTCCCTTTGTGTGGTTATAATCCAGGCTGGGTCTCCAAATCATGATATTGGTGGAAAAAGTGATAAATAAACTTGTCTGACTAATTTGAGTGTACTGGTTTCGAATATTTTGTTTATCACTCTCAATTTTAATGTTTTAGTTGAAAAAATGACGACTAAAAATGTTTCTTGGCAATATTACGTCAAACAATTTTCATAGTTTATCCATTGTCTGACATATGAAAAAAATATTGTTTTTGTAGTCTTATTTTGCTTTTTGATCATGTTTATTTTCCCTTTTTAGAAAGCGAGTTTTGGATTAGATATGACGTCACGAAGCTCATGAATTGTCGCTTCCCTCAACCCCTATAATATTAGAAATCTCCTCCCCATTTAGAAATGGCTATCATCAATATGATACAGGGTACTTTGAATTTTTTATAAATATTTTACCGCCATTTTGACACATTTTTAAGATATCTGAGTCATCCAAAATCAGAGTTGGCTAGTTCATGTTTTTGTAAAACTGAGAAAAGGGTCAAAATGTTATTAAAACATCACTCGCAATAAATCTAGAAACTTTTTGTAATTCTGTTAAATAAAATAATAAAATGACTGTGGTTGTAAGCTGTTTAACAAATTATTTACTTTAAATAGTAATATTTTTGACAAATTACGTCAAAGTAACTAGCCAACTTTGATTCTTTATAGCATATTTGATAACGATTTATGACAATTTATAATTTTTTTATCAAAAAACCTTATTTACCATCATATAGAGCTCAGCCAGCTGAAGAGAATGGTATATCTAACTAAATTTTTAATTTTTCATCAACTAACCAACTTTGATTCTGTACGACTCATATATGTCATGAGCTCATAGTCTATTAGATATACATATACACATATTATATAGAACAGATTCGATTTTAGTATTGTTAGGTAATTATTTAGATATTCTGACCCATTTCAATCACCTAAATGTCGTAAAAATCGATCAACAGATCTTATTGAAATATGCAAAAGGGAAATGATGACAAAGTCCTGAAATTATATATCAATTATTCAGAGAATTGAAACATTATTAGTCGTACATTTAACTGATCCAATCATTACACCAATTAACGATCATGTGTGAACTGAAAAATGAAAATTAATTGTTGATTGATATATAAGTGAATTTGAATTCATCAGTTCAATGGTAATATTGGGAAACACTTTAAAATCGAACATTTATTAATTATTAATTTACTAAATTAAGCGCCGTTTGTACAAGTCTCAGTTAAACTGAGGTTTATTGTAAATCTTCATTGATATTTTGTTTCAAAGCTCCCATTTTTTTCTCCATTCTCCAAGCAACGAATGCCTCGGTTATTATTTTACGGTAGTTAAACGTCAGTTATGCCACAATTGAAGTTTGGCTGATAGTTAAAAAAACGGCACAAACTATACCTTTAATAAACTACTATATAGTTTAGTCAAAGATTCCATCGTTTCTATTTGACATTAGTTATTTGTTTCGAAGGGTTGAACTTTGATATTTTCCCTTAAAATAATTATAGTTTCAATTTGACATGACAGAAGTTTTTAATTAAATTTCTAGACGATCCATTATTACTGAGAATTGTGTTGTTTAATAATTTAAGTTTATAAAGTACCTTTCTATGTTTTAAATTCTGCTTCTAGGATAATTACAAATTGTTTCTCTTTTTTTTAATGTCGTCTTTAATGACTTCATTCTTTGTTGTGTAGTATTATAAAATTTATTTGTTTTTAAACGATAGGGGGTTGTGTTGAATTAGGTAGATGCTTTACACTTAAATTCTATGAAGTATAGAGTGTCTTATTTAGTTTCCTTAGTATATAACGTTATTACAGATGTCGAATTACGAATAAAATGCGAAAGTGAAGAAAAGTAGAGAAGTGGGTAAGCGTATTTAAAAACAAGTGAACCGTTCATTTTCCTTTCATTGCATGTTCACACGCACGAAAATGCCGCAGGCGAAAATGAACATTCATTCAACATTATACTCTATGTCGTCCAGCGATGTTGTGCGTATTGGAATTCGCTACACTACAGAAAACGAAATAAAAAGACTGAACCTAAGTGAACGTTTATTTTGTGTTCAGACGTTTCATTTTTGTGAACGATACCGAATGAATGTATTCAACATCGCTGGAAATAATACTTCCGCCGCGAAAAATATACATATATTAATTAGCGATAGAATTAAAATTAAAAATATTTTTTCTTTCGCGGCGGAAATTTTTTTTTTTTGCTATCGCTAATTATTATATGTATATTATAACCTCTAATGACCCTTGAACAAAAAGCAATCATTGGATTATTTAGAGGGCATATTCTATTACCTGCAATATACATAGTAAGCAGGGGCGCCTTAGGCCCCGGCCGGCATAATTTATGTAAATTGTAAGGAGGTATTTTTGATGATAATTGACGAGAAATAAAATTTGATATTGGATGTTTTATAAAAGTTACCAAGCACAAAGATAATAGTAATGAATTTTTCTACTTGGGTTGTTGCGCGAGAATGTGAATTGAATAAAAATTATATATTCAATGGAGGTAAATCTTTAAAATGTTAGTTACTCGTCTTGACTAAAATGCCACGATAAGGAAAGTATAACAGTGATACCACGAGATTAACAAAAGTAAAAGTGAACTATATAGTATCAGTAGATAGCTACATTTAGCTTCATAAACAATTCAACTTTGTATAATTGTTTGCATCAAGCATTTAACAAACCCAAATAGAGGAGAACCAACCGAGGAGCGTAGTCATATCCCTTTGACGTGGTTATAAAACCAGCTAATTCAATTATATCTCTGGCTTGGAATTTAACAGTAGATGATGCCATTTAATGAAAATAGAATAGACATAATTAAATAGCTAGATAATTAATTTAAAAACTTTTTACCGGTCCAGTTTATAATGTATTAATGATGAACGGTTGTACAGGAAACTTTTGAACATGATACGACTCGTTATGACGTTAGTACTTGTTGTATTTATTAAACTACAGAGTGTATCAAAATATTGTTGGTTTATTTTATAAAGATTTGATATATAAGAAGTTTGGTTTTTGTAGGGTTAAGTTTTCTTTGATTCATTTTGTGCATATTTGGTAAAAATGCAAACAGAAGTATGTAAAAGGAAGACATTAATTAAAATGGAAAATTAATTGCTAATATAGCTTGCACGTAATCCTTATCGTTAACAATTATCATTAACCAAATAAATTCAATAATTAAATCTAAACATTAGTCTGACCCTCGTTAAACCTTGGTATTTCTACCTACGGTTAATATTTAATTCTATAAATACTACCTGGAAATATTACCTACTAAATAACAAATCCTTAAGCTAACATATTACAAATTGTAAAAGAATAATTATAGGAATATTAAAACTTATAATTAATTAATAAATAATCAATATTCCACATTTCATTATGTGTAATTCTGTACATTGAGGTTTTTAAGAACATAAGTTTTATTTAAATAGTTATACAAAATCCGTAGTGATGATGTTGTTGCATAGTGGTATAAGCTACTTTTCAATAGCTTGCTCTATATCTACTGTACTTAGATGAAAAAAGAGTATTCTACTTATTTTCTTTTGCAGATAACAATAGTGTAAGAAAAATATAAGCTTTATATACAAAGTAGCGTGAGTTACAATAGATAGACATTTTTGTTAAATAGTATTACAACTAATTGGAAGCATTACATTTTTTTTCATTTCAAGGACAAGTAGAGGTTTGAGTTGACATATATTTTGTACATCATTAAATTTATAAGGAATAACATAGATATATACATAGAAAATACAAGCGGTGCTGAAGCGAAACCAGGAGAGATAGAGAACAGAAGAAAAATTTCGAAAATTAGAACTTAACAAGAGACTAATTGAACTAAGATAAAAACTTTAAAAAATTCAATGTAATTGATAGAATTAATGGTCCAGTCATTATAGTAAGTTCACCTCGGAATTCGAGATACCCAGCTGTAAGTCTGTAAATACGAGGTAGGGTGTACCTACCATATGTAGGTTTTGAGACAACTTTAGGGTGTCAATATACAAGTATTTACAGACTTACAGCTATGTATCTCGAATTCCGAGATTCTTACCTAATTTAAGCTTAAATGACTGGACCATAATGTTGAAGAATGTAATACCTAATGGCAAAAACGTTAAAGAACTTTTTTCCTTTCTTGTTAGTTTCATTTAACGTCGGCCTATTTGCGATGTTGAGTTCTATCATCAATGACTTCCCAAAATGTTGTAGGACTCTTCGGACACTATACCATCTATGCAGTAATCGCTTAACGAAAACTTACTATAACTAAGGAATTTAGTTTGTAACGTCATGCATCAGGAATTCGATTAGTGTGATATCCATTCGTTTGTTAAGGTGGTAAATAAAATCTTAATCTTAACTTGCAGTTCCACTAAAATTAGCTAATATTAACGAACAAATGAATATTACACTAGTCCAATTCATGGCTTACAATATAAGGCGGTAAATATCGGAACAGATATTTGTATAAAAGGCCAAGTAATGAGAATGTTGGCTAAATGGCAGAAAGAATGAAAAAAGACAGAAAATGGGAGAATCACATATGAGGCTTCTAGAAGCAAAGGGATATAAGTGACAAATTTTGAAAATTTGAGAGAAACCAGCGCAGACGATAGAAGATGTACTAAACTATTTAGTGTAACAGAGATATAAGCGAAAACTTGGACAGATTTTACTAAATAGCGTGGATTCTAAAACCTACTCAACGAAAACGCTTATACGATCTTAACTTAAAAGTTGTTTTCTGAAGAATTTTACTTTTGTCACTTACATCGCTTTGCATCTAGACGCCTCATATGAGGAATGTTATGTTAGTAAAATGAAATAAGTGGTCCCAGACTGGACTTTAATTACCTTTTTTAGCAGGAAGCATTTTAGGAAATTTGCAAAGCTAGGAGTTGAAAGTAGCGACAGGTGAGACAGTGCACAAAAATTAACCATGGCGCAAGTGCCAGCGAAAGTTTACCTTTGAAATAGGTCAACCATTGAATTGATTTTGCGTAAGAGCTTAAAAAAGGTAATTTCAAATTAGTCGTTTTTTGTGCTATAAAAAAGTACTTGGCAAAGCTAATATGTTAAAATCAAGTTTGCTGAATGGAACAAAGATTTCCAAGAGCGCTGTAACGACGTTGAACATGACAAGAGAGCTTATTTCGCTATTCCGCGTATTTTTTAACAAACCTCCTATTATCGTCACTGTCATTAATAGGTCGTTCGTCAATGATAGGGTAAATACACAAATAATTCTTACATCACACAAAAAACACGAAAATTAACCATCCTAAGTTATCAGTATGAGCTAACAGTATATAATAACAACAATAAAAACATTTACAAAAGAAAATATAAGGCCATTACAATGTTAAATAATTATAGAGATTTTCCTGGAAAATATTTATGTAATAATAGCGTTGACGTGTTTTATCAGAGACCATTGTTTGTCAGAGACATTTATTGATCAAAGTCACAAAAGAAAAATATCACAGGTTTAATAGATACTCGTACTTGACAACACTTTTAAAATAAACATGATGGAAAAGGAAAAACAACAAGGAAAAGTCTTAAGAAGAATAACAAAGGGATAACTGAGATATGTACACCATTATCAAGCGTATAAAAGGCTATTATTAGTCCATCTAGTTATTGTCTAGTAGATTATTAAAACACGTATGGATGATAGAGAAGGTGGGCATATACAGAAGATGATGGGTTGTAAAGAATAAAGATCAATGGAGATACAGTGGAGCTACAAATGAGTGTATAATTACATAAATATAAATAAACACACAATGAGTGATCCGTTGGACAAAGAGTAGTGTACACGGTACTGTTCTGGACTAATGGATTGTTAATTATAGTTTGCAATTTTCTAAGCGACAAGTTTGATCAAGTATAGCGTATACAGTGACGGACTTAAGGAAGGGGTAAGGTATTTTATTTTTTCCTTTATTTATTTATATTAATGTACAACATAATAAGTTTATTGTGTAAAAATTTGAAGTTGATTGGAGTAAAACTGTTGGAGATATAGAATTTTAAGTTTTCACCTTTGAAACTTTTAAATGCGGTTTCTTACACATAGCATTTTCAGAGTCAGTGACCTCTCTAGCTCAAAATCTACCAGACCGATTCTTTTGAAATTTTGCACACTCTTTCTCTACATAAATGCGGAGGTAACGCTGTCGATTTTTTTTAATTTTTTAATTGTTACGTATTTTAAAATAACAAAGTTTCTGATTTTTTTCATGAAAAAAAAAGAAAAACTCGACAGCGTTACCTGCAGAACCTTAACAACTAATGAAATCATTTTGTTTTTTCGATTTCAGAAAATCCAGTGATGAGTTATGAGCGGCACTGCAATGTTACTTTTTTTTGGTGACGTCTGCGGAGATTCGCTTAACAATGCCTCATTTCTTGATATTTCTTTATGAAAATTTTACAAAGTATTCTTCAAATGTTATTTTATCATGTAGTAATTATAGAAATAAATATATATTAACTGTGTCATCAAAAAACATTATGGAAAATATGCTTTCCTTATATCCTTTTGACCACTGTATTCCAGTGTATTCGTTAGGTTAAAATTTGCTAATATACGCTTCCACTATGAGACCTACGTAACGCCCGTATTCGAACGGCTTTGCAATACTTTGGCTTAGGAATACTTATTATAAAATATAAATATTATCTATATAATTATAAATAATAATATTTACACTTAATAACAAAGAATAAACAGCAACAATTTCTATATACATTACTTTCGTAGTCAACTTTCAAAAGCAATAGATTTAAAAGCTTTTTCATTTTTATTAAATAATTTTAAATAAAATATAATTACATAACTCAATTATTTATCAATTTTAAAAATATGATACAATATGTATAGATTGATATAACAGAAATGATCTCCGAGGATAGAGGGGGTGGTTTCACAAACCCCTGTTTAATATTAACTTAATAAGAACGTGAAACGTAGGCGTCTGCCCTTGGAAGTATTAAAGAAAAATATGATCAACGTAAAATACTGGATTAAAAATGAAGATAATTTTTTTTATATTACTTATGAAATTTCAATAAAAAAAACCTTGTTTCTATTCCATGATATTAACGAAGAAGAAATTCAGATCTTGAAGAAAATGTAACGAAGATTTAATTTTATTGAGTGTTTGTTTCAATATCAAAATTAATCTCCTTTTATTGAAGAGGTCTTAGACAATTTCACAATAAATATTTTGTGCTTTATGTATTCTAAAGCTTAATGAATATTCATTCGCAGTATCTCTCGACCATGGTCATATAAACAGGATCGTGACAAGAAAAATGTAAAATTACAAAAGTAAGTAAAGAATTAAATGCACCCATTTGTAAACTAGAGTATCGGTCGGACTAAAAAAGAAAGCTGGAAGTAGTAATATGTAAACTTCATCCAAATCTTACAACATACATACTTATTTAAAACCACAACCAATCTGAAAATAATGTAATAGCTGAGTAACAGGAAAGCATATTGTTCTTCAATGTTCAAAGTACTTATCACAAAGAAAAATCTGTGATTATAAGCAGATATTAACTTTATCACTAAATCTAATGTAATCTCTATATTTTAAATACCCATACTCGTATTTATAGACTATAAATTATGTATTACAAATATTTATAAATGTATATATTGTTTTTAGTGCTAATAACTATCAAAAGGTGATGCACTCAAATAAAGAAAAATAATAATAATAATAAAATCAAATAATATTATATATTATAATGACCGAGATTATTAAAAAATTAATAAATTATTAATAAAATTATGTTAAATAATTAAAACATACTTTAAAAAAAGTTAAAATAATCCCGAATATATTCGTATATAGAAAACCCAAAAATGAATTATCTAACAGAAAATTTTAAGCAAAACAAAGTGATTATAATTGAACATAGTTTTGCACTTATTTATTGCAGATGAGCATACCTACCGAGCGTATGCACTTGCATACATATACCTATGCACTTTTATATGCAGTTAGTAATTTTATGCATAAAAACCGCCTACAGTAAAGAGAGAGATGGAATGATAGTGAATAAGAGAGGGAAATTATAAAGAGGGTTTTATATGAGTTGAGTTCCAAAAGTAAAACCATGATAGCTCACCACCCGAAAGAAACATTTTACTAAATATAGGGTTTTCTAATAAAGACATGTCGATTTAGTATCATCTCATTTAAAACACCTTGATACAACTTATATAAATATATAGGGTGTTTGTTTTATATGAAATGATACAAATCGACGCAACATGAATTAGGAAACTATATCTCTATATATATACCAGATATATGTTATGTATATACGCTCGACATCAATGTGTACAAATTTATAAAATGATTTGAAGCGAATAATAAACGAAAATAAAGTTCACTAACTAAAGAAAAATTATAATAACCTTAAAACTTATGACAAATTATTTAAATTTTTGTATTTTATATTTTTTTGAATAACATTCAAGGAGTAAGCTATCACGATAGAAGGCTTTACTTTCAAAAACGCCCATCGTATGTACATCACATCACATACAAAAACATTACTAACCCTTCCTCCAACATTTTCCACCACTCCCATTTTTAAACCACCCCTTTGAATACCCCTAAAACCTCAGTCATAGTCGGAGACCGCTCCAACACGCGAGATTGTACTTGATTTATGCGTTTGAGTGCAAAATCTCATTTGCAATCTACCTGGTGCTACTGCCTAGTGCCTAGTGCTAGTGGTGGTAGCGAATTATATAGCGAATTATATAGTAAATCTATAGCAAACTCCGGACCTAGCTCACTGACTTACGGAATAATATTATTCCATGCTTACATGTTAGGACAGGTTATGGTGCAGTTACAAGATATCTGATTCTTTACTAATGTCAAAACAATACATATTTTTTAAATTGTGTAAAATATTCTGTTTCATGCAGAAGTAAATGTCATTGATGCATAAATACATTTATAAAGTACGTTTCAGCTGTATGTTTATTTAGTTATGTGTTTACGTGATTTGTTTTCAAACTTGCCTATTTTATAGAGAAAAAAAATTAACGTCCCCCTCCCCATTGTCACACCTTGTTACACATTGTAAAACCCCTGTTGTGACGTCAACATTTGACATACATTTGAAAAAGATTTTTTTTGTTTTTTAATCACGTTTATTATTATTTTTTTTTTGAAGACGAATTTTTAATTATATGTGACGTCATGAAGTTCATGATCCCCCCCCCCCTCCCTCTGTCACGTCTTGTTACACTTTGGGGATCCCAGCATCTTCAATTTTCGTGTGACATAATTAACAGAGAATTGTTGCATGGCGTGCACAAATTTTTCGTTGACTTTAATGAAACCCCGTAATTTTGATAAAAAAAATTGGTACAATTCGTAACAGATAGAAAGTTGAAATTTTGCATATGTATTTCGTAATTGAATGTGAAAACATTTTGAAATTTAGAATATCAGAAATTGAAATGACATTGAGAAAATTAGAGATCCTAGTTTGAAAATTTGGAGAAAGTTCAAATTTTGAATTATGTAATAATTGTTAGGTATCTAATTAATGAAAATAAATTATAATTTATAAAAAATATATATAATATGTATGTAAAGAAATTATATTTTTTTAGATGGTACAAAGCTCGTCTGTCGGTAAAACAGTGACCATATACTCTTGGACTCCATAGACAGAACTCACTGTGCATATTATTAAATGTTTATAAAATTATATAAAAACGATTTGACAATTTAAATAATAAACTTTAAATGTCGTTTCTTTAATTTCAGGTAGGATAGTATGATTTAAGTTAAACAGTGTAATTATTATAATGTATATGTAAATTACTAACATAAAAGTCTTTGATTAAAAATTTACAATTCCTAATAAAATTGGAGATATTGTCTTATAAGTTGTATAGGATAACTTCATGCTTTTGACACACACACACACACACTCAGTCAATTTACAAATAAATAAGGTTCATTTTTATAATATTAAATGACATTCATTCATTTTTTACAACATCCATCAATCTAATCAAATCTGTATGTTCAATATAATAAACATCCTTTATCCAATGACGTATTTAAATATATTTCACCCCCTCCAACGTCCCAACTACCCTACATTTCCCTAAATATTTAATATGTATACTACACTATATTTTTGTATTTGAATATTGTTCCAGATAACATAACAAACACATTAAACAATTTCACATAATATAGTTAATATAATCCATATAAATTAGGGTACATTTCTAGTTTATCACGTTCACGTCATCACGGTATATATATATATATACACATACATTTCCAATGTGATACATAAACAAAACTTTTAAGTTTTTGCTAAAGCTTTCAATTTTAATTTTGAAAGCCTGTCACATTTGCATTGTCGAATTAAATTAGTTGGAATAAGCTTTTACATATTTAATATTCGGAAACGTCATATGTGAGTCATTTTTTATTATATATATAGTACAGCAGACCCTCTATAACGCGAGTTCCTGCAATGCGTATTTATACATCGCGATTAGCAAACAGGATTTTACTTAATTTTGTACTAACAATGTGTCAAGTTATATGACACAATAAATGAACTAGATATTTTAGAGAAAATCAAGTACTTTCCAACCTTGTATTTGCATAACACTGACAACTTCATATTACTACTCGCCTCCTTCTCCCCCTCTTCCCACCACTCTTCTGCAATTGTCATTTGATGTACTGCACTGATGTAATAAAGAGTGATATGAGAATATCTGGTTTTGTATAGTCCAAATGTCAAGACGGAACAGTTGACATATGATGTCAATAAGTTTGAATAACCACAGCACAACCCCCCCCCCTCCTCTCACATATATGTATAAACATAGGCGTCCTCAAGGGGACAAAATATATCAAGAAAATGTACCGCAGTAAATCACTTAATAAATACATCTTTGTATATTTCGCAACACATCGCTTTTATCAAATAATATCACTTTTTAGAGAGGGAGAGATATAATTTCCTTGTTGTCAAAAATTTGACTATTTCAGAAGGTTATGCAAAAAGTTACAGACATTAAAGTTGTTGATATCAGTGACATCTTTTGCACTTTTGGGAAAATTAGTTTGACAGTTGCCGCCATATTGGAAATAGTGTTACCTAATGTACAAAATATGCGTTATTCTTTCACTTAGCATAGTTATTATGTATTATCATTCTATAAATCATTAGTCATTTATCATATCTTTATATTATTAAAATTTGTCCGCTCTTTTTCATTCTCTGACATTATATTAAGCTAAACTTTTGTATGTTACCGGGTTATACTTTGTAAATTTATACTTTACCCCTCTTGGAATTTTTTCCATCGACGCCAATGTCAACTTATACACACATAATATTTGGAAAAGTGATGGAAGCAATCATGATGTTTTAGAAAATAGTTTTCGAGATATTTGGATGTTTTAACTTGACATTTAGTGTCAAGTCTAAATGAAATTGAGTGGACTTTTGTTGCATCTACTGTGAAATATCGCTGCGAGAAGTTTTGTTGCTAATGGATACAATTTGTGCTAATGAACTATTAATTATTTAAAATGATGCGCGGTTTACTTTTAATTATTCTGTGAGGTACTACAACAAGAATAGACGAACAGACGAACAGACGAACAGACTGACCAATTAGACAGATGATCTAAAAATGACTCAAAGAACTGTTACTAAACCTATGATATTTATGTTTTATATAGTGTCTTTTTATTAAGAACATATCTATAATAAATTTCGAGGAGTCCCAGTAAGAAAAATGTGAGCTCGAACTACGTACAATAAAGAAATTACATTTCTATTCACTTAATAATTCAAAAAGACTACTACGTCTCCGGGTTCGATTCCCGGGCCAGTGTTATATTATCTGGGTTTGGTAACAATCAGATTTATTTGGTTATGTGCAACCATAATCATGAATATGAACAAAGAAAACACGATAACAAAAAGAAATAATCGATAAAGAAAATAGACAGAGGAATAAAAACGAAAAAGAAGGAAAACTGCTTTATAAAAAGAAAGGAATTATAGTTGAAAGAACAGAAGAGTATAAGTATACAATATTAGACAAAGGAAAAAATGCTAATAGAAAAAAGAACCAGAGAATGCAATAGGTGTCATCATAGTGGAAGCGATGTATCAGATTGCGATGCAGTTGAAATAGAAAAAGATGGACAATGGAAAGAAGCAATGATTGAAGAATTGAAATAGAATAAATGAAATAAGCTGATAAAATAGAAAATTATAAATTGTATAGATTATGTCCTATAAAATGTAATATATATTAGTTTAAGTGCTAATAACTCAATAGTTGATGCACTATAAATAAATAAATATTAAAAAAAAAAAAATTCAAAAAGAGCATCTCTTTATTTTACAAATGAATTTCTGCAGACGGTAGACGGTAGACATTATGTAACCGTATTCCGGAAGTGCGGGATATAAAGTTAGGGTTTCAATAGACAAACACTACCAGAATCGTAGGATTTAGTGCGTGTACGCATACTTAACGGTAGTACATACGTCTCACCATATGTGTGCAAGACAACGTCTTGTCGTCTAGAGGTGTCAGAAAAAAATATGAGAAACAAACGCGAAGAAAGAATAACATCAACTTATAAATACAGCTGAATGTTTATCTTACGTGTTGCGGGTATAACAAATTAACAACGCTGCAATTATATACTGGTAAAAATCAGGTCAAATATTTTAGGGCGATGAGGAAGGAAAATGTGTGACACAAATCTTGTATAATTATTTATAGTATAGAATTACTGTTTACGGAAGGAAACCGTAAATAAATTTACTTTTTATAATAATAATAAAAAATTAGACTTTTTTTGTTTTTGTTTTTATTTTGTCATTTACATATCAATTATAGCTACTTAATATTTAACTTTATATCAAAACTGAAATATATTGTCTTGTAAATCACAGTCCAGAAAATCTTACCACCACTTTGAGAAGTATATAGTAAAAATTATATGTGGTACAACAGTTTTATGATAAAAATAACTATATATTCAAATAAAATTTATTTTAGTCATAGTAATTTTTAATATTTACATAAGAAATTTGTCATAAAATTTTTATTCCACCCAGATCCTATATTCCCAAAGTAATTGTTACTGTGTACTTCTCACAGTGAAGTTATGATGTTTTCATAATTAGATCTTACTTTATTATTACCTCAATGGAATTATGTACACATTTTTTAGAGGTCGATTATTCAATTGTCGATTGAAATTGATGTTGATAAATGTGTATTGGCGTGTCTATTTTATTAAATATCTAAATGTTGACGGAGATATAGCAATTAAAAAGTCGAATTGTAGTTTTAGTGCTACTGATGTCGACCATATTTATGACGTAACATGTCTGTACTATTAAGGGTAGATCAGTTGTTTTTTCTATGGATAAGAGTTCTTGGCCGGCGAATGTTCTATAACGTTGAATCCCTTTTGCGTGATTAAAAAATAGTTGGACATGTGAGATCTTAGGAAACAACTTTATTATACAGTTTTATAGAAATAAAGGCATAGAACAGAAGCACATTACTTTTAATAAAGCGCTAATGAACTGGACAATCAATATATTAGCATATCCTTCAGTAAAAAATTATAAGATCCTATTGCTGCTCTGCTTAAGATTTATTTTGGTTATAACTTTCTTATTACAACAGTTACAACAAAAATTTATTAATAGAAGTTGTAGATAATATTATTATCTAAAAAAAAGCTCTTCACAAAATTTTTGTGGGAATTATAGTTTTCATGATAAATGAAGAAAACTTATTACACCCTTATTTTAAAAATTGCGACCGAAAGGGAGCACCGCCTACTTAGAAAATTCTAAATTAAATCTAGATTTGATTACTTTAAATGATGAAACAAAAGAAACAGTTGCCTACCCAAAATGCGCAGTTCGATGTCGAATTTCCACCACAAAATAATTACTCAAATATTTTCGAACATATTCAAAAATAAATCATGGTCTCCAAAGACTTAATATAAATATAATTTAAAATACACAAAGGATGATTTAATATGAATACTCTTTTAATTAAGCCTTGTATTAAGCATTCTCATATACATTTAAATATCAACGAAAAGCAATAAAGTAATTAAAAATAAATTTATTATTAAAACTTAAATTGAATGTACACGTAATAATGTTTTTGCTAATTATTTACATTTCACGTAATGAAATGGAACTGAATGGGACTTGGGACTAAGGTCTGGTTTGGGGACTGAGATATTTCACAAACTTTGTGAGCCAGAAGCTATGAATAAATTTAATGTTAGAAAACAAAAGTAAATATTTAAAATTCTCGTACTCACGCACATATATTTTAAATTTGAATTATTTCATTTTAATAATATATTTAATTCACGAAATGTTCATAACCATTTAAATATTTACAGCTAGAAATATATAGGATGGTTACAACATGACTTACATCATTGTAAAGGTAATAAATATGTGCAAATCAGTGTCAAAGCTGACAGATTTAAATTTACCGGCATTTTACACAAATACCACGTGTGACGTATGTGGTCTGAAGATACTCTATAATGGGCTTGTGTCCTCATTTTATAGTGGTCGATTTTTCAATTGTTGATTGAAATTGATGTTAATAAATGTGTATTGGCGTGTCTATTTTATTAAATATCTAAATGTTGACGGAGATATAGCAATTAAAAGTTTGAATTGTAGTTTTAGCGCTAGAAATGGTCGGTTATTAACGTCGGTTTAACGTCAGTTATTTGTTGAGTAGGTCAGTACTGTGGTAATGTTCTGTAGCTGTTGATAGTCAAATAATCAAGTCAAGTCAAAGAATAATAGGTTTTTATTTTATTTAACCCTGCAAAGACAGACATAATATTGAAATTTTATTGTTCCTTGAAATAGTTGTAAATAATATTTGATATTTTGATATATAAATACATATAGCAGAGATTTTTAAGCTGTAAAGTTGGCAGCGATTGTGATGTCACATGCATTTGGAATGTGTAAGAGACAATGTAAGGATTTATTAAAAAATAATTGAACATTTGAGGTTCTAGTAACCCACTTTATCAATATATAGTACACTTTTATAGAAATTAAGACATAGGACACAAGCCCATTGACAAACTTACAAGAAAGAAGGACTTAAAATATGCTATGCTTTTATATCAGATTGAAAATCCATTCCACTTAAAATTAATCGCTAATCTGGCATATACATAACCCTTATCCTTAACAATTATCGTTAACCAAATAAATCCAACAACTATGTTATTAAAAGTTATAACAAATTAATTACTAATCGTATATCACATACATGTAACGCTAAATAATAAAACTATGTCCCAGGTAGAAAATTGTCCCGCATAAAACTGCATACTTGCTAGCTTGCCACAAGCTAATTTGGCAACTAATATGAGATTTATACTTTATTTATTTTTAAGTGAATTGTGTTTGTGAAATTGTGTTTGTATTAAACAAACATTAACTAACTTTTGTAAATGTTTGAAATATTCAATAAAAGTGTTACTTTGGTTTTTGAATATATCTGCTGATATGATACAGTAGCGCCTGTAGCGACAAAACATTGTAAACACGAAAAAGATAATACTAAATAATAATAAAAGTATCAGCTCCAATAATTTACATTTAACCTTGAAAAATTAATAGAAATGTACAATCAAAGTAAACTATCTTTTAAAGTTTTGGGGTATTTTAAAATATTATTATAATATATTAATAAAAATATAAACAAGTTTTGTTTTGCATAATATTATTTCATTGAAATCCTTTTTTCTTGACTTCTTTAACATTTATCACGATGACCTTCGACTTATTCAAATTTATCACCTTGTTTGTTTAATGTATAATAATACATCCAATGACAAAATGATTGATCTTGCTTAACCAAGCAGCATCCTTATTTCAATGGCAAAGTTCAAAGGTCACGTTTACTGTATTGTACGCGTTACAATAAACGCAATTCTTGTATCTATATAACACAATAACAATTTCAACTATTGAACCAAAAATAATGTAAACATCGTTTTAATAGGAAGCATAAAAATTGATTGAAAAGTAAATATTATTTCAAAATAAATCCTAATGCGTATCGATGTTTTAAATGAGATGATCCTCCTATATTATAATGTTCCAAGATTGGTGCTGAATTTTGTATGGTAGCTCGAAAACGGCTAAAGGGAAGTTTTTGAAAATTCCCTATTTCGTAGAGAAAAAAAATTCTAAGTCTTTTGACGTCCCCGGATTTTTCCCTGAATTTCCTGGAAACCCGTAATTTTGGAAAACTTTGTACTCGTAAAAGATAGAAAGGTGAAATTTTGCATGTGTATTATGCTATTAAATGCGAACATATTTCAGAACATAAAATTTCGAAATTTAATAAAAGGAGCCCTGAGAAAATTAGTGGGCCCGGTAGGAAACTTTGGAGAAAGCTCAAATTATGAATTGTGTAATAATTGAATATTTGGGGCACGGGGGCGGTTTTTGCCAAGGGTAAAAATTGGGCTAGAAAGTTAAAAAACTTTATATGGGCTAACCTTGGTACCTAATTTACAAATCGATGAAAAAAAAAAAAAATTTTGAAAAAAAGTTGGTCATATAACGAATAAATTAAAAATATTTTTTATTTTGTTGAAAAAGATATATTTTTTTAGTCGGTTTATATGTGAAATTTATATATAACGAGTTAAAAATATTTTAATTTAAAAATGGAATTAAAATTTGAAATGAAATTCAATTGGCACATACAAAGGACAGTCGTCGCTTGCGACAGGGGTAAGCTCTAGTACCATTTATATGGTATGGAAATGGTGGCAATCTGAGGCAAAAGTACAGTGGAATATTAGGTAAAAACATTTCTAAAATCCATGTAGGATAGTATTTTCTATTTTTCGAACACTGTACTCAATATATGTAAGCTTTTATGTACATGTAAAGAAGAACATATACTCATGAACGCCATAGATATCGCAGTAGGAATAACGGTTAACACAGTTATACACATAACAATGAAAGTAGCTATAACTAATATATACCGTTAACTCATCTGACCAGAATTCAGTTGTTATATCTCTGGTCAGTGTTACCAACTAAAGAAATATAATTTCTTTACATATTTATATACATTTAAGTGAGTGTATCACTTACTATCTTATAAAAATTTAAATATTCTATAAAACAGAGTTAAAACAAATACTTTATAAGTCCGATACAAATTAACACGTATTTGTTTCTTCTTATGTCTAATGGTATAGATTCGAGTACGTGTAGACCTAGGTCTTGGGGATTTAAACTGAAGACCATTATGAATATTCTAGTACTTCACGACCCCTAATATTCCCCACGGTATTGATGAAATCGAAGAGGATTTAGGGAAACTTAGGGGTAAGTGTTTCCCTCAGACTAAGACCCCAGACACCCACATGTAAACTAATGGTGGTAAAAAGAATAAATGACAATTACAAAAGTCGAAGTAAAAAATATAATAATTTTGTGTTTAAAAATGTAATATTTCAAAGCGTGTAGCTACAAAGCTACTAAACAAATTTTACAATTTATTTATCTTTTATTTATTTTAAAAGAGAATTTAGTTTATATATCATATGTTTTGTGTTTTTAAAACATGAAAGAAAATATTTGTAGTAATTTAGTAATCGTATCATAATATGTATTTATCTTAAGTCATTGATTTGAAAGAGGTGGATCCAGTGATTCACCTAATTTTTCCTAATTAACTAAGAAATTGTTCCTGATGTCTAATAAAACCATGCGAACCCTAGTTGCCATTCCAAACCACAATATGAATGTGGAGGGAATATTTGTCCTAGTAATCAAGAAGAAGTATAGTGAAAATATAATAGAGGGTTTGTCGAGAGGGGACAAAGAAGACAAGAGGTGAAGAAACGGTGAGAATAAAGGACGACTATGGAAAATGAAGGGAGAGGGTCAAGAGAAGAAGAACCAGAAAGTACTTTTGGAAATAGAAAGGTCTAGAATAGTTTAAAGTTTAATTTCAAGTTGAAGTTCTATGAAATGTATTAAGAATGTAGATTCTAAAGCCGAAAGGCGAACAAATAATATAATATAATAACTAACAAATTGTTAAATTATTGAGATTGAAAAAAATGATGACGTGTTTCAAAAATTAAATAGCCCATTTCTAAAAATCTAGTAGTGACACCCCTATGTGGGTCGACGACCTAAATCTTATACACATGTTTGTGTGAATGTTCCAATTGACAAGCCAATAAGTCCCAGACGTACACGTGTGTTTTGAGTCCCTGTACGTGTGTTTGTAATGTGCACGTGTATGTGTATCTATAGCTCTACATCTACGAATATTTAACTTCCTCCTACCAAGGAAAGGAGTATGAAAACTTTTTTAAACTTACATCTAAGAGAATAAAACATTTTCTTTTATTATTATAATCTATTAGTTTAGGTTTGAATGAGGTCTTAACAGGGTGATATTTAAAACGGTTCTTTGGAGAATTTTTTACTGGTTCATATCAAAGAAAAACTTGTCATGAAATAAGTAAAACAAAAACAAAGTATTTTAATAAATTAGTTTGGTAAAAAACTTACCGAATATTAGCAACTACAGAAATCTGCATGTATCTCCATGGTCTGCGTTCACTTGGTAATCTGAAAAATAATAATTTTTATTTTAATAAAAACACTGCTTTAATTTAATTTTGTATTTAATTTAAATTGTTTAGCATATGGCAATACGCGTAGTCATCCACAGTACCATTTTTAATTTAATTTATTTTTTAAGTTCTCTTAGATTTTAGAGAATGTTACAAGGTCCAATGTTTTAAATTAAAAATATTAAATTAAGAAAAACTATATTATATTGCAACCACCAAAATGTGACAATCTGTCAAATTGCAGTTGAATTTATATTTAAAAGAATTTCAATTAAAGTTCTATTGCTAATTGTTATTAAAAACAGCAATTGTATTCCACATTCAATTTTGTCCAACTTTATATTACTAACGACGTATGCGCGCCAACTAAATTAACTAAACTCAAATTAAAACACGAATGTGACAAGAAATGCCTATTCTAAAAACCTGAAATCTAAATAAAAATATTAAATAAAAACAGTAAATTTAATATCAAAACAGTGACTGGGAATGAGGCTTTACTTGATGCAAATTTAATTTCTTTTCGCGTTGGTCCAAGAATTTATCAAGAAGATATAACAATCTGGCGTCAAGCATCAATGCTCTCGACCAGTGGCGGCAAATATTGCATCAATAGTCCTTCAGATAACTTAGATAATATAGATTAGGGGACGGTCTTTTAGAAATAATATGAACAAAAACTAATAATAATAAAACAAAAAGTGTCATTGAAAGTGAATGCAATATATCTTTCAAATATAAGAAACAGTCTAAGGTGCACCCCATCCCTTAAGTGTCATTCCACCCTCTCAATGCCATAAACCTGGTTGTTCACCAGCTGTACAGGCTGCATGGACACGCTGCTCTTAACCAGCTGTTTCAACTAAATTTAGAGGAGGATACCCCATCTCTATCTTTACGTACGTTCCAGTAATGTATTCAGATTAAGAATATAAGGAACATCTTATTGAGTAATATACTTTAACACCCTATATTTATCAGTGGTGCTCAAACTGTGAGTATTTGTAACCATAGTGCACTCAGCGCTTTTCTAATGGTGCTTGCGAGGTTAAGGTAGGAATTCTACTAATGATTGGACAAAATCGAAGTATAAATTAAAAATACTGTATTATTACTGACAACTGATATTTTGGACTGACTGTATCAGACTCAATAAGTTTGTAGGATGACATATACAAGGCGCTATATATGATAAATTCATATGATTATATTATATATTATATTTGTATATTATAATCCATATGATTATATTATATTCTATATTTGGATAGTACCAACCTTCAAACGATATGTGTTAAAATTTCATAACATTCCGACCATTACTTTACGAGTTACAGTGGTTTTAGTGACTCTACTTTTGCAAATTTCAAAACAATTAATTATTATTATTAAAGCAAATATATTCCTAACACTATGGACTACAAAATTATTTTGACATCTATTTTTTAAACCTCGATAAAATAAATCTTTTCATTTTTGCAAAACACTGAGTAATTGTCAATTGATTTAATTTAACAGCTTTATTTAATTAGTTCAATCTTTTTTCTGAGTATTATTATTAATATGAATTAATTTCTATGATAAAAACTCTCAGCTGAAATAAAGCATATTATTAATGAAGACCATTAAGGAAAAGCATTATCTAGTGGTATGTTATTTATCTATGTGAGTTTAAAAATTTATGATGTATTTTTAAAGCTGCGTTTAAAACTATTGTAAGGTAAATTATACGCAGAAATAAAACACAATATCTAGAAAAGATACTCGTACAAGTTCGTCTATCAGCATAATTTATAGACAGTTTGAAAGACATATATAAGAAAATTTAAATAAAGATAAGAAAGAACCCTACAGACATTTTTTCTTATCGTAGTAATGTCGAATAGCCTAATTACAAGGTCACTTTTTCTAAGCCACAGGTAGAAAAATATATTTGGATACGTTCAGGAAAAGAAATTTCATATTTTAAAGCTTAAGTTTATGGGGTGGGGTAATGCATTTTGCTTCTGAAACTTTCGTTTTTAATCCAAAATGTTTTCGAAACGGATACTCTTTTTTTTTGTTGTCCATAAGTCACCCAATATTGCCCAAATAACGATTCCTACACTAGGTCGAGTTCTAGAATATCGTATTCGAATTTTATACGCTTCAGATCCAAATTGTTTGTAGGAAAAACACATTAACACAAAATTTTTAGTTTATTTATTTTGATCAGACTTAGGATGTCAAATGTAGCGGAATTTCATAACAATCTTAACTATTTATTCGCACATGTTATGGCATAATTAAGTTTGAGATCAGTGGCGATCAAAGAGAAAGATGATAAGGTGCAATTGCACGGATCCAAGATTCGCCTGGTCCCACAATTTGTTATAACATTAAAATTAATTAGTAGGAGACTAATTCCAGTTAATTAACCCGGGCTGTCAACTTTCAGCATGCTTATTTTAAGTTTAAGTCAAGTAATTAACAATAATCTTTAACGTTAAGTTGACAATATTGTTTCCTGATATAGAGTCGTTATATTAATTATCATTTATACCTCAGATATGGCTTAACTAAATAAAAGTATTCTTTGTCTAAGTCCAACCACAGGTAACTAAAGATTTATGATAACTAATGACAGTTAACTAATGGGATATTTTGAATTATGTTCAACTGAAACAAATATGAAAGCTGAGGTACAAAATTATCAACCAGGTTAAAACCAATTAACTGAATTTGAATATTCAACTCATTAAGTTTTTAATAATATTCAAAATACAGTTGTGACAATTCTTAACTCTACCAACATTTTTTGTAACTAATAATACAGTTTCCTTATCACCCTGTTAACACTTTTAAAGATACTTTTAGACGTAAATTATACACAAATGTTATGTAACTACTAACGTCTTTACTGGTAAAAATTAGGCAAACCAGCTATGAGTTATAGCTATAAAATGGCGCCTAGATCCGCTATCATAAGGGAGAGGAAAACAATACGACAACTGTTTGAAATAGGAGCGAAGGACGCTAAATTATCATATCCAATGTACAATAAATTTTTCTCAGACCATACCTTTAAAAAATATTTTGTTTTAATACTTAACAGTAGTCGTAAACCTACCCTTATAATAATTTAAAGTAATACATACGCGTGTGTATGCCTTGAGATTTTAAAATGCGTCCGATGTAAAACAGTAAGTGTGTTTGCCATTAGACGTAGACTTTTAATGACTGATTTGTCTAAGATTGCGTGGAAAGACTTCCGCTGAAGCACAGATATGTAAGTCAGTGGTGTAGCTAGGGAATTCATATTTTGTATAACTAAAAGTTTTTCAACTGTTTTTAACGTAATCGTTTAATCCTAAGCATTATTTTATAAAACCACATTTAAAATATAAATTTACAAAACATTTAAATAAATACAATGGATTATATTAAAATGCGTATCACAGTTTACATCTGCGCTAAAGCAGTTAGCTTTACAAGTATGTCCAATGAGTACTGTAATTAAAAATCAATTAACAATGGGACTAGCTTTAGCGTTACATGTTATGCTTCTGCTTTAGGCACACAATCGATAAATGATGTAGATAATATGATTACTCAGAAAATCATGGAAATTGTAAGGCTAACAAAATTCGTTCCCAAATTTTAAAGAGTACTTTTTACCAAACAAAAAATTATTATTTTCAATAAGACAGTGATATCACATCCGCCATATAACCCTAATCCGTCATTAGATTACCATTTAAAACCAGGTGAATCTTTCACTACTGAAGAGGACTTGAAATCTGACTTGGCACTTTTACCTTGCCCCGTAGCCGGTAATTCTAATGGGCTTGTGCCCTATGTCTTAATTTCTATAAACGTGTACTACATATTGACAAAGTGGGTTACTAGAACCTCAAATGTCCAATTATTATAGAGATATTAACAATTAAAAAAGTCATTTTGTCTCTTTAATTATTAAAGGGATTCGAAGTTGTAGAACATTCTCACGTCCGCTATGTTGCTATCTCTTTTATACAACAGAGTACGTAAAATCAACATTTAGATATTTAATAAAATAGAAACGACAATGCACATTTATTAACATCAAGTTCAATCAACAAATGAAAAATCGACCCCTAAAAACTGAGAACACAATTTCCTATTTTCAGATTTGTTTTAAAGTCCATCTTGTTTTTTGCAATAACTCGTAAAGGAAATTACATAAGGAATATATATAAGAAAGATATAAGGAGTATTACATAGACGACTCAATTTTCCTATAATTTATTCACCGATTTAAACCAGCAGATGATATTCAACAGCGTTGCATGCATTTACAGTTTTGTCCATATTTCTGAAACACATTATAGTGAATAAAAATTTAACATATCATTTAAAAGGATTTGAAACATTCTACATGTTTTATTTGAACATTTTTTTGCTAAAATAAATAGTTAACATATTAATTTATTTATTATAAATTTATAATTAAAAAATTCATTTAATCTTAAATGAGGAGCAGAACATTTTAATTCAAATGGTAAATATATAATTCATATTAAAGTATATTCTTTGAATAGAAAAATGAGTTTCATTTAATACTACAAACCCGAAATTACTTTATTGTCTAATTAATATTTGAAGATGTAATTAAAGAAACCTTATAACTTCAACCTTTATAAACTATAATATGTACTTGTCTGTACATGTCCTTGAAATTAAAACATTAAAACCGTAAGCATTTTTACAGTTATTTACTGTAATTGATAACAGATTAGTAAAAGCAAGTAAAACTCTTCTTATCAAACAGCCGCTCATTAGCATGCATGATAAGGTTATGCTTATACGGCATAATTACGAAATTACAAAATAAAATGAGACAAACTTACGAAGAAATATAGTGCTAGAAAGAGAAACACTTATCCAGAGATTGTTTTACAATATATTTTACGTTTATTTAGTTATCTCAACTGGAGTATATAAAACATAGATATGTTATGCAATTTTAATTTTATTTCTAATGGGCTTGTGAAACATATCTTAATTTCTATAAAACTGTACTGCGAAGCATACGAGCGTATGTGATACCTCATTTACTAGTAACAGCTGTGTTGTGTATCCCATCAAGTTTTATATTATGCTTGTGATGTCATACGTAGAGCATTGAATTTGATATAGCTATAACTTCGCCAACTTATGGATATTTAAAATAATAAAAACGCCAATATACATATATTAACCTATATTTCAATTAAAATATAAAAAATGACCTTTAAAAAAAAGTATCTTATGGTCAAAAAGGTACGTCCAAATAAGAGAAACTCTGTAGATGAATAATAAATTGAAAACCTATGATATTTGGAGGTATTTAAACATCTAGCTACTTATATAGATACATATACAATACAATAGCTCTCAATGTAATAGAAAAAGTATCTATATACATTGCAACACTTCTTGAAATCTTGAACCATATATTTCAACTCATCAGCAATTCCTTTATTCTCTTTAAAATGCCAATTAAATATCTTCGCTTTGATTAAGAATTTATTTAATTAACACTTTTTATTCTTATTAATTACATTTGAGTTTTGAGTGTACTAAAAGTTTAATTATACTTATATTTGGATTCTGATTTATTAACTTGGTGGCCGTCAACCCTTTTTCTAGTACCATTAGCAACCCCTATTTGAAAGCTTAGCTATTTTGATGTGATTGTTCACTTTGAGAAGAGTAACGAGTATTTGCGGCTACTTGATTTTAGAAGTGGACGTGTAAAATCGTCAATTCTTTGGAAGTAATTTTACAAAGAACTATTCTTCGAATTTCATCCCTTAATTAAGTGTTTTGAAAATTTAATGTTGATGTATAAGAATGTGTTTAAAGATAAAATGTTGGTATCTAATTAAATTGCTTACAGCAGAGGCGGATTAAATGATGGAGTAATGACACAAAACGCGACAGGTGAAAAAATAATCAGTTAATCATCTAATAAACGCAGATTCCAATTTAGATCTCGGAAAGCGCTACAAAGTGCGAAAAATGTATCGCATATTCCACAGTAGTTCTATTCTATAGTGGAGAGCAGAATATTTCTTCGAACGAAAATAAGTTTGAATTAATTCGGCATAGAGATTAAGTTGATTCCTTGCAACTTCCTAAGTATAAAGTCAGTATGTAATTGGGGTATTATATGATATTGTGTGATTCTTTTTTGTTTTTCAAGTTATACGAGGCAAGTTTTTTAAGTAAGTACCGTTTTGCGATTCCGCCTTTGCAGCGCTACGGTCGGCGTTCCGCGCATGCGCGCTGGTTACCTACATCTCTTGTCTACGCACTGACGCCATTACAGTCTGATTCTTCATTGTATACGTTGTTTACTGAGTGTTTAAGATGCCTCCGACAATCGTGAGTCCCGCCGGTTGTGAAGTACGGGCTGTTATACGATTTCTTAGTGCTAAAGGCGTAAAACCGATCGATATTCATCGTGAGATATGTGAAGTTTACGGACAAAACATTATGAGTGATGGAATGGTAAGGAAATGGGTGAGAGCATTTAAAGATGGCCGCACAAATGTGCATGATGAAGAACGGAGTGATAGTTGTGATACAGTGGTTAACAAGTCAGGCGGCAGAATTTTATGAGGAGAGTATTCAAAAACTGGTGCCACGTTATGACAAGTGCCTCAATATTCACGGAAATTATGTAGAAAAGTAGATTAAGGTACAGGCTTTCATGTAAAAATAAAATTATTGCGATATCTTTGCACGTCTTTTTTTAATTCCAAAACGGTACTCACTTAAAAAACACGCCTCGTAAATATTTGATAGTGCAGCGCACAAATGCACCCGTGTGCATCCCGGAAAATTATAATTAAAAAAAAAGAAATAACACATAAATTTTGAAAATTGAAAATATTACGATTTTATTTAGAAATAATACCAAAAGAATATAGCGTAATAAAATTATTGATCGTATGTGTTTGAACATGTTAACTTGACCTTGTACACAGTACTTTTACTGAGAAGTAAGCATGATTCATTACTACAGTTAATAACGTATATTGTGCATGGTAAGTACACATTTCATTTTAACTATTATGTTATAGACAGAACGGAGTTTCGAGTTCAATACCTGAATAAAGTGAATGTCAATATAGTGAAGTTGATTATTTGACATGTGACAGGCAATAAAGTGATTAGATATTAAAAAATCAACAGTGAACGACTGCGGAAATATTGAGTTAATAAATCAAAATTAAATATTAAATCATTAACTGTTTTTGAAGTTCTATATCTCACGTCTTATTCATAACTACACACAATTAACTACAATTAACAAGTAACTACATTACAATCTAAGTTTGAGCTACTCCGATTGTACACACTGCACTATAAATCCCGAAATAAATCGATAGATTTTTCTTGTGATATTTAATTGTTTTCTATAAAATCTATCTAATTAACAGAAATGCATTGGAAACCAGTTTGTGAAATAAGTGTACCGAGACCAAGAGATCATTAAATGTAATTACCATTTGTAATTTAAACAATTATTTCACTTTTATTAGCAATTTCTATCAGTAGCACTTTCTCTCCTTTTATACGCAGTAAGTTAATAAATTAATAATGTACAATCGATAAGAAAATTTACAAAGATTATTCACTAGACAAAACTGTCTTGTTTCGAACAAAATTATCTAATACGGTTTCACACCAGAGAGACACTTAACAAAAACATGTTTTGTTTTATTTTAAAACAGTTCTGTTTTTCGAAAACAGACTGGTTTTGTTTTTAGTGTTTTTCTGTGTGTCCCATAAAAATTATAAACATGATAAACAACAACAGACAAGCACAAATGTTCAAAAAAAACAAAACTGCAGGTTCAAACCAAGCAGACTAAAAAACAACAACAAACGTGTTTTCCTTTGATCTTACTGACTCCAGATCAAACATTGGTCCTGTTTGTTCGTGTTTTATTGAACTGTCTCTCTGGTGTGAAACTGGCTGAAGACATCGTCTTAGATAACTGTCAGGGACAATTTTGTCTTCGTAAGAAAGAGATAACATCATATGAACTGAACTTTGTCTTAAAACAAAGTGTATCTTCATATGGTAGATAGTCTTGTCTCATGTGTTCAACAAGAGGTGTAGTTTTAAATGAATAAAAAAATACAAATCAAAAATATGACAAATTGAATAAGATTTCTTTTGGGGATTTTTATATAAATAAAATAGTATGTTTATGTTAGTTTTTTTATTAAGTTATAACGTACAGAATGACCTGGCAACACGAAACCCTGAAAATCACTCCGTCTTATCAGATTTTCGTACTGACCACACCACAATCACGACCACGTCGACCTATACCAAGACGTAGACCCCAGACAATCAAATATTTATAAAGAATGTTCACTAAAAAGTTGAAAAAAAGAAATCGATTTTTTCCTTGTTGCGTTTTAATATTAAATAAGAAATAAATAATAATAATTAGATTTACATGTGATTTAAATAGTAACAATTATGGAAAGAGTAGGACACGAATAAGCTTTCAGACCTTTCATAAAGGATTACATATATCAAGCATGCTTACTTTGAAGGTAGATTTAATCAAACAATTTGTACTTAAGCTGTTGCAATACCATATATAATATTTATTTTAAAGGTTATTTTTAAATGATGTTGTGTTTTTTGTTTGGGATATTTATAGGTATGTTTTTACGTATTCATTGATAACAAATGTTGCGCAACATATATTGTAGATGCCGTACTATATCACTGCTCCTTAGAGCCATAAATTAATTACTTCACACACAAACCAGGTGGGAGAGTGGTCTCTAAAATGTAACAAGATGTGACATAGGGAGAGAAAGAGTCATTTGATTTGTGATTTTACATCTAATCTAAAATTAGACTTTAAAAACACTAAAAAGAAAATCTTTTTTCTTTTCAAATGTGTGACGTCACAACAGAGAGGACAGAGTCCACAATTTATAGATGACTCCTTAGTATAACCTATTGTGAAATTAATTTACAGTAGGCCCCATTTAGAGTTTGGTGTATCCTATGTCATGTGTCCAACGTTCACGTTGGAGGCGTCAAAAAAGATTTTTCTACTCCCACCACACACTTGATTCACATGTCGTGCACTGCTGCACAAATCGTCCAACAAAGGAAGGTTTTATACTTGAAAGTTTCTTTATTTACTTGAAAATTTTTGTTAAACAGTGTCAGTGTCAATAATATCAACAAATTAATAAAATTCGGATCAAACATTCGTTCCACCGTGTAGTAGAAAACTTGCCATGTCAATCTTCCAATATTTGACTTACACGTTGGAGGCACAACATCCATCGCATCGTCTGGAGCCGACATTAGTAAACGATAACAGAAACGAAGTAAAGCAAATATTACTTGGTAAATATATAAGCCAAATTCGGCGCAAAACGCGCTTTTTTGGCAACTGGTTCCGCCAACATGCTTGTTTTTATTATTTCTATTTAGCTCGTGACATTTTCTTGCGAACTGATGTTGGTTCAGTCATGTTTTACCAACCGATGACATTTGATTGTGTATTGGGCATTTAACACTTACCTTAAATATGTTCAAATAAATAAAAGCAAAAAAAAACATTAATTTTTTTAATACATTAGCGAAAAGCTCTAGAATGTTCCGGAGCTTTTCAAACATTCCACATAGAACTAATTGTTAAATAACCATTGTTCCACTTGCGTGACCATATTGTTTAATAGATGTATTATTTATTTAACAATCCTTCTTTAAAATGCATAGCTAATGTACTTAAATTTCCTTTTTTGATTATTTCTTCTTTAATTACCTATTTGACGTCATACTTTCCCGATAAACTACCCTTATATAGCATAACAATCCCCTTCTTTTATTAATTTATTAAATGCATTGTCGAAGGAAACTATTTCTAGAAGGTCGAACTGATGCAATTCACGCACATATATTATAAATAACTAACTTATGCAGACTTTAAATAGCCCCTACCCCTTTTAGTTTTTCAGTGACGTACGTGAAATTCCTTGAAATACAAAAAAAAAATTGAATCTTCATTAATAGTAATTTTTCATATACAATTTTCGTTATTGGTTATCCATTTTGGAGGAAGGGGTAGTATTTACACCCCTGTCGTGTTCCTCTTTGTTCCGCTTATCAAGTAACTACAAGTTTCACACTATAGGAGTAGAATTGCACTAGCGAACAATGGATTTTTCACCATGACGTCATTTGACATAATTATAAAAATCTTTGCATAGAATCAAGCTGTAAATGTTATTTATATAATTTACAACTATAACAAAATGAAACTACTATAATTAATGTTATAAATATTCAGATTGTGTACAGGGTATCCAATGGGAAAGTTGAAAATATTATTTTGTATATGATGTAGAATTAAAAAAAAACTTTATATTATCAATTAGCTACAAAAACACGACTTTACAACAGACAAAATTACAAAACTAAAGCGATTCAAAGATCTCTATACCCTATTTCCATACCCTATTTCTATACCCTATTTCCACTTAAAATTAATTAGTAATCCACATTACACATAAAACCTTATCCTGAACAAATATCATTAACCAAATAAATTCAATCGTTATGTCTAGACGTACCCTGGTATTTCTAATTACGGTTTAATATTTGTTTAAATCATATAAATTACTACGTAGATATATTACCTACTCAATATATAACAAATCCTTAAACTAACATAGATTTACATGTACAGAACGAATAGTTAATAGTATAAAAATTGAAAGGGTACATTTGTACAGCTATTTGAAGAGTGGAAGGTCCCTACTTTCCCATTACATGACTCTAGTTGATAATATTTTAATTTCCGCGTTAAAATTCCATTTTGCAATGCAGTAAGAATGTTCGCAAGAGAATGTACTGTAGCTCTAACACATTACGGTTGTTCGTTGAATGTTCTGTTTAGATTCTAGTTCCGTAATTAACAGTTTTCAAGGTGGTTGTAAAAATTATTCAGTGATATAATGTTACATATCAACTATATTTTAAAATATTGCTTTACTTAAATTTTACTCGATAAAATCGGAACAAAAAAAGCATATTTTCGATAATGTTTTTTGACGACACAGTTAATATATAATTATTTCTATAATTACTACATGATAAAATAACATTTAAAGAAGTCTTTGTGAAATTTTCATAAATAAATATCAAGAAATGAGGCATTGACAGCGAATCTCTGCAGACCTCACAAAAAAAAGTGACATTGCGGTGCTACTCATAACTTATCACTGGATTATCTGAATTCAAAAAACCAAAATGATTTTATTAGTTAATAAGAAGTCAAAATACCGATTTTTCATGAAAAAAATTACATACTTTGTTATATTAAAATATGTTAAAATTAAAAAAAACTCGACAGCGTTACCTCGGCATTTATGTAAAGAAAGAGTGTGCAAAATTTCAAAAGAATCGCTCTAGTAGATTTTGAGCAAGAAGGGGCACCGACGCGGTTAAAAGCTTCAAAGGAAGACGAATCCAGACCAGAGAGGTAAAGACTTAAAACTCTATATCTCCGACAGTTTTACTCCAATCGACTCCAAATTTTCACACAATAAAATTAATATGTTGTACATTAATGTAAATGAATCTAAAAGAAAATTGAAACCTTACCCTTAAGTAAAATCTTACATGTATTTATTTATTCCAGAGAGAAGTCCTTAAAAATATAAATAATAACACACTTAAATAAATATTTTTTACAGATAATACAATGAATATTCAATTGGCATTTAGAAATTGTTGAAATCTTTAATATTCATAAGTTTTTCTTATATATATTAATATATATGTATACATGAATCTATATCGAATTTCAATTCAAAAAATAATTATTCATTTATATATTCTATACTATCTATATACTATACATATATAATTTTATGAATATTATTTTACATGCATAATTAATATAAGGGATTCAGTTCAACCCTTCTGACGTCATCGAAAAATAGAAGTAAAACGTAGTCATATTATTATTAAATAGACAATAGCGCCTCTACCGAGCCCACGCGGTATTAAAACTGTGAACAAATTCATAGTTATATTATGAATGAACGTAAAAACTAATAATCATCTAATTGACATAATAAGTGTATTATAATATTGATTCAAGATATTATTTATTAGATAGTAGAATTGATTTACAATACTACAATATTTTATTACATTCGATTAGTTAATGACTTAGATTTTTTAATAAATAAATTACGTCACACAAATTTCTTGCAATTTGCTACACATTTTAATTATTAATTTTTTTTTATATATTTTACTCTCAAAAAGATCTCAAGAAAAATTACTTTTAGCTATATTTTTTTACAGTAAAAATTATATATTTTATCCTGCATGTGACGTCTATATTATAATATTATTTAACAGTACTTAATATTTAAAATAGTTACTACTAAAGCCATCTATCGTAAATAGTTTGAACAATGCTACATATATTAAATATTTTATTATTTTAATTTAAATTAATTAAATGATACTTTAAGCTATCATAAAATAAAATAACACCTTGAAAATAATTTAAATAATATAAAAATTTAAATGGTTAAACAAACAAATATACAGGGTGTCCCGTAAATATTATGTCATTCTTAGAGAACACAAAAATACAAATTAATGTTCTATTAAGATATAGTAAATATTAAATATGTAAAGAAATTATATTTCTTTAGTTCGTACAAAGCTCGTCTGTCGGTAAAACAGTGACCGTTCAGTGAAAACATATACTCATAACACCATAGATGTCGCTGAAGGGATAATGTCCACGTTTTTAGTTATATTTTTATATAGTTTATTTATATTTATACATATCTACATTATTTTACATCAATATAATGTCATATTTAACAGCTGTCACGTATTATATCTAGACAGCTCTGACTTGACAACTGTCACTTTTGACACCTGCGCGTAGAGAACAAGTAGGAACATATACCTTTCTCTCTCGCACACATTTTGGACTCACTTTCAGGTTCAGTATTCTCTCTCCATATATATATGTTCTAAGTAAAAACATCACCGTTTTGAAGATATTTGTACATCTTAATCTTAAAGAAAATCAAAGAGTAAAGAATTGACGGGTCGTAAGGAAAAGTGAACCGGATTCATCCCTAATTTAGATTTAGCGTAATTTAGTAATAACATTACTTAACCATCGAGATTTAGTAACCATGTATCAAGTGATAAATGGTGGGGGGTGTGGGGTACTTACACGAAAATTCTATATAAAACGAAAAGACAAGTATAGATAAAAAAAATTTAAAAAATATCCCAACAAAATATTGAAATATACTTTTGACATACGTATATATTTGGAAACAAAATGTCAAATATGATGATGTATTAGAATATTTTTTAGTAACATCAATTAATTATAAAAACATATAAAATACATTATAAAGATATATATGTATGATGAATAAATCATGAAATCAGGTAAAGTTCTTGGTGAGATACAAGTTGTGTTGATTCATTCATTTTTAACAGGTACAAAAAATATATTTAAAGTGAAAGTGGTGTCTGATTCGGAACGCAGTATTTTGAATATTGAAATACGAGTATATTTGTAAGCAAGGACATAAAAATAAACATAAGAGGCTCAAAAGTTTTCAGCCCATGATGCAGATAAAGACAGTGCAGTGCACACAGGTTATTGTAACCACAGATAATGTTATCAACCGGTTAATATTATCACTTTTATCTGCTGCCTAAACAATTATTATAGGACATGGACATGTCCATGAGACGTTGTGTGAAAATCACTGAACAATGGTTTTGTCGCACTCTCGCGCAACAATACTCAACAATATAAAATATTTTATATTTCGCGGCGAAAATATTATCTTTTTTTTGCGACGGAAATATTTTTTTTTTTTTTTGCGGCGAAAATATTATTTTTTTATTATGGTTGGAACTTGGTTTATTAGTTACACGTCTGACAAACCATAATATTTTTTGAAAATTTTAAAGGTCCTTTGTGTGATGTTTATTATTTAGCCTTTAACCGTTGCAACGTTCAGTAATCCGCACGGTAACTGTCGCACCTTACAATGTATATTATCTCCTGAACTATAAAAGATAGAATGTGTAAATTTAAAATGCAGGTAATAGAATATGCCCTCTATATAATCCAATGATTGCTTTTTGTTCAACGGTCATTGGGAGCGCAAAAAATATATTTTCGCCCCTCCAAAAAAATATTTCGCCAAATTAAAAATCTTTTTTAAAGAAGTATTTGTACGTAGAATGTCCCGCAGATTCTATACCTCGCAACCATTTTGAAATCGGTACATAATTTGACCTACAAAATGCCGATAACTCAAAAACCGGTATTCTATTCATAAAATCTAATTCATAATAAAAATAGGCAAATAAATTTGGATGATTCTTAAAACTGATTTGTCCTAAAATTTACTTAATGCAGTCACCGTAAGATGATGAAATATAAATATATATACTCTATTCTTTTCCAAGATAACTATAATTTCTAATTAGATACAATATTAAATGACCCCATAGAAGGTCGTAATCATAAAAAAAATAATCACTTTACTGCGAATTATAATTTAAAAAAAATAATGTAAACATTTAATAATAAGAAAATAAATATTAATTAAATAAATTTTATAACTATAATATATTACACTAATAAATTAAAACTATTTACTTAATAAATAACAATTATAAATAAAAAATCCCAGCTTATCTAATTCAAAAAATGTAAAGACACTGAAATATGATTATTTACAAAATTTGTAGTGGAAAAGCACCTACCATGTGAGTAAAGACGATCTTGTTTACATTTTAGTTACCAGTCACAAAATATACTCGCAAACTGTTTTATTCTCTTAATTTGTTGTCTATGTAAAAAATAATGTTATCTAAGTATCACGTTACTAAGGCTTATCACAGGGTGTTCACGCAGAAACGTATTATTTATAAACAAAACTGGGTGTAATACTGCATTTTAATTAGCGCTGGAAAACGGGCATCTGTCATAAATCAATCGAAGAAAAGTTACAGCCAAATTACTCGGGCATTTACAATTGCATTTTTGTACTATTACGAGTATATTATAAGAGAATCAAAAATTTACTTGCAAATGTTTATTTATATAATGTGCACAAATGTGTACACCAAATTCATTTCTGGTAAAAACCGGCGTCAAAAAATAGCGCAGAACCTATTCGATGCAGGAACAAGAATGTTTGGGCGTCGTTTTCAAATTAACATTTTCAAATTGGGCAAATTAACTACTGCGCTTGCGTATTGATTTGATTTACGACCTGCGCCAATCTTCTGGGAGACTTTTTATAAAGTAAGACTACTTGTCAAACACTATTACGTCTACTTTAAGTTAATATAACATAAACAAATTAACTTTTACGTAATAAATGTTACCAAATATAACACGTTTTCTGAACTATTTTATTACTTTTTGAAAATTACAACATATATATTTTCTTTTGGATTAAAAGAATTGCATAACTTTTAAAAAAAGACATTTTTAAGGATTGAAACATCGTAAAAAAACATAAATGTATTTCCACTCACTGTTTTTAGTTTTAATTTAAGGTTTTAACCTTGTGAAATCATGCGTCAGTAATATACATTATCTTTATTTAACACAAATTATTGTATTTAAAATAATTAATTTTATTTCTTTACATTTCACAAACAGAAATTTACATTAACACTAAAACTCAGTGAGTGGGAATGAAGCTTAACGCAAAACTGAATACTAATTTGTTTTTCTTAAACCGAAATAAGAAATATTTTTAAAACAGAAGTTACCACTATCTACAAATATACAAACTTGCACATATAAAATAAAGAAATGTCTATCAGCACAGATTACGTTATCAAGACTAGTGTACGAGAGTTTACAAAAGCTAATTGGTTACATTAATGATAATTTAAATAAAAAAAAAAACAATAATTAAAAAAATATATATTTAAAAATTTCAAGATATGATATCTCTGTTAAACGTAAAATTTTTAGTGACCCTGTGTTCAAATATAAAAATAAATAATTTATATTTATTAATGTAATAATAAATATACATGTGATCTATTTTTGTCACAAACTTAGGTTAAAAATAAAAGATTACTATTTATACCACATTTGATGATATTAATATTTTCATATAGTTCATTCATTGTATATATATATATATTGGAGCAACTTTTAATATCTAAACATTAAATCACAAAACAGCTCGGTGAACAAGTCATTTTAATCATTATCAATTGGTTTCAATCACATTCTTTCCACACGCGATAATTTCTAATTTTTAATATACACTTGTACTTATTAACACAAAGATTCTCAAACTTAAATTGAGCTCACTATGAGAGTCACAGTAAAAGTTACTATGTGACACAGAACTAGGATGGTACAATGGTTGTATAACAAAAATTGCTATAGATTCAAATAAAAATTAGTGACAACACAACCCAGTAAACAATTTGGTGAAGCGTCCTGTTTTGTGACGTTTCTATCACTATTGCACTTCAATTAAAGTTCGCATGAACTTCATTTATACTCCGACAGGTGTAGTGGTGTTTACAGGTAGACATTTCATGTGAACGACGATGAGAAACTCTTTCATAACATAAGAATCATACGCATCTTTAATATGATGGCAAAGTGACTCCAAAAGGTTTACTGGGCAGTCAAATATAATTTGTTAAACGCTAACGTAATCATAAATACGAAAATATGATCACAAAGAAAAATACAACAAACAGAAAGAGTTGCCCGAGCAAGGGAAAAGAAAGAATAAAACAGCTTTATAAAAGAGATGAATATGGTTGAAAGAATAGAAGTTGTGCACTGGGAGGACTTAAGCCCTTCACACACGACGCGACTGGTTGCAAACCTCAGCCCGAATCTGCCCGAAGCGAATGTGATTACAACTATGTTGTTAGTAAGAGATAGAACGTGTATGCGAGTGAAATAAAACACGAGGAAAGGCATACGAGTCGACTGATTGCAAACTAAACGAGAAACAAAGTTTTCAACGAAAACGAGGACAAGCCATGTCGAGCCGTGTATCGTATAACAAAACAAGGGATTCTATTGTGTTATATTTGATTGTATGTATGTATTTAAATATTTTTCAATAGTATTCGTAAACATCTCTGTTGATGAAACCAACAATCCCCTGCGACCGAGAAATCTAGTCGCTGAATATATGCTCAAAACCAGTTTGAAATCAGTTTAGTTACGTTCGTGCCGTGTGTTTTATTTCACTCGTAAACACGTTCGTTCTTTTACTAACAACAGAGTTGTAATGACATTCGGTTCGGGCAGATTCGGGCTAAGGTTTACAACCAGTCGCGTCGTGTGCTGAGGGCTTTAATTAGCAGATGGACGGAATATGCATTTCAAGAAATACTGTGGGAGATATCGCGTAACGATTATTTAATCCAAAAATCGAAAGCATGAAAGAATTCTAACAAAAATTAGTAACAAATACTGGAACAGACACAAACAAAAAATTTCAATAAGTTTAATTATTTTAAAGACTATGAAAAAGTAACAATTTCAATGATTTTTGGACATTTATATTTAGAAAGAAAATTTATTATATGTTCCCAATATTTTAAGACGAAATTTCTTGTCCTGAGGAAAGACATTACTTTCAAAGATGCGCGAAACCTCGCAGCGCTAGCAAGAACGTAAATTATATATTGAGAACCACTGTTTAACCATTATGCCATTGTACAATAGATTATTTTATTAAATGTAATTGATAATAAGTAACAGATATATTGCAAATCATATCACAAAGATTGTAGAGATTTCTCAGAAATGTATGATAAATAAATTTTATTAAAATTTTATTGTCTGCCTCCAATAAAATAAAACAAAATAATATAAAATTGTTCTGGTACTCAATATAATCAACAAAAAAGTATGAACAAGTATGTGAACAATCTCACAGACGAAAACTGGTTATTCATTATTTCACAAATTAAAAAAGTAATCGTTTACAAAAAATACAGCAGGTAAACTACCTGTGATATATTCAGACTGTAAACTTCATGTACGAGTATTATTTAACGTAATATTTTTTACTTAACGTAACGTGTTGTTATTAACCGAAGTTTAACATAATCCTATTATTCTTTATTTATCATTTAAAGTACTCAAACCTGGGTTTAAATTTGAATTTTCGTGGTGGAAAAGATTTTTGAAGTATCGACTTGCGCAGGTCGCCTGATTTATGACCGGAAACCGGAACATGTAAACACACACTTATCCATAGCATAGTAGTATTAAATAATCGTGGAAATCCTTCAATTTATTTATATATTTAATTGTAATCAATTAATATACAAATAACATATTTGAAATTTTTATATATAATGGTCTATAATTATTTATATCAACTTTTAAATGATTCATATGATAGAGAACACATATAAATTCATCACAATATGTTGACAAGACATTTGTAAGTGCACATGACCTTAAGGGGTTATATCCACTTGCGAGGCAGAAAAAACGCGTTTTTTTGTGAATTTTTTCCAAAGAGGCATTTTATTTTATACATTAATGGAAAAAATGTTCTTAAACAGAATTTAATGTACTTTAACAATCAGCGGTTTATTTAAAAAAATATTGAATCCCCTAGCTCCTGTAGATGATCTGCGGAGAGACCTCCAAAAAAAAGTGCTTGGCGGTGACCAAGATATCTCTGGTCCAAATTATCTGAAAACCAAAAACCAAAAATATTTAGTTTTGTAATAAATAAATACAGGTAATGATCGAAGGTCTAGTCAAAATTTTGATTTTTGACAAAATGGCGGCTGTTCAAAAAAAAAATTTAGTTTTTCATGAAAATTTTTCACTTCAAAGTGGCTTAAAAAATCGAAATTATTGTCCAAAACCTTATTCCTTCGATCATTACCTGAAAAATATATCTGAGTAAGTCGTGTGAAAATTTCAAACTGATCGGTTTAGCGGTTTCGGAGAAATTTTGGTCACCGACTCTGAAAACACGGTTTTAAAATAAACGCGTTTAAAGTTTCGGGAACGATTTACACTAAATTAAAAAAAAATTTTTTCAACTTACATCGTGTCATCTATTCCAGCACCATAAGAGGAACCCTCTGCTTCATCGTTTGCCTCCAAAATGTTTAGTTGTTGTTGTCTACGAGCCATTATCCCCTCGCGCGTCGACCCTTGCGCTCTTGCGTCCGAAATTGAGATGCGCTCTGCGTCCTCTTTACTCACGTAGGAATGAGCATTGGGTCCCTTTCTAACGCTCGGAGACGTTCTTACTAAAACGCTCATATCTCCGAAACTAATTGTCGGATCGATTTGAAATTTTTAGAGAATATTCTTGAATATATGTACATTCAAAAAATGAAATAAAAAAAAAATCGATTTTTTGAGAATCACAAGTGGATATAACCCCTTAAAATATTTCATAAATATTATATAAAATGTCATTAATCTTGAATTGAAGTAAAATGTCAATTAATTCTGTTACCTACTACTTGTAGAAACACAATGGGCTTGTGTCCTATGTCTTAATTTTTATAAAAGTGTATTATATATTGATAAAGTGGGTTACTAGAACCTCAAATGTTCAATTATTTTTTAATAACTCCTTATGTGTTAAGAGATATTAACAATTAAAAAAGTCATTTTGTCTCTTTAATTATTAAAGGGATTCAACGTTATACAAATTCCGAATGCATGTGACATCACAATCGCTGCCAACCTTACAGCTCATAAATCTCTGCTATATGTATTTATATATCAAAGTATCAAATATTATTTACAACTATTTCTTTTTTTTTTTTATTTAATTTATTTAACGTCGGCCTATTTCCGATGCTGAGTCCTATCACCGACGACCTCCTACAATGTTGGCAGTATTTATGGTGTCGTGGCCTCATATATGTGGGCTACACCACTGCCTTTATATTGTACGATTATGTTTGACCATAATCAATATAAGTTCATAATAACCAAACCCAGAAAATATATATCTGGTCCGGGGATCGAACCCGAAGACACAGCAGTCGGCGTACAACTATTTCAAGGAACAATAACATTCCAATATTATGTCTGCCTTAGCAGGGTTAAATAAAATAAAAACCTATTATTCTTTGACTTGACTTGATTATTTGATTATCAACAGCTACAAAACATTACCACAGCACTGACCTACTCAACAAATAACTGACGTTGAAATGCATTTCACGTCAGCGCATCACATTTCTAGCGCTAAAACTACAATTCAAACTTTTAATTGATATATCTCCGTCAATATTTAGATATTTAATAAAATAGACACGCCAATACACATTTAATAACATCAATTTCAATCAACAATTGAAAAATCGCCCACTAAAAAATGAGGACACAAGCCCATTACGTGTATTTAAGCTTTATCTAGCATAAGAAACTTAATTCTTAAAGTATCATTTCACTCTTTGCTTTAATTTAATTTTGTATTTAATTTAAATTGTTTAGCATATGGCAATACGCGTAGTCATTCACAGTACCATTTTTAATTTAATTTATTCTTTAAGTTTTCTTAGTTTCTTTAAAACCTTACAACGTCGAATGTTTTAAATTAAAAATATTAAATGAAGAAAAACTATATTATATTATAACCTCCAAAATGTGACAATCTGTCAAAATGCAGTAGGATTTACTTTTAAAAGAAGTTTAATGTCAGTTTTTGAAAAATATAGAAGTGAAAACAATTTCTATTACTAATTGTTATTAAAAATAGCAATTTTAATTATTTGATTATTGTAGAACTGTGAAAATTTATATTAGTAACGATGCATACGCACCAACTAAATTAACTAAACTTAAATTAAAACACAAATGTGAAAAGGAATCCTTAAATGAAAACCTGAAATCTAGATTGCAATATTTAATAAAAATAGTAAATTAAATATCAAAACAGTGAGTGGGAATGAGGCTTAAGCACTATTCTCACTCACTGAGTTTTAGTGTTAATTTAAGGTTCATTTATACGTAATTAAAATAGCTCCAAACGAAACCTGGTATCATTAGAAAAAAAATGAGTAACCAGAGTTAATATGTGTAGCAATAATAAATATAACTGTATAAAAAAATAAATTATAAAATAAAATGAATAAAGTTATATTTGTACAAATAACCTTAACATTTATTAAATTATGAAAAAAACCAATACAAATAAAAAAAAGTATATATTGACAATGAAATATAAAGATAATGGGTAAAGTAAACAAGTGTTTTAAACTGTGTAATTATAAGAATGTAATCGAACTTGATACAGAGCTCATCTCATTTTGCGTTCAATGTGTCATAAAGAAAAACAGCTGTTAAATACACAACGTGATCATAAACTTGAGAAAAATAATACTTTACTAATTATAAATGTTCTTTCTATTGTTATTTAAAATAAGAAAAATGTAAAAATATACATATGAGGCAGAAATATTGTACTAATTCTTGAGACTTGTTGCTAGCAAAACAACTATGTTAACAAACATAACAAATAGAACAGAAACTTTCTTCTGTTTTACGTATTATACCTTATTTGTTTAAGGTAGTATATTTAAACCATTGACGTATGAAACCACAAATAGATAGTGGTGTTGTTTTCTGAGAGCCTCTTCAAATAGTATTACTGCGTCTTAGTTTGTAGAAAAACACAATCTATGATCATAACAATAACAAAAATTTGAGATGAAAAATGACAAAATTTCTTGTTTTATGAGGATGATACTAAAAATATCATTTTTACAGCAGATTTTAAACCCTTTTACGAAGGGTTCACAATCAAACGCAGTAGCTTTAATAAATAAAACATGGAAGAGAAGGGTAGCGGGAAAAAAGGCAGATACAGCAGCAGCTACATGCTTTTTTGCGATTTTTTACATAGTTCTGAAAATTACAAAAGTATCGTGACTAAAACTACTGTAACTAATAAACAAATGATCAGAATATCATGCAATTTTGACACAAATTGCTTGAAGGTTGGTACTATCTAAAAATCTTATGGATTTGTCCATCTATATGTCATCCTACGAACTTATTGAGTGATGTGATCAGGGTACCCTCACTTAGAATAATATTTTTGTATAGTACTAAACAAATGCAAATAATTGTATACACAGTGATACAAAGCATAACACAAAATAAAACTACAATATTAATATATATTTATGTATATATATAAATATTATGTTTTATTATGTGGTATCACTGAACTGCACTGAACTTTAGCTCAGTGCACTCCCTTCACTCTTCATTCCCTTCAAATGTTAAGTCGCGGAGCATTTTAGTTCACTATTCCAAAAATGGCGGACTGAGGGCGCCTAAAGCGACATTGATGAATTGTACGCTAAGTGAGGGTACCCTGGATGTGATATTATACAAATGTACTGTAATGCCGAAAACGAATTTTAATTTTTAAATACCGTTTACCTTGGATATAACGTCCCTCTATATAACAGATTATGGTTAAAATGGACAAGACTTTCGATTCATGCCATACGTAAAATTTAACACTTTCCTCGCTAAACACGTTTGCATATTTTTAAGTTTTATTTAATATAAAAAAGTTTATTTGTTATAATATATTTTAGGTTTATTTATATTATATAAAATTACATAACAAACATTACCTTTCGATATAAATTTACGTTTTCTAACGTTAATAAAGCTGTTTATGCAAGATTATAAAGTGATATATATATTACATTATCATATTAATAAAAGATTTTTAATGTCTTTTGCATTTATGTAATAGAATTAAGTTAGGTAAAAAATATTACGTTAAATACGATAATTATATACGAATTTACGTATTGTGCTTGCGTAAAAGCTTGTATAATAAATTTAAGGGTTGTATTTCTAATTTTGTTAATATTCATTTTTTTTAATGCTTCTTACATGTTTATTATACAGGAACAGTTTGAAATTGAATTTAACTGAAGTTAACATTGAAATGTAATTATAAGGATTATTGTAAGAAGAATGTAAAAACTAACTGCATATACATTGAATAAATATATCTATATATTTATCTACTATATCATGATCTGTATTTTCTCTTACTTTTTTATTACGTGTTAATTTCCGTTGTTTACTTATAATATCAAAAATATTTATGTTTTTTTTTGTATCATAATCAATAACAACGCAGAGGAAGACGAAATAACAACAGATTCAGAAAATACAGAACTGGTCCAAAAATAAAATCTAAAACTACCCGAACAAAGTTACAAAATTTTATTCCAGAAATTTCTAACCTAAAAATTATTTATCAGGAAGCTATAAATGCTACATAAGCTATAAATTAACAAACAATAAACCTAATTTTAACCATTAAAAATGTGAATGTCATCACAATGTTTTTTTTTTATGTAACTATAATCGATTGTTTGAATTCTAGTGACCTTGAACGTAATTCTAGGTTTAACCTAGTTTTTGCTGAAATATTTATAACGTAATATCTATCTATTTATCCATGTATGTGTGTGTGTGTCAGTAGTCCATTCACCCGTATTGTGGCTCCTTAATAGTTATACATATCATGACATGTTACAAGCAAGCAGAGCAGTCTAATTTATGCGTAAAATTAAATTGACATAATATGACTTTGTAGAGTTAACTTGAGTGAATGATTAGTGATTATTTAGTGTACACTCCCCTTAATAAATCTTACTAAATTTATTATTGTTCCTATAAGGTTGAAACGTTTAAGGAGGTAGTACAAGACGTACCACCAATGTAAGAAGATTACCTCTCAGTAGTACGAAATATAGGAGGGAAGAAGCTTTATTGAGATTGTACATTTGAAAATGAATTTTATAATTCCCAATTAAATTACTTTTTTCCGTTAAGCCTCATTCCCGCTCACTGTTTCTAATTTTAATATAAGGTTTTAACCTTATATGTAATTTTGAACTTGTGAAATCATGTGTCATGCGTCAGTGATATATATTATTTTGAAATAATTACTATCTTTATTTGATATAAATTATTGTATTTAATATAATTAATTTTATTTGTGTATATTTCACAAACTGATATTTACATTTTAGGTTAAAACCTTAAATTAACACTAAAACTTAGTGAGTGGAAATGGGACTTAATAGTTTATTAATTAAAAAAATTACCTGTAATTTAATATCAATAATTCATAAAATAAAAAGTAATAATAAATTTGGAATTAAGGAGGTATAGGACGTTAACGTAAATGATGAAAACGTTGTGAAAAAAATTGGAGGGTCGATACAAATAATAAAAATACATGCTGTCTCAAAATTTTAGAGATCTAGGGTTCCTAGTTTTCTTTTTATACATGATTAAAAATAGTCATTTTCTATACAAATCATAATTTTTAGCTCAATTTCACCACATAATATAACTTTTAACTATGAAAAAATGGTGACACTGTTTCATAGTTAAAAGTTACGATATGGAAATTGGATATTTTTAATCATTTAAAAAAAGGAAACTATGAACCCTAGGTCACTATAATTTTAAGACAGCATGTATTTTAACTATTTTTATCGATCCTCTTAAATTTCACGATATTGTCGACTGATAAAATACGTAAATGATGAAGAGTTCGAAAACAAAAATATATATATTTTTTTTAAAACATAAAATCTGTCTTTGATCGGAACAAAAACTGATAGAATAATTTCGATTTTGAACATGACTGTAATTAATAAAATAAATACAATACATTGTTAGTTTTGTAGACACTCTGTTTTTTAATGTGTTGTGTATAGAATGTTAAATAAAAAATCATTCAAATAATCATCAATAATGTTTGATAACACCTGTAACGACATTCACATAATTATGCTAATTAATACGTTGCTTTGATCGTTTCGTTTTCTGTATGTATTCATTTACTCGCTAGGTCTGTAACGTTGTAAGAATATATTAATAAAAGTTTTTATATTTAAAACGGAAATTATTGGTATTAATTCAATGATTTTATAATTATTTATTTATTAATGATATTTCAAGGTTATTATTTTAATGATTTTTTACTTATTGTTTATCCAAGAGAATGAATAGATATCATTTTGTAATTAATTAACTTAATATGATTTTAATATTTTATATATCTAGTTGAAGCGAGAAAACGGTGTCTTTGGGGTTAGATTTAAGAACCAAAACTATATTTTATGGGTTTGATTCTTATTGCTATTATTTATCTATAGTTCAAATTACGAGAGTTCGGCGGCGACTCATTCTTAAAACAAGTTGTGGGGTATAAACTGCCGATATAATTAAAAAGCACTGACTCACTTATTTTTCTATAATGTTTATAGAAACGAATAAGATAAAATTTATTAACGTATTATAGATTTATACCGCTCTTATAACCTCTTTTAAGTATAAGTCACCGCCGAACTATCGTGATTTTGACTATACTAGAGGGGCTATTTTTCCTACAGTTTCTGTTACCCGGAATGAAAAATTTAAAATTAAATTTCGTAGAATTCCCAAGGAGGTATGAAAAATTTAAATACGAGTTTCTTTAATTATACAAATTATGAAAAAGGATGGTTTGTTATAAAATTCAAGAAATATTTAACTTTTTTTTAAAACTAATTGTGAAATCCTATCATAGTGCATAAATAGTAAACAATATTTTAATTTAGTCAAACACTTTTACTCAAAAATATTTTTTTGGTATGGTTAACTAAATTTTATTTAGTCTTAAGTACAGACTTTTCGGTTCCACTCAGATAAGAAGATGTGACTAAGCCGACATATATAAAACAGTTGGATTAAACAGAGATAACGGGTTTAACCTGAAAAGATTTTCAGAAATTGATTTTCACAGAATAAATATCATTGAAATATTAATCAGTTAATATATAATTTATTTTATTACTTTTATTTAGGGAAAATCCGTTCGAAATTCCTTATTTATAAAATATCTTGTTACATAAAGTATCTATATAATTAAAAAACATAACTAATGCCCTTTATTTATACCGGAATATGTATCTAGTTGCAAAATATACTACTTCCCTTGGCGTTTGTCCGATTAAGGAGGTACAGGACGTACCGTCAATGCAAAAAGTTTATCTCTCGGTAATACGAAATGCAAAATACGAAGTACATGAGGGACGAGCAAATATTGGGACTGTATCTTTAAATGATTTTTTTATGCATATAATAGTTAAATAAATGAAAAATTACCTATAATTAATATCAAATTTATATTAATTCAATTTAAATACAAATTAAATATTTTGAAAAAGGAATAATAAATTTGGCAACGCTAGGACCCTAGGTCTCTAAAATTTTGAGACAGCATGTATTTTAACTATTTGTATCGACCATCCAAATTTCACAACGTTTTCATCATTTACGTTAACGTCCTGTACCTCTTTAACAATGCTAAATTACAACTCTGGTAAGAATATAAATATTATTTATACTATGTATCTATATTATGTACATTGCAGGTATATCAAACTCATATACTATTTTATATATCTATAGCTTCTGATACTGGTATATTATAATGATGCTATAGTAACCATGGTAACTTGTAGGTAGTGGTATATATAATATTCCCTCATAATAATAACCATAGCTAGTTAAACCTTGAATGTCAACACCCAGTTTCAAGGTCGTTTATTCTTATAGTTCTATATTATTTTATATGAAAGAAAATCATCGTTAAATTCCACGATCATTAACTGGATACCTACATTCTAATTATTAAACATGTACAAAATGCGTAATGATTTATTCTGTATAGACCTGTAAATACCTGAACTGCAAGAAATAATAAGTATGGTTAATGGTCCAGTGGCGGTCATATATAGGGACAACCATATGCGGAACAGGATTCAAATTATACTTCAATTCAATTCTAGCTCAAATTTTTCATATATTTCTATCGAAAGCAAATAATTTTGTTTTTTGTATTACAATACGTTGATCGTTTATAGAATAATTCATTGTGATCAATATGTTTTTCTGCCAGTCCGTATAAATTTATATGACACAATATGTATTAAGCCTGTATACAACGATTTTAAGGTGATATCGTGCCTGTATTAATACCGGTGGCAAACAATTTCAACATTTACTGTAATGTGAATAATGTAATAAATGTATAAAATAAATGCAAAATTGTTTGTACCATTTGTTTTAATTCATTCAACATTTTTCAACAACAAAAAACCTATTTTAGGTATTGTAAAAGTGATTACTATCAACACCAACAATTTATGAAATTTGGTTCTTGTTTAGAAATAGTAAGCATTTTTTTTTTGTAGCTAATTTTCCTAGAGTATTATACCATTTTGGAATCTTGGATAGTTGCGTCAATTTTTAAAAAAACTTGCTATAGTAGTGTTCATACTTTCTTTTACACCACAATGAGTTAAAGTGAACTGAAAGTAAAAATCTTTCAAAATTTTAGATTGATTTTTGTGTAAAAACTACAGGCATTCTGGGATTTTTAATGGTTGTGGTGGATACCAGTGCTACTTAGGTTGCCGATACAAAAAAAAAATCCGAAATATTTGAAAAATTGTGGTCATTGTAGTTTAAAACATCTTAAGGGGTGTCAATTTTCGAAAGATTTTAATATTTTTTTGGAATTTCTAAACAAAAATGAGATACATTTTTTCCAGGTCCACCCTCTGGTGCCCGCTTATCGTTGAGAAGGAGAAAACACTATCCTACATGCAACAATACTTTTCCGTACGATTATCACTACTTTAAATTAAGAGAATAAGATGCCCAATGCATCACTGACAACGCTGAACGTTCTTGGTAGGGAATGCATTTATATATTTAACTAGGTGTCTATTAAGCTACTAAATACGCTAATATAAATATTATTGCTGTATGAAATAACAATAGCTAATAATATTAACAAAACAACTGAATTAACATCATAATAATATTTACAGAATATAAATTCATTCATTTCTTTATAAAAACAAATTAACACATTATTTAGTATTTAGTGATATACAAGTGTATATAAAACATAATAAAATAAACAATAAACATACCAAAAATATAACAGTGTATTCGTAGAATATACAGGTAAATCCAAACCGAAACTACACTGTTAAAAACACATACACTCAACAAACATTTTTTTAACAAAATTATAATTAATACTACTACAACTTGTATAAAATAGATATTGTATATACATTATTAACAGGATAGTAAAAGTATTATCAAATATTATTGCGCCTAGACTGTTTTGAGGATCACTGAGCTAGACTATCAGAAACTGTTGATAAAATGGTGGGGAATCGTTTAAACTAGAGAGGGGGGTTATAGGGGTAAGAGGAAAGGCCCTGACATCAGAGACATGATTGCAGAGGCTACAAGTGCACAAATATTCATACGTCTGACCCCCCCTACTTCACTTTTTATGTATGGTTATCAATCTACTCTTGGACTACTAGCGACTGGTCTATACAGCTCTTCTTGAATTTGCTACTCTAGTAAAATATTTCTTCACATTTTGCAAGCATCATCACAACTTGTTCAAGCGATGCGTTATATTCATGCATATACTCGTATATTGTATTGTATATAATTATTTAAAATAATTTGTGAGCGTTTTTATTCAATGTATAGTAATTCGACACGAGAAAAGTAAACTGGTTTGTTTAATTATTTATACGGAATGTTTTAATACAGCGTAGCCACTGAAATAGTTGATGGATTGATGCCGGGTTGCTATAATTTCATAATTTACAGATGAAAAATTAAAACTGCATGCCACTAAAGCCTCATTCCCACTCACTCTTTTGATATTTAATTTACTGTTTTTATCTAATAATTACTAGTCACATTCGTGTTTTAATTTGAGTTTAGTTAATTTAGTTGATGCGTACAGTTTGACAATTCCACAAAATTGTATGTGAAATAATTAAAATTGCTATTTTTAATAACAATTAGTAATAGAAATTGTTTTCACTTCTATATTTTTGATAAACTGATATTAAACTTCTTTTAAATATAAATCCTACTGCATTTTGACAGATTGTCACATTTTGGAGGGTATAATATAATATAGTTTTTCTTAATGGGCTTGTGTCTTCATTTTTTAATGGTCTATTTTTCAATTGTTGATTGAAATTGATGTTAATAAATGTGTATTAGCGTGTCTATTTTATTAAATATCTAAATATTGACGGAGATATAGCAATTAAAAGTTTGAATTGTAGTTTTAGCGCTAGAAATGGTCGGCCATATTTGTATGACGTGAAAAGCATTTTAACGTCAGTTATTTGTTGAGTAGGTCAGTGCTGTGGTAATGTTTTGTAGCTGTTGGTAGTCAAATAATCAAGTCAAACCAAAGAATAATAAGTTTCTATTTTATTTAACCCTGCTAAGGCAGACATAATATTGGAATTTGAGTGTTCCTTGAAATAGCTGTAAATAATATTTGATATTTTTATATATAAATACATATAGCAGAGATTTATGAGCTGTAAGGTTGGTAATCTTACACAAGGATTATGATGTCACATGCACTTGGAATGTGCACAACTTCGAATTCCTTTAATAATTAAAGAGACAAAATGACTTTTTTAATTGTTAATATCTATTAACATATAAGGAGTTATTAAAAAATAATTGAACATTTGAGGTTCTAGTAACCCACTTTATGAATATAGTACACTTTTATAGAAATTAAGACATAGGACATAAGCCCATTTAATATTTTTAATTTAAAACATTGGACTTTGTAAGGTTCTAAAAAGCTAAGAAAACTTTAAAAAAAATTATTAATTATTAAATTAAAAATGGTACTGTGAATGACTACGCGTATTGCCATATGCTAAACAATTTAAATTAAATACAAAATTTAATTAAAGCAGTGAAAATTGAGTGCAGATTCCAAATAATCCGTTTACCAGCATCAACATTATTTGAATAAAATTGAAATTATTGATTGTTTTACATATTTAACCGTAAATTAAATATTTTACCAAAGAAATATTTAAATAAAACTTGTAGAACATTCAACATTCTTTTTAATGATATATAATATGCTTATATACTATAATAGGTTTAAGAAATATGGGCAAAATTGGAAACGCATGCACTCGCAGTTGAATTTTATCCGCTGTTTTGAACCATGTGGTACATTTTTAGTAAAGTGCTCTTTTTTTCAGAGGTGCAGATATAAATAAAAACGTAGTATACACTAGTTGTAAGAAATGAATCCTCTATCAGATTTATGATAAATATTTTACATAGGACCCACTGGTAAAAAGATATTGTTAAAAATATTGAAGAAAAGTTTGTTTACAAATGATTTACGATTTAGGGGACTACATTATAAATATGCTCAGCAGTGTATCTCACGGTATCTCCTCCGGAAGTGGTCATTTAAACAAGGAAATATTCTGTACTTAATGTTAAGACATTTTTTATACAAATAAATTATACAATGGGCTTGTGTCCTATGTCTTAATTTCTATAAAAGTGTACTATATATTGATAAAGTGAGTTACTAGAACCTCAAATGTTCAATTATTTTTTAATAACTCCTTGTATGTTAAGCGATATAAACAATTAAAAAAGTCATTTTGTCTCTTTAATTATTAAAGGGATTCAACGTTGTACACATTCCAAGTGCATGTGACATCACAATCTTTTTGTAAGGTTACCAACCTTACAGATCATAAATCTCTGTTATATGTATTTATATATCAAAATATCTAATATTATTTACAGCTATTTCAAGGAACAATAAAATTCCAATATTATATCCGCCGTAACAGGATTAAATAAAATTAAAACTTATTATTCTTTGATTTGACTTGATTATTTCGACTACCAACAGCTACAGAACATTACCACAGCACTGACCTACTCAACAAGTAACTGACGTTAAATGCATTGCCGTCATACAAATATGGCCGACCATTTCTAGTGCTAAAACTACAATTCAAACTTTTAATTGCTATATTTCCGTCATTATCTTGATATTTAATAAAATAGACACGCCAATACACATTTATTAACATTAATTTCAATTAACAATTGCAAAATCGACCACTAAAAAATGAGGACACAAGCCCATTATTAAGCAATGATTTACTGTTCAGATATGAGAGCTTGACATCAAGATAACCGTAAAGTTAATAAGATATACAAGAGAGTACCTCATAAGTAAAAAATCATTTAGAACCAGTCACAGTTTTTAAGAAGATAAATGGTCTTCCTTTTACTCCCACTCACAGCGAATTTAATTGTATCCATTCACAATTTAAAGGTCCCTAAACCTAAGATCTAAGAAATACATACATTTCACTTGTGTATCACTAATTAAAGCTTTAATAACATGGCGAGAAATCTTGCTAATTATATATTCAGTACATCAAGGATGGCACATACTCAAAACAAAACGTGGACCTATATTATATAAAAGAAATTATATATTTTTAAGAACCGGTTTAGATGATTAAAACACATTTACAAATTTTTAAATAACATATATAAATGGATAATATAAAACAAATAGGCCTACTACTAAAAATTAACACCAGGAATGTCACTAACCAGTTAAGAATTAAGCAAACATGTGATAAGACAATCAAATCATGTTGTGACGTCATTTAGATAAAATTCAGAAGGAGATAAAATAGATATCTCGTGAAATAAATTGTCTGTCACTGTTATTATATAAACAAAACCATGCACCGTCAAATTATTAAGCATATGGTAGTTTAAACTATTGCTAAATACACAAAAACTAATACCATCTACCTGTAGTGCACCTTTACAATATCTAAAGTTTATGTGTTGCTCGAGACAGCTGTTAGTAGTAACTTTAAACGTTAATAGCTTCTATAATGTTCTGGCTAATTAAAAAATAATTTTTTATTTGATGTTTTGATAGTCAACCAAGTAAACACAGTTACGTACATGTAAGATGTATTTAATATCAAAAAGTTTACCTTTGACATACAATTTTTTAGGTTAATATTATGTAAAACTATCCAACAAAAGTTATCTTTCGACGTAAATTGATGTTCTCTGACGTTAAAAAGTTACGTTTTAAATTAATATATTACTAAAACTAATTAATATTTTTTGCATTTATTTAATGACAATGTAAGAGTAGTATGTGTAACATCGGTAAATAATAAAATATAACGTTAGGTAAACAATATATCGTTAAATAATATATAAGTTTACGTTTTGTTACTTTATCAATGTTCACAACCCAATTTAATTTGGGAAAAAACAAAACTGACACAATGGGCTTGTGTCCTCATTTTTTAGTGGTCTATTTTTCAATTGTTGATTGAAATTGATGTTAATAAATGTGTATTGGCCTGTCTATTTTATTAAAGATCTAAATGTTGACGGAGATATAGCAATTAAAACTTTGAATTGTAGTTTTAGCGCGTGAAATACATTTTAACGTCAGTTATTTGTTGAGTAGGTCAGTGCTGTGGTAATGTTCTGTAGCTGTTGGTAGTCGAAATAATCAAGTCAAGTCAAAGAATAATAAGTTTTTATTATATTTAACCCTGTTACGGCAGACATAATATTTGAATTTTATTGTTCCTTGAAATAGCTGTAAATAATATTTGATATTTTGATATATAAATACATATAGCAGAGATTTATGATCTGTAAGTTTGAAAACCTTACACAAGGATTGTGATGTCACATGCATTTGGAATGTGTACAACGTTGAATCGATAACATATAAAATTGAATTTGAAGCACCTATTTGTGGCTCTGCAAATATCAAGAAAAGCCTGAGAATCTTCGTTCTTTATATAAAGAAAAAATTATGATAATAATTTTTAATGCGCAATAAAACTGAAGCAAAATTGATATTTGTTAATCTGAAAATTGACCCTAGTGTATTCGGATTCTATCCCCGGACCAGTGCACATTTAGTATTCTACATTTAGCTTCCTTTTCGTTAGGTAGATTATTTGACGTTGAAAAAACTAAATAACAGATGAAATAAATTGTTCTGTAACAATTTTAAAAATTGTTACAAAACTAGAATTGATTTTGTGACCACATCTTTAACAAAACCACTAATAGTGGTCGTAAAGTGGTCACAAAAGTATGCGATGGTTTTGTACGTTGACGTTAATCAAGGTTTATCGTTTCTACGTTCTGTATTATTTGTTTTTGTTTATTGTTTTGACGAGTGCATGGGTATTCTCCTGTTATAGATTATACTTATTGCAAAAAATAGTTTACAAAATGCAGATAGTATAGTAAATAAATATGAAAGTTCTATAAATATAATTGGAAATAAATATGTTTAGTTCTTTACATGTTTACGGCATGTATATAGCATAATATTATGAACAAAGTTTATTAACTTGTTCATTTGAATTTTAAATTATTTATAAATGTATTAATATTCATTTTATTAACCAATAAACAATTGTATTGGCATCTACTAAATTTAAAAATATAAAATACAATCGTAAAGGATCGTTGAGCCAATTTAAAATGTAATATAAGTGATATAAAAGACATAACACTTAAAACACATTTATTTAAATATATTACGCACCTATGTGTACACCAACAAATGTATTTACGATTGAAGGTTGCATAACATTAGGTTAATTAAAGAAATTTAAAAAAATATCATCCAAATTTGAAACAGTTTTGAGACAAACATGAAACCTTTTTAAATACATGAACTATGTAAATGTATTTTGTGGGTGACGTCACCGGATTGATCTTGTGCGTACAGAAGTTGATAACAAATACTTAGGCAGTTGGCACGGCATAACACCACAACATTAAATATTTTATAAAATAATCAATAAAAATGTTCTATAAAAACCTCTTATAAAAGAAATGTAATCACATAAAAAATCTAAATAAGAATCATGACCCCAGATGATCGCAACATTCTGAATGATGTCACTATGCTATGACATCACTAATCAGCCAACCTTCATTTCATCGCCGCGGGCCCTAACGACCTTGATAACTTGCAAGAGTGGCAGCCCCACACTAGCAACAAGTATGCAAATTTTTTGCAAAAAAAAATACAATTAACCAAAAAAAGACAATATGCCGCAAATTAATTTTAAAATATATAAAAATGATAACATACCTCTCTGTAATCTAATTTTTTAAAGGAAACTTTTCTATTATAACCACTTCATATGTTTTGATTTTTTTCATACACAAGCATGTCCAAAACACCACAACAAATTTATATTTTTATGTCTTATAACCTCACAATGAATATTAAACTAAGTATTTATTACGTATTTTAATTCATATAACTAAATAAAACCACAAAATTATAAAATCATTTGAGCTGTTAATTTAAAAATATTAAAATGTCAGGCTAAACCTGAACAACACAAAACTTTACTCCATTACGGTTTAGAGGCCGTCACAATAATATTACGTTTAGATATGTAGCCAGTAGCAGAAGTCACACACATCTAAATATGCTGTCAATTTGATCTGTCAAGGAGCCAGGAGGCCGCATGCTATGAAGTTGCTTGTTTATTGTACTTTCTTCTCATAAGTGGTGTTTTGCGAGTTTTTAACAGGTTTTAATTGTAGAGTCACAACCACTTGTCAACTAATGTTTATTAAAATAATATTAAATCTGTTTATTTTAATAAACTGAAATATTAAGTTATTTTGAAGTAAATAAGTTCTTAGTTTTGTACAATTACTTTTTATTCTAGGATATTAAAGTAAGGTTTTGTGAAACTAACTGTTAATAGTTTTTATTACAGAATGACTGACTTTTCCGTGTCTACGATTCAATATTTAATTGTTCTACTATGTTTGTTTTTATCAGCATTGTCACAGAATGTACGTACCCCATATGTGTTGTATAGATAGCTCTAAACCTTAACATATGGTTTCTTACAAATTCAATTACATTTTAATATTTACAGGCACAATACTATTCTCAACGAAAATATTCCGATTATAATTTAGACTCAGAAATGCCAGCTCCTTATGCTCGATATCCAGAAAATATTGTTAGATCTCCACCATTAAACGTTGAAGAGACATTGAAAAAACTTAATTACAGTATGCACTTTTTCTACCCAACACTTATAATTGAAAACAAGATGAAAATATTTATATTTTTGTAGCTCCAACATGGGTCCCATCCTGGCCTGATCCAACAGTTACTTTAGGACAAATTTCCGCTGTTAGTTTAGATACAGCTGGTAATGTAGTAGTATTTCATCGTGGAAATAGAGTATGGGAACTGGATTCTTTTTCGACAGAAAATATATATCAAGGAAGTGATCCCATTGATGTAGATACAGTTGCTGTTTTTAACGCTACAAATGGCAAATTAACTCTAGCCTGGGGAAGAAGCATGTCAGTAGATCAGGATACTATATTTCTGTAATGTACTAAAATGTATTCTTAAATTATTAACCAAATGGTCTTGATGTTGCAGATTCTATATGCCCCATGGTCTAACAGTTGATTTCGATAACAACGTTTGGGTTACCGATGTTGCTCTACATCAAGTAATGAAATTTTATCCAAATGGGAAAGAAGATCGACCACAATTAGTTCTAGGGAAAAGATTTTCCCCAGGTCTGCAAGATAAATTTTGCAAGCCAACTGCTGTCGCGGTTTTAAAATCTGGAGATTTCTTTGTATCTGATGGATATTGTAACTCAAGGATTGTTAAATATTCTATGTATGGAGTATATATAACTAGCTGGGGCAAACACACATTTGCTGGTATTGGTGCGCCAGTAGAATACTTACCATACACTATGGCAGTGCCACATGCTCTAGCTCTTGCTGAAGAGAAAGATATGATAATGGTCGCTGATCGAGAAGATGGACGTGTTATTTGTTTTTCTGCATCTAACGGATCTTACATACAAGAATTTCACTCGCCAGTTATCGGTTTCAGAATATTTAGTGTAGCTTATACACCAATTAATGGTAATATTATTTAAACGTAAAAAATAGAATAAAAAGTGAAATTAATTTAATAGAATAATCTTCGAATTTCAGGAGGATTATTATATGTGGTTAACGGACCTGAAATTCTATACCCGCCACATCCAATAAGAGGTTTTGTTATTAGTATGACGACAGGACAAATTATTTCTCAATTTGGACCGAATAATATGGTTTTTTCAAATCCACATGATATTGCTGTGTCAAGGTATATAAAATTCACATAAAACTAATTAAATTCTACAAATATAATATATCATCATTACTTAAAATGTTTTTAGCGATGGATCAGAAGTGTATGTCGTTGAAATTAATCCGTACAAAGTACATAAATTTATTGGACCTGCAGTTGAAACAGATGCAATAAAATCAACCACAATTACGAGTGTTAAATCGAATAGTCAAGCCACATCTATTGCAAAGCCTACTGCTACTGTTGGTATGTTATATTCACAAAATTAGCAAATCTTAATTTTTAATGGGTTTCTTAGAATATGGTATTTATGTCATATCCCAGTAAACCACCTGTACGTTGCGCGTACTCGTGGATTCACTTATCAGCATTCTTGTTTGGCCACTCATACAAGTGCGTCCACTGCATCTTTGCAGATTCCGCTATTCACAGACATTGAAACCATAATGCGCAAAGGCACAATAATATTCTGACTGTAGAACCCATACCCCATGGGCAGACGAGGAAAGGCGCAACAGTCGAAGACCTTGTACTTACTTGCGTGTTGGCAGATTAGGAAATGAATAGAAAAAAATAGACACTTCGCCAAAACTTGGCCAAACCTATTTCCACTACTGACGATATGATGCATACCTCCGGCTCGGTGCAAATAAATGACACAAACCTGTAACTTGTTATTAAATTTGTTTGATACGATGCGCGCAATGACTTCCGTGCTGATAAGTGAACGTATACTTTTGAAATAAAAAACAACATTCTCTTCAAGTTTCTCTGATTGTTACTGACCAAATAGTTTACTGGGATATAACTATCAATTGCATCAAACATTCTTATTAATTTTTAACATAACATAACTGTAACAATGAACATTTGCGGGTATCTATTTTATTATAGATAAGCAGTCTTCTGAAATAGCTGGTATAACTCTAACAGAAGCTGTTTCTATTGCTACCCAACCAACAGCAACTCTGTTGATTATTGTTACCCTTCTCGTTGTATTAGTCGCATTAATTCTTGGAATTGCAGCCTTAATATCACGACGCAGAAAACGAGGTATGATTGAAGCCCAAGCAGAATATCATAAATTAGTAACGTAGTGGGATAATTTGTATCATAAAGAAGCATGTTTGTAAATGGTTATCATTTATGTGTACGTTAATAATTTTATAATTTGACTATGTAAACGCACCAAATTTATTTTTATTTTTAACTATAAGTATGCTTTTAATATTTATTGTTTATATTTACTATATATTTATTTATTTATTTTAGTAGTGAATGTGAGAAAACTTTTGAACAAATTTTTTCGACAGCGCACTCACTTGCAAGACAAGATTGTCTTTAGATAAAATAAGTAGCGTTGTTTGTGTTTGTTTAATGTATATGGTGTTGTCTCTCTCATAAGACAATCATGTCTGAAGTGTGCGCTTTTCCTTATATCAGTATTAAACTTTTAATATCATAACATTGTTTGACTTAATCTACTTTTTTAGTTCAAAGTTATGTATATTATACTCATTTAAAGAGATTATTATTTTAGCTTTTTTGTTAATGATTAATAATATAACAACCCGGTAAACACAGTAACGTATATATAGGTTTTATTTAATATAGAAAAATTTACTTTTTAAAGAAGTTAAATTTATATTATATTTATATTTTTAACGTAAGATTACATAACAAAATGTAACTTTCGAGATAAATGTCTGACATCATGTTTCAAATTAAGTTAATAAATTTCAATGTCTTTTATATTTATTCAATGACTATATAACAAGACAATGTTATACTTCCGTAAAAAGGTAAAAGTATTACGTTAAATAATACATGAATATTCGTTTAGTGTTTAGCGGGATTTGTCTGTTTAATGACATAATTAAGAAAACTCTTACTAGTGATATTTTAGTTATTTTGTAAAGCACAATTTTGAGCATATCTCGTAGAATTCGCAGTTATTATAATTTCAATGTATTGTGTCACTATGGAATAGTTGCTTTTGTAATTGGAAATGTACTTTAGGTCTATGTACTTCATGTTTCCTAAATATATATATTTATTTTAAATATTGCTTTTTTACTATTTTTTGTTTAAATAAAAACACACATGCATATAAAGATGAATATACAATTTATATCTGGCTGCCAGGAATTCGCAATCGGCGTAGAGTGTGGGATCTACCAGTCAGTGCTACAACTGGTATAAAATTCAGCAACCTAATGGAAAGAAGATCTAGAACTAAAGACGGTTTCGAAAAAGTTAATACTGAAGAGAGTGATGAAGAACCAACTCCTACTACAAGCATGTTATCAACACCACAGTTTGCGTGATTTACCTAATTTATGAATTTTAACTTATTTAAACTTTTTTAAATTCATTTAGGGGGCGTCCATAAATTACGTGAGATGTTTAAGGGGGGGAGGGGGTCGAGTCAAATCTCATCTAATCTTCCGTTGGAGAGAGGGGGGGTCTCGGCAAATATCACGCAATTTTTTTTCTGATTGAAACAAAAAAAAATTATACTATTTTGGTCCATTTAATCTAGATTGTACATGCTTAAGGCCTGTCTCAGTATGGGACCGTATTTAAGCGAATTTCTGCCGGACGTATACGGGCTACTACGCTTTACCTATCCGAACCATGTAAATGTAATGAGATCGCTCTGGAGCTCTCAGACTGCACGCTACAAAGCCGTCCGAATACGGGCGGCACTACCTCGCACAGTAGAACCGAATAAAGGCGAATTTTATCCAAGCGTTATAGTCTCTCTTGAGACCGCGCATGATTCTCCATGGACTGAATTAGAGTAGATATTCTTTTTTTAATCACAGTAATGACGATTTAAGTATTCTATTGTTAAATTTTTATTACACTTATAATTAAACTCTCAGCAATATTGATTACTAGTCTTAACTAGTCGTAAATAAAAGCACGAAGCAAATTTTTTTTTTCTTTTTACAATAACAATCCAACGCGTTTACGTAAGAAACCCACATTTTGAAAAATCTCACGTGAGATTGGGGGATGGGGGAGGGGGTTGAATAAAATCTCACGACATCTCACCAGGGGGGAGGGAGGTACAGAAAATTTAAAAAAACACCTCACGTAATTTATGGACGCCCCCTTACTAGTTTTGATATACATAAATGTATGATTTTGATGAACGTTTAATTTCACTGTGTTCATTAATTTACAAATGTTAAAAATAATTAATTATCGTTCAATCAAAATGTTCAATAGACTGCAACTATTGCTCTTAAATAATGAAATAACGAACGTTCATTGAATTCCTCATGAGCGTGACAAGAGTTCGTACAAATTGTTTATCACACAAGAAATGACGGAAAAATTTACTAAGATGAACATTTCAAAGATTCATTGAGCGCACACCGTTAATTTAGAAGTAACAAACAAATTTTTCTTCATTTTTAAAGCCAAAGAAATGATCTATAGTGCAGGCGCTATAGGTAGTTGAGTATGCAAAATGTGAGGACCGGCAACTATGGTCGGATTCTTATACCTGAGACCCCAAATAACAACAAAACATATCTTGCCACCAGCTGTGATGGTCCCTTCCCGCTCCCTTCACATCCCCTCTCCTATACTTAGCAAATATCGGGTGTCTTGGTCTATGGTTCGATGGTTCTCATACAAAGAAACATTTTCTAGGATGCCATTTAGCTGCTGAATCACTGGGTGAAAGGATATGCGATATTTTGCGAAGATTTTATTACTTTTATTTTTATTTTATTTTTTTCATTTAACAATTCATCCTCACTTTCACCATTAGAAAAAAGTATAAATTATTACTGAAATAATCATTAAAATGATTTTATAGATTGTACTTAATACATTTCCTTTACAAATAAGAGTAGAGGGGTAAAAAAAAATGGACCAAATATTTGACCGGCAAGATCCGCATTATTAATTTTTGACCTTTTCTTAACTTAAATCCATTGGTGGAATTCGGTCCTCACATTTTGCATACTCACTTACCTCTAGCGCCCGGTCTACTAGTCTTAACAATATATTTTAATAAATAATTTACGATGGAACTTGTTAATCTATTGCTTAACACGTTTAAGAAGAACAAAATATGTTTTGTGTTCTTCCAAGGATTACGTAATATAATGTAAAATAACAACCTCTTCATTTTACTTATATTATATTCATTGTTATTAGCATTCAGACTTATAGAAAATTCTTTTTATTTGAATATACTATGAGCTCCTTATATGTTTAGGATCAGTACCAAAATTATATTTCAAAAAGAAAAAAAAAACCATTCCAATTAGAAAATAGTATTTGAAATAATGTGTAACCAACGTACTAAATCAAAGTAATTTAATAATTACAACCCACATAGATCTGAAACGATTGCAACTAATATATTCTCAAATTAGAACAATTAATAATTAAACTTAATTATAATATTTAAAATTGTATATTAAAAAAAATATCTATACAAAAATATAATTTCTTCTATCTAGTCAATGAAATATTTATACCTTATTTGTTATAAATTTTAACTGCAGTTAAAATGTGGTTTCTTGGTGATAGTATTGGATCAAAAACTGGTACTATTTCGCAATCAGTACCTGAAATTAAAAGTCTCGTTTATTATTATTATTATATTTAAACAATGCAAGCAAAGCATATCATAAACAGAACCAATTTTTAATTTGATTGTAATATTCTCTCCAGCTATTATAAGTAAAATATAAAGAATTTGAATATACTATTTATTTTTACATGTGCTTGACAATCTTATAAGGACTTTACATGTTTAATAAAACTGTAATTTGTTAAAAGAATTATTAAACGTCTAACGTACCTATAGTATTACTTTTATTAAATATTTTTTAACATATATATTGGTTTAGAAAAGTTAACAACATGCAAGCAATATAAATTTAAATATTGCAGTTATCTTAATTTCTGTGGAACATTTAATTAAAGTTGTTGCCGTTATAGCGCTTATATAGAAAAACCGAATATTATAATTGTAAATATAAGTATAAAAATATACCTTGTTCTTTAAGGAACATGAGTCTATCCAATAATATTGCTGTTTCTACTAAAGGAGCTAACATCAATCTCATAGAATAAAACATTACAACTCTCTTCCAATTCGCTAAATTTTCAACAGTTTCTTCTGCAAATATATCGGACTCTGGAATAATTACTCCAAGATTTTCTGTAGCCAATTTACAATACCTAGAAAAATAACACTTAAATACAGAGCTTTCATAACATTTTAAATAAAATATATTAAATTTAAAAGTTAAGTACTGTTTAAAGAATATATTATACACTTTTCTTATTGTTTACTTTAAATAGTAAAATGTTAACATTGCTTTTCATGTGCGTGTGTGAATAAATTGTTTTAATAAAAGCACCTTTATTTAATGACTACCCTAAAAACGATAAAAGCAAATAGATCAAACTTAAACTTATTAAATTGTATAATTTAAATTATTTTTTACTAATTTAAAGTAATAATAAAGTAGAATTACAAACAGTTTACTTCGGATTTAAACAAATAAAACAGTTCTCTCCTTATCTACTACTAAATATTTCTTACTGCTTAAAAGTGAGATTGTTCGTATGCTTCACACTTTTTAATCCAGAATGTTTTAGATGTGGCCAATGAGAAACTATAATTTTCTCTAAAGCAGCACGGTATGAATGCACCTACAACATATAATAAAATGGCACTTAATATATATTTTATAAGAATACATTATTTTAAGTTTAATTAAACAATATTATCTTCGACTATTGAAGACCGATGAATATATTAACTAAATATAACAAGTATTTTATTCTAATTTTATCATCTCTTAAGACTGATTTTCTGTGTTTAATTTTTACATTTCAAAAATTATTCTTAATAAGAAAATTTATTATTTTTATATATTTAATATTTACTACAAATTATTAATTTAATTATTTCATAAATTGCAACTATAAACTTGTAAAATACAGAATATATAAATCTGTTTGATAATATGCTATAAATTTTATATTATAAGACCTTTATATAATTAATCTAGAGTTCAATCATTATTAAAAATATTTAGATACACATATATATATTGTAAAATAGACTTATGTATTAAACAATGTAATATAAAAATGTGTAAAAATAAATGTAGTATGAATTAAAAATGTGATTTATTTACTCTTAAAAATCTTAGAGAGTTATGTTTAGAGAAGTTTTAATGTAATAGGTTGAAAACATACTTGCAAATCATGATAATCACCTGCGCGAAGTCTTTTTGCATAAATTTCAATAGCGTGACACGCAAGTTCTCTTGAGGTATAACTTAATTGATGATTGTGAATATTAGAAACGAATTCACTTAGTGGATACCCCCGAAAATTACATTCAGAGCTGAAATAGAAAATAATTTAAAAGGTCTAGCAGAAGAATATTTGAGACATCTAGATACATTTATGCAACTTAGCTTACCCATCCGCTAAAGTGGATATTTTCATATAACAACATCCAGCAATATTAATAAACAATACTTCAGAACATTTAATAAACGTATTTATTAGATAAACTGCTAGATCACCACAAGGATGCAATCCTACCAGCCCAAATGAAAATGGTTCATCAACCGTTAACCCGAAAGAATGTCGAATATCCTAAAATGAATACAATTATATTATAGAAGAACTCTTAACATAATTAACATTTTCTATTTGTGTACAAACTTTAATTAACTGATCCGGATTCAAATCTTTTGTTAATTTAACATTCAAATGTGTTGGTCGGCAAAGCTGACTCATTTTAGACGCCGACAAATGTTTCGAAGCTGTAACTTCCAACTCCTTATCCAGTTTCCTATGTTTTACAAGCATTACGTTTCGCAATATTTGTTTTTGTGTAATCGTCATAGAATAGTTACCTTGCTTGTTTGGAAAGCGCTTCCTGGGCTTCCATGCAGCATACTTTTAAGCCGTAGCCATACGCTAAAATTCTAGCTAAATGTCCTAAGCCTGATCCGAAGTCAACAATATAAGAGCAACCATTCTGCTTAGCTGTTTTTGAGCATAAAGCTGCCATATGTTTAATTTCATGTCTCTTTTTATGTTTTACATGTTTTGTAAACAGATTTTGAAGTCGAGGATGTGTAAGACAAGATTCCTCAATTGAATCATTGTTAATAACTGATTCATTTGTATTTTCCTTGATACTTGGAATACGAGGAATATTTATGGCCCCTAAAGTTTCACGCAAAGCAAGTGCTGATAATGGCCAGACATGATTTAAATTTTTGCTATCAATATAATTACCTATTTCTACTATATCAATAGTTTCAAATAAAGTTCTCCATGTACTAGGCAAATCATCAAAGTGATTCTTGACGTATACATCCTAAAATATTGTATTGCTTTTTTAGGTTATGTGTTAGAATAATATTGTTTCTTTATTATATTACTTACGAGTACATAAGAATTTAAAATATTGCTGTACATTGAAAATAATTGACAAGCATTTCTTATATTGCTTTTATATTTATCGAAGTCACTCATTTTTCTACGATTTTTAATTGTTGTTTACTTGACTTACACCTCCTAACAGATATTCAATAGGACTTCGCATTGTCAAAAATGTCATTGTCATAAACTGACAGAATTAATTGTTAAAAACTCCACATTGTTTTACTAAAAGAATACAACAATCTCCAACTTCTTATTATTATTCTGGCTAACTTACAAGTAAAGCATGTTTTGATAAATTATTGCAATATACAATAACTTAATATAGCAAGTTACAACAGTAAAAATAAAAACACAATAATTATAAAATCATAACGCTAACTTTATTCGAATAAGCTTGTACATATTCCTTATATTAATTTTCAGATCTTAATGCTGTGAGTTATTTAAATATTTAAACAAATAACGACTTAGGATATATTACAACAAGAATAAAGATATGCATAAAATTAATTTTTAGACAGAAAATCTATCTTTGCCTGAAAAGTACATTAATTAATTATTAATCATCTTCCCAATTCAACAAATGTACTTTATGCTTACACTAAAAGATTATAAAAAATTAAACTTTACGTCAATAATACAATATTCCTTAATACTTCTCGTCTTGCTCAATTTCTTCTTCCTGTTCATCTTCGAATTCGTTTTCATCCTGAGCAGTGGCTTCCTGGTATTGTTGATACTCTGAAACTAAATCGTTCATGTTGCTTTCAGCTTCTGTGAACTCCATCTCATCCATACCCTCTCCGGTGTACCAATGCAAGAAAGCTTTTCTTCTGAACATAGCAGTGAACTGTTCAGAAATTCTCTTGAAGAGTTCTTGAATGGCTGTGGAGTTACCAATGAAAGTGGCTGACATCTTAAGACCTCTTGGTGGAATATCGCAGACTGCAGTCTTTACATTATTTGGAATCCATTCTACGAAGTAGCTGCTGTTTTTGTTTTGAATATTGAGCATCTGTTCATCGACCTCCTTCATTGACATACGCCCTCTGAAGACGGCAGCCACTGTTAAATATCTTCCATGTCGTGGATCGCATGCAGCCATCATGTTCTTGGAGTCGAACATTTGTTGTGTAAGTTCTGGGACCGTTAGAGCTCTGTATTGCTGACTTCCACGAGATGTTAATGGGGCGAATCCAGGCATGAAGAAATGTAAACGGGGGAATGGTACCATGTTTACAGCTAATTTACGAAGATCAGCGTTTAACTGTCCAGGGAATCGAAGACAAGTTGTAACTCCAGACATTGTAAGTGAAACCAAATGATTTAAGTCTCCGTAGGTAGGTGTTGACAGTTTCAATGTTCTGAAGCAAATGTCATACAAAGCTTCATTGTCAATACAGTAGGTTTCATCTGTGTTTTCCACAAGCTGATGTACAGACAATGTTGCGTTGTAGGGCTCCACGACTGTATCTGATACTTTTGGAGAAGGTACTACAGAATATGTGTTCATAATTCTGTCGGGGAATTCTTCACGGATTTTAGAGATTAATAAAGTTCCCATACCCGATCCAGTACCACCACCCAATGAATGGGTCAGCTGGAAACCTTGAAGACAGTCACATGACTCAGCCTCCTTGCGAACTACATCAAGAACGGAGTCTACAAGCTCAGCTCCTTCAGTGTAATGACCCTTAGCCCAATTATTTCCAGCTCCAGACTGTCCGAAAACGAAGTTGTCTGGCCTGAAAATTTGTCCAAAGGGTCCTGAACGAACTGAATCCATAGTACCAGGTTCCAGATCGACTAGGACAGCCCGGGGTACGTATTTTCCACCAGATGCCTCATTATAGTAGACATCAATACGTTCCAATTGAAGATCGCTGTCTCCATGGTATGACCCAGTGGGATCAATTCCATGTTCATCAGAAATAATTTCCCAAAACTGTAATTAAAAAAGTTTATGAAAATACATATAAAAAACTTATTAATCATTTAATTAATGAAATAAGTTACGAGAAGTAATTTATTAAATTTATCTAATTAGAAAGCCGTTACTCATAATTCAAAATGCCGGCCGGTTAGCACATAGGCGTCCTTATGTGCAAACACAAATTAACTGTTCTTTTAATGTTATTTTTTATAGAAATTGTGTTTTAATTTGTTCCTACCTTAGCTCCAATTTGGTTTCCGCATTGACCAGCTTGAATGTGTAAGATTTCCCTCATTTTCTAATGTTAATTTTATAGATTAAATTAATTCAAGAATATACAAGTTAATAGGGCGAGATCGCGAACAGCAAAGAAGTGTTAAAAACCGTTTGAGATTTTAGACCACCAAACGTATATAAATTCTGAGCAGCCAGCTAATCCACTCATTGGATTCTGCGTCCGGAAGATGCATTGAGAGCAAAGTTATATATTTAAAAAATAGATGGCTTCTGTGGTAATTGCGCAATATTTAATTTAAAATAATGATAAAGGCTGTAAATAAACAATTATAATTGATTATAATATTCTTATTTATGTATAATATCAATAAATTTAGGTTTTCTACTTCAAGAATATTATCCTGATTTTGCACTCTTTTCTTTTTAGAAACAGATCTAAAAAATAAGATCAATAAAGCATTAAAAAAAACCTTTTTATGACTAAAAAACACAATAAGATTAACGATTTAAGCAACTTACTGCATTCTTGTTAGTATCAATAATTTGTTAACACCTTTGTATGTATGTATTTTAATTAATCACATCTTGAACGCCGAGCGGAGATCACATAAAAATTTTTAAACTCATTAAAATATGAAACTATAAAATATTTAAAACTTGGAATTTTTGAGAAAAATCGATTTTTATTGTTCATTGCAAAAGGAAGAGCTAAGTTCTGAAAATATTTTGAGTTTTAATAAAAAAGAAGGCTTTTACCAGCAAGGTAAAAAGTCGCCATTAATATAACAAAAGGAGTTTGCTGAATTTAATGTTATCGAAAAGTTAATAGACTTGGTCAATGGAACATTAGGAATAAATTGTAACTGCAGAGCAGATACTGTATCGGTTGAACAACAACGTACTGTTGATTTCTTGCGATCTTAACCCTGTTAGATAACTTTTGCGATAGCCATGAGTTCAAGAACAGCGTAATGTAAATGTTGCAGTTTTATATTAATAATGTAGTTAAAATAAGTTACCTTCAAAAATATTACATTTAATGTAACTAAAAAATCTTAGTTAAGAATTAATCAAATAAGATATTAGATTACAAATAATATATTTTATAGTTATGAAATACATTTATTTATATTAATTATTAATACAATACATGTAAGTCAGTAAATTTATTTCTTAGCGGCAGCAGCTTCGTCTTCACGGGCATATGATTGCAATAATTCTTGTTTCTTAGAAGCAATCCTTTCCTCACGACGTTTACGTGCCTCGCGGACCTTATTTCTTCTGGCCTCAGCTTGGTCACTAAGCATTTTGGAGCGTGCTTTCTCTGCCTTCTTTTTGTGAATGTATTCCATCAAGACACGTTTATTTTTGAACACGTTACCCTTGGATTTCATGTATAGAGCATGGTAAAGATGACGATCGATTTTTTTAGCATCACGATACTTTTTCAATAACCGCCTAAGGACACGCATACGTTGAACCCAGAGAACCTAAAATATATTAAACACTTATTAAATAATCATAAATAGAATTTATTTATATACATTCAGAAAAATAGATAATCAGTTTTAAAAATATATAATTAGAATCACAATGGTTCATAAGAGGTGTCAGAAATAAATAAATCATCATGTTGATCAGTTTTGTAACAGTATATTTATATTGTGTTACACACCTTTTGGGGCATACGAGCGTTTGCTGTACCCTTCCTTTTACCAAATCCACAATGACGACCCTTCCTGCGGGCTTCGGTGTTTTTGCGGACTCGTGATCGGGAATGCACAGCTACAGGTTTTTTGATGATGAGACCATCCTTGATCAATTTACGGATGTTTTGTCCTATAATTATGAATTAAGAACAAACTTAGCAAAATAACATATGTTGTTTAACAATAAAATAAATGTTAACTTCTCAGTTCCATTTATTAAGTTTGATATCACATTGATTCATTAGAGGTGTCAGAAAGTTTGATCATCATTTAAAGAAAACTATATACAAATGCATAGAATTAAACTTACTTGAGTTTGTGTTTGCGATCTCATTAATTTCATTAGGATCAAGCCAGACCTTCTTTTTTCCGCACCTCATAACAGAGGCCGCAAGCCTCTTCTGAAGCTTGAGCGAACTGTAAACACAACGTGTATATTAAAAACATATCAAAAGACATAGTTACATAGATTAATTGTTATTAATAAATTGTCTCCAAGTGTGTGCCTGTCTAAATATGTTTTATAAACTTAGCCAGGGCATAAATTGGACGTTTGATCTCCGAATACCAATAGCACTATGAGAGCATAAGCATATTCAAACAGTGACTCTGGTTCGGATACATTTTAGGTTATAATTCTAATTAGGTTCAATATATTAAAATAGAAGGAACAAAACAAATTTAAGATATTATAATAAGTATTTGGTAACACTTTATTTTAGATTATGTGGAACATTAAAATTCGAGATAAATTAAACAAATTAAAAATATTTCACCATGTGGCGAATTAAACTTCAACAAATTTTCACTTTAGTTTTACATAAATACCTCATATTTTATTTTAATCAATAAACCAAGTAACAATATTAAAATTAGGTATAACACATAACAGTTTTAGTTTAAATATGATTTATAATTATTATTTTAAGAAAGTACCTCATTGTGTTTGTGTGCTTGCTTCACTTCGACGTATATAAAAAGGAAGTACAAGAATTAAAATGGCTGCCTTGTTAGAGTTTCTGGGGCATGTTGGGATATACATTTATGTTAAAATTAAAATATTTAAAAGTAAAAGAAATAATTAATGAAATATATGTAAAAAAATATACTTATTAATTATTATTTTAACTTTTTTCATTTTGTTTTTTCTGTAGTTTTTAATTTATATATTCTTATTCTTAAATCGGAGTATTGAAATTATAAGAAAAAGAAGAGATAAACATTTTGTAAATGGCGCAACTTATGTTAGTTTTAAATTTATAAATTGAAATGTGTTTCACAAAATATACAATCTTATAAAATGCAATTTATACAATACAATTTTTCGTATCTATATTTTAAATAAATTACTAAATCATTTTCATATTTTCTTGAAAGTTCACTATTGCAAATTGCGTTCTCACGAGGCGATTTTATTTGAACGACCTTGTTGAAGAAGAAATTTATGTATTTACTACAATCGTCAGATAATAAATAGTGTAAAATATCCATTTATAAATTAATACTGAAGGAGAGATCACAGTTTTAAAATGCCGCTGAATACAGTTGTGTAAAGGACTGTAATACATTTATTAACGCGGCTTAAATTTCTTTCATTTTTTTTTAACGTCGACTTACTTACTGTTACTATGTTATTACTTAAACAACACCGCTGCTTAATAGCTGTGTGATTATAATTTGTAAACAATCAATTAAACGACAAAATACTACTATAATTTTTTCTTATAAGTAGCAGAAGGAAAGTTTCATGTTACATCAATAAACTAAAAATAAAGAAATGAAAATTACTTTTTTTTTTTAGTAATTATTATTTAATGTTATTACGTTATTAGTATATAAATATATCTGTCACAAATATACTATGCCGGTTTAACAATTCTATAGTAGAAAGAAAGTATCTCAGACTACATGAAAATATTATTTGTGTTAATACAGAAAAGGTTCGAATCTTCGCTTATTTGTTATTAATAAATAATAAAATAAAGACAACTTGTTAAAATTTGTGTATTTGTATTTCTTTAATATATTCATCGTTCTTCTTACAAATGATATATATTACAAAAGATAGTATACATCTTTATCTATTTCACTTACACATTAACGTAGTATATACCTGGTCTGTAAATTGAAAAAAGAAAGAATAGTTACACTGTCGAAATGTAAGGCAATAAATAGCGCTATGGGCTTGTGTCCTATGACTTAATTTCTATAAAACTGTACTATATATTGATAAAGTTGGTTACTAGAACCTCAAATGTCCAATTGTTTTTTAATAACTTCTTATATTTCAGGAGATATTAACAATTAAAAAAGTCATTTTTTCTCTTTAATTATTAAAGGGATTCAACGTTGTACAACATTCCAAATGCAAGTGACATCAGAAACGCTGCCAACCTTACAGCTCATAAATCTCTGCTATATGTATTTATATATCAAAATATCACAGCTATTTCAAGGAATAATAAAATTTCAATATTATGTCTGCCGTAACAGGGTTAAATAAAATAAAAACTTATTATTCTTTGACTTGACTTGATTATTTCGACTACCAACAGCTACAAAACATTACCATAGCACTGACCTACTCAGCAAATAACTAACGTTAAAATGCATTTCACGTCATACAATTGGCCGACCATTTCTAGCGCTAAAACTACAATTCAAATTTTTAATTGCTATATCTCCGTCAATATTTAGATATTTAATAAAATGACACGCCAATACACATTTATTAACATCAATTTCAATCAACAATTGAAAAATCGACCACTAAAAAATGAGGACACAAGCCCATTTCTGAAATTATACTAACGGTTTTCTTTGAAGAGTTCCTCCCATGATAATTGGTCGGCCTTTAGCAGAACATGAACTATCCAAAATTTCCTGATAATTCTGGCATCGTTTTCCAGCATATTGGTTTGCGTGCCTTATAGAATCAGCGAAATATTGATGGGAACGAGTATGAGAGCAGCTTCCTATGAACAAAAAATTCCATACCCATTAAAAACAAATTTTCATTTTAAAATTCGTAAAAAATTCTTACCAGCAAGATCTAAACCGCATCCAGGTTGTTTACCACCTCCATTAGGGTAGAAATCAGCATGTCCAATTGGTTCTCTCATTCCCAAACAACCACCATTTGTATGTATAATTTCGACATATTGTGCATTACTTCCATCAATTCGTTGTTTTTTGTCCTTATAGTTGAATAGTGGAAGAGCTGGGTCTAAACCAATTACGCTTGCAACACGACCTTTTAGTGTAGCTGCAGCAAGACCTGCTATATGAGCCCCCAAACTATGCCCAGTAATATGAACTTTATTCAAATTTAAGCCTTTTCTATTTAAAAATGATATGAAACGTCCAACAATTGGTCCAACTTTTTTGACGTTTTGTCTTGCGAAGAAGTAAAGCGTACTGCCCGATGCCCCTTTAGACCAGTCAACCACAATAATATTGTAATCGCCAGTAGATAGGAATGCTATAAACAATATAATAATAATTTATCTCCGCAAAATAATGTAGAAAACATACAAGTTATCAATATATTAATTCTTCTACGCCTAATGTTATTGCAACACAAATAACACATTACTAATCTTACCCTCACGGATATCCTTATTTAGGAAGCTACGAGCACTGCTTAAAAATCCATGAATAATAAAAACAGTAGGATGAGAAAAGTCAATATTAGAATTAGAAAGATTTTTATTGTTAAACATCAACATCAATTGCGGATCATCAGGATTTTTTCTAAACATTAAACAAATATATTATTAATATTAATAAACAATCAAAAAGTTAGGTTAGAAAAAATATATGATGAAAAATTTACCTCGTATAAAGGAAAAATTTAACTTCTACTTTCCCGAGTCGTCTCTGATGGGTTAGGAGTGTCACATTAGGAGTAGCCAAACTTATATTATGAAGAACACCATGTTCATCAGGAAAAAGCATCCATTTTGCTCCTGGGTGATATTCTTTAGGTATGTTCGCGGTGCTATTTAAGGTTATTTCAACGGTTTTGTTTGTAATTATTTTTATGGGGCCGTTTTTTACAGTCACGTTTGTCCTATGCTCGGTTTTCTTCAAGGTAATGGTAACATTTTTCTCTGCTTTCATCGTACTACATTTGGCTAAAAATTAAAAACATTGTAACTTTATTTTTTAACGTTTTCTTTGACGTAACTTTATTTTGTAACTTTTCATTTGTGTAACAAATAAATGAATATCACACTAGTCCAATTCTTGACGCATTACGTAAGAGAAGAAGTTACAAAATAAAGCAGTATAACAATTCAAATCAAAAGAAGGATGTGCTCTAATCGTTTTAAATTTCGTGACTGATTTTAAATTGTAACTGAATTTATTCGCTAAGTTACAGTTTTTGGAGAATTTTGGTTGAAATAAATTTAGGAAAGAGATTTAATGAAATGATTTAATTTTGTAAGTAACATTTTTTATTATTCTTTAGAAATATTATGATGTTACAATTAATTAAGCAATTACTATTTAATATGGATTTCTAATTACGAAATGAAAATAAAATATCTGACGAAATATTTGTTTAGTTAATACAGCTGTTCATTGTCTATAATCGCTTTTTATTTATAATGAAGTAACATTTACGTAAGCGATTCGTTTAGATTTATTTTTTTAATTTATTTTTTATTTGATGCGATTCCAATAACATGGTCATATTCGCCTGAAGTTAATTTATTTTAAGTAAATTTGTCCTTTAGTTCACCACTGATGTTGTGTTTGGTTCTTTGGGTTTGATATTGTGCACTGCAAAGCAAGCAACTTTAGATTTTTTTTAGAAATCAAAAGTTTGCATTTCTTTCACATAACAAAGTAATTTTATATGTATTGTATATTATTATAAAGAACGCCCCACGCTTTTATTATTAAAATTACCCTAACTACATGTAAAATTAAATGTAATATTTTATTTCTTACTATAATGTGATATATACTGTGTTTAAAATGGGAATAAAATACTTATCAAAATAAAAAAGCTTAAAAACTTATTACCCAGTGCAGGAAGGGCTCAACTTACGCGGATTCATGAATACGCGGATATTGAAAAGCGAAACATACGTTTGTACATATGTGTATTAAATAAACTTATGTTTCCATACATTTTCTATAAAAACAGTAAGTTTATTCGAAATTTCGTTTCAGATATAGTATTAACAACCTCTTAGTGATGGTGCTTAGGTACTATTTGACTTACCCGGTTTCTCAATTTGCGTGGAAATCGCTGAAACAAATTAACCGTATAAGTTGAAGTATTACAACGTTTTTGATAACTCATATTTCTCGAATTCTGTAAGACTTAAACATATTTCTTAGTGATATATTATTGATACTCATAAAGAGTGTGGGAGCAAAATTTGAGCCCGATAGCTTATCAGGAAATAACTTAAAAACAATTGCAAAGTTTTGACACTAGCTACAAATGAGCACCTGTTAAAAAATGTATTAAATTTGTAATTAACATACCTGTACAACTTCCGAAAAATAAGATGAAGATTATAACGTATATCTTCATTTTTAATAAGAAGAAATTTGCTTAGATACTCATAAAGACGATTTTATAGATATTCTTAGTTTTTCGAATTAAGTTTCGATGCTTAAAACTTGCATGTATAAAGATGAACCAATCACGATTAGTACTGGAACACAAAGAACATTTCTTTGTGATAAATATAATATAAGAACATCTTTAAATAAATATTGCTTAAGATTCTATAGAATATTGCATATGAACATGTGTGCATTTGTAACGCCTGCATTTCGCAACACCTTTTACACTAAGGAAAAAATATAGAAGAAAATAAAAACAACTGGTATTGTTCAAACAAGGAAGAAATGTACGAAAGGTTGTGCCATTTGTTTTGAGACAATAGCATTGATTAGAGTTTTGAAAGAATTATCGTTGCCTGGCAGTAAATATGGAAAATTTTGTTAGTAGCATGAAAAGGAGAGAGGAAAACAAAGAGAAATAATTATGGAGAGTAAGAATATGATACAGAAATTAATAAAAAACACAATATAACTCTTAAATAACATAAAAGCTTATTATTCTTTGACTTGACTTGATTATTTTGACTACCAACAGCTACAAAACAATACCACAGCACTGACCTACTCAACAAATAATTGACGTTAAAATGCATTTCACGTCATACAAATATGGCGGACCATTTCTAGCGCTAAAACTACAATTCAAATTTTTAATTGCTATATCTCCGTCAGCATTTAGATATTTAATAAAATAGACACGCCTGAATTTCGCAACACTTTTTACACCAAGCAAAAAAATATAGAAGAAAATAAAAACAACTGGTTTTGTTCAAACAAGGAAGAAATGTACGAAAGGTTGTGCCATTTGTTTTGAGACAATAGCATTGATTAGAGTTTTGAAAGAAGTATCGTTGCCTGGCAGTAAATATGGAAAATTTTGTTAGTAACATGAAAAGAAGAGAGGAAAACAAAGAGAAATAAATATAGAGAGAAAGAATATGATTAAAAACACAATATAACATCAAAGACATATTTTACTTTTATTTTTCTTATACAATGCATTTTAAAAATCTTCATCCCAAAGCAAATGGTTGTTTGTCTCCAGTTGCGACATTGTACACACCCAATCTGATATAGAAACAATAGTATTAGAGTTTTACCATATAATATAGATGATTTACTTGTGAAACACTTACTCCTTTCCGTGTATGTGTCCTCCCATAACAGTTGGCATCCCTGTTGGATAGCAGTTCTTATCCAAAATTTGTTGGAAGCTTTGACATCTATTCGCTCTAAACGGTCTGATGAAAAATCTTATGGATTCAGCAAAGAATTTATGTGCGCGACTATGTGAACAGCTGCCTGTTACAAAAAAATGATTTGATTAAAACTCAGATGAAATACAGAGAGTGCTAGTGACATAACCTTACCTGTAAGATCAGTGCCGCATCCTGGTTGTGAACGACCACCATTAGGATAAAAGTCTGCATGTCCAAGAGGTTGCATAACTCCAAGTAATCCACCATTTGTGTGGATAATTTCGACGTATCGAGCATTGCTGACATGAATGCGTTCATATATATTGTCAAGATTAAACAAAGGGAGAGCAGGATCTAATCCAACAACGCTGGCAACTCTACCATTAAGTGTTGCAGCTGCTAAACCTGCAACATGAGCTCCCAAACTGTGTCCAACAAGATGAAGGTTGTTAACGTTCAATCCAACTCGTTCCAAGTAAGAAATAAACCGTCCAAGAAACGGAGCAACCTTTTTGACGTTTTCCCGGGCGAAAAAGTACAGAGTGTCTAGTGATGCTCCTTTCGACCAATCGATCAGAATGATGTTGTAATCGCCGGTGTCAAGATATGCTGCAAGATGTAGAAATTGATATTTAGCGAACTCAAATTCATATGAATCTACTTTAAGGGCTTGTGTCCTATGTCTTAATTTCTATAAAACTGTACTATATATTGATAAAGTGGGTTACTAGAACCTCAAATGTCCTAATATTTTTAATAACTCCTTATATTTCAGGAGATATTAACAATTAAAAAAGTCATTTTTTCTCTTTAATTATTAAAGGGATTCAACGTTGTACAAATTCCAAATGCATGTGACATCACAATTGCTGCCAACCTTACAGCTCGTAAATCTCTGCTATATGTATTTATATATCAAAATATCAGATATTATTTACAGCTATTTCAAGGAACAATAAAATTTCAATATTATGTCTGCCTTAACAGGGTTAAATAACATAAAAACTTATTATTCTTTGACTTGACTTAATTATTTGACTACCAACAGCAACCAACTCAACAAATAACTAACGTTAAAATGCATTTCACGTCATACAAATATGGCCGACCATTTCTAGCGCTAAAACTACAATTCAAATTTTGAATTGCTATATCTCCGTCAACATTTAGATATTTAATAAAATAGACACGCCAATACACATTTATTAACATCAATTTCAATCAACAATTGAAAAAACAACCACTAAAAAATGAGGACACAAGCCCATTTAAAATGTAATTTTTCTTACCATCTCTTATATTGACATTCATTGAACTCTCTGCTTTGTTGAGGAATCCGTGAGAGACCATTATTGTAGGCAGCTTGAAATTTATGTTGGAATCTATCACACTTGCATCATTGTCTAATTGTAGCATTTGTGCGGACTTAGGATTCTTTCTAAACATTAATATCAATCAATATCAATTATTGATTTATTGAGCAATGGGTTTGTGAACCATGTCTTAATTTCGCGTTAATGTTATAGAAAAGTTCAAGATATAAGTCACATCCGCTAACAACTCTTTTGTACAACAGAGCATGAAAGAGATAGCATACTTAACACAGAATTCTTATCCATATTATAAATAACTGACTTAATGCTTAATAGTACGACATGTTACGTCATAAATATGGCCGACATCTGTATTGCTATATCTCCGTCAACATTTACATATTTATTAAAAAAAAAACTAACGACAACTATTTCAATCAAAAATTAATAAATCGACTCCTAAAAAATGAGTGTGAGGTCAATGGTACACCTGAAGGCTGGACTGAGATTATTTTTAATCAGATAAACTACCTTGTAAATAGATGAAATTTCACATCCAAGTTCACGTCGAAGAATGGTTCGTAATCAGATTCCGGTTTTGTTAAACTTATGTTGTGGAGAACACCATCTCCATCAGGAAACATCATCCATTTTTGTCCTTCATGATACTCCTCTAATGGAAAAGTGCTAACTGCAAATTAGAGACATATATTCGTATTTAAATTTTATATCTTACATAAAATATACATAGTCTTTGGTAGATAAAGTAGCAAATTAACGGTTTGCATCTTTAATAATAAATAACGCGGCAAATTCAAATATGACTTCGATTTAAATAATAAGAAATTTCTACCGTAATAGCTGAATGATTAGACTATGTTATTACCTGTGTAAAGCTCCAAGAACAAAACCAGAATTAACGTTTTTCTTAGCATGGTTCAACTTACTCTACTCCACGTGCACTGAAGAAGATATTGGTTACTAAACAATAAAAGTTGAATTGCGCGGTATTATATATTATCAATCTTGAATACAATCTATTGTACTTATTGATATATATAGATAAAGGCAAGGTTGTTTTAGAGTTTCGTAGAATAGTTTAAATCTCTTAATGGTATTTTTCTGTATCTTTCAATCTTTGTAAATCTATTTATAAGTATTATGTATTAATTTAAATAATTTGTGTCCGCTGATACAATTGTAGATAGATAGGCATCCTGTGAACAAATTGATATATTTTGATACGCACTTAAAGCGACTGTGAATTAGGTTGCAATCTGTATAGGCGTAATCAGCAATGAGCTACTGCTTAATAGATGTCGCCAGTAAGAGCAACTGATGCATAGATTATTTTTGCTTAATCATATGATACTATTTAATATTACTTTGAATATAAATTTTCTACGAATGCTTGCTTTTACTACGCCAGAGTATGAAGGCCTACACATTTAATTTATCTAAGATTTAAATCTTGCTGTATTAACGCTGTGGGAACTAGAGGTGTGAACCTTGGCTAGAAAATTCCATGAAAGTTGTCTAAAGGTTACATATTAACAAGTTTACATTATTAAAATACCTTTTAAACAACAGTTGGTGTTGTTTTTATTACCTTCTCCCATTATATTAATTTTCTTAACTGTTTCAATATAGTAATTATACCGTTTTACAATTTCTATAATCTCCATCATTTACATCCAGCATCAATTTTAGTTCTAGTACAGGAAATATTTTATCGCCATTGATGATATCTGCGTCTTTTAACAATATTTATAAAAAGTAAAGTTAAAATCCAACAGAAAGAATTCATGCATTCAAATAATAAACTGTAATTGTTATAAAAATATTATGGTTAGTGTATAAATTTAACGTAGTTTTGTGAGAAAATTATACAATAAGAAACAAGTAAGTATGCAAAAGATGTCAAATCTGAGTTGTGTTTATTATAAATTCTTCAATATTTCAAATTTAGATTTGTAATTTGAAAGATTGCCTGCCAGAAACGCTGATGCCACTAAACTTACATATTCAGTTCAGTGGAAGAACTTCGACTTGTTGCAGTTATGCGATGCTTATTAAAATGTGACATTTCTTTGATTTTGGTTGCTTGTCAATTATTTAAAAATAACTATACTTGATCTAATTATTTTAATAGAAGACGTAGTGATAAATAATGGAGAGTCTTTCTGACACCACAGGGTTAGTATTCTGTAATATATTGCTTTATTTACAATATATAAATTTTTTGACATAATGAATATTTCTAGATTGCATTAGTACTATATTTTGGGCAATAATAAAATATTATGTGGCAGAATATATGGGCCATCATCTTCAACACCATTCAACACGGTATGTTACTGATGTTAAATGTGGTAACTTAGTATTTTTGAACTTATCAAACTTAACCTCATTTTATAATACTGAAAGCTATATATTCTGAATACGAGCACAAATGTTAATTAAAAAGTTGTATTAAATCATAAATATGGTTTAAAAGAAAGATGACTTATCTATAAATTCTAACTCAGTATAATTTAAACTCATTTAATAATGATCGTGCATTAGTATTTGCTTATCATAAATATAAGAAAATATTATTTATACAACAGAATCAATTGTATTTACAGATATAAATGGTTTACTATATTTAAGATAATTGATTTTTATTTATTACTTTTTAGAAATAAACCTGAACTTCCAATTCTTATGGAAACATTGGAAATAGACAAAATTGATGAAGAAGATATCATCCCAAATAGTTCCTCAGATGATCCACCGAAAAGAACTCTCCGAAGTGCTGTAAGAGGTACTCCAAAAATGACAGCTACACCTTCATCAAGGAAAAGGACATATTCTTCAGCATTTGATGAAACGAATCCGGAGCGATATTATCTTTCAGTTAACAAGAAATTGAAGTCTACACATATTAATTTAGAAACAATATTTGAGGAACCTCTTCAAAAATTAGATAAAGTCACTTTTCTTGGTCCACGAAAATTAAATCGTTCATTAACTTTTACGAACCCAGTACCAAAAAAGGATAAAATTAAATCTAAAAAGAGAGTAGCAAAAGTTAAAAAGCATTTTCCGAATAAATACAAATTAAGAAAAGTGTCTGATGAACAGTTTAAAAATAAAATGGATAGTTTGTTAGAAATGCTAGACTGATTATTGCGAGAATTAATTTTTATATATCTTAATAATGATTAAAAATGTTAAAATAATAAAATTAAACGAAATTTATATTGTCATTAATTTGAAAAATAGTTTCACGTCTTTTCAAGTAATGCAATACAACTATTTTTTATTATTATTTTATTTGTGTTATTGTTTTGTATTGTTCTAAGGTGTACCTGTAAGAAGAATGGAAAAAACTTGAAATTTACTATTAGTGACACTTTTTTAAATATTGTTCACATGTCGCTTTAGAATTTGTGAGTACAAATAGTAATATATTTGTATATGGTTCAAAATAAACATAATTTTTTTATAAATCATCTTTTATTGTTTCTACTTGTTGCAATAAATTAATTTCTTTGTGGTGACATGTTTTACACCATTATCAAATACATATTATATATGATTATAAAATACTTAACGAGGTCTTATATACATAGTTTAATGGATAAAAAAAAAACATATTTTGTTTGCATATTTTAAAGCTGTTTATTATATATATTTAATAAAATAATAAAGAAAAAGTTTTGTAAATGTATGACATTCATATATAATTATCCATTCCTTTTTTGTTTTAACCATGAGCGAAGGGAGAACTGCTTCCGGTTGTCAAATGGAAAACTCCATTCACACTGAAAAAAGAAATATTCATTACAAACATTTTGAAGAGATATGTATCTGTTAGAAATTCTTAGTCATACTTTTAAGAAACTTATAAAGAACTACAAAATAATTCTTTTAATTTTAATAGTGAAAATATCTAATGTAGCGCCACAATAACTGATGATCTTATGGTGAAAAACTAAACTATTGAAAGCGTGTAGTCTTTTCAATATTATGACAATATCATTTAAAATTGAGGCAGTAGATATTAGAATGAATACTAACCCGTGATTGACAATAATTCCAGCCATATCAGCAGGATTTCCAGAAGCAACGCAATTATTATTGACAATTTGTTGGAAAGTTTGACATCTGGTTGATCTAAAAGGTCGAGTGTGATGTCTTACGGAATCAGCAAAGAATTCGTGAGCACGGCTATGGGCGCAGTTACCTATAAAAGAATTTCATTTAAAGTTGTTTCTCTTTTAATTATTTATTTTAATTTCTAAAGAAAGTAGTGTAATATTTACCAACGAGGTCAATTCCGCATCCTGGTTGAGACCGTCCTCCGTTGGGATAGAAATCACCATCTCCTAAGGGATCCATAAATCCAAGAAGTCCTCCATTAGTGTGAATAATTTCTACGTAATTTGCATTTCCTGTGTTGATACGTTCATTTGCAGCACCTACAGAGAAAAGTGGAAGTGCTGGATCTAGACCAACAACGCTGCTGACTCTTCCTCTAGCAGATGCAGCTCCTAATCCTGAGATGTGAGCACCAAGACTGTGACCAACCATATGTAGTCTATTTAGATCAACTCCAGCATCTTGTAAGAAATTAACAAATCGTCCAACATGTGGACCAACTTGTCGTACATTTCCTCTTGATGTTGTGTACAAACTGTTTGCGCCTGCAGCCCAGTCAATAACAATAACATTGAATTCACCTACTGCGTGGTATGCTGTAAGAATAAAATAAATAATTATGTTAAATGAATGAAAAGTTTAAATAATATACAATTATATAATTCAATTATTAATCTACCAAAGAAATACTAAAATTAAGGTTGGAGTCTGTAATAAGTTTGGTTTTAAACCTTGATAATTTTTTTAGGAAATATATTTAAAATTCAATTTCTTACCATTTCTGATGTTAATGTTAACTCCGCTGTTTGCGTTGCTGTTCCAGCCGTGGCAGATGGTAATAGTTGGATGATTGAAGTTAAAGTTAGATCCTCTTAAGGAATTTACATCATTCATATTCAAGACCTGAGCCGATGTAGGATTTCGTCTAAAATAGTAATTTATTTGTCAAGAAATTCTTTATGATCACAGTCTTCATACGATATATTGTACAATTAAGTATTAGTAGTAGTTTATTACCTTGTGAAAAGAAGAAATCTGACATCATTATTTACATTGAATCGGCTATCAGGTTCTTCTTGGAGTAGGTTAATAAGATGAACTTTGCCTTCTCCATCTGGGAAGAACATCCATTCTTGACCTTCATGGTACTCCAGACGCTTCACGGACCCAGTCCCAGCACTGACTGAAATTAAATAATTATTCTTGTAACAAACAAGTATTTCTGCACTGAGTGTCATCTTAGTATCATATTCTGAACAGACAACATCAGTTCAAACGTCAACATATTCTAACTTCATATTCTAAGTTTATTTATTATAAAACTAATAAAATACTAACCTGTAGCAAGTCCTACAGCGAGTAGGCCTAGAAGAATAACAGCTTTCATTGTTAAATTTTAATTTAGAATAAAAAAAAGACACGGGTATGCTCATTTTATAATAGGTACGATAAGAATCTTCCGAGTGGTTATCTCTCCTTGATGTAATTCATCAAACGTAGTGATTTAGATTAGGACGTCAATGTGGACGTCTTTCGTTTATTTTGATTGAATCTCCGAATAACACAATCATAAGGAAGATATGACTTTACCAGTTCAGATGTTTGTATGAGTTCATGCGATTGGCCCACTTTTTAGTGTCAAAAAAGTAATTTAGAGATATGGATCTTACGCTATCACTCAGTTATGTTATTGATTAGAAAAGAGGTTATGTTAGAATCTCTGGTTGTTTCAATAAAAGTGAAAAAGGATCTGTAGTTTTATTATTTGGATATTCTAATTCTACTGATGCAATTTTAAAAATCCATTCCTTATAAAATTTCATATTGTAGAAGTAGAGGACTAAACTAATTGTGAAATACTACATCGCTGAATAAACTCTATTTTAATTTTAAATATCTTTCAGAAAACTATTAAATATGTCACAAAACTTTGTATATTAGGTAAAAGTGTTTACTTAACACATATTAGGTATATTCAACGGTATTTAATATAAAAAGGTCACAAAAAACATGAGAAGGATTGTCAGATTTAGATTGAGAAACGAGGAGAAAGGAAACAGATACTGGGCGAATAGCGAGAAAAAGGATGTGCGGAACGGAATTGGAGCACATTAAGTTTTCATGTGAGAAGAAGATAGTAACCCAGTAAATACCCAGTAAACATTTTGGAGTAAATTCTACTTAATTTCTATTACATATCATGAATTTTTTGTCTGGAACGTGTTCGTTTTCTATTCAGTCGTTCATAGGAAAGGTCCTTTTTATGAGCTACAGACATTGCAACGACAGTTCACTGCTGAATTAAAAGCGGAGTAGGTTTATGATTTATGACCGGATAATAAAAATATACCCATGTGGGAAAGAAACAGAAATACTTATTGAATGATGTTGGAAAAAGAAAGAATATTATTATGAAAAACTAACACAAAATCTGTGACAGGTAGAGAACTTGTAAAGCGTTAGAATAGAATTGTACGAGTGACTCGAACTTCACCAAATAGGACACTTCACCAAATTGTTTACTGGGTATTTAGTGAAGTGCCCTATTTTGTGACGTTTCTATCACTATTTCACTTCAATTATAGTTCGCATCAACTTTGTCTTCATTTGTATTCCGACAGGTGGAGTGGTTTCGTCATCTGTAGCCGATAAAACAGACATTTCATATGAACGATTGTGAGAAACTGAACTATAAATGAACTCTTTCATGACAAAAAAATCATACGCATCTCCAATATGATGTCAAAGTGACTCCAAAATGCTCCAAAATGTTTACTGGGAAGCGTGGAAGATGAGCTAAGGAGAAGGGACAAGGAGATACAGCAACAGGAAAGAATGGAAAAAATCAAGAAGAGCAATTACAACACAAGATATAAAAGAATTTGGAAGAGAGAGATACCGCATTACTTAAGAGAAAAAGACACAAAAAACATGAGAAGGATTGCCAGATTTAGATTGGGACACGAGGAGAAAGGAAACAGATACTGGGCAAATAGAGAGGAAAAAATGTGTAGAGTGTGCGGAACGGAGATAGAAACACTGGAGCACATTAAGTTTTCTTGTAAGGAAAAAGTAATGAGCGAGAAGAATATTGTGCAGTTATTAAAGGGAAAGAAAGTGAAGGAAAGAGGTGGATGGGGAAAATAGAGAAAAGGAATGAAAAACATTGCAATAAATGATAATCTCGTTATCTGGTTTTCATGGGGAACATGAAGAGAGAGGGTCAAGAGAAGAAGAAGCAGAAAGCACTTTTGGAAGTAGTAAAAGTCTAAAATATTTTTTTAGTTTTAATAAATAAATAAAGTTTAGTTTTAAGTAAATAATTAGTTTTAAATAAAATTAATAAAGTTTAGTTTTAAGTTTGAATGTATATAGGAATGAAATGTATTAAGAAATAGAATACGGTAGATTGTAAAGCCGAAAGGCACACAATTAATAATAAATAATAATAATATAAAAAAGTCACAAAAAACAGGAGAAGGATTGTCAGATTTAGATTAGGAAAAGAGAAGGAATGGCAGAGTACAAACAGAAGGGTGAGTAGCAGGAGGAGCGAAGCAATAGCAGTAGCAGTTTTGTTTTTATTTTTATAAGGATAAATTTATATATTTTTTTTCGTTTGGAAGGAATGAGAATGTTTAGATTTAATAAGGATCAAAATTGAATTAAGCGCAATGACATGTAAATAAATGAGTTAAGGCACAAGAATGTAGTGCCAAATGGCAAACACATTAAAATAAAATAATAATAATATAAAAAAGTCATAATTTTTGTAACTATATATAAAATATTTTATGCATTATATAAATGTATAACATTCAAATACAACATCTTTGTACATATTAATTAAATAACTAATTATAATTAATAATTGCTTTATTATTGTTAACCAAGAGCAAATGGACGAGAACTAGCTGTGACTACGTGGAAGATACCAGATTCCCTGAAAATAAGGTAAAATTTAACAATCAAAACTAATTTACAAATCAGATAAATATTGAATTATGCAAACTTTAAATTTGAATACTAACCCATGATTTACATCAATGCCTCCCATATCTGCAGTGGGTCCTGAAGACACGCAGTTATTTTTGCCAATTTCCTCGAAACCTCCACATCTTGTGGATCTAAACGGCCAGGTGTGAAGCCTTATGGAGTCAGCGTAGAATTCATGAGACCGTGCATGGGCGCAGATTCCTGCAATATCAATGCCGCACCCAGGTTGTGACGATCCCCCATTAGGATAGAAATCAGCTTGTCCAACAGGATCCATGAATCCAAGAAGTCCTCCATTCGTATGAATAATTTCAACATATCTTGCAGAATTTTCATTAATTCTTTCGTCTGGACGATCTATTGAAAATAGTGGTAAGGCTGGATCTAGACCAGTTACACCACTTGGAGAACCTCTGGCTGATGCAGATGCTAATCCCACAATGTGAGCGCCCAAACTGTGTCCTACTAAATGTACCCTGTTTAAATCAACTCCTGCATCTTCTAGGAAATCTATGAAACGTCCTACTCGTGGACCTACTTCCCGGACGTAGCCTCTGGATAAGGTATAAAGAGTATTTGCTCCCGCTGACCAATCAACCACGATCACATTGAACTCTCCTACAGCATGGTAAGCTGGAAGAGGTGAAAAAGACTAGTTAATATGGTTATCTATAAATAAAGGTGCTCTAAGAAGAGAACAAAGTATGTAGACTATCGAAAAATGTTCGAAGGTAAAAGGCAATGAGGATGGAACGAGAAAAGGATGGAAAACTATATTAAGACAAGAAAGACGAACGCATAGAATATAGTAATTTAGACCACAAGGTTAGATTTCAAATATTTTGTTTTAAGGTGAAACGATACTTGGCCATTTTTTCTCGCGAAATATAGATGACGATATTATAAAGCAGGTTACATATTATCAAAAAACAATGTTTTTATGTTTAAATCGTTTTATGTAAGTATCTATAAACGCGAATCAAAATCTAAAGCTGCAATTAGTTAGATGAATAACGTATCTGCATTTTAAGCTGTCTTCCACTGACTTTTCATGAGTCGGAACCGCAAAAATAAGTTTTGGAAATGAATATTGCTATATTTTCTAGTTCAATTCCAATTTTTATATGACTGGTAACATTTCTAAGGGTTTGTCATAAATTTTATAACCTTTATTTATGACAAACCCAGTCATATGGAATTTGGAATATATGGAATGTAGATACGTTATTCATCTAACTAATTGCAGCTTCAGATTTTGATTCGCGTTTATAGTTACTTACATAAAACGATTTAAACATAAAAAACACGGTTTTTTGATAATATTTAACCTGCTGTATAGTATCGCCATCTATATTTCGCGAGAAAAAATGGCCAAGTATCGTTTCATCTTAAGATGAATGCTAGAGTGTAAGGTTCTCTTTTCTATTTTATTATTATTATTGAAGCTAGCTAAGAATAAAGAGATGATATAGAATGGAAATGGATTGCTCATATACCTGTTCTAATGTCGACGTTAACATCGCTTTGTCCATTGTTATTCCAGCCGTGACAAATAACGATTGTCATGTGATTCATGTTAAATGGAGAATCTCTAATATTATTAACATCCCTAGTGTTCAAACGAAAAGGAGTTTGAAGATTACTTCTGCAATAGGGGTAGAAACATCAGTAAAAAATGGAAATAGAAAGTATGACAGTTTTGGAAAACATTATTTCATATTTTACCTGGTATACAGATCAAAAAGGACTTCTTCTTCTGCATCGAATCTTTCGTTTCCTGTACCTGTATCTTTCAAGTTAACGAGGTGGATCTTTCCTTCTCCATCTGGCATCAGCATCCATTCTTGACCTTCGTGGTATTGTAATCGAGGGATGGTGTTACTGCTCACTAAAATTAGTTGAATATTTCATTAAAGAAATGTAACCTTAAGGAAATTTAAATGATGGAGATATTATCCTTACCTGCAGCAATTCCCACGAGGACGATTAAACTGATTATATGAGTATTCATTGCTGCTACCGAAACTTATGCTAAACCATGTGGATTTCAAGTTTATATATATAATTTGATAAGCATCTTCATTTTCCTTGAAGACAATAAATGGATTTTAGACACGGATGTTCAAAAGACCAACAATCCAAAATATAAATCAAAATATTTTACGATGCCATTTATCTGTATTACAAAATGGTTGCGATTATTTTTATCTGTAGTGGCAAAGATCTAAAATATCAACAATATTTTGCGTGATTAAATTTGCAATAACCAGTGGCGTTCAATGTTCTTTAATGTTCACAGATAAAGAAGATATAAGTAATATCTTTAATAATTAAAGAAACAACATACCATTTTCTAATGGGCTTGTGTCCTATGTCTTAATTTCTATAAAAGTGTACTATATATTGATAAAGTGGGTTACTAGAACCTCAAATGTTCAATTATTTGTTAATAACTCCTTATATTTCAGGAGATATTAACAATTAAAAAAGTCATTTTGTCTCTTTAATGGGCTTGTGTCCTATACCTTAATTTCTATAAAAGTGTACTACATATTGATAAAGTGGGTTACTAGAACATCATCTGTTTAATTATTTTTTAGTAACTCCTTGTATGTTAGGAGATATTTAAAATTCAAAAAGTCAATTTTTCTCTTACATTATTAAAGACATTCAACGTTGTACACATTCCAAGTGCATGTGACAGCACAATCCTTGTGTAAGGTTACCAACCTTACAGCTCATAAATCTCTGCTATATGTATTTATATATCAAATATCAAATATTATTTACAGCTATTTCAAGGAACAATCAAATTTCAATTATGTCTGTCTTAGCAGGGTTAAATAAAATAAACACCTATTATTCTTTGACTTGACTTGATTATTTCGACTACCAATAGCTACAAAATATTACCACAGCACTGAACTACTCAACAAATAACTGACGTTAAAATGCATTTCACGTCATACAAATATGGCAGACCATTTCTAGCGCTAAAACTACAATTCAAACTTTTAATTGCTATATCTCTGTCAGCATTTAGATATTTAATAAAATAGACACGCCAATACACATTTATTAACATCAATTTCAATCAACAATTGAAAAATCGACCACTAAAAAATGAGGACACAATCCCATTGTATAATAGGCTGATATCTCCTAAACCAAGACATTTATATAAAAAATCAATTACAAATTTTAATATAATTTAAATTTAAATATAGCAAATAAAGCAAAGTTTACATTTATAAATAAATGGTGCCTCTACTTCCTGTATGAATGGAATTCTTTTCTCTACTTCATTTACTACTACTATTTATTTGAATGAATCTATTTATAAATTTAAAAACAGCACTAAATAAAACTTTGTCAGGGTTGCATTTAGTTTTACTTTTTTATCAATTAAATTTTAATTATTTTCTTTAAGTATGAATCCAACCATGTTTCTCGTTGTTGCACCGGCCTTCAAGGACGTTGCGTTTTGTTTTTTGCTGTACTCATAAAGTGTTATATTTATTTTTATTAATACTTTCTTGAACCTCTTTTTTATTTATGATTTTAAACATTGTGTATTTTAAAGTTTAAAAACCATTTTGTTTTCTATTCTTCTCGAATCTTTTCATTTAAAAGAAACAATTAAACTATAGTTTTATTAAAATAAATATTGTGTTGAAGTGAATCTCATACAGATTCTAAATTATGAAAGATTTGATCTGATAACAGAAGACAGATGTGCAAAAGAACCTTGGATTCTATTATCATTTTAAAATCAGTATTACGTTTTTCACTTCTTTCTAAAATTAGCACATATAACCTTGAGTTCACGCAGTCTTTTGCTGACATTTTTTTGATTTGATTTGATTTACATATTATATTAAATGGAGAAGATAATATTTAATTAATTGGTGATAAATATAATTAAAGACCTTTCAAACTTGTTTACTAAATAATTGAACGAGATACTCTTGAGAAATTTAGATAAAGCGATAACTGATAACACTGATGAATTCCTCTTCAAATCTATTTTCAATGTATTGTTGTAAGTTTATTCGAAGGCGGATGTTACACCTGACATCAATGTTGTAAAAAGAGGTCGGATTGTCGTTCTAAAAGGAGATTACTCAGCTTGCTAATACATCACGCAGTGTTGCTAGTTTCTGGAAGTAGATTCTTCAGTTTGACGATCATCCACCTTCTTGAATTACTCACGTTGATAAGAATTAACTCTTTTAAGATGATTAATAAGATTCTTGTTAAGACGGTGTATTGTTGCAATTAGAGAATACTTGAGCGGTCTAAAGTAACCTCGTTGCGACATACGACGGTTGAACAATTAGTATCTTTTTATTACTATTAATACAAACACTTTTATTAAAATATATCATTTATTCGTTGTAATATTATATCTGCTTACTTAATTACAATAGTATTTTATTAGATTAACGAAGATGACAGATATAAAACAAAATGTAATTCTATAGTGTTATAATTTGATTAATAGTTAAAATGTGCTCACTATTGAATACTTAGATGTTACAATTGGAGTATTGTACGAACGAAGTACAATTAGTAAACACTTGGTTGAGACTCACGAGAAGACTGGCTTTTTGACTCCAGTACAAAACGGTATATTAACAATTTATTTGTTAACTTTACATCATACAATACTAGTTCAGTGTTGCCAAAAATTAAATAACAATATAAAATATCCACAGACCAGAGTCAATGTTTACAAGCGCTAACTTTAAACAATTATTTGTTACAATATTAATACTAAAATTAAAGATAACATAATATAATTCTTATAAAATAAATAACATTTATATTAAAAATAGGAAGGATAAGTACGACTTATGCGTACTTACAACACCCTTCAACCCTAGAAAAGGAACGCATATTAAACAAACATATGCGTTTCTTTCCAAGAAAAAGAAAAAGGAAGATAGGACGATGTCGTACTATCGCAACACCCCCTTCCAAAAAAAAAGGGACACGTATAAAAACAAAATATACGAGTTACAATTCTGGAAAAAAAACAAAAAGAGAAGCAAAGTGTCGACAACGATTCTGATCCCATCGTATAGAGTTAACACTGCTTCACAAAACAATCATCCCTGACAAAATCCATCTTATTCGTCAAGGTTTTATTCATTGGTACAAAATCTCTTCAATCTATTCCTATTAACTACCGTATACTTTCTAGGTGAAAAAAAGGATTGACCCTTCTATCAAAATTTAATTTAAATTTTGGTTTATTACTAGTAAATTTATTTGTAGCTAAATCAATCGTAGAAGAATATTTTGCACCACTAAATTGGTCTAGTATGTCATGTACGAGAGGCAAAGTATAAACATCACTTGTCGTCTGTTCATTAAGTTTACGATAGTCGATTACAACGCAAAATTGTTTGTTCCCCGACACATCTGCTTTTTTAGGTACCATTAACAGAGGTGCGTTAAACTGTGAGTCGCATTTTTCAATAATGTTGTTAGCCAACAGTTCTTGAATATGCTTCTCAACAATTTCTTTATGCGCATGAGATAATCTATGCGGCTTAATGTTTACAGGGTTAGGTGAGTTACTCAGTGCACTCGCACAAGATAACTTATCTACCGGGAAAAAAAATATGTTATTAAAATTATTACAGATTTCCATTAAATCTGTTAAGTATTTTGAATTAACATTTGAAAAATCTATATTATTAAATAAAAGATGTCGTAAGGATCTTTTAGGATCGTTAGGATTTCTTTTCAAAAAATGGTAAAAATTAAATTTATTTATTGGAATAATATCTGGTTTAAAATTGTCAAGTATTACATCTTTTGCTGAGGAATTAGTTATTGATATATAAAAAGTATTATTAACAGGATTAATTAATGCGTTGGCTAAAAAAACTTCAGGTAGCAATTCCTTGGCTACACAAACTCCTACCGTAGAACCCGACATAGGAATTAATTTCCTAGTACGTGCTGGTACGATAATACTGTTTATGTTTATTAATGGTAATTCAAATATTTTGCCATGTTGTGAGAATTGTACGCTGTTTGTTTCCAAATTAATTACTGCTTTAAATGTACGTAAAATATCTAATCCTATGATTCCATCATGCTTAATGGGGAAATCCTCTGACACAACCTGAAAAGTATGTTTCGACCTAGAACTATCTAAAATTATAGAAGTTTTTAGTGAACCTAAAGTATAAGACGTGCCTTCAGAGATTCCCTTTAATAACACTTTAGATGTACTATCTATTTTGATATTATTTTTTAAAATATTTTGTTTAATTAAAGAAATTTGAGAACCAGTGTCCAATAAAAATGATACAGTCTTTGCTTTGGCTGCGACTATTCTGAATTGAACAGTGTCAGCTGTTTGCTTGTCAATAACATTTTCATTGTTACAGTTAAAATTTGTTATATCATTGGTATTTTGTATTTCTTTAATCTCAATATTTTTATTTAAACTATTAAATTTACGTAAATGGTGATTATAAAAAGAACGTGAATTTTGTTTTGTATTTTTAGTAAAAGATACTTGAGGACCATCAGATTCAAGATGTCTCGATCTTTTACAATAAACAGAAGGTTTTGAAAATACCGTATCTCTCCTACAAATATTAATTTGCGCGACAGGATATACCGTATCCGCATTTTCCTTCTTGATAAAACAATATTTCTCTAAATGACCATTTTTTTTACAATAGTTACAAAAAAAAGTTTTAAATTTTGTTTCGACTTCGTTAGCAAATTGTTCACTTGAAACTGGTTCACTACTAGAAATAGAATGACTTGAATCTGTTTTAAATTCAACATGCCTTCTTCTTTCTAGAGTGCGCCACCGTGTTTCAAGAAAATTCGTAAAATCATTTAGGGTTGGTAATTCAGAAGTATTTCTGTTTTCCCATTCCTTTAATGTGTTAAAATCTAACTTGGTCTTTAAAAAATGTATAAAAATAAAATCTGAATGATTAGAATATATTCCCAACTCGGTTAATGCTCTAATCGATTCATTAATTTCGTCTAAAAAATTTTTGATATTAGTTTCTGATTCTAAACGTATAACATTGTAGTTTATCAAATTGTTTAAATAGGTTTCAATAAGTGCTACCTTGTTATCATAACGTTTACAAAGGATGTTCCAAACAATTTCATAATTATCGTTTGTTAAAGGATAATTCTTTATGAGTTTGAGTGGTTCTCCTGTCAAATTTAATTTTAAATAATGCATTTTTTCAATGTTTGATAGTTTGCTATTATTACGAATTAAATTTGTAAATAATTCCATGAAACTTTGCCAATTAGTATATTCTCCATCAAAAACGGTTAGTTGCATTGGACTTAAGTTCAGATTTTTTATTGAATCTATGCTTTTTGAGTCGTCTACAATATGTGTATCATTCTCAAATGTTTGCTTATAATTCAACAAGTAAATAAGAGTGTCGTCATAAATACTTCCAACTTCCATAGACTTACTAACGATAGCCGTAGCTTCTTCATTTTTTAGAATTGGAAGCAGTGCTTCTACGATACTACTATATTTAACCCAAGCTTTATCTAAGTTTTTGATTTTTAATTCAACTATTGTTAAGGATGTTGATTGGACTTCTAAATTTTTTGAAAACTCATTAATTAGATTGATTGTATTCTCAACTAATGTGAGGGAATGAACGTTCGGTGCCATTGTACTTAATTAAAGTTATATATAATATACAGACTAAAGATTATTTTGTACCAATAAACGACTCTCCGAAAAATAGGATTCTGACAAGGAAAAATTGTTAGCGAAAACAGTAACTCACAGGAAATTTCCGATGGGGCTCAGACACCGCAGTTGTAACAGGAAGGTAGTCTCTCTGATTGAACAGACTGCTATCTAACTGCTTCAGCTCTTTACTTCTCCTTTTCAAAATTCCCTCTCGTTCAAAAAAAGATGTTGTTCTAAAAAAATATTAACATAAATTAGTATAATTGCGGAAACAATTATAAAAAATATTATAGTAAATATGCAAAAGTATTGGATATAATACTATAAAAAAATTAATAGCTTCAATGATGGACAAGGATGCTACAAAAATACTTAGGTTATAGCAAATATTCAAAAGTATTGAATATAATACTAAAAAAAATATCAATAGCCTCATTAACAACGTTGCTACTAAAAAAAAATGCTTGGATTATAGTAAATATTCAAAAGTACTGAATATAATACTAAAAAAAATGATAGCCTCGTTAAAAATAATGCTATTAATAAAAAAAATACAATTATCAATTTATAATAATAATTATATACAAAAAGAAAGATACTGTCTTATTATACTTAAAGATTTTCTTATCAGTGATTATGATCTATACACAGCTGTGTGCGGAATTCTGCACGCGACCAACATCGATTTAGATTATTCCAAATGTTCTAGAAGCATCCATCCATTCCCGGGGCGGCAAAAGATTTCTTTTTCCAGGTTCAGCTGGCTGTAGTTTTTGCATCCGCCGGACTTGTAGAAAAATTATGTGAAATACAGATGAAACGACGTTCTAGCTCGTACTCTTCGGCAATTTTAGAAATAATCCATCGGCGTAGTGGCATCCAGATTAATCTGCATCCAGGTGTAGAATATATAGAAAAAAAATTTTGGGCGTACCTCTTGGATATTTATGTGTAGGAATATCTCTTCAAGCCTCACATCTGACACCATTTGTTGTAAGTAGGATTGGTAGTCAGATGTAAAAAATGTGTGAAGATGCTGATGGTTGTTCTAAAGGCGATTACTCAGCTTGCTAATACATCACGCAGTGTTGCTAGTTTCTGGAAGTAGATTCTTCAGTTTGACGATCATCCACCTTCTTGAATTACTCACGTTGATAAGAATTAAGTTTCTTTAAGATGATTAATAGGATTCTTGTTTGACGGTGTATTGTTGCAATTTGAGAATACTTGAGCGGCCTAAAGTATAACCTCGTTGCAACATACGACGGTTGAACAATTAGTATCTTTTAAATACTATTAATACAAACACTTTTATTAAAATATATCATTTATTCGTTGTAATATTATATCTGCTTACTTAATTACAATAGTATTTTATTAGATTAACGAAGATGACAGATATAAAACAAAATGTAATTCTATAGTGTTATAATTTGATTAATAGTTAAAATGTGCTCACTATTGAATACTTAGATGTTACAATTGGAGTATTGTACGAACGAAGTACAATTAGTAAACACTTGGTTGAGACTCACGAGAAGACTGGCTTTTTGACTCCAGTACAAAACGGTATATTAACAATTTATTTGTTAACTTTACATCATACAATACTAGTTCAGTGTTGCCAAAAATTAAATAACAATATAAAATATCCACAGACCAGAGTCAATGTTTACAAGCGCTAACTTTAAACAATTATTTGTTACAATATTAATACTAAAATTAAAGATAACATAATATAATTCTTATAAAATAAATAACATTTATATTAAAAATAGGAAGGATAAGTACGACTTATGCGTACTTACAACAGTATCAATTAAAAAATCAAAATTTTTATAAGATAATTAATAAATTTAATTAATTTATAGTTAGTTCATATTTAGGCAAGAATATTACGAGTGTTGTAATTGTAGACAGAGGTGTGTAACCTTTGACAACACGTACTTATTTTAAAATGTCAACAAACCGAAATTTAATATTGATAAGTTTATTAATCAGAATCTCATGTTTCTTAAAAATTATTTATGTAACGATATTATTAGAGATATTAACAAAGAAAAGGCAAGTTTAAAGGGACACAAAAGTCAAAAAGACAGAAACTACGTCATACATTGTGCATATGATATTGTGAGGTCCTATCCCAATAAACATTTTGGAGTCACTTTGACATCATATTGAAGATGCGTCATGATTTTTTTGTCATAAAAGAGTTCATTTATAGTTTAGTTTCTCACATTTTTTCATATAAAATGTCTACTTTATCGGCTACAAATGGCGAAATTACTCCACCTGTCGGAATACAAATGAAGATAAAGTTGATGCGAACTATAATTGAAGTGAAATAGTGATAGAAACGTCACTAAATAGGGCACTTCACCAAATTGTTTACTGGGATAAATAATTTAGAAGTCAGAATAATTTAGAAATTGCTAGAGAAATCCCAAGAGCGTCTAAATACCTAAGCAGTACCAAGTTTTACTGCGCAATACCAATAAATAAGGTTTGAAATGCTTTAGAAAACACCTCCTTGTTGAAACGACTTAGGCAACGAGTTCATAACATCAATTAATAATGAATTACATTTTTCGGTGAGAGATAGCTTATTTGGAAAGTGTCCGTGTACTTAACAGAAGAACTGGGGTCGAATCCAGTTTCTGATAAATATTTTAATACTCATATAATTATTGATATGGCTCTTAACAAGACTATTGAACTTCTATCTTCTTCTATAGATTTATCTTGATGGAAAACCTGTATTTCCTTTTATTAAATAAATAAAATAAGATAGTTGTTAATGTGTAATTATGTGTCATCAATAAAAAATGTCAATATCAGTGTAATGTTAACAGAAACACATTTTGTTCAACCAAATGATATCATTGATAACATTTCAATATATTACGCAGGCTAATGACTATTGTTTACAAATAACTTTTACTGATAAAGAAAAAATCTATTGTCTCTTTCTTATAGCACTAACAAAAGATAATCTTTCTTGTTGTTTAATATCTGATCATTTACAAGTTTAACACGTTAAAAAATATGTTTTATTCAAATCTTAATGTACATCTACAGACCCCCATGAAAAACATGTTTCTAATTCAGAAGTGGGTTGAACTGGATACGCATAGGATGATAAGAAAAAGAGGGATTGCTTCACATAATGGCAAATATCAGCATCAGGTGATGGATGATTGGATGGCCAATCACTTCGATCTAATAACATATAAATCATTATTTGTTATCTCTTAAGACAAGGTATAAATTTGGCGTAAATAGAAATGTAATATAACAACCAAATTAACCATGAAGCTAACGGTTGCATTTTTGTTATTTTTTGGTGCTGCTGCAGGTAATTATTAACACTAATTTGCTGTATATAATTAATAAGTATTTTTTAATGATATATTATTTACTAGTTAGCGCGAATGTACGCCGAGCAAATGAATATGGAGAGGAAGATCGCCACTATATGTTCTTCCCTGATGACCAAGGAAAGGTACATCTTATTAACTTGAAAGAAGACCCTGCTGAACCGGAAGCACGATTCAATGTTAACACGGGGGTACATTTTAATCTTTTCACAAGGTAAATCTTCGAAATGTTCTCATCTTTTTATAATTAGTTAAACTTCTTTCTAATTTAATGTGCTAATCCTGTAGAAGTAATCCTGAAGAAGCCTACAGAATTGTGAATGGAGATATAGCGTCTTTATGGAACTCACCCTACAACGCACGGCATCCAACCAGATTTATTTGCCACGGTTGGCAAAGTAATATCACAGCGGGAATTAATATCAATATCCGCAGAGGTAGTTTCAGATTTTTAGCACGGAAAACCTGCCTAGTGATGAAGTTACAGTAATTTATGGGATTATTTTCAGCTTATCTCACGCAAGGAGACTTCAATGTCTTCGTCATTGATTGGACAGCAGGTGCTAACACCATTAACTATCCAGCTGCACAAAGAAGGACCTTTGAAACAGGACGCTTTGTTGCTAGTTTCATTGATTTCCTAATTCTTAATACCGGTGGAACTTCAAACTTATTCCATCTAGCAGGGCACAGTTTGGGTGCCCAAGTTGTTGGCGTTGCTGGACAATCAACAACATGGGGACGCCCTGCCAAAGTTACTGGTGAGTGAGAAGTAGTCACCAGAATTAATCCGTTAGAAAGTTACTTACGTCTGTCTTTCATTTAGGCTTGGATCCCGCTCTACCACTCTTCTCTCTTGATAGACCACATGAACGCATTGACCAAAGAAGTGGTCTTCATGTTGAAGTCATCCACACGAACGGCGGATACCTTGGATTCATGGCTCCATTAGGCCATACCGATTTCTATCCTAATGGTGGTATAAGACAACCAGGATGCGGTATTGATCTCGCCGGCACATGCGCTCATAGTCGCGCCCATCATTTCTTCCTTGAAAGCATTGTATCTCATGATGGTTTTTGGTCATGGAATTGCAGAGGTTTCGAAGAGCTCGTTGACGGTGTTTGCACGGTTATCAACTCAATGAAGAAAATGGGAACGCCTAGAGGAGTTCAAACTAATCTTGGAGTGTAAGAAAAATGAAATATTTTATTTCAAAATTAATTTGGAAGTTATAATAATTACTTGTGTTTTATAGTGAAGGAATATTCTTCTTGCGGACAAATGAGGATACACCATTTGCGCAAGGTCGTCCTGCAGGTTGGGAACGAAAGGATATTGTTGTCTGAGTTGTGTTTCATTTGCAAAGATGATGTTGAAAACTATCTTCGATTCTGTTTTAAAGGATTGTTAATTAATTATACTATATCAAATAAAAATAAATTATATTTATCAAAATTATAGTTTTATTATTCAGCATTGCAGTTTTCTAAAGACGAAAGAACGTGCCTTTTTTAGTAGTTAATGACACTTGTGTCGTCTATTTAGATTTTAATATGCTGATATAAACTATAAACTGTAAAAATGAGTTACAAATTTTAAATGAGCATAAACGTAAAAATTATTCTAATTGTATTTACAATTTTTTATGAAATATATATTACATTATTATATGTAACATAAAACGTATAATAACAGAAGAAAAAATGAAGAATTCATTGAATTTAAATATAGCAAATAAAGACAGTTTACATTTTAAATAATTGATGCCTCTACTTCCTTTATGAATGATAACATTTTAAAATAAATGATGCCTCTATTTCTTTTATTAACTATCATTAATTGTACTTTAGGAGGTTAACTTTAAATCTGTTTAATGCGTTTCAGAAATTCCATTTTGTTCTTAAATACGCTGCTATCCATTAGAGTTAATTTGCATCCATTTGCACTGCTTCTAGCATTAGATATTGCATTTTTAAAAACTAACTGCTTAACTGTAATCAAATACATTTAATTATTTATGCAGTTTTAAAAAGATTGAAAGATAAGAGTTATAAGTATATATATTAGATATTGCTTTAACAATCAAAGTAGATATGATTTAAATATCACATACCTGTCAGTTCTTAGTAACATAGTTCCAAGTGAAAGTAGAAAATACCTGTGTGTGCATCTCACGAAAATGAAGGTTCCAGTAGTGTTTATTTTGGCACTTGTTGGAATATCAACAGGTAATTTAAATTTACCTTTCTTTTTTGAAATCACAAAAACTAAATTTGCTGTGTTACTAATTCAAAAATTCTACGTCAGTCAGCGGTGGCCAACACAGAGCTGACGAATTTGGGGAGGAGGATCGCGAATTTATGCTATTTCCAGATGGGAATGGTAAACTGCATTTGATTAATCTGAAATCTAATGAACCAGAACTTTTCTTCAACGTTAAAACCGGAGTTCACTTTAATCTATTCACAAGGTAGTTAACATGTTACTCAATAAAATAAAGTAGTTACCTTCTTCTACATCTAAATGTTTAACAGGTCAAACCCAGCATCACCACAAAGAATAAAGATAAATGATGTAGAATCTTTACAAGCTTCAAATTACAACCCCAATCATCCCACCAGATTCTATTGCCATGGTTGGAATAGCGACTCTATCAATGTAAAAATTCCCAAAGGTATCTTCATCCCGTAGAGACCTGGTGTATGTAAAGGAATAATATGTTCTAATTGTAATTATTATTTTAAGTATACTTCACCCAGGGAGATTTCAACGTGTTCTACATAGATTGGACCGCCGGATCGAATACTATCAACTACCCAGGTGCTAAGTACAGAGTAAAAAAAGTTGGTAAATTCGTTGGTGAATTTATCAACTTCCTTGTAGCAACTACTGGAGCTAACGTTAACGATTTTCATTTGATTGGGCACAGTCTGGGTGCCCACGTTGTTGGAAACGCTGGCAGAAGCATTTCACATGGGCAGATCAACACAATTATTGGTAATAATTAAAATCTATATAATTGGAGTTTATTTTCATCAAGTTGCCCAACTGACTGAGTCTCTCTTCTAGGATTGGACCCTGCTCTTCCTCTATTCTCTGTAAATAGTCCCAATGAACGCATCGGTGTCAGTAGCGGAAAGTATGTCGAAATCATTCATACCTGTGGTGGCTCACTTGGATTTTCTTCTCCAATTGGTCACGCCGATTTCTATCCCAATGGAGGTTCAAAACAACCAGGATGTGGCATTGATCTTTCTGGTAAATGAACAGCGACAATGTGGCAATATCTATTACAGAAATAATAATGAAAATACAATTTTACTAAAATGTTTCTTTATATAGGTAGCTGCGCTCACGGTCGTTCATATTCTTTCTTCCTTGAAAGTATAACGTCTGCTGAAGGATTTTGGTCTTGGAACTGCAAGAGTTACTCAGAGCTGAAGAAAGGAACTTGTACCGTGATTAATACTATGAAGCCAATGGGAACTCCAAAGGGAGTGCAGTCAAATGCTGGACAGTAAGTATATTAATAATTCAATTTCTTTATGGAGAATTTTAAAGAACAATTTTAAAAGACTTTTTTAATTTGTAGGGCTGAAGGAATTTTCTATCTGAAAACTTCAAAAAAGAGTCCATTTGCTAGTGGACGTCCAGAAGGGTGGGACAGTGTGGTCAGCTTTTAAGACGTGTATTAACATCTTATCTTACAATGTATTACATCTTGTAAATGTTATAATATATTATTATAATACGAAATGAAAATTACATTTAAATAAAGATTATATTTCTTTAACAAGTTATTTTATTAATTAGAAGTAAGTTATGAACTATGTAAATTTTCTCAAAAGAGGGAAAGCATTAGGATGTTTTATTTAAGTTGGTTTGCACTCTTCGCACTGCTTCTAGCTTTAGATTTAGTTTGATTATTATTAAAACTAATGATCGTTCAAATTGAAAATTTAAGATGAATATGTCATTATTGTCAAATTGGATTGATATGTTTACCTTCGTTTATTGTCCTTCAGTTTCCTGAAGGGTTTATCACATAATAAATTATCAAAATCAATCAACAAGAAACTAATGCGCCTCGAGAAGGCATGTAACTTATAAACAACGCTGTTCATGTTCGTTCATGTGATCTGCATTAAACATTTATGATGTAGCAACAAACATATTCAAGAAACTACAAGTCATTATCAATTGCTTAGTAAAAGCATTCTGATTTGCTTGTGTCAAATTATCTAATAAATCTATTCATGATAAGATTTTGAACACGATTACTGTTTCAAAAACATTACGATTTGTACATCTATGTAGATGTGACGATAAAAACAATAGATTTAATTATTTTTTGACTTTTTAAGTGTTGATGGGCATAACTTCATTCCTTGATAATAATATCGTACCATATAAGCAAACATACGCAAAACATTTCAGCAATAAATTGTAGATAAGATTTAAACTCAGATTTTGATTAATTACATTGAAAAGAAATTATTTTATCGGCTTAAGGTTGGTTATATATTCAAATAAACATTAGGATATGTTACTAGACCTTAAAATATGATGAAGGCGTCAATAGCAATATTGGTCCTCCTTGTTGGAGTAGCTGCAGGTAATTATATACATAGGTGACCCACCACCTATTTCTTATTGTCTAACTTAACATTTAATCTCTTATTTTAGTTCATGCTGACTTTGATCCCGTTGATGAATATCCGGGTAACCAACGCTACATCCTCTTTCCTGATGGCTCAGGGAAGCTACACTTAGTCGATCTCAAATCCGATGAGCCTGAACCATTTTTTGATGTGAACACTGAAGTCCATTTTAATCTCTTGACTAGGTAAAGATTAATTGATGTATTTATTTAAATTATGTAACATTTCTGTAGTTATTATATTTATTGAATGTCTCTTACACTCTTTGATTACTTGTCTTGTTCTATCCTAGGTCCTAATCTTACGACTCCTTATTTTCGCCATCTATCTTGTTCCTTTAATCTCTTTTCTAGCAACAGATCCTCCATGCATCTTTTACTTTAAGCATTCCCCTTACACTTACAGTATGATCCAAACTTTCCTCCATTTCCCTCATATTTTCCTCCCTCCAATACCTCATCCTCGTCTACAATCGTTTATTCCTCTTATTGCATCTTGTTTCCTGATTCTTTCCTACTGCTGTATGTAAATATCTCTTCCTTCAATATACGTACTTTGTAATTTATGACGAGTTTGTATAATCAGTATTTCATTCATGTAGGAAGAACCCTGATGTGGCGCATGAAGTAAAAATGGGAGATTTGGATTCTCTAAGAACTTCCAATTATAATCCAGCTCACCCAACGAGATTTTACAGCCACGGATGGGGAAGCAATTCCCAAAACCGTGAAATTCCTCATGGTAATTTGAAAATACAATACACAACAAAATTGACTTGAAGTTCTTTTTTTAACAAAGTATTTGTAACTCTCTTAGCTTACTTTCGAAACGGAGATTTCAACGTTTTTGTAATCGACTGGAGTGCAGGATCAGACACAATTAATTATCCAGCTGCTAAAGCAAGAGTAGTACGAACAGGACAATTCGTAGGCCGTTTCATTGACTTCATTATCTCTGCTACTGGAGGATCAACCGAAACATTCCATCTAGCTGGACATAGTCTAGGAGCTCACATTGTCGGCGTCGCAGGACGTCATGTAACCAGCGGAAAAATCCACAGCATCTTTGGTAAAATCATTTCCAAATGAAGTACAACTTAATAGCAGAATTATTATTCAACTTTAAATCTTATAGGAACGGATCCAGCTTTGCCATTATTCTCAATCAACAGGCCGCATGAAAGAATTGATCCAAGTAGTGGACAATATGTACAAGTAATTCATTCCAATGGTGGAAGACTTGGTTTCTCAACTCCTATTGGTCACACTGACTTTTACCCTAATGGAGGAAGAGTACAACCAGGATGCGGCATAGATTTAATTCGTAAGAATAAGCTTGATAAGACTTACAAATATATCCGTTGGTTTTTAATCCGTTGTTTCTTAAATAGAGGAATGCTCCCATAACCGGGCTTATTTCTTCTTCTTGGAGAGCATTACGTCTCCCGTTGGATTTTGGTCATGGAACTGCAGGAGTTACGAGGAATTGATGACAGGATTGTGCACAATTATTAACACGAAGCAACCCATGGGTTCCCCTTATGGCATGGACTCGAATCACGGAAGGTAGCTAAAACATAGCGCATCTTCTGTCTTAAGAAACGAGTTGAATCATTTAACGCGATTTCTTTTTTGCAGAGCCCGAGGAATCTTCTATGTGAGGACAAACCGGAACAGTCCCTTCGCACAAGGACGGTCAGCACAGCAGGAATCAGAGATTGTTATTGCTAAATAAGAACCGCTCTAGAAATAAATCATTGAATTTTATAATATTCATATTTCTGTTTTAAAGAAATATTTTATTTCAATTTGATTAACATGCCTTAAGTTACTATTCAAATAAAGTTAATAACAATTATATGAGTTTTGTTTTAAATTAAAATATATTAATCTAAATAGTAATAATACTGTATATTGATAATAATCAATTCGAAATATTATAGAAGTTATTAACGATTGAAATCTATAGACAAATGACAGAGTTCTTTAAGTCATTTCGCCTTACGTTCTTCCCCATGATAGTGCACTATCATTTAGCTAAACGAGGAAAATAAAGAAAATTGCCATCTGTGTAAAACAAGAGAAGTGTGAAAGAGATGCAAAATTAAACGTCACAGCAATATCAGCTGTTACGGCAACCCATACAATTTTTATATAATGTTGTCATATAAAATGATAAATAAATAAGATTTTTTCTCGAATTATTAACGACACTAACTACTAGGATATTAACAGGAACATTTTATGTAGCATAACACATTTATGGGAGTAAACATACGAATATCTCTGATCCTTGTTGCATATGTTTTCCTTTCTGATACTTTATTTTCCTCGTTTCATTCAAACATACAATGTGCTACGTGCTAAGTACTAAACGCGTATTTTGCTTACGTAAAGTATACTTAACTTTCATTATTCATCATCAAAATCTATACCTATCATTATTTCCTAATTTCTATTGTCAACGGCTTTGCTGATAACAACGAAGTAAGATTGATAGCTTCAAACTTCCTGGTTGTAAATAATAAATTATTGCCCAATAAAAAATAACTTTATTATGTGTATTAATATTAAATTAGACTTATGGTCAATAAACCATAAATAACTTTAAACCATGTTGTCAATAATTGACAAAGCTATAAATAAATATTGTTGTTTTGAATTAGTTTAATACCAGTATAAAATATCCTCATGTGATAATAATATTTGTTGATTGATAACAATAGACAAAAAATAATGTGTGATAATAAAAGTGGATTTCACATTTTGAAATTCTTAATTGATAATATTTTTAAATTTCATTCATTATTTGGAAAATCCAATAAATAATAAAGGTTACAGTTTATTGTTTACTGATAAGTATTTATACCTACTTCACAACGTACTAAGGCTTGTGCAGATTTAAGAAAAATGTAAATTCCAGCAGTTGGAATGGAAACTTATTAGAATTTATAAAGGGCTTGTGTCCTATGTCTTAATATCTATAAAAGTGTACTATATATTGATAAAGTGGGTTACCTCAAATGTTCAATTATTTTTTAATAACTCCTTATATGTTAGAAGATATTAACAATTAAAAAAGTCATTTTGTCTCTTTAATTATTAAAGGGCTTCAACGTTGTACACATTCCAAGTGTATGTGACATCACAATCCTTGTGTAAGGTTACCAACCTTACAGCTCATAAATCTCTGCTATATGTATTTATATATCAAAATATCAAATATTATTTACAGCTATTTCAAAGAACAATCAAATTCCAATATTATGTCTGCCTTAGCAGGGTTAAATAAAATAAAAACTTATTATTCTTTGATTTGACTTGATTATTTGACTACCAACAGCTACAAAACATTACCACAGCACTGACCTACTCAACAAATAACTGACGTTAAAATGCATTTCATGTCATTCAAATATGGCCGACCATTTCTAGCGCTAAAACTACAATTCAAACTTTTAATTGCCATATCTCCGTCAATATTTAGATATTTAATAAAATAGACACGCCAATACACATTTATTAACATCAACTTCAATCAACAATTGAAAAATCGACCACTAAAAAATGAGGACACAAGCCCTAAATTATTTAATAATATTTATTCAAACATATCAATAATTTATTTGTATACTAATTATATGAATTATTTGCTTTTGCTTTTAATAAATACATTTTGAAATAGCTGTGCTGGAAATTTTGATTTTAATACATAAATCAATCTACTTGCAGTTGTAAATATCCCAATTCTTTGAGATAAATACACCTTCATACATAACGACTGCTGTCTTCTTTGTGTTTACGATATCATGTACAGCAGATCGTCCTTTTATCAATACGTTTATAGAAAAAAATGCATAACTTGTTAATATCTATTATTATTCTCAAAAAGAGCAAACATGTAATGAAAATAATCATCATGTCAAATCAAGTACTAACAAGTTGATTACACGAAATCAGAAAAACCCAGATTTCAATGTTGTAACCAGCTGCAATTAACCAATTTATCAATTACGTACATGGGTTCGATAACACCCAAATTAATCTCATTACTTTCTGATTTGTTTTTGACATTCAACCTTTTCACGATAATGATTCAATTCTATAGATGACATTATCTTCATCAAAGTTATCAAGATTTTAATTAATAAAACACAAATTTGATTTCACAAACAATGAAGTGGAGTTCAATATCAATCAAGTTCATTGCAGATTAGAATTTATTTTAAAATAGACGTCATATTATTATCAAAATATTTGAGAGATATCAACAATTCTGCTTATTTCTTGGCAGATTCTTAGATAAAATCAACTTAATACTTGATATAAATAGTGCTAAAATAATTAAAGATGTGTGATAATTTTTGCGACTATGAAGTACTCAGTTGTATTGATTTTTGCTCTCCTTGGAGTAGCAACAGGTAAGCTATAAACACTTATTTAAATTCAGTATAAGTAAACACTGTTATATACATTTTACATAACTATTATATAACCATAGTTCATCTCTAATTGAATGGTTGCTTCACTACTTAAACTAAAATGAAACAGTCTATTAAGATTTTGAAAAGACATTTAGAATTTAGATAAATTGTTTGTAGGGTCATAAATATTGTATAAATTATACCACCACAGTAAACTATAAAAGGACATTAAATTTACAGTGAACTTACTTTTACCTCTAATTCATTCTTTGAATTCTTTGCAAACTCCATATGAAGTAGAGTTCCCTTTTTATTTAAAGAAATAATTATGTTTAAAATATTTGTTAGGAAAGTATACTCAAAACATTTATTGGGATGTAATTCACCTATCAGAATCTGCTTTATATATTTTCAAATACTAATTCTACTTTCAATTTGCAGCCTTCGTAAACCCCATTCGAGAAGACGAAAATGGAGATGAAGACCGTAAATATATGCTGATTCCTGATGAAGAAGGAAACATTCATTTAGTTAATCTTCAAGCCCCTGAGGAACCAGAACCATTTTTCAACGTTGAACGCGATGTTATTATCAATCTCTTCACAAGAAGAAATCCCACTGTTGGACAACGGATAAACATGAATGATATGATCACATTGAGAAACTCAAACTTCAACGCTAACCATCCTACAAGATTCATTGTCCATGGATGGAACAACAAAGGAGAATCATCAGTCAACATCAACATTCGTAATTGTAAGACAGATTTCTTTGATTTTTATGATAAATCAAATAAGATTTACAAGTACTTATAAATTAATTTGTTTTAGCTTATCATTCACAAGGAGAATTTAACGTCTTCGTTGTTGATTGGAGCGCTGGATCAACACTTTACTACCCTACTGCTGCACGTAGGGTGCAAGATGTTGGACCATTCCTTGCCCGGTACATTGACTTTATTGTAGACAACACACAAATTTCAACAAGATCTATTCATATGACAGGACACAGTCTTGGAGCTCACATTGTCGGAGTTGCTGGACGCAGAGTAACTCGAGGAAGAATCCACACCATCACTGGTAAAGCTACTTTATATTTATTTATAAGATTGCTTCGAAAGCAACGAAAGGAGAGAAATACAGAAATAAATTATAAACTGTGGTTTGTTTCTTGGATAAGTTATATTAATTATATTTTTAATATCAGGTATGGATCCCGCTCTTCCATGGTTCTCTCTAAGCAGACCAGATGAACGTATTGATCCACGTAGTGCTGAATTTGTAGAAATCTTCCACACTAATGGTGGTCTCCTTGGTTTCTCTTCTCCACTAGGTCATGCTGATTTCTATCCTAATGGAGGAAGAAGTCAACCAGGATGCATTTTGGATGTTTCAGGTTTGTTTTAAAAATAAACGTATAGTTTATCTTACATTTGAAAAAGTTATTTACTTTAAAATATTAATATTTGCTTATTTTTATAGGAGCCTGCGCTCATGCTCGTGCCCATCAATTCTTCGCTGAGGCTATCACCTCTTCTGCTGGATTCTGGTCATGGAATTGCAGAGATTACCACGAACTAATGAGAGGAACATGCACTGTAATTAACAGCATGGTGCCAATGGGAGTACAAAATGGAATCACATCTAATCATGGCCGGTAAGCAAACCGTTATATATATTGCTACACATATTAAAATTTGTAATATTACTATATATAAATTAATTATGCATTGCAGAGCTAGCGGAATATTCTACCTTAGAACTAACTCCAGAAGTCCTTTCGCACAGGGACGTCCTTCAGGTTGGGATAGTCTTGATGTAGTTGTTGTGGATGAATTACAAAAAGAATAATTATTTGAAAGATGTGATTTCAAATAAAGCTCCAAGGTTCTATTATATAGAATGTATGTTGCTATTTACTAACAATTATTATTTTGGAAAATAATAAAAAATTTAATTTGATAACTAAATTGTTTATTTAATATTATTTTAAGTAAAAACTTTTACTATAATAAAATTAATAGTTTTATCACCCGAAATATATACTATATACCTTACAGAAATAATAAATGCGCTATGTTTCTATTTGAAATTATATTTAACAAATTTCTTTTATGAAACTTGTTCAGCATCTTAAAATAGCACCGTCGTTAGTGTGACTGCTTATAATATCAAGGATAATTCATATGATAAAGCATTGAGAACTCGGTCTCCGTATCACTTTAATTAATTTTAAAATGTTCCTAGTTGTCAAGTAATCTTAATAACCCAAAATAATATTAAAAGAATCAACAAACATTATTAGCTTCAATTTTATTACTTAATGTATAATAAATATGCTTTCATTCAAAATTGACAATAAAATATAATAATTATTGTGCAATATATATTTAGATCTTCAGATTTATATTTTCTATTTGTTCATAAGTCTTTGATTTAGAGGATTCTCAGGAGATTTCATCCATTCCTTACGTAAAATTTGCTTTAATTGAGATAATCTTAAAGTAGGGTTTTCTGCTTTAATTCTAGGCATATTCGTTTCTTCATACAACGTAAATGCCGCTTTCAAACGTTTCTCAGGATGCTTATCAACTTCAGTATCCTTGGAACTGTAAAAGGAATTAAATTTGATAATATACTTTAATAATAAACTTAATTTGCAATAGTTTAGAACTTACCTCAAGACTGCAATAGCTTCATCAACAGTTTGAGCCACATCGCCATCAATTTCTAATCTATTAATATTTTCTTCTAAAGGTACTTCAATATGTGTCGGTGCAGTAGGCTGAAATGAAATAAAAATAGTATTTAATTTAATTGTGTTGAACTAAACACAGTATAGATTCAGTGGTACGTACCTTTACGTGAATATTTTGAGCAACCTGGTAACGCTTTTCAGTTTCTTGAACAATTTGAGCTCTAGTTACTTTAGATAAGGGTTGCTTACCAGCTATTTTTATAGACTTTAATTCATCCTCTAAAAGTGCTTTAGCTTCTGCTTTTTTGTCAAGTTGTTGTTGTTTTTTACGTTCAGCTTCATCCTGCAAATTTATATTACAAATACAAATTGTTATTACATAAATATGACTACGAAATAAGTTTGAGGAAACCTACCTTTTTCTGTTGTTTCTTTTTTAATTGTTTGTCATCATCTTCCCATAGTTTATCCTCTTCAACTTTCTTCTTATGAGCATTTTCAGCATCTTTTGCAGCTGCTTTCCTAGCTTTTGCTTCGGTTGCTTTATTGTTTTCGCCAACAAATTTTTTAGGCATTGTAATCTAAATAAATACATTTTGAGAGTTTAAAAATAAATATTGCAGGTTATAATGTATTATTGAATGTTTTAGAATAGTCTACAAATAACTTATATTGGTATTACTGTAGATATTTAGTTAGGTTTGCGATTGTCATTGAAGATTTTTAGGTTAGCTTTGTTATTCTCTATTTTTTAATAAATAATTAGTTACAGATGTTATGCAGACATATTTTATGTTATAATAAAGTAAAAAACAATATTGAATTAACACAAGCATTTGGAAATATAACTCGAAATATGTCGAAGCAAAAGAAAACAGATAAAAAGAAAAATATCACACCTGCTGAAAATGTAAGTAGACTGACTTACCTTCTAAATAAACACCTCAAACAAATTGAATTCAAAATATACTACAAATTTTAGTTAATGACTTTGTAATTTAATTTTGTTTGATAATTATTTCACAATTGACAGTAACTTTAAAAAGACGTGAAGTTTTGAAATAATGGTTGCAGTGGTCTTAATTTTCCAAGACCCCAACCAACAATTATTGAAAAAAACAAAATCCCTGTAAGAGTTAATAATAGTTAAATATTTTTAAATTTAAATTTTCTTTTTAATAGAAAATTGAATCACCAGTAAGTGAGGATAAATCCGGAAATATTTGTATCAATATTCTTGTTAAACCAGGAGCAAAATTAAATGGCATCACAGGTAATATGAAGACAGTTGTAGATTCTATCAGAAAATAATTTTACAATTTACGTATACAATCACACAATTCAAATGTAATTGAAGTTGAGCTGTACCATATGTAATTAATAATTCACTTTATTTTTAAGATGTATCTCCTGAAAGCATTGGGGTTCAAGTTAGTGCGCCTCCAATAGATGGACAATGTAATACAGAACTTATAAAATACTTATCATCAATTCTTGGATTGCGGAAAAGTGATGTATCATTAGAAAAGGGGTCCCGCTCTCGACAAAAGATTATTATGGTGACGGGAAATGCATTATCTGTCGAAGATGTTATAAAGAAATTTACTGAAGAAATTGGTAAATAATAAGATTGATCAAATGTATCCTATATTAAATAATAAACAAATAATATTAAGGTAAAATATACATTGTTTATGATATTTTTAAAATTCTATTAATTTTAATCCTAATATTATGGGTTCTAGGAATGGTAAGGCTATTTATATTTTTAGGGAGGTGAAAAAAGGTAATTAAAGCAGATATCTATAAGAATTGATTGTGAACTTGGATATGATTCTTTTTTTAATAATTTATTTCTAATAGTTATAGTTCTTTCTTCCTTCCAAGCTATACTTTTTTTCTTAATAATACTTTGCTCAAGTTTAAACTTCAATGTTTAAAAAGAAAGGTCGACTTAAACCATAGTAAGATGGTTCTAACAGATTGGGTTGACTTCGTATTAAAACAATTTTCAATTTATTTTAAATATAAATATATTTCATGTTAAAAAATTATCACGTCTTTTTAAAAATGAGATTTGTTCAATAAAATAAAATAATAAATGTTAAACTTAAAAATACATATAATATATAGTGAGAAATAAATATTGGAATTATCTAAACAATATTGGAATTATCAGACTTTGTCAATAATCGGGCCTCTTCGGGTGTTTCTTGTTCGGCTGCTACTTCTTCTGCAGGGGATGGTGTTTCTTCAACACCTTCTGCAGTTTCTGTAGCATTAGCTGCAGGTTTACCAAAGTTTATTCCAAGTAAATTTGTGAAAAATGCTATTCCTTCTTCGGCAGATTCATTTACAGCAGCGATTAATTGCTCGGCGTTAATACCACTCTCAGGTTCACTACTGGAAAATGTACAAATGAAATGAAAGAATTACAACACGAAAATATTACATTTATAAATATTTTGATTAAAAATCTTATCTAAGAAACGAACCTTTCTTCGGGGGCGTCTGTCTCTTCAGATGATTCCTCCACTTCATTAACAACAGTGGAGTTTGAACCAGGTAGCATATGCATACCATCAGCACCCATTTTAAAGCAACCAATATTGAAATTTAATTGAACTTCTCCTAGTAGCATTGGCTCCAAAGCTAAACATCCTTTTAGTCCATCTTCTAGCGGTACGAGTTGAGTGAACCTTGCGCACATTTGAGCTACTTGGCCAAAGAGTCCAATACACGTTGGCTTGGGGTTTGGACCTAATGGAATATTAAATATATACTCCTAAATAGATACAGTTTAAAAAATAAATATTGTAATACACAAAGGTACAACTAGCGCCATCAAAAGTGAACCACAATTAGCGTGAAAGTTACATTTGTAAAAAGAATAAATGTTTGTTGCAATGAGTGTGCCAAACTTACTTTTACAGTAATAATAGTCCATGACAATAATATACGAAACACATTGGTTACTTTTAGAAATTTAGTATAGACTCAAACCAAAATAAAAACCTAGAAACCCTGAAACGTAAAGATTTACCTTTTACAACTTCGCTATGAAGAATACTTTGCCCATAAGAAACATTCAATGCTATTCCTTCTTCTGGAGATATGTATTTCATTTGAACGCAACCTGAAATATAAATGATAAAATACAATAATCAATTCAAATATTAAAAAGTAGTAACAGAGTCATCTGTTAATAGAATCCATAAGTTCATTTCACTCATTAATAATAAAGATGTTATTTATTGTAATAATAATTAATTTATGCGGTAAGTGTGACAAATATAAATAGAAAGCTTGACGTAAAGAAAATAACAATGAATATAGAACACAAAACAAACGAGAGTTTTATGCGCCCACATAAATAACGGTGGTTATCAGAGAGAAACCATGTTGGTTACAAAAGTGGTTTGCGTATTGATTTCTCGGAATACTTTTAAATTTTTCATAAATATAGTAAATGTCAATTGAATTAGACCGTTGCGAAATCGAGAGAGGGAGGGTAGATAATGGATTATGGAAATGAGGAGTAACTTGGTAATTCTTTTTATATTAACCCTGCGTGTAACACTATATTTTTCGAGACATGGTGTGTACACTGGGTCTTTGAGGGAACAGTTGAGTTTTCTAAACTTTCAAAGAATCTGAAAAAATTCTGGATTACTTCTTCAAGTGTCTACTACATGGTCCAGAAGTTACAAAAGTCCAAAGTTTAAAACCGTTGTTGATAAAAGTTCACAAATAGTGAAAACGTGTAAAAAACGGAATATTGTTAAAAAATTCATAACTTTTGAACAAACAAATATTAAGAAAAACGGTTTTAGACTTTTTTATCTTAGACTATAAGCTTTCGAAATAATGTAGTGTCTTTGACGTGGGCTCCAAAAAGTTGAATTATTTGTGCACCTGAAAGTGAGGAATATTTTACGTATTCAGGCATGTCATAATAAACGGAGCGGTAATTATTCGCCACAAAATAAGTTTTTATTGATGAAAATACAAAAGTTATTAAATAGTATTTAATATTAGTTAATTATAATCAGTTTCAAAAAGAGAATTTACGAACCGTTTGGATTGTCATCCTTTTTTAAAAACTTACATTTTTTAGAGGGCATAGGTGATGCGTGCTCTGTACTCATGAGATAGAAATAGGAGTTTGAAATTTCAACTGTTCCTTAAAAGACCCAGTGTGCACATGCAGGGTTAATTATATGTAATCGGAAAAGATCTTACCTGCTCCGCCCAAATCAATGTACGTAAAATTGAAATCAACGCAACAAATGCAACCTGGTCCATTGCAGATACAATTCCGGGCTTTACCGGATGCTGTTTCGGTCTCTGTATCTCTCTTCTCCGCCGTATCTGTGTCAGATGAGTCATCATCCAAAGTATAGCTCAAAATATCTGCAAAAAGAAGGTAATTTATAATCCTAGCTGATTTCTTTTCAAATCATCGTTAAATGATATTAATGCTCCTAGATTTCTCTCACATTATCTCTATATTGTTATTATATGTAATGACAGGTCTTAAATACAATTATTAGAAGAGTTGATTTCTCTTTTATTGGTAATTAAGAAGATATTGAAAATATTTGTGAGTCATCTCATCTACCAGAAAGTAGGCCTTCAATACATCGCTAAATTTATAGAAAATTAAAGAATTGTGAACTATGTCACCCACTAAACATTTTGGAGTCACTTTGCCATCATATTGAAAATGCGTATGCCTTTTTTGTCATGAAAGAGTTCATTTACAGTTCAGTTTCTCTCACATTTGCTCATTCGAAATGTCTATTTTATCGGCTACAAATAGAAAAACCACTACACCTGTCGGAATACAAATGAAGATAAAGTTGATGCGAACTATAATTGAAGTGCAATAGTGATAGAAACTTCACGAAACAGGACACTTCACCAAATTGTTTACTAGGTAGTAGCTTTTATAGTGTCGACGCTTCATATATGTGTAGTATACCACTGCCTAATAAGTTTATGATTATGTGAGCACCATAAACTTATGATTACAACCTAGAAAATATAGCGGTGGCCCAAGGATCAAACTGTCGTCAACTGTGCCGTCATAAATGCAGCTAGCACTATTACTACCAAATTAGATCTATTTTAGACCTAATTAAACCTAGTTGAACTTTAGTTAAACCTGTATTAAAGTTATATGTAAAATACTTAATACTGGTAGCTATATTTTGCATTTCTTTTAAGGTTAAATCTGAAGATTTGAATTTTTCTGTTTAATAATAAATTTTACTATTTATTCCCAGTATACATTTTGGAATCACTTTGACATCATATTGAAGATGCGTCATGATTTTTTTGCTATTAAAGAGTTCATTTATAGTTCAGTTTCTCACATTTTTTCATATAAAATGTCTACTTTATCGGCTAGAAATGGCGAAATTACTCCACCTGTCGGAATACAAATGAAGATAAAGTTGATTGCGAACTATAATTGAAGTGAAATAGTGATAGAAACGTCACTAAATAGGACACTTCACCAAATTGTTTACTGGGTTTTATCAATAACATATTTAAATAAGAGTTGTACAACGTTATAAACCCTATTAGATGATGTATATAAAATTATTTCGGTTAAATTATGCCTAGATACAATTAATTTTGTGTGGCAACATTAGAAAAAGGTAATTTAAAATAGATTGGCTAGCAATTATGTGTACATACAGTTTATTTTTTATAGGAACTATAAATGGTTCAACATTGGCCCCAAAAACTTGGTTTAATTATGACAAGATACAATTGATTTACTCTCGGGGCGCCTATGATTATACCCGCTAATTTTGAAAGAATATATAACATGTCTAAATGTATCTGCTACATAAATATTACTTGATTATTACTATCTAATAAGTTTATACTTATTCCATAAGTTTATACTTCCCATCTACAATTCTATATAACAATTTTATGAGATGCATTAAAAAACATAAAAAACTAAACTTGAATAATAAAATACATTTAATAAAACACTTACCTAACAAACTTGCCGAGAATACAGTTGTAGCAACACATAGTACCAACAGAGCAACAAAATAATTCTTAAACATTTTGAAATATAAAATAACAACTGAAAATGCAACTGTCACTCTGTTAAAAAACTCTGTTAATTAAAAATTGAGTTTTAGATATTAATAGTAAAAAATTAATTTTATAAATAATAATTAAATGAAGTAAGTTGCTATGAGGACGACGGATCTCTGAACGCACAAAAGTAAACCTGCCGGTTGACCGAACGAACGCTTTATGTTATGACTTTTGAATGCGGTACACGTTTTTCAAGTCGTTGAGTTGTCGACAAAGAGGTAGTTACTCTTCCTGTCATTGAACTTATCATGTTCTGACATGTCTTTTAATTTTATCGTACAACGGGTCTCTACAAAAACTGTAACAAATTCAAAATGACAAGACCTTAGGTATATGCCTATATCTCGTAAATTATATATGAAAAAAATGTGGAAATTATTCTCAGAATATTATTATTATTAGAATATAGAAAATGAAATCATTGATTTTTGTGTTTGTTTTGTTATGCTTGGACATGGTGAAAAAAATGAATCTTATGACAGGTGTATAAGAGGTTCATTTTATAATCAACCGTTCCTCCACTTCATTCAGGTAAGTGTCTTACAATCAGTAAACTGGATCAAATATTCAATAATTTTTGTTTAAAAATAAAAAGAGTATTAAAAATCTTTCTGTCACCCCAATGAAATACTTAATTTTAATAAAATTTATTATAAAATAAATTTAATAAAATAAATAAATTATTATATTACATATAAAGGATTTTCTTGTCCTTTAATTATATTAAGGACATTAAGCCACTTAACTTAAAAATCCTTCAGTTCCTTCTTTAAGTATCCGTATCAAGTTAATCGGGTTTATCGTATCAAACGTAGAAGAAAATGGAAGCGGGTTTTCAGTTGTATTTGTTTGGTTACTCGTATAAATGTGTTATCGTTGACATTGCACAATGAAGTTGCTTCTCTGATCTAAGTTGTTGCCTTACTAGACCCGCAGCAGTCTTGCGTACGCCTACCAGTTTTCAGTAATATGTAATATGTGGTGTTATAAGTATCTCACGTTTAACGATACACTCCTAAGCATCTGTTTAGGACTCTGTTGTATAATAGAAATAGCAATTATTTAGAAAGAAAGACGGTGAGAAATTTTCATGACGTCATGGATAATATTTTTTGTAATTTTGATTGCTTTGACTATTTTAATTGTTAATATCTCCTATAATATTGCGACTTATCAAATAATTAATGGAATATTCTCGTGATAGATATCTTTGTCAATATATAGTACAGTTTTGTAGAAATTAAGACATGGTTACAAGAAAACATTCTTACAAGACAAGAGAAAGATATTCGAAGTTATATTCGTATCTTATAACTTTAGTGATATCAACGGGTGCAATAGACGCTAACCTGAAGCGATTTAACATTGAATGCATTCAAATTATAACTCCTACTTCTTAATTACAATCTATAAGATTGTTTATCATAAGAAATTGATGGCTAAAGTACCATTCCCACCTACTATCTTAATTTTAAGTTCTAGTTTTAATTTTATGTTTTACTCACATAACCAAGTACGCATTTCTTACTATACTTGTTTGTTTAAGATTTAACACACATGACAAAAGTTGCTTGCTTGCTATGTAATATAGATAAAAATATGTTTAGTTTATCCTTTTCTGTATTATTAGTTTTGTATATCAAATGTTCTTAATTTTAATACAATTTTAATAGACAAAGGGGTATTAAAATTAAGAACTGGTTATTAACTTTTTTTAAGATACATTTTTGTCTGAATTGGTTAAAGAATTCTATGAAAATGCACTGTATATCTTATTAAAAATAATATTCTGGGATCTGAATTTTTTTTAATACCTGGTTCTAAAATATGCTTTAGATTTGTTCTAAAATTTATACAGTTTTTTTTTAAGAGTATACAAGTACAAAAGTATATAAGTATACTTATAAAACTTGTTAAAAATACTTTTTTAAGGTTTTTACAATCTTCAGAAATATTTTAAAGATTAAATGCTGCTAGGTATGCTGCTCACATAAGAAGAACAGCAAGGTTTAGATTGGGAAATGAGGAAAAAGGAAACAGATACTGGGAAAAGAGTGAGGAAAGAAAGTGTAGAGTGTGCGGAGCGGAGGACGAAACACTGGAGCACATTAAGTTTGAGTGTAAGGAAAAAGTAGTGAGCGAAAGGAATATTGGCCAGCTATTAAAGGGAGGTAGTGAAGGAAAGAGGTGGATGGCGGAAATAGAAAAAAGGAAAGAAAAAACAGGAGAATAAATAAGCTGGTGGAGAATAATGTAAATTTAATTGTAATTTGAAGTATGTATTAAGAATGTAGATTGTAAAGCCGAAAGGCGAACAATAAACAATTATTTATTATAATAATATAATATAATAAAATAATAATAAATGCTGCTAGGTTTTGCTTAAGTAAAATATTACGTAAGTGTAAGGTAACATCAGTGTTTTGCGGGAAATGTACTTAATATAATATATTTATTATAAATATTCTTATTTAATTGTTTTGCACAAGTAGAACATATATTTTACTATTATAGATTGTAGGTTATAAATTCGTTTTATAACAAAGAACACTGTACTGTCTTGTTTTATGTTTTAGGTTTTAGAAAGCATAGAGTCTACATACTAATAAAACTAAAACATAAAACTATTTTATTAATTTATTTATTCAGTTTTATTTAAGTAAAATTATGCAAATTACTTTTACGTATGCAGCCATATGCTATACTATTCTTGTAATTAAATAAAATAAAAAATAAAACAATAGGTGGGAATGTAAGTGACAAAACTTTTACTTATCGTGTCCAAAATAATTAAATTCAGGAGAAAAACCATTAATATTTTACTTTCAAAATAATGATTAAAACACTTGCCAAAATGTCAATTATAATACAGAAATAAATAAATAACAATATACCAGAACTATATAAATAAAAACAAAGAAAAAACAATTATGAAAAAAGTTACAGTTAAAGTTAAAATTACAGTTAAACACTTTAGAATTTTTATGTTTTTTGAAATTGTTTGTTACAGTTAGAAATGTATAAGCAAAATAATAGCAATAAAGTAAAGTAGCGCACAATACCGGGTAAGGAAAACTAACCATCTAACTACTTTGTGCAACTGCATATTATTTCATTAATATATTTTAATTTGTTGATTTTGTTTATATCATAGTATCTTTTATATTTTATATATTAAATTATACCATCGCATTCGCACTAGGCAAATTTTTCCAGACTACCCTGCGCGTTTATTTTCGTTTTGGATGCCAAAAAGCATCCGCGAGTTACATTTTATACTTAAAAATCACAAAACTGTACAATATTTTATTGGTGAGACTTATATCAAGACAACTACCTTAATTTTGAGTATAAAAGTTGTCCGCAGAGTAGAGACAATACTGTCTTGTTGCATTAACCTTCTCGAATGATGTTATCTTTCTACAACAAAAGCTAGTTTGTTTTTTCTTGCTAAGTATGCTATTATTTTGCAAGTAACACGGAACTAATACTTGCTAATTTAAATAAAGAATATTAGCTTTATATTTTATTTGATAAATAGGTTTAACTGTAATTCTGTAATAATGCGGGTAAAATGGTCACATTATCTGTAGATCTTTAAATTTAAGCATTTTTTACAGTTTGTAGGTCAAAAGTAGCGAATTTATGTTCTTGTTTTATTGTATAAATACGTAAAAGTCGCTAAAATAACTTGTCTTATCAAAGTAAATGCCACAGTGAATAAATTATTATACATACGTCTTATTATTATAGTTGCCGCGCTATAAACCTCAACTGAAGAATGTTACAAATTTGTACAATGATAAAAGATAGAATTATCTAATTATTCTGAAAATTTGAAGTCCATTGACCATCTTGAACACGAGATAAATTTAATCAAAGATTGATGCATTTGCATTGGGAGCAATGAGAGGAAATTACATTTTTAGTACAGTAACATCTGTTTTATTTTTAATAGAAAAACAAATCCAGTATATTTCTAATAAAACTACCCAAGAATATAGAGATATTGTTTGCGTATGTATAAAAAAACACGAAAATGATTGACCGTTTAGTTATTTAAATAATACGAATTAAAGTGGAATGAATATTTTGCAAGTCCTTATTAATTTGCAACTAATATTAATTTTGTTAGTTATTCAGGCGTTGCATTATGGGTACCTCTAACTACAAATGAATTGTGTTTGCTTGTCTACATAAGTAAAAACAAATTATTCTTGATTTGATTTGTATGAATAGCATTAGTCAAAGTTGTTCAATCTGCGGGTTGGGATCTTTAATAAATTTATAAAAAATATTATTTAAAAAAATATATTATTAGCAGCACCATTCTCATTTTATACACTGACGTAAACCCGCTATTTAACACAATTTAAATCATTAGATTATCAATGAACTTATAATAAAAAAGATTATTTATAAAGAGACATGCTTATACCTTTTCAAAATACATCAACAACTTATACAGGGTGAGGCAGTGAAACGGCACGATTTCAGATGTTGCTAGCGGGATTGGTGAGAGGTAATGGGAGTAGGGGACTTGACCTTTGGCGTCTACACATCTGGAAGTTTTAATAGCCATAGAGCTAATACATGGATAATCTCATTTATGTATAAATAAATCAACTTTTCTTTAATCTCTAATTTTTGTCAATAAAAATCTTCTTCAATCTTCTAATTTTAAAATCATAATCATACATAAAGTGACCATTGTCAAATGCTTCGTCCACTCCTGATACAATTCAAAAATGACGTACTATCGAGAGGAAGGGGAAGCTGACTTTTGTCGAACAGGAGGATCTACGTTTGAGTTCAGTGGCCAGTAACTGGGTCAGTGGGTTACTGGGTTTGTCTACATCTACAAAGGATGAGGAACCTACAAATGTATTCTTCGAGTGTTTATTTTAATGCTATTATATTAAGAGCTCCGATTTTAAATATTTTGAGATATTTTAAGTAATTTAGATTAGCTTAAGAGCATCTAGAATATTTGATAAGTAGTTTGTTTCATTAATTAATGCTGTATTTATTTACTTGGAATTGTTGGTTGCTGTTAATTTCAAAAGGAAGAATATTGCATCATTTTTTTGGTATATTACAGTTATAGGTAACATAAAGATGTGTTAGTGGGGGTTACCAGCGCGAAACTTATGATGTAGTGAATGTAAAATTACCAGAATAACCACGCGCGCGCCAGCATCAGAAAAATACTACGCTTTATTTGCAATATTTCTTTACCAGTAAAACCTAGGATAAAAATACTTATTATCAATCTGATATAGGCCTCAATTTCCTATAATTTATGTAGACTACATTCCTTCCCTAACTAAAAGATACTGAGATGCACCGCTGTAAGTAGAAAACATCACTGAAAATTTGAAGAATATGCAACAGTTTTAAAATAATTTTTTATCATCAATATTAGTATTTCACCGAGTTAATTTATATCTTGTTGATTAGCGCATAGAATTCTGTAATTAACATTTGATGCTGTACTCATTTCTATAATTATTTAAATTAACAACAATCAAACTCATAAAATATATCACAGGTCTGCGAATCTAATTCGAAGTCACTACTGTCTAATTCAATCAAATAGAAATTTAAAGAGCCACTAATATTAAAAGGAAGAGTACGCTTGACGTCACGGATTGAGTTTTTACAACCTATCAGAGATAGCTATTACTATCACGTGATTGACCAATCCAATCATAATAAGCACAGGCACAAGTGACGTCATAACAAACAAAATTCAAATTTAAAACAGTTGCTTTTAAAAATACAATTTTTTTTATATCGTTTTCAAACGCATTATAGTTGTAATTATTTATGATTCTGATCTTACAAGGAATGTAGTATTAAAGTCAATAATAACCTCAAACTACTTTCTAAAGATTTTAATTTCTCTAAAACACACATATCAAAAGAGTCATTGTTCTTTTATGATTTATGAATCTGCCTTCACGTGACAACTAAATCAAATAATAAAAAAAGACCATCACGTATGGTGTCGCATACAATTAATTCGATTTCTATTTCGTGTCATGCATTCCACGTACTTGCGTATGATTGGTGAGTGCGGTGGGTGACATACGTCGGATATAATTTCACCTTTATGTGAATTTACATGTGGTATTAAGAAAAGAGGAAGTTATTTAGGTCGAAGACGCTTGAAATACCAGATGAGCTATTTATAGTATAATAGTTTAGGTGTTGTTGGAGGTACACAGCTAATGCGCCTTCCAGCTCTGTCTATTGACCCAGGTACATGGTTTGTTTGAATAATTTGTTTAGAAGAAAACTCTTTCATCTTTTCAAGGTAAAACATTTTACACAGTTAAATTAACAAGCAAGATTGTAAATATATTAATAATATTGTTTAAGGTGAAACATTATGGTTATATAGTTAGATATAGATGGCAACAGTGTACTGAAATGACAATCGATTTGCAACTCCATGTTTTCAAATATAAAAACGTTAATAACTTTGCACACGATTGAGCTATTTAAACCATATATAAACTTTAGGAGTCAGATAAATGTTCAAGCTTTGTTTATAAATAGATCATTAATTATAACTAAATAATTTATTTTTAAAAAAATTCTTAATAAATAAGATAAAGATCGATATTTTAAAGATCGGGTAAGTTTTCAACTATTCTTTTAATTTTTTTATATTAATGTACAACATATTAAGTTTGTTGTGTGAAAATTTGAAGTCAATTGAAATAAAACTTTTGGAGATATAGAGTTTTAAGGCTTTACCTTTCTGTACTGGTTTCGTTTTTCTTTGAAACTTTTAAAAGCGTTTTTCTAACAATTTGCTTATTCAGAGTCGGTGCCCTCTCTAGCTCAAAATCTACTTTAACGATCCTTTTGAAATATTGCACACTCTTTCTTTACATAAATGCCGAGGTAACGCTGTCGAGTTTCTTTTTTAAGTATTTTAAATAACCAAGTTTCTAATTTTTTTCATGAAAACTCGGAATTTTAACTTCGAAGTGCTGTAAAAAAAATGAAAGATCAATAAAAAAAAAACTCGACAGTTTTATCTGCAGAAACTTATCAACTAATGAAATCATTTTGGTTTTTTGAATTCAGATCCAGTGATGAGTTATGAGTGACACCGCAACCTTACTTTTTTTTGTGACGTCTGCGGAAATTCGCTGTCAATGCCTCATTTCTTGATATTTATTTATGAAAATTTCACAAAGTATTCTTTAAATGGTATTTTATCATGTAGTAATTATAGAGATAATAATATATTAACTGTGTCGTCAAAAAACATGATCGAAAATATGCTTTGTATCGAAATATTCATTTATTGTCATTTGAATCAAATTGATACAACAATATTATTTTTAACAGTGTTTTAAACATAATTCATTATTATTTACATGTGTGTGTATTTATTATTTTAAAACATTGGTGTGTTGGAATTAAGAGTCAACAAGTGTAGTACGGTAACTTGGAGTCACAGAGTGTCTGACCGACATTTTATGAATCTTCAGGTGAAGAAGTTGAAGACCACGCCGCGCTGCGGTCATAGACAGCAAGATAGTGCGGGTACCGTCTCGAAATAAGTTTAGTAATCATTGTAACATTGAGTTGATCGCTGATCGTTTCCGCTTCGAAAACAATTCGATTATTCTGGAAAATACATTTATTTTTATTGAGAGGAATCGTTATTTTCATCCACAAGTAAGTTTATTTTTTTTTTTAATTAATTTTATTTTGTGAATAACATATTTTTAGTTAAACATATATTTTGTCAGATTTTACATTATACGTTACTTTATATTCATGTAATATTTTACTAAAAATAAACCTATAATAATATAGTAATATTTAATCTAAACAGGTCTTTTGTTATAGCTCTTCTAAAAGCTTTTAATCCTTAAAAAGGACGTCGTAAGATTTTATTATCCTTTCTATATTTAATTAGCAATAAAATTATTTACAAAGCATTGTATATTAGGTAAATTTGTTTATGTAACCGGTTACTTTTGTTATATTAGATTAGCTTTAAATGTTTTAATCATAACCATAGTTTGTCATTATATTAAGGGGGTGAGGGGTAAGGTTTCACCTTTTTTCTTAATTTTTTTTTTATTTATTTATATTAACGTACAACATATTAAGTATATTGTGTATAAATTTGAAGTCGATTGGAGTAAAACTGTCGGAGATATAGAGTTTTAAGTCTTCACCTCTCTGGTTTGGTTTCGTCTTTCTTTGGATAAATGCCGTGGTAACGCTGTCGAGTTTTTTTATTTTAACGTATTTTAAAATAACGAAGTTTCTAATTTTTTCATTAAAAATCGGTATTTTGACTTTTAAGTGCTGTAAAAAATTGAAAAGAAAAAGTCGACAGCGTTACCTGGAGAAACTTATTAACTAATGAAATCATTTTGGTTTTTCGATTTTAGAAAATCCAGTGATGAGTTATGAGTGACATCGCAATGTTACTTTTTTTTGTGACGTCTGCGAAGATTCCCAGTCTCATTTCTTGTCATTTATTTATGAAAATTTCACAAAGTATTCTTTAAATATCATTTTATCATGTAGTAATTATAGAAGTAATTATATATTAGCTGTGTCGTCAAAAAACATTATCGAAAATATGCTTCTTTTTTATCGTTTTGAACTTAAATTCATTAACAAAAAACCATTTTAAATTTAATTACAGCTTTTATCGTTTTTCCATTTTACAAAATAAATTAAATTTATTTTATTTCAAAACAAAAAATGTCTTAACATTAAATTTAGTACGATTGCTTATTGCTTAGAAGAACTGGAGACATACAGGTGTGTGCTACAGTCATTTCAAACGAGTTCGAAGCACTCTGGAGTCTCTGTGTCACGGTCACGAGTAGCACCGTTAACTTATACGGTTGCTCTACAAAAGGAACAAAACAAGAATATATCAAATCAACAGTCTTATCATTAACTCTTGTAAAACTATCGCGTACCTGTTTATTTTAAATGAAAAGATACAAGAAGAACAGAGAGCAAAATAGTTTTTAAAATTTAAAATACATAATGTTTAAATTCATATATAAAAAAGAGGTCCAAGAAAGTATTGAATAAAATAAATACAACACTTCATGAAGACAGCTAAAAACCAAACGCAACGTCCTTGAAGGCCGGTGCAAGAACGAGAGAAAAGGGTGGATTGATAATCATAGAAAATAATTAAAATTTTATTATCAAAGCATTAAAACTAAATGCAACCCTGGCAAAGTTTTATTTAGTGCTGTCTTTAAATTTATAAATAGATTCATTCAAATAAATAGTAGTAGTAAATGAAGTAGAGAAAAGAATTCCATTCATACAGGAAGTAGAGGCACCATTTTGCTTTAAAAAATTTAAATTCAATGAATGAAAATTTCCGTTATATATATATATATATTATACGATTTATGTTATATGTAAATATATAATTAGAATAATGTTTACACAAATGCTAAATAAAATACCCTGTAGTTATTCGGATCACTTTATTTTAATTAACTAAAAACAAAAGATAATCAAGTTGAAACGTCATAGGCGGTCATAGGTTAGATAAAAACGTAAGTAACATTTGTGTAACATTTACGTAAAATATGCATTCCAAGCAACGCTGACATCACATTGAAAGGTTAAAAACGGAAGTCAATCTTTATGGGAATTTTTTTAGAATTTGTTTGACACCCTTTTACCTTCCTTTAAATCTAATAATTTCAATATTTGGCGCAGATATAGAAATATCCGAAGGTCATATTTTTCAAGTATGTTAATATTTCAATTCTTAACAATTTTTTTTTTTTATTATTTTCAGATCATAGAAAGCTAACCATTCAAAATGCGGCTTTCAGTCGTATTTGAGCTTCTAGCAGTATTTGCGCTGATAGCGTACGCAGCAGCAAAAGCAATAGGTAAGTTGCCTTAACTCCAAATTACAAAGTTGTAGTTGAAAATAACAATAAACATTTTCTTGATAAATTATTACAGACCCGAAAGTAACTAAGAAAACCCAATTAAAAAACAAACGCCAAAATGTCGTGCAAAGTTCAACTGACTTAATAAATAAATTTTGCTCCTGTACCTCCAATATTTGCAACTGCTGCAGAGATTTTAAGGTGCCCGTTTTAGGAATACAAGGACCGGGTAAGGAGTTTGATTCATCACCGATTGAAAATTGTCTTAGCTTACCACAAGCTAATTAAAGTATTGCTGCTTGGTAAGACATCTGCTAAATGAAAGATATTAATTGATTTAATCATTATTTTAGGTTGTGCAAGTTTCCAATACTTAAATGAAGGCAAAATGGCGGTTTCAATGCAGTATGGAGATCGTGTTCTCACAAACACTACCATTTCAGGTAATAGATATGATAAGAGTGTAATAACATCATCTACTTCATGGTGCAACACTTAATGTTGTTGCAATATTAAGTACTAAAGCTTGCAATTCCATAAATACCAATAAACATTTGGTTTTATTAATTATTCTTTGATAAAACTTTCTCAACAACTCGTCCTCTTTTTCTGGATTTAGGTAGAAGACCGAAGCCAGTATGCATGCCATTACCCGGAGGATTTTCTAAATTCTGTGGCAGAGTTTACGGAATTTCACGCGAAACCGATAATTTCAAAGCATGTTTAGGACTGGAACTGAGATCATCAGATGAAGTCGAAGCCGCATTACGAGTGTCCTGTTTCCGTTTTGGCCCAGAAGGTTTAAAATTGGCACCAGCTGAACCTTTACCAAAACCACCAAAGAAAGATGACGATGACGATGATGATGATGATGATTTTGGTCTAGGAGGAGGTGATGACGATGATGATGACGACGATGACGATGATGACGACGATGATGTTGATTTTGGTTTAGGTATATCTTTAACAACATTATAAATAATTAATTGTATTTCCCAATGTCATTATTTTATTTATATTTTTCAGGTGATGATGATGATGACGATGATGATGATGACAATGATGATGACGCAGCTGATAATGATGTTGATGGAGTTGATTATACTGGATTCAGTATCCTAGGAGAAGATTTATTAGGTGGGCTGTTTGATTCTGATTCAGATTCAGGGGTTAAAAAGAAGAAACCAACTGTGAAGCCAGTAGCTTCTGTTCCAATTGCTGTTAAACCTATTGTTGTTGCTCCGGCTAAACCCGCAGTTGCTGCTCCTACAAAACTAGTTGTTGCAGCTCCCGCAAAACCCGTACTTGCTGTTCCAGCTCCCGCGAAACCTAATGTTGTTGTTCTCTCTAAACCGACAGTTGCCGGTCCCGCTAAACCCATTGCTGCTGTTCTCGCTAAACCCGTTGTTAAACCCAGTAAACCCTCTATTTTATCAGAAGTAGTCAGTTCACCTAATACAGCAACTGGCGTAGCTACACCCAGTGGTGCTGTTAAACGAAAACCAATAGTTGTAACTGCAGCCCCAACTACTTCAACAACTAGAGTTAGAACTACGTTCGCGCCAATAACAGAAGCAGTTAAGGAGACTACTGCTGAACCAATACAAGCGTTCGGAAGTGAAGAGCAAGCAGTTGTTGAGGTGCAGCAACAACTTCAAGATAATCACTTTACCAGTAATGTAGAAGTAGTTACAGAGACTGAGAACGAAGTTAAGCCGCCATTACAATTACAACATACGACCGCGTTACTAGAGCTGGCAGCCAACCAATCCGCTCAAAACGAAATTGAAACTACTGAAGAAGTTAATGATCCAATCCAATCAAATTACGAATACACTGAAGAAGAGGAAGATGTAAAATTAGAAGATTCTGAAGAACAAACGGAAGAAGCTGGTACTGTTGAATCATCGAATGAAGAAAGTACCGAAATAGTTAGTGAGGAGCTCCCTGAAAATGTTGCATCAAGTGAAACAGATGAATCTGATAAATGGGTTAAAGTCTCTCAATCTTCCCAAGACAGCTCCATTGATGAACTTCCTGGTGATGTATCTCACACTGTGGAGATAGTAACTACCTTAGCCCCAGAAGAACAACCGAAACCTGCTAAGCCTGATAACGAAACCGTGAAACCAGATGAAGAAGATGATGACGATGAGGGGTTCGTTGAAATTGTGGATTTCCTCAGTGGTGAAGATTCTGAGAATGAAAAGAATGAAGAACCAGAGGAAGAGAATGAAGAAGAAGAAGAAGAAAACGAAGACAAGGAAGATGAAGAAGACGAACATGAAGATGAGGAAGATGAAAAAGAAGATGAGGAAGATGAGAAAGAGGAAGAAGAAGACGAAGATGAAAAAGAAGAGGAGGTAAATGAAGCAGAAGAAAGTAGTAAAAAGAAGAAAGTGGAGGATGTTGTTATAGATAAATTGAAACAACAAAAAAAGATAGGTAGCAACAAGAAAACTGTTGAGAAAAGTAATAATTTGAAAAAGAAAGATGACGACGATGAATTTGGCTTAGACGGTTTAACGGATTCTTTGTTCAGCAGAAGGAGTCATAAAATGATGAAATGGCGAGATTAATTTTAACTGATATGTTTGCAACAATATTTTAAATTATTTATTTATTTTATTTTATAGAGATAGTAATTTATTTATTAGAGAACTTAATTATTTAATTGGCATTGTAAATAGCTCAAAATATTATTAATTTCCAAAAATGAATGAATGTGAACAGAACAATAAATGCATTTATAAATAATGCTAACGTTTTATTAGACTTCCTTAAACATTAATAAAAAATACCAAAGGTTTAATATTATCAGATGTTTTCGCAATTTCTTCTGCTCGGTTTGGATGTCTCCAGCAGCGCCTCTGTTGTTAAATACCAGATATTACATGTTCAAATATCGTACAGAAATTTAAAAGGTAACCGCTTAGGTCATTTAAAAATTACGTCACACAAATTACATGACTTTTAACCAACAATACCCCCCCTAACATACGATTGTGATGTTACACATTTGAAAAAAGATATATTTTTTCAGTTTAATTTTGTTTTTTCTTATTTTTGAAGCTTCCCCCTTTTCACACTTTGCATGTGCCATAATTAATGGATGGCCCCTGAGGGTAAGAAACTGAAATTTTGTGACAAAATATTTTCAATTTTACACTTATTTTTATTAATTTATTTTGTGAATTATTACTTTATCTATAAGAAGTACATAACATAACAATACATTCTAAATAATTGGGTTATGAACCATGTCTTAATTTCTATAAAACTGTACTACATATTCTTTAAATTGGCCATAAAGATCTCAAATATTCAATTTTCTGATAACAAGTTGTTTTAAGCGTTAAAAATATAAAGTTTCAATTTCTTTTTCCATTCTCGTCGCTTTTAAACAATTGTCATCTCACTTATATACTAGAGTGTAAAAGAGATAGCATACTCAAACGCCAACAGCTGTCTAGAGCAATACAAAGTTTAGATATTATCAAAAATACGGCTAAAATAGAGTTTTAAGATAGAATACCAAATTTGAAATACTTAAATAAAAAAATAATAAAATAAATAAATACTTAAATAAAAAAAAAAAATAAAATAAATAAATGAAATATTAATGTTTTAATAAAAATTTAAAAGATCGGACCGTCGGAAGTAATTTATAACACAAATTAAAACAATAAATTAAAATCAAGTATTTCTTTTATAGTTCTAAGCTACAAGCTATTAATAAATTATTATTCTAACACATTTTTCGAATAAGGACAATATTAATATATCATACTTTAAATTAAGGAATAGCTCCAGATAAAGTAGAGTTATCATTAGATCTCAATAAATTTTCATCATAATCATCAATATCATCATCATCATCGTCATCATCATCCACATTTTGACTCAACGATGATGCTCCGCCACCGCCTCCTTCTTCCGGCCTCAACAGTCTAAATCCTTGCGCTCCAATCATGAAACAATTTAAGTCTCGATGAAACAGTTCGAATCCTTGGAAATTGGCATCCATTACAATGCACGTGTGCATGTTCCTCCCTTTGAAGTAGACGTTGGAGAACGTTGCACACATCTCAATGAATCGAATTCTTGGAACACGGATGCACACTGGTGGGGGGTTCTTCCCGGAAATACTATTTTTGTATAATACGTTGCCATTCATTGTCATTCTCATTTCGAAAGCAAATTCTTCAGGAACATACACTAATTTCATGCAACCCTTTTGCTGAAATTGTGCCAACCACATTCCTGTGCAGCAACTGCATTCTCCACTTTTACAGGAACACGGAAACGCGCCTACTGCTGCTGTTGCTGGCGGGGTTTGCTTAGATTCTGGTCCAAGCAAGAGATTAGATTTTCCTGCAGGAAGATTAACAATTTTCCATTCCACATTTTTGACGTTTTCAAATAGCTCGAGTGGTTCAATTGATGAATTACCTATAAAATGAAAACGTGGTCATAGAATATATAGAGTACGCTTTTCTTACAGTGTTATAGTTTATTTTTAATTTTAAATGTACTTAGTGAGCATGCTGATTTAATATAAATTATTCTACTCCGTAAAACCCAGTAAACATGTTGGAGAAAATTCTATTACTTTTCATGAGTTTTTAGTCATGTTGTTTTCTATTCAGTCGTTCATAGGGAATGTCTCTTTTATGAGCCACAGACGACGCAACGACTGCTCACTGTTGAATAAAAGCGACTCCTGTAACAGGTAGGGAATCAATTTGAACTAAAATTGATTTCCTGTGTGTTGCTCCAACTTGTAAAACGTTTGAATTGAAATGTACGAGTGACTAGAACTTCATCTAGCCATTCTATTTCACCAAATGTTTACTGGGTAATTATCTTTATTTATTTAGCCGATTACTTATATTAATTATATTTTGACAGATTGTAGGTTATAAACTACGTCGATAAAAAAGACCACTGCACTGTCAACCCTGCACCCAGTAAACATTTGGTGAAGTGTCGCTTTTTGTGACTATCTCTATTTCACTTCAATTATAGTTCGCATCAACTTTATCTTCATTTGTATTTCGACAGAAATATCTTCAGTGGTTCTGTCATCTGTAGCCGATAAAACAGACATTTCATATGAACGATTGTGAGAAACTGAACTATAAATGAACTCTTTCATGACAAAAGAAACATACGCATCTCCAATATGATGTCAAAGTGACTCCAAAATGTTTACTGGGTACATGTAATTAAAGTTTATCTAGCGTAACAAAAAGTACCTGTTTCTTAAACAATTTTACTTAATATGCAACGTGTTGTAACGTATTGTACTGCTCTTGAAAAATAAATCTATCTTTTGCGCATCAGCATACTCATAAAACTTTTTAAGAACACCTTTTTAAAGATTAGATGCTTCTAGAATAGCTATAAAATAATAAAATAAAACCCTTGTATATTAAATATTACTACTGTTTGTTTAAGTAAAATATTACATTATTGTAAGTTAAGGAGGTACAGGACGTATATAGGTATCCTTTTGATAATTTCCTTTTTGCAATAGTTACAGAAAAGATTATTTTATATACACCTAGTTTTTGAAAGCCGTGTCACCATTTTTTTATAGTTAAAAGTTATATTATGTGGTGAAATTGAGCTAAGAATTATGATTTGTATGGAAAATGACTATTTTTAATCATCTATAAAAAGAAAACTAGGAACCCTAGATCTCTAAAATTTTGAGACAGCATGTATTTTTACTATTTGTATCGACCCTGCAAATTTCACAACGTTTTCATCATTTACGTTAACGTCATATACCTCCTTAATCTTTATGTTTATTGTTTTTCGAAATTTATTTAATTTAATTTAATATAAATTTATAAATAAAGGTAATATTATAGGTTATAAACTAGCTTGTTAAAAGAGATCACTGTATGGTTTAAGTTTTAACAAGTTTGCAAAATTAAAATTAAAATATATGCAAGAAGCGATTATGTACAATGCAATATGATATACTATGAAATAAAATTGAATCTAAAGCAGTAGGTAAATAGGAATGTTATTTTAGTCCGTCACTTATCGATGTAAAATTATCACCTCTATTATAAGTAAACATAAAGCCTCACGCACTTATTGCTAGTTAAACAAATGACTTATCTCGACAAATCTTGTAAACCACTTACCTTCTGGTACGACCGGCGCAGTAACAGTAGCAGATAACACGACTCTAATTATAACCAAACCAACTAATAAATAATGCAAACCCGTTACTTTGAAAGACATATTAGCACATTAGAACGATAAATGAAAATGAATCAGATGCTGCTGGTACACAGACTTCATCCGAAGTGAGATGGTCTCAAGCTGGTGCTGATACGTTCTTCTGGAGGTCGTGCAAATGACGTGCAGGAAGATAGTGAACTGGGTAACGACTAACGGTATAAGAGATATGTCATCCGCATGGTAAAATGGTCAAGTTGTTGTTGTTGTTTTATTTTGGTTTCTGTAAGCAAACCTAAATGCAAAACTTTCTATTTATCAGCGGGTCAATTAAACTTGACCTTGATATTGTTATAAGTGGGTACAATTCGAGGAAGAGATGCTCTTAAACATGTTAATGAATTTGAATATTTATAATTAGCTGTCATGAGCAAACATACTGTTTTTATATTTATAACTAGAGTTTACCCCGTCTGTCTTTTGTGTGTGGCTTTAATTTCATATCAAATTTATATTCCATTTGTAAATTGAAATATTAAACTCGTTCTATATACATTTTACATATAAAAACAAATAATTTTTTACATAAACCGACTAAAAAATATATTCTTTTTAACAAAATAAAAAATATTTTCAACTTATGCGTTTTTTGACCAACTTTTTTCCAAAATTTGGGATTTTTTTTTTGATTTGTAAATAAGTTACCAAAGTTAGTCTATATACAAAATTTAAACTTTCTAGCACATTTTTTACTCTCGGCAAAAATTGCCCCCATGCCCCTAAATAAAATTTTCCAATTTTTCAATTTCTAATTTTCAAAAAATGTTAGCATTGAACACCGTAATACACATGCCAAATTTCAACTTTCTATCTTTTACGAATTAAAAGTTATAAAGCAAAAAGTAAAAAATTTTTTTTTAGTTTTTCCACAATTACGGGTTTCCAAAATATTCAGTGGGAAATCTGAGGACGCCAAAAGTCTTAGAATTTTTTTCTCTACGAAATAGAAAATTTTCATAAAGATTCATTCATTCAGTTTTCGAGCCACCATACAAATTTCATTACCAAACATAAAAGAATATAAGATCATAAATATACACCTGGAACATTATAATATAGAATGGTGGTATCCATGGATAAATAAAATTCACTTGCCGTGTCAGGATCTGAGTACCTTATCAGGATCTGACAGGGACCTAGTCAGGCACTAGTAAGGTTGCCTTAGTACGTAGTTATTATAATACCTATATTATATTTTATATATTTTAAAGGAGAATCAAATGCACTGCCCCTGTTCATAAGTGCACCACTGTATCACAGTTACATGAAGGTTTTACAATACAATGAATCCACACACTCTCTCATGCGTGCTGGTAAAGTTTCCGCAAATAGTTTAAACTAAATACAATGTTTATCTGCATCACGTGATACAATTATTCTAACCAGTGACACACATATCGACAATCGACGATCTTCGAACGGTCATCGGTTGGGTTTCTGAATCAATAAATATCGCGTTAATGACGCCATTTGTATGAGGCACAGATAATCAACTGTTTGTGTATCTACACTTGAATTGTTTGAAGGAGTTTGTCCAATGACAGGTTTATTGTCAAACTATTCAATTATTACATGTCTGATGCCAAAAAAATGACTTTAAATAGACCTACATTTTATTTTATCAGTATTTCACAAGAGGTCTTCCTCATGGGTTCATCAGATTTTTGTAAAAATTAAAAAGTAAAAAAAAGAAAATGTTTTTGATAAAAATAGTGTGTGTTATCCTGTTTGGAATTACTTGCGATCATCTTACTGCAGGATTATTTAATAGGAAAGGTAATTAAATTCATTTTATAATTAGATGTGACTCTCGTTAAATAATGTTATGTACAGTTTATGTAACAAATTGTATCTTAAATGTCGATTTTATTACTAAGCAATTTATAAAACATTGGTAGGTTTTTAAGTAAAATTTTAGCATTATCTTATGCAATATTTATGTTTAAAAATTCAGTATGAGTGAAACAGGTATTTAAAATGTATTTAACATAAAAAGTTTACCTTTTACATAAAGAAATGTTTGCTTATATTTAGTTAGATTAGATAGAATAAATTAGTTTTAGAAACTTAGATTACGACACAGTGGTTGTGAGTTATTTTGGGCATTTTCTGGGTTTGGTAGTTATCAACGTGAAATCACAATAATTTATTAGGCAGTGGTGTAGTTCACATTTAAGATGCAATGGCATAGTAGGAGGTCTATGGTGTTAGGTTTCATGTGCAATACGTTATATTATTAGTATGTAACACCATATATTTATAAAAATTACAGTTAGTTTCAGATACTTTGTATTTTACTTTGGTTTTTGGTACCTTGTAACTTATAGAAAGAGAAACTTTTTCAAACTCAAATTTATTTCTAAGCTGAGTAAGCGTTCTAGTTTCAAGCTCTGAGCAAGACAACACCGATTCTAAATTCAACATAATATTTTTGTTATTTCAAATTCATAATGGGCTTGTGTCCTCATTTCTTAGAGGTCGATTTTTTAATTGTTGATTGAAACTGATGTTAATAAATGTGTATTGTCGTGTCTATTTTATTAAATATCTAAATATTGACGGAGATATAGCAATTAAAAGTTTGAATTGTAGTTTTAGCGCTGTGAGATAGTCGGCTATTTGTATGATGTGAAATGCATTTTAACGTCAGTTATTTGTTGAGTTGGTCAGTGCTGTGGTAATGTTTTGTAGCTGTTGGTAGTCGAAATAATCAAGTCCAGTCAAAGAATAATAAGTTTTTATTTTATTTAATCCTGTTAGAGAAGACATAATATTGATATTTTATTGTTCCTTGAAATAGCTGTAAATAATATTTGATATTTTGATATATAAATAACTACATATAGATAAATAAGCTACATATAGCAGATATTTATGAGCTGTCAAGAATATATCTGTTTTACGTTCTGTTGTATAAAAGAATGTGTACAACGTTGAATTCCTTTTATAATTAAAGAGACAAAATGACTTTTTTAATTGTTAATATCTCCTAACATATAAGGAGTTATTAAAAAATAATATGTAGTACACTTTTATAGAAATTAAGACATAGGACACAAGCCCATTCTAAATTAAATAAAACACAAAAATAAAAACATACTAAATTGATAGTAGTAATAAAAAACTGCGTTACGAATATAAACAAATATTTTACATTATTATTGTTTGTTTAATGCATTAACAGAGAGTATTAATTTAGCATTTACTATTTTGCTATTAATGAACTCATTCATATCTTACCTACAAGTATATACTTTAGAAATTAAAAAAATGTCCATTTACTACGACTTGAACACAAATAAAACCATTGAGGCGATGCCAGGCGCTACAGAACTTCGTCTTCCTTTTATTGGGACGCCCTGCTCCTGCTCTGGATTCAATTGCGGCTGCTGCGCTGGCATGAACATTCAACAATTCAACTTTAACCAAAAAGGTAACAATAATTTCAAACTATTAAGCTAGTATCAACATTTACCTAAACATAATTGCTTTCTTTTATAGCTTGTACCAACTTAACGTATGATCCATATGATTTCTCTCTTACCATGGATGTGAACATGAATGAAAATAATGTCTTCTCGAATAGGGTCTCTGGTAAGTCAATTGGTGAATTGTATTCAAGCTGAAGTTTTACTCATTTTAATTATCCCAACAGGAAGAAATCCTCCGCCTTTCTGCATGCCAGTACCTGTTCCTTATTTACCAGCCAGTTTCTGTGTCAAATTATTCAACATATTTACACCAGGGACAAATTTACACATGTGCATGGATTTTGAAACGAAAATATCAAGATTTCCAGTGATGGTAAAGAGTTTATTTAAAAAACGTACAAAAATATGTTTCTTAAAAATATATAATTCATAAAAAAATATCATTTTACAGATTCTCCACTTTGATTGCATGAGATTAGGTCAAGATGGTATAGCAATCTTAAAACCAGAAGAAAATGGTGGTCAAATTGGCGGAACTGATTCAATAAGTGTGCAGCCAGCAACAGAAACTCCTGCAGTAACCCCACAAGAAGAAGTTGCTCAAGAAGATGGCGATGTCTATGATGAAATAACAGAAATTAAAGCAAACAACTATACTATCAGTATTCCAATTATCTAATATATTTAAAAATAAATAATTATAATTGAATTTGTTTTATTGCAATCGTATTTACCAATCAAGTTGACAAAGAAGAGCCACGCTGCGTTTTATCCAGTGCTGAACTGGTTTATCAGTATTGAGATAAATGGGTATGACATAATTAGAAGAGTGACCACTAGTAGATAGGATTCCTCTTCTTTCCACGGTTCTATAAAGGGGGCTCTCGTAACGATCTTTTTCTTTGAAATCTGAATATAAGACTGGATATATCCACATGAGAGGTAGGGTATCGTTCAGAATCTTTGGATATTGTTCTTCCAGACGACACTCGTTAATATTCCAACGTGCTCCATCAAGAAATAACCCGAATACGTATAAGCCATCCTCAGGCGATGTCTCCTTTCTAGAAATGTTAAATACTTCGAAATCAAACGTAAGTTTATCAATTGGAATTCCATATTTCCTTGCATAATTCTGAATAGATGCTGTTAGAAATGCTTGAGTAGAAAAGAATCCGGACAACCAAAAGTTAAAAGGTTTACCTTGGTCATACCAAAGCTGTAATGACTCCAAACGTTGAAGGAAATCAGTGATATAGTTAGGTAAAGATTTTAAACTAGGATAAGAAATATTCTTCCAATTTGCAGGAACTTTTCCAAGAACTATCGAATTGGACATTTCTTCTAAATCGACAGTCATTATAATATGCCCATTAACTGCTCTTTGAAGGGATATCAATGAATGATGAATTTCTGTCAACAGCAAATTATATCGAGTCATTTCCTGCACTAGAACGGTATTCATAGAGTCATTGTAGTCCACAGGAAACTTTCTCGAAGCACTTTCAATGTCAAATGAATCCGGTATCTTGTGGAGTATATCAGCAGTTGCTGCCAAAACAATTTCATTGGTATCCTCGATACTTATTGAATCAGTAAATTGTCCTTGTACAAGAAGTAAAGAATCCACGAATAAGTTCGCCACTTTAAGATCCCTGGTCATTCCTGCGTTCATGTGAAGACCAAACACTTCTGGGGATGTCATCATTGGAATCCCTTCAATATGCTTCAAGTAATCCCTATATTCACATTTCCTTGGTAGCCCATATTCAGGTCCTGCATCTGAGAACATATAGGAATATGAATCAATGACTGTTGGATTTAGAAAGTCATTCAGTAATGTCATCAGTGTCCTTCTATCCCAGGCATCTGTCACTCTTCCGCCGTAGTTACATTCTCCCGTTAAGTACGTGATACCATCGTAAGCCACCTCATCGAAATCATTTATAAACATTTGTAGTTGTCTGACAGATATTTGAAAATCCGAATCATTGAATCCATAGGGTATATTCCAACCAAGATGGCCAAACTTTTTTCTCTCTTGTACAACTGCATGGAAAAAGCAAACGCCATACAAGAGTTTTGTGAAAGTCTTGTCTTTGCCGGGACAGCCTTCAAAAAATGTTGGATCTTTAACAGGTTCTGACAAATAAGATCTCATTAAATTAGCTTGAAGTCCAGTTGGTGGTTCGTTAGTCATCTTGACGCCATTTTGTAAAATTGATGTGGGAAATTTATCCGATGAGCAGCTTGTTAACCACAATCTAAATGAAAGTTGGGTAGTTTCTAAATTAAAGTTTTCCCATAGTTTTTCCAGCACTGGCATCCATGAGGACGCGAGGTGACAGTTTTGAAGACAAACCCAGGCGCCTGACTTTTGACTAGCTTCAATCATAGATTTAGCAATTGGCCCTTGACCTTGACCCAATGATATATATGAAAACTTGTCAGTATAACCTTTTAAATCTGCAAATTGTATCAGTGCTTCCATGGGGTCTGTTCCAGGTGACAGAATAAATATAAGAGGCGACATGCAGTTGGAATCTTCATAAGATTTAGCAATTTCAAATCCTGGAGAGGATATAAATTTAGCTCCCATCTTTGTTTCTACGAAGTTAGTTACCGCCACATTTATTTTATCAGGTCGAAGAACTCTGATTAGTATGAGTTTATGAAATGCTAGAATCCCGTCATCCCAAGGACTGGGAAATGTTTCACCTGATGGCACGGCAGAGTCGTAAATCCTTTTCCATTTCTGAATGTTTAAAATGAAACTTTCTTGAAAACCTGCAAATATTGGGAGTTCATGCAGTCTACAAATTTCGTTCCATGATTTATCACATAGCCATTCCTTTGCTGGATTGGCATGAATATTCTCTCCTTGTGTTCCACCGGAGAGGAAGAACAAATAGTCGCTCAGATCCAGTTCGTTGGTTCCAAGCATTATTCTGGTACACATAATAAACGAAAACAGTAATTTATCCTTTTCAAATAAGGATCTGCACACATTATTGTATAAATTTGAAGTAAAGGTTTCCCTTAAGAAGAACAAGCGCCTGTCAAGATTTCTGGAACGATTACTGATTTCAATAGATGTTACATAGAGGTTCATGAACCATGTCAAGGAGTATTGATACATCGGATCAATATTAGGTAAGTCAGTGACACAGTAGTACAGATTTGCAGAATGCACCGCCATTGGGCGATAGCTTAATCTAAAGTTTTCAATTTTACTTTCCGTTTCCTTCGACGCTTTCTGCTTTCTAATTATATCATCAGAAAGAATTTTCGCTGAGTCTAAAATTACAATAGCTGCTTCATCCTCTAAAATATCTCCTTGTGAGTCAGACAGCGTTTTAAGAATGTTGTCCTCAACGCCCTTCAACGAGGTTTTATTGGCGGCACTTTGTGTTATCAAAACTTGGCGTTGTTCCTGCAAATCAGGTCGTTCCTTCGCAACTACAATTCCTAGTAATTGATCCTCCAGACCGGATATAGTTAAAGCAAAATTTATGATTGTTACCTTGTTAAACACCTCGGGCAAATAATGAGGATTTCTTAGTTTGGTCGTCAGATACAAACGAAAATTATCATTGTATGGTATGACGTTGTCACCCAACCCGATAAAATTTAAACCCCCTTGCTGGTAAATTCTTTTTACTATCAAAGGATCAAGTGGTGCTTCTAATTCTTCGCCAATATTTTCAATAAGAGCAGGCATTCCATATTCTATACATTTTTCCAAAGTTTTCATATATGCTGCATCTGAAATTTTAAGTACTTGTAAATCGTTGTACTTCTCCAGGGATTTTATCCAATTGTTAGCTTGACCCTGAGGATCTATCAGCAATGACCAGCGACATGAATTATCTTGTATTATTGCGTTATCAGTGGAGAAGGAATCATTTGGTAATCCATCAATGTACCAATTTTCACTTTTAATTTCAGATCCTAATGTTGAGGCGAACGTGAACTCCTTTGAGCAGGGAATTTTCAATTCTATACATTTATTTCTCCAATTATCTATACACTTACTACGATATGTTTGCGAGAGTGGAGCTAAATATGCCAACACTCCACACGACACCAGCACATCGCCAGCTAGGCAATCGTACAAACTCTGTAAGTAGTCAGCAGCAGCCATCCAACGAGACTTCTCTCCACCAAGGCTACCAATCAATCTCTCAGCCCTGGACAACTTATTTATGCATAAGGTAACCTCATCTTGCAACTTTTGCTTTTTGGCATTTGCTTCCGCTAAAGCTCTGTTAAGTAAAGCAACTTTCTCTTCCAATTTCGCTGCCATTTCACGCTTCTCATTAAGGTTGGCCATGGTTGCTGCAAAATCACGTTCCGCTTCTTCAAGCTTGGCTTTCTTCGGTCCAACAATTTTAGCGACCTCGTCATACAAGTCCATTGCTATAATCCACTTGCAAAGTCCTTCAGCTGCACTGGATGCTTTTGCAACAATATTCGGTTTAAAATTAGGATTAGGAATAAATTCTTTTCTTATCTTTTGCATTATTGGTATCGGTATGTTATCTTTATCAAAGTCTTTTAACTGTTGCAAGAATGTCATATCACCCAGTATCTTCTTACTGGGCCCCCAGTAATCAAGAATCTTCTTACCAGTTGCAGGGTCGGGTATTCGATCAGGTGAGATATTTTTTATAACACAAACAGCAGCCATAACTAACTTGACCGTATCTGGAGGATTTTTCATTGATTTCACGAGAGTTATGTCCGTTGGTTTTAAAGTATTCAATGCACTAAGAGCTTCTTCTAAAATGGGAATGGCTTGGGCAAGATCTGCTTCACATTCACGCTTAAGAGCCTGAGCATTTGCAGCTTGGACATTTGCTATTTTCTCATCTCTTCTGACATGAGCCGTTGCACGCTCCGCCTCGGCAGTCTCTATTGCAATTTGTGCACTCATTTCAGCAGACCTTTCTGCCATACTTAGTAACTGCGGTTTTAGTTCGTTTAGTTCTTTCTGCATTACTGCAACAGCGTCAGTTGCTGTCATCAGTTTATCCAGACCAACAATGTATCTCATTTTGGCAATTTTAATTTCGCTTTGCTTGGACTTTGTAAGCTGTGCAAATCCCTTTATCAAATCCAGATACGACGCTGACGTAACGTACGTTTTCCTTCCTACTTCTTTGTAAAAGTTGTCTGATATTTCTTGAGCTCCAATATGAAAATACCTACATGCTTCGACCGCATTTACTTTAACTTGCTCCGGAATATTTATATCAACCATGACATTTTGTGCTAGCGTTTCCAGAGATTCCTCTGGCCAACTATCGAACCAATTTATTGTGCAGCAGGTGACAATAGACGGATACAGTCTGAGTCTTCTTCTAAAGGATGGACTAATTGGACTTAGAGATAGTATTAAATGTAGTTTTGCTTTTACTCGGGCGATGAAGAATGAAAATATCTGTAATAGACTGACATCCAGGTTTCTGTTTCCTCCTTGCGCTTGGAGTCTTACAAGCTCGATGATCTCTTGTCTCTCATCGACTTCATAAATATTTGGAACTTCTCCAGAGTTTAGCAAGCAATCAATATCTTGAAGATATAATTCATCATTTATTTGTCCTTCAGCGAAGAGGAATACAACATCCTTACCAATTCCTCCTGATCCTCTCAAAACTTTCTTGAGATCGTTCCTCCATGAGGTCATGTTATAATTTTTACTGATTTCTGGTTGAAACAAATCGTATCCCATGACGCTGCTTGCCAAGCGAGTTATTGACTGTCTTCCTGATCCGCCTATCCCCACCAGAAGAGCGTTACCTGATGGCATTGCCAATATGCGACAGACTCTGGAAAGATGCTCAAGGGTGTATTTAAAAAATACAAGATCCATTTTATTCTTATTCGCGGAATTATATCCATCGAGCTTTGTCTTTGCAATGTTTATAAATGTGTCGAAGTTAGGAATTTCCTCGTATCTCTTTTCTCCTTCCAAAGAATCTGTATCCATAAAGGTACCAAACATTAAAAGCTTTAAAGTTTCTGCAGTTACTTCTCCGTTTTCATTTACATAATTTTCAAGCACTGTGCTAATATTGTCCTTAAAACAATCATTGCAACAATCTCGTATTTTTTGGAACAACCACTCTTTGTCTGATTGGTCAATTAGGCGATCAGAAAATACTCTCAATATTTCGTGTACCCAAAGTTTCCCAAATATTTTTCTATTCTCCGCTGATTCTTTCCTCATTAATGCACAGCCTTGTACAACTCTTGCAACGTCCCGTAAATTAAATATGTAATGAGACTTTAATGGCGTGGGCCTCAGATCTTTTATAGCTGACTTGTAAATGTCTAGGGTTGCAGCAATAACTTGCAACACTGTCGACATGATGTCACTGGGAAAATTATTCTTCTTTAGACTATTGCATAAAACTAAACTGAAGATTTTGCTAATGCTGTCATCCGAGAAGTCATTTATGGAGTAGATACAAAAGTGTCTTAAGAATCGCTGATAAATTTCTTGGCGACTACCGCCCGGAAGTCCCATGGCAGCCACGAAGAAGATATCTTTCAAGAACAGTTTGGAAGTATCCCTCAAGTTGAACCAATGCTTGTGATCAATGTATTGCCTTAACAGTTCTATCGGAGGTTGCGCTCCATACTTTTCCTTCGCTGGCATATTCATGTCATCAACAAATATGACACAGGTTTTTCCTTTCGGAGGACCAAACACCCCTCGTTTTCTCTTCTGCAGTTTAGAGATAATAAGCTCCTGAGTTTGATTGGCGGATGTTTGTGATGTGAAAGTGATAAATGCTGGCTCGAATTGTTCTTCGGACAACCGGGTCATTAGGAAGTTCTTTATGTATAAACTTTTTCCTGTTCCAGTAGGTCCGACAAGCAACATGGGAATTTTATGACGCACATGCATTTCCAGTTGGTTCATGTATCGGACTGTATCCATCGTTGGAATTACAACCGCTGCAGAACTTGACACCTCATCAGGTTTTGTGGAAATTGCTTTCACTATTTCAGGCCAATATTTCCAGCAACCTTTTAGTTTAAACAAGTACGCGTAATCTATCAGCATGCCATCGCTCGGAATTGCTATATCAACTTTACCAAGTATTTCAGGAATTGGATTTTTCTCATCCAATCCTTTCCAAATTTCTTTATAAAATTCATCAAACTTGACTCTGGAATCAGAATTGAGGATGCCTCCCAAACCCCACACTACCGAATAGACTAGTGCTGCCTGTATCCAGCTGCGTGAATATTTTACAATGTCCTCCTCCTTGTTATCCGTACATGCGTCATTCAACAGCATTGCAAATATCTTCAATGTGGTGGTCACGAGGTTCATTTCACCAATATCTATGTATTGTTGACACTGCTTCTTTATAAAGCACAGGGCTGGTTTAATGCACCACATGAATAGGTCGCCTATAAGTTGCTTGTTTTCATTACACCACTGCCTATTCGAGGTGGTTAGCCACGACGACACGAGAGACTCCCAGCCCAGAGTTGATGACTCCATGTAAATCATTCCACATCGGGATACAGTGGCTGGAGAAGCTTGTGTTAAATCCATCACTTCAAAAATCATCGACATCGATTCCGACATTGTTATTACCTCACCAGACGATAAACACAATTTCTTATTATCGTCTAGAACGGTATTTAAGTTTTCAACCCAAATCGTATCTACGGGTCCATCAAATATAATCCATTTCCGATCGGAAGTTTCATCGTTTGCATAGTTCCTAAAAGTTGTACCAACTATTCCATCGGTCCAGCCGTACGACTCTGTATCAAACGACCCATAAAGTTGACCAATCGTAATGGCTTTGGGATTTAGAAACTCATATCTTGTACTTGCATAACTCGGATCCTTTTCATTCAGTTTGCATAAGGTGTTAGCCAGAAGTTTTAGGATTGTCGTTTTACCAGAAAACGGTTCTCCAATTAACATGAATCCATGTCTTATTAGCATCATTTCATACGTTTCAGTCACTTTCGTCAACACGGATTCCCTTGCTTGCAGATTGAGCTCGAGACAACTTGTTCGTAAAGTAGATGCAAATATTTCATAGTCAAGATTCGGTAAGACAATTCCCGGAAATAAATCCGATATAATTCCTTGAAACAAGGGTACATCATGGGAGAGAAACTTCGGTAAATTTACATCCGTTAACGATCTTAACAGGATAACTTCTTCGCTCTCGTCAGGGCTTTTACGTTTATTGTTCCCACAAGCTAAGAGAACAGATTTAATTGTTCTAACTCCGAAATCGTAATGCTTCTGCGAGGAAAGTTGCTCTGCACACAGTCTGCATGTGGTCACAAGCTTTGCGGATAACTGTTTTGCTTTTTTGAAACCGTAAGAATAAAGGGAAACTTCTCCTATTAAAGTATAATCTGGAACCATCATAGCTACAGTTCTAAATAGTACCTTCAAATTATCCGGAAGCTCTATTCTGCCTGGATATCCAGGATTCATTGTTATGCAAACGTAGCAAGTAGGATTAAGAGTCAGTTCTATTCCCTCAAAATTAAATTTCGAGAAATCACTTCTAATGGCTTGGATTATACACAGAATTTGTTTAGCAACCACTGACAAAACTTCAAGTTCAATGCGGTTAAATTCATCGAAACACGCCCAAGCTCCCGAAGAAGCTATTCCTTTGAAAAACTTTCCCATTGCTTTGTGATCCAAACCATCGGAACAATTAAAGACGATACACTGAACAGCTAAAGCCTTTGCAAGGTCCTTTATTGTTTCAGTTTTACCACTTCCTGCTGGTCCCTCGGGAGCGCCATTCAAGTGCAGGTGGTAAGCCCCAATAAGTGTACGATAACACCTATCTGTTAACGGGGTGATCACCAGACGGTCAGAATTACCTAAGTACTCGTACGCATATTTAACAGTCGCGTTAGTGATCTTAACTGCCACGTCATCATTCCAATAGTATCGAAGTTGCGACAGCCATAAGAAGTCTGTATCTTGCGTTATATTTTTATCGACAAGTTCTTGAATTACATCTTTCGCATGTACGTCTATTACAATCAGCGCTTTAATGGTAGTTCTACTTAAGTTATTGATTAAAGGTGATCTAACCAGAGACACAATATCATTAAGCTGTTTTACCAGCGTAGTGTGAAACGTTTTTATTTCATCCACCAGGTGTATCTGTAACGTATGATGCACTTCTGTGGCCCAATATATTTGTGATACGCACAGTACTACTTGTCCAGGCCATAAGTTCACCCAATTGTCCCGCCTGGTCTTTGGGTATTCAAGGTAGCTGTTCAAAATCTCTTGACGAACTGAAATAAACATTTGTTCCTCAACTTGCAGCAACCATTTCTCAACACTGCCTCTAGCTTCACTCGTTGATACGGTGTCTTGAAACGATACGACCTCTGACTGTGCGCTAATCATGGAGGATATACTTAATTCATCGTCGAACTTAAGCTTACTAATACCTTCAAAACACTTGTGAAGATGCGTCTGTACTTTCGTGGGATCTTTCGTTTCAGATAATATCTCCAACATTTCCTCATTCGATAAGAAGAAAAATCTTGAAAAGTATAACCTCTTCTTTTCGAGGTAACAGTTGACTCCTTTACTGATCGTTTCCAGCATTGTCGTGCAGCTTTGGAGATCTTCTAGAAGTCCAGGAGTTGGCGCGGTTACTATGACGAGAGGATTTTTTGCAATAATGGACATGTATTTTTGATACACTGCGTCAATCTCTTGAAACAGTTCTGCTTCATCAGGCATTTGATCCACGATGTCTTTTGAAGAAAATATTGGAAGCAAATATAACCACTGCGCTTGCACGCTCTTCCATTCCTCGATCGTTGAATTGATTCGAATTAACTTGTCATACCAGGATTTAACGACTTCCTCGAATGGTTTTACAAATGCTGATCCTCGCATTTGTAACGTCTTCACAATGTGGTCATCCAGAACAGCTTGGACGTCATCCAACCCCGCCAGGATGGTCAGATTCGTGTCTTTGTAGGTGCAACTCTTAAACTTGACATTCTTCCATTCATTTTGCATGGCAGTTAAGTTTTCATACAACTGAAGTTCTTTGCAAGCACCCATACTAATCACCTCAAACTGATCCATGTAGTTCTCAAAATGTAGATCAATCATTTTTCGAAGGGTGGTTCCTGCTGTAGGGGTTAAATCGTAGCCAACAATCTCTGACATTTCATCCCAATGTCTTTGCTTTAGAGCTGGATTGCACAAGGCATTAACAATGGAAATATTTTTTTGGAACTCGTTCATATGATCCAGCATACTGGAACATATTTTGAGAGGAGCTGGAAGGTTATCTGGATTTGGATCATCGACAATACCTTTGAATTTCAATTCAGCATTGTCAACTATATCTTGTCTTATTTTATTTTTGTAGTTCTTCAATGTTAACGTTACTTCTTTGATATAACTTTCTGTTGTTTCTCCTATAAATTTCCCATCCAGATAATCGAAAGAACCATCCATCCATGAATAGTAATATCTCTGCCATTTTACACAGAAATATATCAAACTATAAAACGGAAATATAAAGCTCTTCAAATCGTCGAGCAGTTGGTATTGCGAGAGGGAGAATTTAAACAATGCTTCTTCCTTGTTTATCCACTCCTTTTGCTTGTCAAAAACAAACAACTTTTTTACAAACTTTCTGATATGTTCTGCGTAACTTTTAACGTGATATATTTCGTCCATGTGATCCAGGTAAGCCAAATACGGAATCAATTCCTTCAATTCTTCAGTCAGTTTTACAGTTGCAGCTTGTAAGTTTTCCTCGAATTCATACTTGTAGGTTTCAGTGTTTAAAGCATTCTTCTCAAAGATTGGCTTGATCTCCGACAACCAGTTTATGGTTCTGGTGTTCAGGGAAATCAGTTCATCTGACAGTGTTGTCAACTCCATCAGCTTAGCCATCAGTGTTAAGGAATGCGTTATCCGTGCTCTCAGTTCTTCAATGAAAGCGCTTTTCACCCATGTCATGTAGGTTCCGTTTTCCATGAGCTGTTCTGTAGTTCTTGGGATTGCTAAGGCTTTCTTTTTAATAATTTCGAACTCACTGCAAATTTTAAGGTTTTCTTCTTCTTGATTTTGAAGCATACCTTTCAGCACTTGATCAATCAATGAATTAGCGCACTTCCTCATACTTCTCAAGAACTCATGTTGACAAAGTTTCGCGACGTTAAAGTATTCGTTTGTGTACATATTCTTCAGATTTTCAATATAATTATTATAATATAAAACTCTGGCATATCCCACCTCAAAACTAGTGCTGTTATTTTCATACTCCGCCATTTCTTCTAGCGCTTTGCTACCGTACAACGAAGAGTATTCACTAGCGATGGAGTCGACGTACAAAACTAACGGAGCAAATATCTCATCAAGAATAGTTTGTAGTCTAGAGTGCGCTTCGCTGAGATACCACGGGGCAAGTTGAACTTTTAAGAATTCCCCATCAGTTTCTTCTCCAATATGAACCCTTAGTGGTACCAAACTTTGCGCCACTTGTGAAACTTCATTCAGAATACTGTGGTAGAGAGAGTATACCTCCGACAAAGAAGGAATCATTTCTATCTCCGTCTCATAAAACAAATCAGTTTTAATAAAAGGAATTTTATATGGATCTGCAATTACTTCAAGAACATGTTCAATGGTTCGGCGCATAAATTCCGTAATTTGGAGGCTGACAAATCCTTCCAAGCATCGCATATATTGCGGCCAAAGTTTCTGAGTGGTTTGATCTCTTGAACGCCATTCATTGCGTAAGCCCTTCACCACTTTAGGATACCACACCGTTGTTATAACGGACTCGCCCTTTTTTAAATCTATAATCATTGAGTTTTTAAGTTTAGTAAAGTCAATGAGCCCGCATTGTCTGTAGACGGAGTAGTCGGTTATGACAGTTGCAAAATAATGAGTCGATAATATTAGAATCTTCTGCATTAATTCGCGTGGTAAAAACAGTATCTTCTTAATCCGGCTTCTCCTTTTAATATACAGATTGTAATTCGGAGATCTGCCTCCGAATTTAAATTCTGCAGTTGCCAATGGCTTCCAGGATTCTACTTTTAATGGTTTAAGAGTTCTGTTGACGCCATGTTTTTGTAAATCAGACGTATACTTTCTTCTAGCTTCCTCCATAAGTTCTTCCACCACCTTTGAATACTTCATCCTTAAATGTTTTGGAATCCTTCCTATAATATTTCTTTCCCAACTTCGATGCATTGGAGGAGGCTGAACTTTCTCAGCTTGTGCTATAAGAAACTTTCTATAAACATCCACGTTATCAGTAGCATCATCATCACATACGTTATCTGTAGATTCTTTAATACTCCGTCTTGCTCTAATTGCTTTCAGTTCTAACCTTTCTAAAACTGTTTTGCGTCTCACTTTACTTAACCTAAAATGAAGCAATGGATTTTTCATGTATTCTTCATTATCGAATTGATGAATATCTGGAGCGGGAGATAATTTATATTTCAGAATAATTGAGGAACTGGACGTTGCAGTAGTTGGCGCTGATAATGTTTTCGATGATCGTGAAACAGATTTTTTGGCCGATGATTTTTGTGAACTGTCAAATGAATGTTTTCTGATCATTTCTTCTTAATGGCTATAAAAATATACGATTATATAACGAATTAGTTTATGATATTCTTCAAACATAAGTAGGAGGTCGTCTATAACAAATCTAGTGCGGAAAATAGGACTAAGTTAAATTAGAAATGTATGTAACATTTTTAGGTTATAATAATCATGTGTCGGTATTATATAGTTCAGATTCTAACCGCTTATAATTGGTTTGGTTCATAGATTAAAATCTTTATTGTTTGACAGGAAGAGCTTCTCATCAAAATGTAAATGGCACTCATAAAAAGTTACTGAGTGTTCTAGGAATTTAATCTAACGCATTCGTTAATAAAATATTTGGTTGAATTTAATAACTGTCTCTAACTATTACACTTTTCAGTTGTACATTGTTTTTGTATATAATAAGTATTGAGTTAAAAAATATGACTTTGTTGTTGGCTTCGTACGCGCTAATACAGAAATAATGGATACGCAACAAGAATAACATAAAGAACAATACAAATTAAAAATTAACATAATTATACTTGATTAAAAATCAATGTACTTACAGTTTATTACTCCCAAGTTGTGTTTGAAAAATAAGAAGTTTTTTAAAACAATTATTACTGTAACATAGTTTGTTGTACTAAAGTTAAATGGACGCCTAAATTGCTGCAACCATGGTAACCGGTTGCAACTTTAGTCCAGATGTTTGATCAATATGTGGGTTGTTGCATAATCAACAATGCGACTTTATTATAGGGGTCTTATATATTACCCCTACTATAGGGGTGGAGTAAATATTAAATGAATTTGTATAAATAATTTTATTTACAAAAAGTTAATTCACAAAACTAATATTTCTAAAATTACTCTTGAAAAAAATTTAAAAAAAAAATGATCAAAAGAAATTAGTTCAGGAAAATTTTAATCAATAATTATTTCACCTAGGTTGAATTAGTTTTGCTGGAAAAGCGTAATGCTTCTTAGTATTCCCCGCTGGGTACCTCTGTTGCTTCTTCTTTAAAGGAGTTTTTGATTTGCCGTCACTTTTATGGTCATCATCAGTGGTATCTCTTTTTTCATATTTACTTTTCTTTCGCTTTCGATGCTTCTGTCCGCTATTTGCTAGCGTGTCATCTTCTACCTTCAGGAGGTCGTTCATCGTCGAGAATTTGTTCTTCCTAGAGGCGTTGTTCCCTGTCTGCGTTTGCCGGTTTATCTTGTCTTCACTTTTTCGGAGCATCAACTGAACCACATCTTCGTAATTTCTCGGGGTGACGTATTGCTTCGGTCGAACTAATGGCACCTTGCTTTTATTTTTAGCCACTGGTTTCGCGTGGTCAGGACCTTTTAACCCTGTACTATTATGTCTAAACTCATAGTCATAAGGAGTCGTATGAAAGCACATCTGCGGCTGCTTTAAGGGCGACTTGTTCGGCTCTGAATCCACCTGCGACTTTTTCTTATCAACTAAATCATTATCTATATTTTTTGAATTTGATTTAAATATCAATAATTTATTCTTCATCATTTTTTTGGACATATATTCACAACATACAATTTAGAAATGAAACTTAAGAATGACCATCAGTCCGTCGTACGGTGAGTTCATTTTCTATATTAATATGTTATTGGCGGTAATGTTGAAGACCCTTTAGAAATCCATTTCACTTAATTTTAGCTTCAACATTAGCGGGATAAGTTCTACCTCATTAGCGGCAACATTTTAATAAACACATAATTTATAGTTTAAACAATTCTTTGAAAGGAAATACACTTAATTTATACTAATGTGTAACAGCTATTTGTTTATACCAAAATAAATAAAAAAATAAAAAAACAAAAATCAAAACAAAACAAAACACTCCTTGTTTGTATTAATTAGTTTTATTTTATTGTTCAAATGTAATTAAAGAAAAAACGATTGAAAGAAAGATAGAAGTATATATATTAGACGAGATATATTAGACGAATGGGCTTGTGTCCTATGTCTTAATTTCTATAAAAGTGTACTATATATTGATAAAGTGGCTTACTAGAACCTCAAATGTCCAATTATTTTTTAATAACTCCTTATATGTTAAGAAATATTAACAAATAAAAAAGTCATTTTGTCTCTTTAATTATTAAAGGGATTCAACGTTGTACAAATTCCAAGTGCATGTGACATCACAATCACTGCCAACCTTACAGCTAATAAATCTCTGCTATATGTATTAATATATCAAAATATTAAATATTATTTACAGCTATTTCAAGGAACAATCAAATTTCAATATTATGTCTGCCTTAGCAGGGTTAAATAAAATAAAAACTTATTATTCTTTGACTTGACTTGATTATTTGACTACCAACAGCTACAGAACATTACCACAGCACTGACCTACTCAACAAATAATTGACGTTAAAATGCATTTCACGTCATACAAATATGGGGGACCATTCCTAGCGCTAAAACTACAATTCAAACTTTTAATTGCTATATCTCCGTCAATATTTAGATATTTAATAAAATAGACACGCTAATACACATTTATTAACATCAATTTCAATCAACAATTGAAAAATCGACCACTAAAAAATGAGGACACAAGCCCATTTCAATGTTGAGCTAACAAAATTATGAATGTCTTTAAAACAGAAGTTATATTTTACTTCTAAATAATTTTTAAGAATATACATTCATAATAAAAAAATCTAAACACCCACTCTCATTATTAAAACAGTATATGTATATTTAAAGTATATCTAATTATATAAATAAACAATTAATAGTAAATTAATATACAACATTTTGTGACATTTTTGCCCATTAACATAATAATACAACTTCTTAAATCCTTTAAACGATTATAGAATTTTAAGAACACAAGATTTTTAAATAGCTATTAAATAATAAAATAATCTTTTTAGATTAAATATTACAAAGTTTTGTTTTAGTAAAATACTTCATGAATATAAAGTAAAATCCTTGTTTTGTGTTCAGAGTGTAGTTTGAAAATGTAAACAGTTTAAGGTAACGATCATTGGTTCAAATAATTAGATGCAAAAGGAAGAAATTTAATCAAATTTAATTTAGGCTATTTTGGTCTCGTTGTAGGCGCATATAACTCTTTGTACAGGGAGTCAAATAAATGATTATAAAAGCTTGACTATTAGTGGTAGACTCACAGATCTCAGTAGATCACAAAAAACTCGGTTTAGATGTTTAGGCAATTGTAGTTAAACAAACAAAATTTGTTACATAATATAAATAAATATCAGTTTATTAGGTTTAGCATAATATGAAACGGCTTAGGCAAGCACAGCTTTTACAGTATTTATGAATTGATCGCGCCTAACATATACACAAATTTAGTAAAGTTAGTTATTACGTAAATATTACATTGAAATTAGATTCTTTATTAATATAATTCATTACTTGAATATTCTTGCGGTTCTGCCGAAAATGGATTAGCAGGAAAACAGTTTTTCACATAATGCAACACTTCAATGCATGGTTGACCTGAAAAATAATATAAACTTGTCTTGATTAATATTTAAAATATGATTTTACACCAATACCCTGTAAAACATATGGTGGAATACATTATTATTTGGAAATTTTACGGGCACAGATAAAGTACTTACTTGAATTCCACATTCCCGCTGGGCATTCCTGAAATAGTTCATATTTCTTATTAATTATCAATATTAGTTAAATGTTATAGCCATCGCTTGACAAGTAACATAATTTAAGTATTGAAAAATATCCGTTTAAGACGCAATATGTGTCCCAGCGTCTCACTGATATATGACAAAGGAATTTTTTTTCTTATCCGGATAAAACCAACACCACCTAGATACAAAGCTTAACATTGAATATATGACGTCACGCATTGTAGTCCGGATATACAACCATAACGTATTGTATGTATGAATATCCATATTAAAAAAATTATTTTAATTTAAACAGTCTAACCGTTATGCATATTTATCAAGTTATACAAGTTATCAACCTAATGATATATAACAATTAATACAGAAAGCATAATTAAGAAAAAAAGAATGGACTGAAATACATTATATGAATAGAACCATGGCTATGTGTTTCTAAAAGAATGTATCTGCTATATCAATATAACGTTTGCATTTATTGAAAATTTATGTTTAAGTTTTTGTGAACATTTTTTTCAATAATAAGTTAGGTTATGTTGTCCTTCAAGCGATGACATTTTGGTAAAAATCAATTGCACAAATACGTACCATGAATAGTTGAAAGTCGATACACAAAGCTAACGTCATAATTTCACCGCAACCCGTTTTACCAACTGAAAAAGAAATAAATATGTTAATGTTGAGAAAATGAGTAACTATGAATAAGTAACATAACATACTGGACTGTTTTGCGCAAGTTGTTACTGCTGTGTCAATAGTGCTGTCCCACGTGGCATTTCCTCCAATCTTAGTCATTAAATAACTCCTAAACGATTCGATATCTATCTTCCGGTCTTTAATAATATTCAAGTCTTTATTTAAGCATTCCCGGAAACACTAAAAATTGTATTAGTAATATATTTATTAAATATTTTTTCTTAAATATTATCTCTCTTTACCTTTGGTTTGCATGGACGTATGCTAATGTCTAAAAGCGCTTTTAAACTAGAAGGGGTCGGGCAACAACTCTGAAATGTTTTTATTATAAATAGAATGTTTCAGCAAATCTCCCTGACAATATTAGTACGAAGCTAAAAAACTTACCAATATTTCATGCTTTGGAAGATTCTTACATTCTCGTGGCCGTTGTGCTAATACCTATAAATTAGAAAAAAGGTATACATTTTATATAAATATTATATTAAATGAACATTGTTTCGTTACTTAAGTTCTAATTTACATAGAAGGTAATATTGCTTGTACTTGTTACGTACGTAATAGGCTGTCCTCATTTTTAGTGGTCGATTTTTCAATTGTTGATTGAAATTGATGTTAATAAATGTGTATTGGTGTGTCTATTTTATTAAATATCTAAATGTTGACGGAGATATAGCAATTAAAAGTTCGAATTGTAGTTTTAGCGCTAGAAATGGTCGGCCATATTTGTATGACGTGCAATGCATTTTAACGTCAGTTATTTGTTGAGTAGATCACTGCTGTGGTAATGTTCTGTAGCTGTTGGTAGTCTAAATAATCAACTCAAGTCAAAGAATAATAAGTTTTTAAATTATTTAACCCTGCTAAGGCAGACATAATATTGCAATTTGATTGTTCCTTGAAATAACTGTAAATAATATTTGATATTTTGATATATAAATACATATAGCAGAGATTTATGAGCTGTAAGGTTGGTAACCTGTAAACTTGCCAGCGGTTGTGATGTCACATGCACTTGGAATGTGTACAACGTTGAAACTATTTAATAATTAAAGAGACAAAATGACTTTTTAATTGTTAATATCTCCTAACATATAAGGAGTTATTAAAAAATAATTGAACATTTGAGGTTCTAGTAACCCACTTTATCAATATATAGTACACTTTTATAGAAATTAAGACATAAGGACACAAGCCCATTAAATATTTCCAAATTTATTGGCATAAAATATAACAGAAAAGTAAAGGCAAGCGTTCACAGGTGGCAGCACTGCTCGTATTAAAACGTAGTCTTTATTGGATAGAACGCGGATAGAACGCGAACATTTGAAAACAATTAAATTAAACTTTGAATCTCTCAAGCGCTAGTAATTTGAAACTTACCAAGGAAGTAGCAATTGCCAGTAACAAGTAAATCGCCTTCACCATGTTTCCAAATTATTTAGTGGACTAGGAACTTTGAAAATGAATTATTAATACTGATACACCAATGGAAATTTTACTCTGTTTTATACTTATTTATTTAACGTGACCTTCAAAAAGTTTAATTATCAGAAAAAATCTCATTTTATGTTGTGTATATTAATTAATGTAAAAAATTGTTGTTGGTGTACGCTATTATTATAATAAAAGTAAAAAAATGTTGTTCGGTTTATGATTAGGTAGTAATTATAGGAATAGATACTGTGCCTATAAAATTGAAATTATCAGAAATTTTATATAGCTTCTATAATTTCATATATTAAGGAGGTACGGGACGTACCGTCAATGCAAAAAGTTTATCTCTCGGTAATACGAAATGCAAAATACGAAGTACATGAGGGACGAGCAAATATTGGGACTGTACCTTTGAAAATAAATTTTTCAATTCCCAATTAAACTGCTTTTTGCTTGTTAAAATGATTTTTTATGCATATAATAGTTTAATAAATGAAAAATTACCTATAATTAATATCCAATTTATATTAATTCAATTTAAATACAAATTAAATATTTTGAAAAAGGAATAATAAATTTTGCAACGTTGCAAATTTACGTGTGTTGACGCAGGCGTGATTGGGTTTTTTGACAAAGAAATTGTTATATTTTATATAACATTTATTCCGATTTTGAATTTCCCGTTCAAATTGGCATTTGCAACGTTGCCGGCTTATAACCTATATTTACTGTTTCTTAAAGGTTTTATTTAAATATTTTCGTAAATATGTATCCTTTTGATAATTTTCTTTTTGCAATAGTTACAGAAAAAATTATTTTATATACACCTAGTTTTTGAAAGCCGTGTCACTATTTTTTTATAGTTATAAGTTATATTATGTGGTGAAATTGAGCTAAAAATTATGATTTGTATGGAAAATGACTATTTTTAATCATGTATAAAAAAAAAACTATGAACCCTAGGTCTTTAAAATTTTGAGACCGCATGTGTTTCATCTATTTTTATCGACCCTCCAAATTTCACGACGTTTTCATCATTTACGTTAACGTCCTGTACCTCCTTAATAGAGACAATGCAAACACGCGTTGGTTATGATTAATTAATTACACGAACGTCCAGGGTAGTCTAACTAACCCCTAACAGAATCACAAGAATTACCCAGTAAATTATAAGATTATGTTCTTAGAAAAATATGCACATAACACATTAAAAACTTCTGCATCTCGGGCTTCGGTTGCTCAGCTTTGTTACGGCTCTATATGTGCTGTATATGATTCTTACAATCACAGTAGATTTGCTGGTTTAATGTTTTGGTAAATATGTTACTGTCCCTCAGTAAAGGGCTAATTCACACGACGGATAATAATTTGCATTGAATAGTAGTGTATCACTTAATTTACAAATTTACATTTAATATATGCTATAGCGGGACACTTTTGCGTGTTGCTATCGTCTGCCATTTTGAAAACATGGTGGTCAATAACATTTTCTTTTGCAATATATTCTTATCAGGGAGCACTATGATAAAAGTATTTATTATCAATCTGTTGGCGGACTCAATTTATTACAATTTGTGCGTACAGCATTTTCTTGTCTGATAAATATTGAGCTGCTCCTCTATAAAGTAGAGAACTTCGCTGAAACTAAGTAATTATTAATATAATATTTAATATATATTGTAATAATATATTACACACCGAGGGAAGAAAGTAGGACAGTTCAACCCGCGTGTAAAACTGACTCCGTTTAAATTGGCAAACACGCGGACTGGAATATCTTACTCTCTTGGGTGCCGTGTATATTAGTTTTCGCCATATTTGTAACCGAAGTTTTAAATTTCTGCCACTGTAACCTTGACAAACACATTTTTTTAAAAAGAGTAAAAAGAGATGGAGCATATCCTCTGTAATAATAAATGAGATGGCACATAAATGTTGATAGTATTTACGTATTTGCTTTTTTACTAATCATAAAATCAAGTAATTAAGGCGATAGTGCACAGTGCTCAGCAATAGAGGTACATAAAATTTTTATTAGTAATTTTTTCTTACTTGTTCGTTTATATACACTTTTTTATTTTTAAAGAATAGTATTTTTAATGAAACGAAAGAGATTTCCAAAAAAGTAACAATTTGAAAATTATTCGATTTTAAGATTTTATGACATATTTCTAAAACCCATTGTAGTATATAAGCATATCATATATCATTTAAAAGGATTTTGAATTTGAAACTTAAGTTTATATTTTTAAAAGTGTTACCTATTCATTTTATCAAAAAAATATTTAAATGCAAGTTATACAACATGAAATATCTTTCTAAATGATATTAGATATGTTTATATATTAGAAAGAGCAGAGGCTAAAATGCTAAACATCCAATTTTTTAAAATTTAATTTATTTAACGTCGGCCTATTTCCGATTAAAGTCCAATGACCAATGACCTTCTACAGTTTAATTTATTTAACTTTAGTAACAAGTAAACCTACAAAATATAGCCCTGCTTCAGGATCAAACCCAAAGACACAGATAAGCTATTGCGCTGTCCAGAAGTCTTATTTGGACAAATTATTATATTCCTATCTTTTTCGGTGTCATTAACAATTAAAAACATTTTGTAATTTACATTATTTTATTAAATAATAAGAAATTTTTATAATTCAGATGTAATATATATTTTCAACATATTTTTAAGCTTCGAATAAATTTTGTTTAAATTATTCCTCATCAGAATCTTCATAGCTTCCAGGTCTTCCACGTCCACCTCTTCGACCGCCTGGTCCCCATGGTCCTCCTGGTCCTCCTGGTTTTGGTCCACCAGGTCCACCTGGACCACCTCTTCCGCGTGAAGGACCTGCAGGGCATTTCTTTATGTACTCTTTAAACTCGGTACATCTTTCATCTATAAAGAATACATGTAATTATTAATTAATTAACTTTTTAATTAGTAATAACTTAGTCTTCAAGTTACCTGAGCTCCACATGTCAGCTGGGCATTCCTGAAACACAGAACAATATTAGTCAACTTTTGATTTGTTTACGTAACTGTTCCGTAACTCTTATAACACATCTGCTATGTAAATGAATCAGAACTTGGAAGTAACATGTTACTCACTCGGAAAAGATAGAAATCTACGCACATCATCATCGGCATGACGGGCACTTTACATGAAAAGTGCGCCTTAGGTTGTAAAACTAAAAAGAATGACATTTTCAGTTGTTGTAATACAATAAATATTTTATAATGTATCTAGATACAACATTGTCCGTACGCTATGTTGAATCAACACTCACCCTCAGTTTTATTAGCGCATTCCTTTATTGCTTTATCAACAACACCGGTCCAAGAAGCATTTCCTCCAATTCTGGATGCCATGTATTTCTTAACAGCTTCCAAATCAATCTTCTCGTCTTTTACAAGGTTAGCGCCTTTAAATATGCAATCATCTGGACACTAAAAGTACATACATTAATACATCTATACTATTTAGTGTTTATTATTATTAAAAAAAGAAAATTACTTCAAAAGAAGATGCATTTCTTGGTGTTCCAGGCTCAAATTTTGGTCTGCATTCTTTAAACTTGCTTTTCTCTACTACTGCTGGTTTTGAACAGCATTTCTGTAATAAACATGTTCTTTATGTATATGTTATGTAGTAGTATAGTTTATTACATCATTGATGACGTCACTTACACGTCTAGGATGAGGAGGGCGTCCTGAACATTCGTCTGTATCCTGTCCCAGCACCTGGAATATACAAAACATTTAATTACGACAAATTATCAATTTCTATTACAGGTAGCATCTAGGTAAATAAATTAAAAGTGAGAATTAAAGGGACAAATGCAGTCCTATTACGTCACTTTCCTACCAGTGGTCTTGGATAACTATAAATACTAAATAATATATATAATACAGTAAATATATTCTTCATTATGATATTTTTTATCGAAATGACATTAAATTGCGCATCGCTTATATGTTAAAAACAGTATAAATAATTTTTAACTAAGAAGAAACGAATTAAACACAAAACGTAAACTCATGTATTATTTAATGTAATATTTTTTACATATTTAAGAAGTTTAAAATATTTATGTTACATAATAATTACTAATATATTAATGTAATATGCAACATTACATAATTTAACATAAAAATCTTTATTTATATTAACGAAATATACATTTATGTTGAAAGATAACTTTTGTTATATAATAATAATATTACACGAAAAAGATTATGTTAAATAAATGAAATTAAGGGCTAATGCAACACACCAGAACAGCCGAAACTGTTAATATTAGAAAATACACTTTCCACATATTTTCTGTTTATTTAGCGAACTCTCAGATTACACTGATGTGGCAACGCAAGCAGTCGGACGTTTTATAGGTTTGACGTTTGATGAAATTATATATAATTATGTGAATAATAATTTGTCCATTACTCCTGACTTTATCATAGCTGTATAATTATAGTAATAAGAAGAATTAGTGACAAAAATATTTTGTTATCAAGCAAATATTTATGAATGATTATGAATAAGTTTTTTTCAAAAACAAAAAGTGAATTTTTGTCTGATTGACTATCAAGTATATGCCAAAGATGTTTATAAGCCAACTTTATTAAAATTACTTAATTAAACGGCTTTAACCCGATGCAAATTCAAATAAACAACAAATTCTCATAGTATATATAGCAAAAATTCAATTTTATTTAATGTTGATGACGAAAATGTCTATAAGTTTGGGGTGTCATGGTCATAAGTGGTACATTTTCAATCTTGATTTAAACACAAGATATGGATATTGCCTTAAGCCCCATTCCGACTCATTGAGTTTTACTTTTAATTTAAGGTTTTATAAAAACGATGTTTATTTTTTAAATGTTTCAATTTTAGAGAAATATTATTGAGCTTAAATAAAACGAATTGTTTCTATAAAATTTAATTAATAAATAAATTTTAAAATTTTAATTTATAAATAGTTTTCTATAAACTATATCATTGTTTTATTTTAACTTATGCACACCACTAGCTTAACCTAGTGTTATATCTCGTAATTACCACATGTCACCAATAAATTTTTTTATAATTTCATAATTTTAATTCACCGACAAACAACAATATGAATTGATGGAAAACCTTGGCAGCTTGTGAACCATTGTTCCTAGTCACGAGAAAAACTAATGCGACACCATTTAAACAAATTTCACAGCACATTAACAAGGGGGTCATGTTCTCGACGAATCTGCGGAACCGTAAATAGCAATTGTAGCTTTTCTACACGTGTTAACAACTGTACTGTCTTAAAAGAATTTTGCCATTGTCTCAGAAAGATAGAAATTGGCTTATCTTGGCTTAACTTTATGCCAGATTAGATCAGATCTTCAAACTGTTTCAGATTCAGACGAACTGTCCGTTTATCGTATCTGTAGGCTAATCTAAATTTGAAAGTATTACTGCAGGCCATACTGTCAAATTTAAAAAACGAATCAAAGTCTGTTTCAAGAGCTTGAGCTTGAGATTTTTTTTATCGTGACGAGATTTTCATAAACATAAACATAGTAACATTTATGTCACTATATTTAAACATAAGAAACATAATTTTTAATTCTTCTTCCAGTCCATTAACTGTTTTATATATTTAAATATATTAGGGCCCGATTTGTATCGTTTCCAAGTTGCAAGTTAGGTTTCTATGTGTCCTTTTCTTCTTTTCCACGTTTTTTATTTATTTTTATTTATTATTTCTCGGGCTTCCTAGGCACGTAGCGTTTAATCGCCCCTAATATTGTTCTGCTTCTTCTTATACTTTTTATCCAGACAACAAGAATGATCTATTCATGGCTACTGCTGTTATAAATTTCGGTTTCTCAATCAAAAAGGCGGTGTTAACAGAAAGCGTCCTTCCACGTTTGATACGACAATCCTATGAGTTTGATGCGGACCTATGGAAGCTGACTTTAAAAAATTACGCTTCGTAACATATGCTTAACCTGTGATAAAGGTGACGTCACAGAGTGATGTAATGTTTCTTTCTTTAAATTTCTTGTCTCTTTAAATAACTGTTAAATTGCTAATATCTTGTGTAATATTGAGACAATTTAATAAGCATTAAAAACATTAAAATTTTAGTGTTTATAGTGAGATAATGTTCAATTTTTATTAATCTTTAGTTATGCTAAGTTAAAAAAGCAAATTTTTCAACTTTTCATTACTGTACTAATTAATTTATTTAAATACGAATAAGGAATATTAAGGATTATTTAAAACAATTGATATCATTTATGCACCATATATTTTTATTTTTGCATGTTGTAATTTTGACTAAAGAATTAACAAACAAAGTAGGTAAGACATTATTAGAGCAGTAGCGACGTGAAATCCTTCGTGGCGCTTTCCAGAACTAATTAGGACGTTGAGTTGGTCTACGAAATGGCCGGGGACATTTCTGCATAAATGTTTTTAGTTCAGCACAATCGTCATCTAAAAGAATATGAAATATATTATATTATCAAGTTCAAAATTGGTTTAAAATATTTTTCTAAATGTTACCTTTTTTCCACACGCTGTCCGGGCAACTCTGAAAAGAATGGAAAGAAAGATAAATAGTAATTATTAAAAATGTGGTTGATATAACCTCACTTTTATTTATCGAAATTTTAGTCTAGTGAAGTGAAGTGATTCAACTAGCTGCTGTAAACAAATGGGTAGACCGATTTTGTTCAAACTTCGCATAGTAATTGAGTACAGTGTTACCAATTAACCGAAAAAAAGATTTTTATAAAATAATTAATGCAAATCTTTTTAATTTACTTTTTACCACACCTTGTACTTTGCAATACATTCAAAGAACGAAGTTGAATTCTCAACGAATTCATTCCACTACACTAGAAGAGTTTTGATCTTCTACGTAACTTACCCTGACGAGGGAGTGGTGCATACACATCATGAGGGGTTCGGAGCGCGTTTCGCAGCTGTGTTCTAACGGGAAGTCAGCTGAAAGTTACAAGTAATTAACATAAATAATAATTACAGCAAATATAGTTCTTGTAGATGATTTAGAAAAACATTTACGTTTCAGATACGTAACAAACTGTAAAAATAACTTTACCGACTGAAGTTGAGCAGAGATTAATTGCGGTGTCAATAGTTGTAGCCCATTCTGTTCCAGGCAGTTGTTTCTTTGCAAAGGCTTTGATAGCGTCGATATCTAAAGCGTTATCTTTGATGAGGTTATTACTTTTAAAAACGCAATCACCAATGCACTGAAAATGTTAATCACGTTCTTAAAATTGCTAATATGTATTTAATTAATTGATAAGTTTATATTTACAGCGACACCATCATTTTTGCATTTCTGCCAGGCGTCGTTATCCATCAGGTTGTCAATTGGGCAGCAGTCCATACCTTTCTGTAAATCAGGTAAAACACAATAAGAAATGGGCTTGTGTCCTCATTTTTTTGTGGTCGTATTTTCAATTGTTGATTGAAATTGATGATAATAAATGTGTATTGGCGTGTCTATTTTATTAAATATCTAAATGTTGACGGAGATATAGCAATTAAAATTTGAATTGTAATTTTAGCGCTAGAAATGGTCAACCATATTTGTATGACGTGAAATGCTTTTTAACGTCAGTTATTTGTTGAGTAGGTCAGTGCTGTGGTAATATTTTGCAGCTGTTGGTAGTCAAATAATCAAGTCAAATCAAAGAATAATAAGTTTTTATTTTATTTAACCCTGCTAAGGCGGACATAATATTGGAATTTGAGTGTTCCTTGAAATAGCTGTAAATAATATTTGATATTTTGATATATAAATACATATAGCAGAGATTTATGAGTTGTAAAGTTACACAAGGATTGTGATGTCACATGCACTTGGAATGTGTACAAGGTTGAATCCCTTTAATAATTAAAGAGACAAAATAACTTTTTTAATTGTTAATATCTCTTAACATTTAAGGAGTTAAATAATTGAACATTTGAGGTTCTAGTAACCCACTTTATCAATATATAGTACACTTTTATTGAGATTAAGACATAGGACACAAGCCCATTACTCTTGAATATACATTAACATAATAAATATAAAACTTACAACTTTTGGACGTGGCATAGCTTTACATTCTTCCGACATCTGGGCAAACACCTGAAAATTAATTTATACTTGTTAATAACCAAATTAAACAATTAAACAAACTCTGTGGTAGTTGGAGTAGTTAGACTTTAGATTGTAAAGATAAGCGTCTACAAGTTGACCTGACTCGCATCAAACGAACTTCAGAAGACCTAGAGCTGTGTGTAAAACCACAGTAATATAATAAAGATAAGATGTAAACTTGTGAAAAACTTACCACCATCGAAGATGCAGCTAAAATCAAGCACACGTATGCCAACATGATTACTAATTTGTTTAAATTAATCGTTGACAACAATCTATAGATAAATGATAAAGTTAGCAAACATATTCTACGTTTTATAGACAACTAGCAATAAACTGTGCGCCATGTTTATGTTTTTAGTTTAGTACATTGTAGAAAAATCCTTCATTTTTTTATGAAGTATTCAAGTTCATTATTCAATTATATTAATAATGATACACTTTGACAGATTTTAAATTTGACATAAATTTTTGTTAGGTTAAAAAAATGAATATGTTTTTAAATAATAAATCTGTTGTGTATTTGGAATAGTAATCTATTGTTAATAATAAATATAATAATAATAATTATAATTAGATTAGCATCAGCTCGTAAAATATAATCAAAAATTGTAATTGTTGAAATGTTGTATGAATTGTTTTGTCGGTAGATAAAAGTGATAACATCAACCTTTTTCTATCATAGTTTATAGGGCTTCTAGCCAAATGTATATTAACCGATTTATAACCGAAGGCTTAATCTGTAATTATAATCAACCCCCCCCCCCCCTCTTCATCCTCTTTAAATTCTACAACAAAAACACTCTTTCAAAATTAAAAATTTAATTCTGTTTTTAATTTTTTTAGGTACTATACAAAATCAATTAGCAGCATTCATCTTTTTAATAAGTTTTAATAAAAAATAAGTTGTATCCATTGCTTAGCTGGAATTAATTGTATCCAGTCACAATTGGCTTTTTGACTTAGGGGCTTGATGTCGAGGAAGAAGTAGCGACGAGTATTTTGGTACCTTGCTGTGATATTATCCGGAATTCTCTGGTGTGTGACTCTTTTTTTTGAAATTCAAAAACATTTATTGTTCATAACTTACTTTACTAAATATCTATAATTTATTTAGTCTATTTCTTAATTCTACAGTGCGTAGATTTCGCTTGTATCCACAGTATTGATGTTTTTGGATGTTGTCTTGTATTATATTTTGCATTAGAGTGTTTGTTTAGAAAAAAGTGATTAACAAAACATACTTTGTCTTGGTGATATTTTAGATAAGAATATTTATGTGTATATTCATATAAGCACCTAGAGAATTGTGTCTTTCGGTAGTCTGTATTTAATTTTGAAGGGTAGGCTGTCGTGTGTGTACTGTCCAGCGTTTTATTAGTGAATTCTTTGACTCTCCTCTTCACATATTACAATAAAGACACTGCAAATTATATTTTAATTATATTTATTATCAATAAATACAATATATTCTTAACCATACATAAAGATGAACAATTTTATTCATACGGAAGTATCCGAATGGAAAAATTTACTATAATATTAATAAATTTAAAACAATTAAAACAATATCAAATAATTTTATGCACATTCTTTTGGTTATATATTTTTCTTATAATTTACAAATTTTTACTATAACATAAACAAATTTTTAACATCCTCTTCAATTGGAAAAATCAGTAAATAATGTAAAAGTTTCAATTTGTTTAATTTTCAGGTTGTCATGTGAATTTTCAGGCCTAGTATTTTCCGCAAAAGTTTCTTGATTAGGATGATAGATTACTGAAGTAAGTTGCCGGACACTCATCCATGTATTTCTTAAGCTCCGTACATTTTGCCTCTGTAAACAAAGAATAAAATAATTAAAATGGTTTATGTTATTAGGGAATGAATGGAGAAAGGAAGTAGAATATGTTTCAGAGATAAAAGGAAGGGAAAGCGAAGATGATATAAATTGTAGGCGAAAGGAATAGGTTTGCCGGAGGCATTTGTGAAGAAGATCGAATAGAAAATTGGAAAAGAATATATTTAAAACGAAAGTCTTTGGATAATGAAATAAATGTTTAGATTGTAAGGTCAAAGAGGAATATGGAATAAATTATTATATATATATATTAACGGTAATTAATTTTATCGTTTGTTATGCATGATGATGTCATTGCACTTACCAGAATTCCACAGACTAGCTGGACAGTTCTGAAATGATATTAAATATGTGTTATGATTAGACAAATGAATTAGTTTCGATTACTCATTAAAATACTCACAGTCATAAGATGCTCTAACATACACATAGCAAATTGTGTTGCAGGAGTTTTGCAGTTCTCTATCAATGGCTGGTCCGCTTTGTCGTGGAAATAATTATCAAATGTTATTTAAATGATGTAATGTATCTAGATACGTTAGCTATTTATGAAAACGTATCTAGAACTCTGTAACTACGAGTGTTTATAAATTATAATCGCAACACATGTATTTGAATTATATTACATTCTTTAAAAACTTATATTACATTATTAAAAAATTAATCTTCAGTTTGAGAAACATAGATTTCATTAACAAAAGTCAGTTAAAAGGATGAGATTATTATATGTTACATCCAAAGTTAAGTAAGAAAAGATTGTTTAGTAATGAGTCCCGCAAAATTATATCAACTATAATCAGAATCAAAAGTAATCATTGTAAAACTCCAGCTCACCTGTACAAAATTAATATTAAATCCGACGATAGATGTCAATGTGGTGAAGAAGGAACTTGGGATCATATTATATTTGAATGCATAAATTATTGTTTAGAAAGATCAAAATTCAATAGTGATATATTAGATGTGGTTAAAACTTTTCATGTTAATACTAAATTTTTGTTAAATGATTCAAAATTAATTAGTAAATTATTGAAATATTTAGAAATTTGTAAAGTTGAATTATTATAGATGTATAAAAAATGTTTGATGGTGGCTATGACGAAAGAAAGTCAAGGCAAATAAATAAATAAATATAAAAAAAAATATAAATTACATTCAACTTAACATTTCATATTTCTAAGTTCTAAACTTCTAAAAACTCTAATTTCTAGAAAGCATGAATCATACCAACTTTGCTGGAACAATTAGTGACACTTTTGTCGATAACTTCATCCCAAACGATGGTTGGTAATTGCGATTTCGTAAACGTTTTGATTGCGTTTAAATCCAGTTTGTTTCCCATTAAAAATTTCTTCTCTTTGAAGATGCAGTCAGCAAGGCACTGAAAGATTGCAATTAATTATTCAAAAAATTAACAATTTCTAATACGGAAGATACATCACCACATGCGAGATATAATAAGTAACGTACTTCATCTTTGGAAGCATTGGCTTCACATTTCTTCATCGCGTCATCGTTATCAGGAGGTCCGGTGTATACGCAACAATCAGTATACATCTGTAAGTACAGAAAGAAGTTAATTGATCGTATGCAAGATCATTTTTATTAATTCTAAAATGTTGTAAGATTCATAAGCTTTTGTTGGTATAGATTTTACTAAAAAAGGAAGGCTATCACGTGTGTATTGTCCTAAATATTTTATTGAGAAGTAATTATTATTTTAAATTTATCTACAACATAAAGGTTAATTTCATGTTTAATAGGTATATAAATACTTACAGCTTCCGGGCGTTTAATATTTTTACATTCCTCTGCAGAAAATGAAATAACCTGCAAATAAAAAATTACCTAATTAATAATATAAGCAGTTATTTTAATTAAGATGTCCACTTCATAAATATGTTAACTTCTGTGTTATGAGCAAAGAGCAACAAGTGACAACGGATATTGTTTATGTACTACAAGTGCTATAAAATTAATTTTTTTTTAAATAAACTAGTAGTAAAATTTCAATAAATTAGAAAATGAAATTCACTATTTTACCTCAACAAATGAAATCACTAAAATCAAGCAAAATAATTTCCACATGATGCAGCGGCTGCTCTTCGTTAATCTACACTACTGGTACAAATGTTGATTTAACAGATTGGTGACACATTTTATAGAATACATAATCTAATGTAGTCTAATTAATTAGACTAATTATATCGTATCTGATTTAACAACAATAGAAAATTATATTTCATTCAGAGGCGCATTAAGGTATGTGTTTTACTATGTACAAAAGAATGAACAAGGGTAAAATGCACATGTGGACAAAAACACAACGCATTGAAAAATCCCAACATCCACTTGCACACTCTCAATAATAAATTCACAAAAGTGCCATTTTAAAAACTTATTTTCTTATATTTCTATATTCGACGAGAACGAAATAAGTCAATTGTACTATTAAGGTTTATGTTTTTGTTTCAGAAAGTTTGAAGTTTACATACTTCAAAACGTGTAAATGATTCTATCTACATTGCATTTTTTTTGCAATAATTTATTTGTACGTAGTTTGACTTGATAAATATTAACTATTTATAATAATTCCTTTTTGTAACTATATTAGAAGAAAGAAACATATGATAAAGTAGAATTAAATTTAAGAAAAACATGGTTTGCCCTGTGGTTTTTACCTAACACATGGGCTGAAAAGTCCCGGGCCTAACAAAGAAGTTAGTTTTTTTTGTTCAGTTTTTTTGGTTCAAAATTAGCTTTATTCATCAACGTAATCTCCATCAAGAGCAACGCAATCATTCCAGCGCCGCTCTAACATTTCAATACCACTTTTGTAGAACGATTTATCTTTTGCCTCAAAATAGGCCTCAGTTTCAGCGATAACCTCTTTATTCGTGCGAAATTTCTTACCGGCGAGCATTTTTTTCAGGTCTGCGAACAGGCAGTAGTCGCTGGGAGCCAAATCTGGCGAATACGGTGGATGTGGGAGCAATTCGAAGTTCAATTCATGTAGTTTTGCCATTGTTTTGATTGACTTGTGACACGGTGCGTTGTCTTGATGAAACAATTTTTTTTTCTTTTCCATATGCGGTCGTTTCTTTGCAATTTCGGCCTTCAAACGCTCCAATAACGCTATATAATATTCACTGTTAATGGTATTTCCTTTCTCAAGATAGTCGATGAATATTACACCACGCACATCCCAAAATACCGAGGCCATAACCTTTCCAGCCGATTGATGTGCTTTCGGGCGCTTTGGACGAGGTTCACCAGTTGCTGTCCACTCAGATGACGATCGTTTTGATTCCGGAGTGAAGTGATGGATCCATGTTTCATCCATTGTCACATATCTGTAATATAATAATCCGGCCCTGCTTTAAACAACGGATAACGACTAGCGGTGACTATATATTTTACATACGTGTTATTAAATGTGTTACAATTTTAATATAAAACAGGTTTTAACAATTGAATACTATACTATATAAGTCTGAGCCCTATTGTTGTAATTTTATTTGGATAACTAAATAATAAGGTAATTATATAAATTATGAAATAAAAATATATATGTCACTGTATTTCAATTCTATTATTTGTTATTAAACAAGTGTTGGTTGTCACTTTCTAACGGTATTATTTGTTATATTAATTAAAATTTATCTTCTTAAATTTTAGTTTTTATTGATAAAATAGTATATAAAAATTACCACTCAGATAACATTCTTTCCATCACCTAAATCCGAAGGATTCAGGCTGAACGGTCATCGATGGCTTTGGAATTCTAGATGAACTCCAAGAGCCTGCCTCACGCTCAGGAAAAAATGTCATGACTCATCATCATGGCTGCATCAACTCTACATTTGAGTAGAGAGATTGTGAAGACATACTACAGAAATGATCCTGTGAAGTATGATCTTAATTTACAAGTTCAGTTCAAGTTCAAAGTATTTTATTGATATATGAATTTTTAGTACAATTTGTTATACATTTCTTATGTCTAATTTAAATATACCTAGCAGGAGCTATCATTATTTTGTTTTGGAAGTGTCTTATTTGTAAGTGGAGTCGGGTGAGGAGTAATATTGGATTGTTTGTGCAAAAAAGGGGAAAAGCACTTCTTTTAAATGGTCTTAAAACTAATATATACAACTTATAGCTAACTTAAAATTACTTATCTAATACAATGTAGTTTGGCATTGGGTATTTACCATACCACATTATATCTGGTGTGAATTTGCCTAAGGTATTTATGTTATTATTTTTATGGTTAATAATTTTACTATAGTAATTTTTTGTAAGTCTAGTTATAAAATCTTTTATGGTTTCTATGTTAGTTTCTTTGTGTAAAGATGCATTCGTTGGATATTTGAAGTTTTCGTCTCGTTCCGCTCCAACCGCCAGTCTGATACATTTATTTTGCACAATTTGTAGTTTGCTGTAATTATTACTGGTAATTGTATTCCAGACTGGTGCAGCATATGTGGTAATAGGTCTTATTAATAACTTATATAATAGTAATTTGTTGTTCACATGAAGTTGGCTGTTTGGGCCAATTAGATTGTATACACAGCGCATCATACCATAGGCCTTGTTCTTTCTTTCATTTATATGTTTGGTGAAGGTAAGTTTCTTGTCCATTATTACTCCCAAGTATTTTATTTCGTCTTTCCAGCAAATTTGTTCCCCATTGAGCGATAGAGTGGGTATGTCTATTTTCTTGGAGGATTTTCTAAATAGAATCGCTTCGCTTTTGCTGGCGTTCACTTTGATTTTCCACTTGTCGTAATATGGTTCAAGGATGTCTAAGTGCTGTTGAAGTCTTGACGTTATTAGTTTTGGGCATTTTGATGTGGTAAATATTCCCGTGTCGTCTGCAAAGATGGTCAATTGTGTCTTTTCGTGCTTCGGTATATCGTGTATATATACTAAGAATAGTGTGGGCCCTAGTATCGATCCTTGTGGCACACCGGCATCTATTGGTCTACTTGTGGACTGGTCGTTGTTGATCGTAGTGTAGAATGTTCTGGCTGTTAGATAGTGTGCGATTACCTTTACTATGTACCTTGGGAGTTGTAGCTTTATTAGTTTGTATATAAGTCCATCTATCCAAACTGTGTCGAATGCTGCCTGTATGTCGAGACATACCATTCCGGTTATTTTCCCTTTTTCGTTGAATCCTCTGACTGATTTCTCTACAACTCTTGTTAGAGCATGTATAGTGGAATGGCCAGTTCGGAATCCATACTGATCGTCTGGTAGTACATTCCTTTCTTCTATTGCCTTGTTCAGCCTTTTTGGCAATTATTTTTTCTGCTACCTTACTCATTGTACAGAGTAGGCTGATTGGGCGATAGTGCTTCGGGAATTGTGGTTCTTTTCTTGGTTTTTTAAAGGGTAGTATATTGGCTACTTTCCATTCTCGAGGAAAGTATCCCAGATGTAGCATTTTGTTTATTATTCGTGTCAATATAATTAGTGTTTTCCTTGTTACGTGTTTAAGTGTTATATTTTGTATTGTGTCTGGTCCTGGTGCTTTCTTATTTGGCAGTTGCTTAATTATGTTGCGAAGTTCTGAAGGTGTTGTGTAGTCTATTTCTTCATGTTTGCATGGAGAATTATTGTTCAGGTAGTTGAAGACGGTAGTTTTGACCTTTTCGCTGTAGTTGGTTTTACCCATATTGTCGTTTTGTTTGTGTACTGCTTCAAACGCGTCGGCTACCGCATTTGCTTTCTCCGCTGGGTTGTAAACAATTCCATCATGGGTCTGAAATGGTGGTATTTCCTCCCTTTTCTTTGTTAACCTTTTTGCTAATGTCCAGACTTTAGCATGATGGGGTCTAATATTTAATAATGTAGTCTGCCATTTGTTATTGTTGTGTTCAATTATTTCATTTTTAATTTCCCTTGCAAGGTTGTTCATTCTGGTTTTTAGTGTGGTATCTCTCGTGTTTTGCCATAGTCGTCTGATTCTATTTTTGTGTTTGATTTTATTTTTAATATGTTGTGGCAATTCTGAGTGATTGTTGCAGTTTATTAGTGGTACTGACACTTTCAGAGCTCCTTGTATTATGTGTGTAACTTCTTTTACAGTGTTGTCTATGTCTGCAACATTATTTATTTCTTTTGTATGATTTATTAGTTTATCAAGGATGTCTTGGAATTTGTTCCAGTCTGCCTTGCTGTAATCGTATCTTTCTTGTTCTTTGTTGTTTAATATTTTGTTTTGTTGTAACGGAATTTTTATTATCACTGGGTTATGATCCGAATCAGTTTGAGTTAGTGTTATTGGTGTTTCCAGTATTTGTATTGCTTGCGTAAGTGCTAAGTCTATATAACTTGGTGCCATGTTGTCAGCAGAGGGGTAATGTGTTGGTGCGTCGGTGTTGTGGAGAGTAATTTTGTGTATGTTGTCCAGGAGGTATTTGTGCAGCGTATTGCCGCTTGTGTTGCTGGTAGCACAGTTCCAGGATGCATGTTTAGCGTTAAGGTCGCCCGCTATCATTACTTTATTATTCAGTTTGAACAATGTATCAAGGTCTGCTTTACTTATAACAGTGTTTGGTGTATTATAAATAGCTACTAGGGTGATTGGTTGTTGTACACATTGTATTGTAATTGCTGTTGCTTCAGTGCTATGTAGTGCCGGTAAATTAACGTATGTGTGTTTTATTGAATTTTTTATCATGACTGCTGTGCCCCCTCCCATGCTATGTGCTCTGTCGGTTCTATATATTGTGTATTTATCTAGAATTAGTCGGTGCTGCGGTTTGAGCCACGTTTCACTTAGTAGTGCAACGTCTATGTCTTTGTTTTTCATTATGTTCAATAGTTCTGCCTTGTGGGGTAGTAAGCTGTGGCAGTTCCAATATAGTACTTTTATGATTAATCTAGTAGTGATAGGAAGCAATTTAGTAGTATTTTTAACTTTGTTTTCCTGTCTGGGGCTCTTTCTATATTGGTGATGCAATCCGAGAGTGCTTGCATTGACGGCATGGTAAAATTTGCAGTATCAGTATCTTTGTCTGTAGTGATGGATTCATTTAATTGATTGTTGGCTGTTACTATATTTGCATACGTCGTTGGCGCTCGTTGTGTTGTTCTGGGTGGTGGGATTTTCTCCGACACTGTAACAGGTGCCGGTATTATTGTTGGTTGGTGTTGATGTGGTCTCCTTGTAGGTCTGTTTGTTGTTTTTTGCTGTGTCCTATATGTTATGTACTCGATTCTCTTGCTGCATTGGCTGTAGTTTGCCGGATGGTTCATGCCACAGAGTGCACATTCCGCTTTCCCGGTCTCTTGCTGGCATTGTCCAATTTCGTGCTCTCTTGTGCATTTTATGCACCTTGGTTTCATGCTGCAATTTTTAGCCGCGTGGCCAAAACGTTGGCAGTTGAAGCATTGCGTTACGCCACTTTTGTTTTTGTATTTCTCCCAGCGTACAACGTAGTGGCAGATGTATTTTTTGTTTTTTATAAGTTCCGTTGTGTCCGTGTTGTCGTTGATTGTGATGAGATACATCGGATATAGCCAACACCTCCTAAATATACAAGGCCTAACTGCGATTTTGTGACGTCATCACTTGTAGTCATCTGAACACCAGATGTTTTACACAATTCTACCTAAATATACTTGAAATGTACTTTAAGGGTATTGATTTAGTACAATTTAGAATCTCTCTGTGCATTACGTATTGTATTTACTTCCATGTTATTTCGGTTAAAAAAATCGTATAAAATATATAATTAATTAAAAATATAAATAATCAGTCTTAAGAGGGTGTATTTATAGTAACTGTGTTTGTGTTTTTTTTTTGTTTATATTTGGTTTAAACATTAAACTGTTTTAATCTAAAAATTAGTGTTGTGTATGAAAACCTTGTATGGTGTATGTGCTGTAAATGTTTTACTGATCATTACGTGTGTAGAATTTTAGCTAACTGTGTAATATATAAAACTAATTATAATATTCCACAATTAATAACCAGTTTGTCGAGTGAGTGACTTCTTAAAGTGTAAATTATTAGACAACAAAATGCCAAGTAGATGCTGCGTTCCACTTTGTAAGGGCAACTATCCTACGGGTCCAAAAGTATCTGTATTTGGCTTCCCTAAAGACGAATGCTTAAAAAAGAAATGGTGTTCTGCTATTCAGCGAAAGGCGTTTGTTCCGTCGAATAAATCCAAAGTAAGTAGATAATGAGAACGTATGCGTGAAAGATTAATTAGACAAACATACCGACCATCACAAGACTATTATATTAAACTATTTACAGGTCTGCGAACTCCATTTCAAAAGTGACGATATTGAAACAGAATCGAAAGCGTATGACAACAAAACTGGTGTTCTAGTTTCAGCAACTCTTAAAGTCAAAAGACTAAAGAAAGGAACTATTCCTTCTGTATTTTCAAATTACCCCAAAAGTGTTGCATATTGCTCCTCAAGCAACACCTCGCCGGGCCCTTCAACAAATAGAGTATCTCCCGATTCAAAAGCCGAAGAAAGAGAAAATAGATTATTGAATTCAGCGATCATAAACAGTATAAATTCAGCAAATGCCTATAATACCGATCGTAGAATTAATAATATAAACAACCTTCTGGATTGTATTAGAAAATACGGTGTTTCTGAGAGATGGTCACATCAGTATTTGCCAGATAAAGAGCTTATTTGCATTTTTTATTTAACTGTTGAACCTGAACCCTTAATTCAATATTCTATTACAATAGATAAACATTTGGCATTATCGGTCTTTATAAAGAGTACATTAATTAAGAAAATAGGCCCAAAATTATTACCACAGAAAATAACTAGCTACAATGAGATTACTGATATTTTAGAAACCATTGTTTTAATCAAGGCAGACAGTAAGACATGCAAAAGAAGTGCTACATTTCATTTAATCGATGAATTGTTAAAGGACGTTGTAACCAACAAGAATGAAAATATTTTACATTTCTTAAGGGGGCAAATAGAATTGTGCATATGTCCTACAAATAATTTTAGATATTCCCCTGAGTTATTAGTATTTGCTTCTTTATTAAATACAATTTCACCACATGCCTACAAGTTCTTAAGACAAAGTGGATATTTTATATTTCCGCATCCTAACACATTGAAGAAAGTATGCAATGATTTACATGTAAATCCGCAGTTAGAAACTAATGATAAAAATTTTTTGATGTACGCTAGTAATAGAGTAAGCTATCTTCAAGATTTTGAAAAAACAGTTATACTAATGATTGATGAGATACACATTAAACCATTTTTTGACTATAAGGGAGGATCTATTGTTGGTGCATCGTTTGATTCAAATACTGCGGCTACAAGTGCCTTTGTTTTTATGGTTTCCAGTTTATTATCACAATTTAAAGATGTTGTTCATATTGTACCAATTAAAACAATAAATTATGTAACTTTATACAATTTGATAAAAAAGCTTATATTAGGGTTAGAAAAGGCGGGATTCAAAGTCATTTGTGTTGTTACAGATAACAATGCAATAAATAGAAAAGCTATGAGTTGTTTCGCTGTTCCTAATAAAACATCTTTTCTTTATCAGCATCCCCAGGATGCTAATAGGCCACTCTTCTATTTAATTGATTCGGTTCATCTTCTTAAAAACATTAGAAATAACTGGTTAAATCAAAAAAATATTGGACAGTGTATGTTTTTTCCAGATTTTGAAAAAGGTGATAATTGTAGAACTGCATCATTTTCTGCTCTTAAAAAGTTATATGAAATAGAAAATACTGCAATCATTTCTTATGCACACGGGTTAACATTTAAGAGCATTGCACCTTCAAATCTTGAGCGCCAAAATGTGAAATTAGTGTTGAAAATTTTCAACCAATTTGTAGTTCAAGGTTTGAATGAAAAAGGACGTCTGCATAATATTGAGTATTATAATGATACGTCAATTTTTATTTCAATCATTTGCAAATGGTGGGATGTTATGAACGTTAAAACTGTATACAAAGGTTTACACAAAAGTAACATTTACATGACACCTTTAACAAAGGACAAATCAGATCAGAAATTTATATTTTTAAACAAATTTATTGACTGGCTCGACGCGTGGCAACAAATGAATTTTTCCAGTGGTTGCTTTACTAATCAAACGCACGATGCGTTAAGACAAACTACATACGGAATGTTAGAATTGTGTCGTTATTGCATAGACGAACTAAAATTTACTTATATATTACCAGGTAAAATTCAAACAGATTTACTTGAAGATAGATTTGGCAAATATAGGCAATTAGCTGGGTCTCAATATCACATCTCCATGAGACAAGTTCTAGAGTGTGAAAAAAAATTACGTCTTCAATCAAATTTAAAACTAGAACTAATAATTAAAGATAGAGCAATGACAGTGCAAACATTACAATGTCCAGAAAATATTCTAGATAATATTGAAGATACTAATGAAGCAATGACACCATTGCAATCGGTAGTAATTAGCGAAATGGATATAGCCAATGTAGAAGAATTATTACCTGTAATTACATATTTAGCGGGGTATTGTTGTCATGCTGTTTTAAAAAAAATTAAGTGTAGCAAGTGTAAAGAAATCTTAACAATTGATAAGACAATTTCTTTACACCAGTCATACAATTTAATAAAAAATCTTGATCGTGGAGGCCTGATTTGTCCGACACCTTCTGTAGTCAATTTAGTTATGTACAATTATTTAATAGTTGAAAAGTTGTCTCGTGATATAGATTTTTTCTCTCTCCAAAATCAGAGAAAATATATAATAGATGTTACATGCAAAACTTTAGAAGTTAAAGAAATGCTGTTAGAAGACCTTCTTGATCTCGAGTGTCATAACAACTATTATATATGCAAGTTATTAATTCATGTTTCAACTAATATTATGTTAAATAATTTATCATCTCGTAAAAATGACGACTTGCAACATAATAAACAGTATAAGAAAAGAAAATTGCAAACTCTAACTACATAAATATGGTTCTAAATATAAGTATTGTTATTGTATACACTCGTATATTGTTAAAAGAAATATATGAAAAATAAAGTTAATATTTTTATATAATACATTTTTATTATTATTATTTTTATAAATATATATATATATATATATATATATATATATATATATATATATATATATATATATATATATATATTATGGAAGGTATACCATTTTCCTTTTTTGCATATGTGTGTTACTAGTCTATTTATTTTAATTTTTGTAGAAATGTTACGATTTAGAAATGTTACTTAGTTTAAAATTAAATTTTCGATGTATTTTACTTCTTTAATTACTCATTATAAAACCCTTACAAAAACCAATTCATAAACAAACAATTCATTAATTGCAAACTAATTAATAATTTAAAAATGATAGTCCTTAATAATTTGTAACCAGAAACTTTGTTCAATACCCTATATGATACTAACATTTTCAAACAAACTGTCTTATACCGATAGCAGAACTCAGCAGCATATGACTACAAGTGATGACGTCACATACCATTGACTGAATCGCTGTTAGGCTTTGTATATTTAGGAGGTGTTGATATAGCACCTTCTCGTTGTTTATTTTTTTGTACATCTGCTCCACTTTTTCGGCTATTGGGGTAACGCTGTTCAGGTCTTCTTTAATGTCTTCACATGTTGTAGTTGGGTGAATCCCTTTTACAACGAATTTTCGTTTTTTGTCTTTCTGTTGTGTGTACGTGTAGTTTTCCATTTTCCATTCGTACAGTATGCTTCTGACTTTACTGAACTCTTCATCTGTCTTTGTGTAGAGTTTAAAACTTTCTACACCGTATTTCACATTAAGATATTTGGTTGGAAGTCGGTTTCTTATTTTCTCAAAGGTGTCCGCCGGGTTTGATAACTTTATAGCTAGTACTATTGGCGGTGGTGATTTTGTTTTTGTTACTATTTCTGCGTCGCTGGTTTCCACAGTGTTTTCAATTGGCTGGAATCTGTTTGTAGTTTCCACTGGTGTTAGTTTTATTATTTTTGTTGGTTTGGCTGTATGGCGGGCACATGGCTTCTGGAAGCCATCTTCTTCCATCATCTCCACACTGCCGCTGCTATTAGTTCTTTTTTTTTATTGTTTTTCATTGTGGACTTATCATGGTCTAGGTCTAGACAACCAATACCTTGATTTACGTCTTTTATATATTGTTCTACGTCATATACCATCAAGCACTTTAACTTCACTTGTACACTTCACTAATCACTTCCTTAACTTCTGTGCCATGCGATCTATATTCTCTCGTCGCGATCTTCTCTTCTAATCTTCCTTAATTTTCCTCTAATTCCTTAATTTACAACCCAAAAAAAAAAAAAAAAAAAAATAAAAAAATCGACCCCTACTAAGGTAATGGTGTACTTCATCTTGTAGTGTTCAGGTGTTTTAATTCTTGACGATTATAGCGCCATCTAATGATAACTTGATAACTTCTAGTTAAATATTTAATACATCAGAAATACCTGTATTTTTTTAGACACATTATTCACAACTCTATTTCAAATTTATGTGGTATTTTTAAATAAATAACTGAACTAAAATATTATGTTAGATTTTCAAATAATAACGCCCCATTCCCACTCAATGAGTTTTAGTACTAATTTAAGGTTTTAACTTAAAATGTAAGTTTCAGCTTGTGAATATAAAGAAATAAAATTATTTTATTAAATACAATAATTTATATTAAATAAAGATAGTAATTATTACAAAATAATGTATATTACTGACGCATGACGCATGATTTCATAAGTTTAAAATTACATTTGAGATTAAAACCTTAAATTAAAACTAAAAACAGTAAGGAACGAGGAAAGAGAAGGAATGGCAGTGTAGAAACAGGAGGGAGAGTAGCAGGAGGAGCGAAGCAATAGCAGTAGCAGTTTTGTTTTTATTTTTATAAGGATAAATTTATATACATTTTTTTTTGTTCAGAAGGAGTGAGATTGTTTAAATTTAATAAGGATTAAAATTGAATTAAGCAAAATGACATGTAAATGGTAAAAACATTAAAAAACAAACTAAAAACAGTGAGTGGAATATGGCAATTAAGCAAAACCAAATGTGGAATTTAAGAAAAAACTTAATTTAAAAAATACACTCATCTACTAACTATTGCAAACGACACTTTATTTTCTATTTTATTAAATACAAATCATAAATATAAAAATTGAAAAATATTTGAAACAAATTTTATAATTATTGAAGCCAATTATTTCGAAGGCATTCTTCCTCTGGGACTACCAGGACCATCAGGACGTCCTGGACCTCCTGGACCACCTGGAGTACCTAATCCTTCCATACCATAAATATCCTTTGGACATTTTTGCATGTAGCTCTTCAAATCAGTACACTTTTGTTCTATAAAAGATAAAAATATTAATAAGAAAAAAACTTTGCATTTTTGGAATAATACAATAGTTTTATAACACTTTTAATTTTGAAACACGTCACATTGTTACGTCTTGTTACACTTTGTGAACCACTCTTACTAAATTTTAATTATAATTAAGAGATAAAATAAGTATTTAAATTACCGGTGCTCCATAAACTGTCAGGGCAACTCTAGAAATTAAGAAATGTTTTTTAATGCTTGTAAATTAAAATTTGTTGTAAAAGAAGGATAAACAACTTCTTATTGTACTCACATTCATTATTTGCATGTTCATGCAATGCATGAAAGGTTCCGCAGGAGTTTTGCAATTGGTTGGAAGCGGATCATTCACTATTAATAGAAAAGAATTAAAACCTTATTTAATTGAGCTATCAGCTCTATTGTAAGACAATGATATTGCTAAAATAAAACGAAACTCCAAATTTCAACTTTCTATCTGTTTCTGATTCAGCTCTGACTATAACTCTCTCAAATAAATAAAGAACAAACATAATTAAATGAATAAACTTTCAAATGATAACGTTTTAACAAACCAGAAGAAACTACGCAAAGTGATATAGCCTTGTCAATAACTGGTGTCCAAGCTATGTTCGTCAGATACAATTTAACGAAAGCTTTGATGGCCGGAATATCCAAATCATTGTCCCTTAGAAGTTTGTTCTCTCGATATATGCAATCCCCAATACACTGAAATCATATTTTAATTTTAGCAGGGATAATATTTTTGAAAAATAGAAATTGATTATATACATTATTGGTCGGTGAACTGATATCGCAATTTTTCACAAAGTCTCCATCTAGAAGATTGTCTAAAGGGCAGCAATCCCAAGGCATCTGCAAAATTAGAGTGATGATGTGTTAATTATACTTTATTTTATTAATTATTGTTTAGTTAAGCAATATCTATTACATTTAATACATTTTAAGATAGTCACACTTGCAGTAAATATGTAGTTATATTTCTTACCGCAATAGGTCGCTGAAGTCTTTGACATTCTTCAGAAGATTGAGCTGAAGTCTGAAATAATACGCACTAGGTATATTATGTAATACATAGAAATATCTAACTGGCTTATTTATCTGTAGGTTCAAATCTTAGAGCATATATATATGAAGTGTGAATAGCCTATGTTTCCAATAGTTCAAAAGTGTGTCCAAAATGTGTGCGAGAGAGAAAGGTATATGTTCCTATTTGTTCTCTATGCGCATCTGTCGAAAGTGACAGCTGTCTAGATATAATAAATATTAATATTCTATTAAGATATAATAAATATTAAATATGTAAAGAAATTGTAAAACTGTGACCGTTCAGTGAAAACATGTCGATGTAGGGATAACGGCCAACACAATTGATATTTGGAGTGGACAGAACTCACGTTTTTAGTTATATTTATATTTAAATATAGTTTATTTATATTTATGCATATCTACATTATTCTACATCAATATAATGTCATATTTAGCAACTGTCACGTATTATATCTAGACAGCTGTCTTGACAACTGTCACTTTACAAGCAAATAGTAACATATCTCTTGCTCTCTCGCTCACATTTTGGACACACTTTCAGGTCTAGCATTCTCTCTCCATATATATATGCTCTAAGATTCAAATTCAATTTCATCCAGCTACAATTTCTGTTAACCTTAGTTCATTGTAATTAAATTCTATCTGATTAGACCAGTAGTGTCTTTTAATTTCTTAGTGTTACTTACGGCAGCTAGTAATATGACCGAAACTAATCCAATTGTAGTCCACATGACGACGGTTACGTTTATTTAATCCAACTTTGTTCAACTACCAATAATGAAATGATGTCCGACACATATCGACTTAAATTTATATAAGATATTTTCGGTATTGTTTGTATTCCAACAATTTGAACAAAATTAAATGTAAAGTACAATTAAATAATAGTTTCAAAATATGCCAACAATTGTATTGTTAGTGTCAAATTAAGTGACATCACTTAAATATTATTGTAATTGTTTTTATGAAAATGTTTTTGTTGATAACAATAGAAGCGTGAAGGATGTCCACATGTCAAACTACGACTATGCCAAAATATTCGCTCGCTTGTCAATTGGGTTGGTGGCTTGTTTTTATCTATTATTCGTACTATTTCTATGCGGCATGTTTTAAACAGTGTGGTAACCTTTTGTATCTAGTTACGGATCTAGTTACAAAACACGGTAAACACTCACGATAAAATCATCTCTTTATATGTCACCGGACAAGTAATAAAGACTAAAGAAATTCATTTTATTTACCTTTGTTCACAACTTTCGTAATATCAATAGTTTTTTTTTTGTTTTAATATAGTTTCTCGGGCTTCATAGGCACGTAGCCTTTTATCGCCCCTAATATATTCTGCTTCTTCTTATACTTTGTATCCCGATAACAAGAATGATCTAAATATATCAATAGTTTGGGTGGCACGAGTACGAGAGTAAAGGACGGTGGCATTTATAGCAGGAAACAGGATTTGTTAATATCTTCTTTAAAGTTCCAACTTATTTAAATGTAATTGAAAATTTGAATTCTTATAGTCAACCTTATCAATACATAGTATAGTTTTATAAAAATTAAAATATGTGACTGATTCATTTGAACAGTTTCAAATTGGCGCGTAGTTTAAAATTCCAGTAAGTAAAAATTTAGTTTCTTCGATACAAATACATACATTACTTATATGAAATATGAGAAACATATTATAATATCTAAGGAACCCAGAACATTTTTATCTTGTTACATATTTTCATATCCTGAACGGACAGATCACGTGATGTAGAAATATTTGAAACTGGAGTTGAAGTTGACGTTGCTGCAGAAGCTGTCTCAGTGACTTTACGTTTACGAAATCGTACACGTTTTATAACTTAAAAAATATATTATGGTTTAAAAAAATGCTAATCGATCTGGCCATCTATTAACACATCTATAAACCATAGGTTTGAAGCAGTGCTATATGTATTCGCCATCTATTTGTCATTAACTAAACTAATGGTTTAAATATTTGCTAAGCGTTGACCTCCATCTATGAAACAAATCCTTAACTAATTTAGTTAGCCTATTCCTGAACCTGTTACCATGTAGAAAGTGTTTCGTAAATTCAGGCGTATATTTGTTAGTTGTTTAAAATTAGTTAAACTTACAAACTAATGAAATGTGTTTTGGGGAAGTTATTCTAAACAAGAAGTAAAATAACAGATGCATTAGATTTAAGTGTTTTATTGTTTTAAAATGAATTTAAAATTCTACTTCAAATTAATACAGTTTATTAAAAGAATCTAGTAGTCTCTCAACTTTAAAATTATTTAAATATTTTGATGGGAGATTGTTCGTTACACTTTAAATAAATAATCTGTATAATTTAATTATTAAATTTAAAATATCTACGCGTTTCTGGCAATTATTTAATTTTTATAAATTCATGAACATCTTTTTCAAAAAGTTAAATACTAAAATTTTGTAATTTTTTGGATGGGGTTTTACGATATTTTGGAAAAACTAAAAAAAAATTTGTTACTTTTTGCTGTGTAACTCTTCATTAATTTTAACAAAAACGGTTAAATTTAATTGCTGATTGGTGAATAAAAAAACGTATAAGAATGTAATATTTCTTCCGCCTTCAATTAATTGTTACATTTAGTTTGCAAATATTGTCAGAAAATAATAGCAAAATACATGATTTTCTTGTACTGTAAATTTTACTCGTAAATAATGTTGCCGCTCTGTCAGACGCAATGATGTCTAAGTTTTATTAAATTCATGGACAATTTTTTCTAATTTTCTTTTTTCATTCTTTAAAATATTTTGATGCATTATGTTCGGTATGCTCTAAAATAAAAAAACTGATTCATTATATATTAAATATCTACGCGATTCTGGCTTTTATGCGAACTTTATTAAATTCATGCACTTTTTTTTATAAAATTTTTTTTTGGATTTCTTGAAATTTTTTGATGCAGTTATGTTCGTTGAGCTTTAAAGTAAATAACTGCTTCATTACATTTTAAATATCTACGCGATTCTAGCTTTTACGCGACCTTTTTTAAATTCATGGACTTTTTTTTCTACAATGTTTTTTTGGATTTCTTTAAATTTTTTGATGCAGTTATGTTCGTTATGCTTTAAAGTAAATAACTGCTTCATTACATTTTAAATATCTACGCGATTCTAGCTTTTACGCTACCTTTTTTAAATTCATGGACTTTTTTTTCTAAAATTTTTTTTTTGATTTATTAAAATTTTTTGATCCAGTTATGTTCGTTAGGCTTTAAAGTAAATAACTGCTTTATTACATTTTAAATATCTACGCGATTCTAGCTTTTACGCGACCTTTTTTAAATTCATGGACTTTTTTTTCTAAAATTTTTTTTTTGGATTTTTTTTAATTTTTTGATGCAGTTATGTTCGTTAGGCTTTAAAGTAAATAACTGCTTCATTACATTTTAAATATCTACGCGATTCTGGTTTTTACGCTACCTTTTTTAAATTCATGGACTTTTTTTTCTAAAAATTTTTTTTTGGATTTCTTGAAATTTTTTGATGCAGTTATGTTCGTTAGGCTTTAAAATAAAGAAGGGCTTCATTAGATTTTAAATATCTACGCAGATACTCAAAAAAATGCATTGCTCTTAAAATCATAAAAGTGAACCTTTTCATCATTTTTAACAAGATTATAGTCTTCTTTCATTGAGATTTAATATATCGATATATCATAAACTAAAATACATATTTAAAAATGAATTATAAATTTGAAATCAGCATTCAATATTAAGTTAAAATCCGCAATAAAATGACAAATATATTTTCTTCAATTTTTATGAAAAGTAAGAAGAGTATAACCTTCTTTCATCTCACAGAAATACAGAAACTTTGATTTTTGTAAAATTGAAAATTTAACATTTTTATCAATTTTAACAAGGCTATAACCTTCTTTCATCTCGCAGAAATACAGAAACTTTGATTTTTGTAGAATTGAAAATTTAACATTTTTATCAATTTTAACAAGTGTATAACCTTCTTTCATCTCGCAGAAATACAGAAACTTTGATTTTTCTAAAATTAAAAATTCAATATTTTTATCAATTTTAACAAGTGTATAACCTTCTTTTATCTCGCGGAAATACAGAAACTTTGATTTTTTATAAAATTAAAAATTCAACCTTTTTATCAATTTTCACAAGAGTATAACCTTCTTTCATCTCGCAGAAATACAGAAACTTTAATTTTTTGTAGAATTGAAAATTTAACATTTTTATCAATTTTAACAAGTGTATAACCTTCTTTCATGTCGCAAAAATACAGAAACTTTAATTTTTTCTAAAATTGAAAATTTAACATTTTTATCAATTTTAACAAGTGTATAACCTTCTTGCATCTCGCAGAAATACAGAAACTTTGATTTTTGTAAAATTAAAAATTCAACATTTTTATCAATTTTAACAAGTGTATAACCTTTTTTCATCTCGCAGGAATACAGAAACTTTGTCTTCTGGTTCGATCCCGGACCAGAGCTATATTTTCTGGGTTTGGTTGATGATAAGAGAGCTTACAAACATCATAAACTTATTAGCAGTGGTGTAGCCAACATAAACGAGGTCCACGACACCATGGAAACAGCCAACAATATTAGGAGATCGTCGGTAATAGACTCAACATCAGATATAGGCTGACGTTTAAATAAAATATATAAAAAAAACATGTATTGCAAATTAGTATCTAAGGAATTAATTGTAATTAATAATTGTAATTAATAATAATAATTAATTGTTTAATAAATATTATAAAACTATAAAATTTAGAGTAAAATAAAAAAATATATAGACCAATTAATTACTTCTTTTATTTCTATTTATAATTTTCTAATTTAATTTATTTTCTCAAGTTCATATCGTTCATATTCGTGTAAAATCGGTAAATTGAGAAAATGATACAATTTGATATGAAGTATCAGCGTAACATAATAGTGACATACAAATTAAAAAACACCCAATACATTTTTTAAATTCATTCATAAACGTAGTACATTTACGGGTACAATAGTATTTCATATAATCACATATAAAAGTATCAGGATAACATACAAATAAAAATTATTACTCAAGACCGTGACATTATGTTACCCTAATACTTTTTCTGGTTCTAACCTATAGATTTGAGCATTTCTTAATATTACGTATTACACCGTATGGGAACTGATAATAAGTATCAGGGTAACATAGAATTAAAAAGAATTGGTCAATACACTGTACATTTATGTTATCTTGATACATTTTTCTTGTTGTAACGGATAAAATCGTGCACTTCCAAGTATTTATTTATTTTAATATGACATTACCGTGAGAGAGTATCGCATAGTATATATAGTATAGTAGTGTTTTTAAATTCATTCATAAGTCGTATAAGTGTAACTTAGTAGTATTAGTAATATAAGTGCAACTTAAGTATTTTTAATTAGACGTATATATAATATTTATTATAATATGTTATAAGATGTTACAGCTATATTTATTATACAGAAATTAATATTTTTTTATCTGAAAAGCAGGTTGATATTTTCAATTTTTTTTGATAAGCTTAGTACAACAGTATAGGGCCTACGTAACCTTATTACCTTTCATAAAAATTTAATAACCTCTATTTATTACTTTTATAATAGTTTATGAAGTACTTTTATTTGCTGATTACAAATTTGCAATTAATTTTTAGATAGCTGTTTAGGTTTACGAAATGACGAAAGTTTCTCTTTCTTTTCCATTTCTGCGTGATGGAAAAAGGTTTATAGTCTTGTTAAAATTGATAAAAATGTTGAATTTTTAATTTTAGAAAAAATCAAAGTTTCTGTATTTCAGCGAGATGATAGAAGGTTTATTATAGTACTCTTGTTAAAATTGATACATTTTTTTTGGATTATTTGAACAATTTTGAAGCAGTTATGTTCGCTATGCTCTAAAATAAATAACTGCTTCATTAGATTTTAAATATCTTCGCGATTCTGGCTTTTACGCGACTTTTTTTAAATTCATGGACTTTTTTTTCTTATAATCTTTTTTAGGATTTCTTGAAATTTTTTGATGCAGTTATGTTCGTTGGGCTTTAAAGTAAATAACTGCTTCATTAGATTTTAAATATCTGCGCGATTCTGGCTTTTACGCGACCTTTTTTAAATTCATGGACTTTTTTTTCTTATAATTTTTTTTTGATTTCTTGAAATTTTTTGATGCAGTTATGTTCGTTAGGCTTTAAATTAAATAACTGCTTCATTACATTTTAAATATCTAAACGATTCTGGCTTTTATGCGACCTTTTTTAAATTCATGGACATTTTTTTTTTAAATTTTTTTTAGATTTCTTGAAATTTCTTGATGCAGTCATGTTCGCTACGATTTAAATTAAAGAACTGCTTCATTACATTTTAAATATCTAAACGATTCTGGCTTTTATGCGACCTTTTTTAAATTCATGGACTTTTTTTTCGAATAATCTTTTTTAGGATTTCTTGAAATTTTTTGATGCAGTTATTTTCGCTAGGCTTTAAATTAAAAAACTGCTTCATTACATTTTAAATATCTACACGATTCTGGATTTTACGCGACCTTTTTTAAATTCATGGACTTTTTTTCTAATAATTTTTTTTGGATTTCTTGAAATTTTTTGATGCAGTTATGTTCGTTAGGCTTTAAAGTAAATAACTGCTTCATTACATTTTAAATATCTATGCGATTCTGGCTTTTACGCGACCTTTTTTAAATTCATGGACTTTTTTTTCTAATAATTTTTTTTGGATTTCTTGAAATTTTTTGATGCAGTTATGTTCGTTAGGCTTTTAAGTAAATAACTGCTTCATTACATTTCATTACATCTACGCGATTCTGGCTTTTATGCGAACTTTTTTAAATTCATGGACTTTTTTTTCTAAAAATTTTTTTTGGATTTCTTGAAATTTTTTGATGCAGTTATGTTCGCTAGGCTTTAAAATAAAGAACTGCATCATTAGATTTCAAATATCTACGCGATTCTGACTTTTACGCGACCTTTTTTAAATTCATGGACTTTTTTTTCTAAATTTTTTTTTTTTGAATTTCTTGAAATTTTTTGATGCAGTTATGTTCGCTAGGCTTTAAAATCAAGAACTGCATCATTACATTTTAAATATCTACGCAGATACTCAAAAAATTGCATTGCTCTTAAAATCATAAAAGTGAACCTTTTCATCATTTTTAACAAGATTATAGTCTTCTTTCATTGAAAAACTGTAGAAGAAAATATGTTATTTTTATAACGGTTTCTTATGTAATTTTGAATGCTGATTTCAAATTTGTAATTAATTTTTAGATAAGTCTTTTGGTTTAGGAGATATCGGCATAAAAAGTCGAACAATTGTTATGAAAAGTAAGAAGACTATACTCTTCTTACTTTTCATAAAAATTTAAGAAAAAAATATCTTATTTTTATAACGGTTTTTATATAACTTTGAATGCTGGTTTCAAATTTGTAATTAATTTTTAGATAACTCTTTCGGTTTACGAGATATCGTCATAAAAAGTCGAACAATTTTTATGAAAAGTAAGAAGACTATACTCTTCTTACTTTTCATAAAAATTGAAGAAAAAAATATCTTATTTTTATAACGGTTTTTAACTTAATTTTAAATGCTGATTTCAAATTTATAATTCATTTTTAAATAAGTATTTTAGTTTATGATATATCAATATATTAAATCTCAATGAAAGAAGACTATAATAATCTTGTTAAAAATGATGAAAAGGTTCACTTTTATGATTTTAAGATCAATGCAATTTTTTGAGTATCTGCGTAGATATTTAAAAAGTAATGATGCAGTTATTTATTTTAAAGCCTAGCGAAGATAACTGCATCAAAAAATTTCAAGAAATCAAAAAAAAAATATTATTATATCTCCATATAGAAAGAAGACTATAATCTTGTTAAAAATGATGAAAAGGTTCACTTTTATGATTTTAAGAGCAATGCAATTTTTTGAGTATCTGCGTAGATATTTAAAATCTAATGAAGCAGTTCTTTATTTTAAAGCCTAACGAACATAACTGCATCAAAAAATTTCAAGAAATTCAAAAAAAAATTTTAGAAAAAAAAGTCCATGAATTTAAAAAAGGTCGCGTAAAAGCCAGAATCGCGTATATATTTAAAATGTAATGAAGCAGTTATTTACTTTATAGTGTAACGAACATAACTGCATCAAAAAATTTCAAGAAATGCAAAAAAAAAATTTAGAAAAAAAAGTCCATGAATTTAAAAAAGGTTGCGTAAAAGCCAGAATCGCGTAGATATTTAAAATCTAATGATGCAGTTCTTTATTTTAAAGACTAGCGATCATAACTGTATCAAAAAATTTCAAGAAATTCAAAAAAAAATTTTAGAAAAAAAAGTCCATGAATTTAAAAAAGGTCGCGTAAAAGCCAGAATCGCGCAGATATTTAAAATGTAATGAAGCAGTTCTTTAATTTAAATCCTAGCGAACATAACTGCATCAATAAATTTCAAGAAATCAAAAAAAAAAAATTTAAGAAAAAAAGTCCATGAATTTAAGGGAGGTCGCGTAAAAGCCAGAATCGCATAGATATTTAAAATGTAATGAAGTAGTTATTTATTTTAAAGCCTAGCGAACATATCTGCATTAAAAAATTTCAAGAAAGTCAAAGAAATTTTTTAGAAAAAAAAGTCCATGAATTTAAAAAAGGTCACGTAAAAGCCAGAATCGCGTAGATATTTAAAATGTAATGAAGCACTTCTTTAATTAAAAGCTTAGCGAACATAACTGCATCAAAAAATTTCAAGAAATCCGAAAAAAAATTTTAGAAAAAAAAGTCCATGAATTTAAAGAAGGTCACGTAAAAGCCAGAATCGCGTAGATATTTAAAATGTACTGAAGCAGTTCTTTAATTAAAAGCCTAGCGAACATAACTGCATCAACAAATTTCAAGAAATCCAAAATAAATTTTTAGAAAAAATTGTCCATGAATTTAAAAAAGGTTGCGTAAAAGCCAGAATCGCGTAGATATTTAAAATCTAATGATGCAGTTCTTTATTTTAAAGACTAGCGATCATAACTGTATCAAAAAATTTCAAGAAATTCAAAAAAAAATTTTAGAAAAAAAAGTCCATGAATTTAAAAAAGGTCGCGTAAAAGCCAGAATCGCGCAGATATTTAAAATGTAATGAAGCAGTTCTTTAATTTAAATCCTAGCGAACATAACTGCATCAATAAATTTCAAGAAATCAAAAAAAAAAAATTTAAGAAAAAAAGTCCATGAATTTAAGGGAGGTCGCGTAAAAGCCAGAATCGCATAGATATTTAAAATGTAATGAAGTAGTTATTTATTTTAAAGCCTAGCGAACATATCTGCATTAAAAAATTTCAAGAAAGTCAAAGAAATTTTTTAGAAAAAAAAGTCCATGAATTTAAAAAAGGTCACGTAAAAGCCAGAATCGCGTAGATATTTAAAATGTAATGAAGCAGTTCTTTAATTAAAAGCCTAGCGAACATAACTGCATCAAAAAATTTCAAGAAATTCGAAAAAAAAATTTAGAAAAAAAAGTCCATGAAATTAAAGAAGGTCACGTAAAAGCCAGAATCGCGTAGATATTTAAAATGTAATGAAGCAGTTATTTACTTTAAAGCCTAACGAACATAACTGCATCAAAAAATTTCAAGAAATCCGAAAAAGATTTTTAGAAAAAAAAGTCCATGAATTTAAAGAAGGACACGTAAAAGCCAGAATCGCGTAGATATTTAAAATGTAATGAAGCAGTTCTTTAATTAAAAGCCTAGCGAACATAACTGCATCAACAAATTTCAAGAAATCCAAAATAAATTTTTAGAAAAAATTGTCCATGAATTTAAAAAATGTCGCGTAAAAGCCAGAATTGCGTGGATGTTTAAAATGTAATAAAGCAGTTCTTTAATTTAAATCCTAGCGAACATATCTGCATCAAAAAATTATAAGAAATCCAAAAAAAATTTTAGAAAAAAAGTACATGAAATTAAAAAAGGACAATACACTACGTGGTTCAATAATATTAGATAAATTACATATTTTACACTAATAATTTTAAGTTTATATATTTCTACCTTTTCTAATACGTTTTCTTTCTTTTTCAGGAATGATGCCCGATCAACGAAACTCTAGCCTGTCCACTAATGCCGGCCACTAGCACAAACATCAAGAAAAACCAAGAAAAATATGAAGAGCCAACATATACATAGAGCGTTGATGCTTGATACCAGACAAGAGCTATATTTCCTGGGTTTGGTTGTTGATGTGAGAGTTCACAAATATCATAAACTTATTAGCAGTGGTGTAGCCCACGTATACGAAGTCAGGACACCATAAAAACATCCAACAATAGAAGGAGGTCGTCGTTGACAGGACTCAACATCGGAAATACGCCGACTTTAAATAAATATATATAAAAAAACTATTATATAGCAATAATTAGTAACTAAGCAATTAATTGTATAATAAAGTTTAATAAATATTATAAAACCATAAATTTAGAGGAAAATAAAAAATATATAATATACCTGAAACATTACTTCTTTTATTTCTATTTATAATTTTCTAATTTAATTTATTGTCTCAAATTCATTCGTATCGAGAAAATGAACTATTTGATAATAAGTATTCGGGTAACATACAATTAAAAAGACTTGGTCAAGACACTCTACAATTATGTAACCCTGATACTTTTTTCTTGTTCTAACCTGTAGAATCGTGCATTTCTTAATACTACGTATACTGCGTACGGGAAAATGAAAATAAGTATCCGGGTAACATACACTTAAAAATAATTAGTCAAGACACTGTAGATTTATGTTACCCTGATACTTTATTTTGTTCTCACCGATACAATGGAGCAATTTTTGATATAACGTAGTACGTATCGAGAAAATGAACTATTGGATAATAAGTATCAGGATAACATACAATTAAAAATAATTAGTCAAGTCACCATGCATTTATGTTACCCTGATACTATTTCTTGATACGGGTAAAATCGTGCACTTCATAAATATTTACGTATAATATTTATTTCTGTGTACGCATGTACACACAAAAAAAATAATATTCTTTTTATTTGGAAAGAAGGTTTTTCTTTTTGGGTTATTTTTGCTGCTCGTTAAATTGATAAACTGCAAACTGTAACTGTAAATTGACAGAAGTGAGAAGGTAGTAAGTACAAGAGTATATTAAAGAAAGTGCACGATAGAAAACACAAAAGTTTATTTTTACATATGATATATGTTTTCTAACGTAGATTTCTATGCTGATTTCAAAAATTAAAACCATTTTTAATTATCTCTTACGGTTTTTGAAGGAACCGTGTTTAAAGTCAGCACTTTGATTTACATATTACATTACAAATATTCATGAAATAAAACAAAGTAAGTCTGCGGTTGTATTCACATTTATTAGCTAATTAATATTAATTAATTCTAATTCATATTTTATAAGATAAATAAATATTTGATGATTTTAATGATGATAGACGGGACCATGTGCATAAGCAACGGGGGCGGCATACGGGGCGTTATGTACGGGGGCTGCATAAGCAACTGGTGCTACCTTGTGTCCAAGAGGTTCGCGGTGTACAACAGCATTGAATCCATTGTGAGGGTCAGCGGTGTAGTCGACAGTACGTTTATGTCCATCGGAATCCACTAGAGAATACGATCCTTTGACAACGTCCCCGTCACGGCTTTCATGCTGGCTCTTGGAGTCTCCAGTTAGCGCGTCTTGGACATCGTATCCATAGCTGTATTGTGGATGAGGATCGTAGTCTGCATCCACTGCGCCTACCTTAGCGAAGCCGATTTGTGCCACTGGGGCATGGTAAGGTACGGGGGCTGCTGAATAAGCTAAACCTGGAGCCCCAATTACGCCAGCTCGGGCTACAGCTAACACAGCACCGAATAAAAGAAACTGAAAGACAATAGACAATATGTATATGGGCCCAGAGATCGAACCCAGTGAATATCGTGAAACATCATTGCTTTAAATTAGTTTGAATTTCGTGCTTACCTTAAACTGCATTGCGAAGTGTTTTGTTCGACTGTTGAATACGTTCTACCTTTCGCCGGCTGGCCAACGCCTTTTATATCCTGCCAGATCAGATGAAACCAGTAAAAGACTCCATTCAATACATAAACGGGGCAATACCTGTCCGTCATCCTACGTATTATGCAATTACCATGTTCAAATAAATGGCATTCAAATATCTAATTGTAATGGCTGAATTTTGTAATCGAATATTTTAAAATGTCAATGCTGCTATAAATCGAATTGTTCTTATATTTATTAAGTATATCAGATTAATCTGATCTATTAGCTCCAACAAAATTTGTTTCATTCCCTAGTAAGAACAGCATTGCAGTAGGCTCAGTTCGAGATAAATAGTGCTTGTATAAATATATAAAAAGAAACATAAATAAAACAGTAATTTATTTAAATTAAAATAATTGTATTTTTGCCAACTTAATAAATATGCTAATTTTACAAAGTATGTATTATTTTTGTCATTAATTACAGATTTCTTTAGCTTACTTGTATTTTATATAATATGAATATTTTAATATTAATTTTAATTTAATGAAAACAATTTATTATTATTACCCAATAAACACACTTATGTATATTTTACATAAAAAATATTACAGTTCATATAAAAAAAATTATATAACATTTCAGTTATATTTACGAAAATTTCTGACATATGTTTTTATGTAAAATATACGTTTCATGTTTAACAGGAATATTATTATGTTAATAATAATTATTACTTCTATTGTACCTTATTATATATAATAATAATATTATTTTTTTGTCCTTTACAATATAGCAATCCTATACAAAGACAAATATACATTTGACACATACATTTCTATTATAAATTCGCATTATTATATAATATATTATATTAGATGTTATCTATTATTATTATTTATTATTTTATATGTTCAGTCTTATATTAATTTTTACAAGTAAGACAACGTAGTAGCCCGCTCAAGTAGCCGTTGTTCCCACAAAAGTTAAGCAACATTGGGTTTAGGATAAGGAACCGCCTGGGAACACCATGTGTCGAATTCGTGTTGCATCTACGTCATAAAATAAAGTATTGTCCACACCAGCGCAACACCAACATTCAACATTGATATATCTTTATTAGATTTGTTTAACTGTTATGATCCATTGCTTCATTTCTGCATTTATCTGTTGCTAAATGTAATCCTTTATGAGTAAGAATTAACCCACCTATTTTCCGTTTGTTAATGAATGAATTTAAAAACATCGTTTTCTTTTTTAATAATTTATACCTGTGTATGTTACCCTGATACATTAACATTATATTTTTACCGAATACACCAAGTCCTTCAATCCATTGACTTATGAATGAATTTAAAAACACCGTTGGTTTTTTAAAAATATTTTCCCGGGTATGTTACCCTGATACATTACAGGCCAGGTGCCTGTATTCCTGAGTTTTGCGAGCAATGGTCGTGATCGAATTTATATGGGTGAAACATTTTACGAATCATTTTTAAAAGAGTACTTAGACTATTGCTGAATTTTATTATTAATTATTATTGTATTATATATTATATATATTATATTATATATATTATGGAAAAACTAAAAAAAAATTTGTTACTTTTTGCTGTGTAACTCTTAATTAATTTTAACAAAAACGGTTAAATTTAATTGCTGATTGGTGAATAAGAAACGTATAAGAATGTAATATTTCTTCCGCCTTCAATTAATTGTTACATTTAGTTTGCAAATATTGTCAGAAAATAATAGCAGAATACATGATTTTCTTGTACTGTAAATTTTACTCGTAAATAATGTTGCCGCTCTGTCAGGCGCAATGATGTCTAAGTTTTATTAAATTCATGGACAATTTTTTCTAATTTTCTTTTTTCATTCTTTAAAATATTTTGATGCATTATGTTCGGTATGCTCTAAAATAAAAAAACTGATTCATTATATATTAAATATCTACGCGATTCTGGCTTTTATGCGAACTTTATTAAATTCATGGACCTTTTTTTCTAAAATTATTTTTTTTGATTTCTTGAAATTTTTTATGCAGTTATGTTCTAGGCTTTAAAGTAAATAACTGCTTCATACCATTTTAAATATCTACGCGATTCTGGCTTTTAATGCGACCTTTTATAAATTCATGGACATTTTTCTCTAAAAATTTTTTTTGGATTTCTTGAAATTTTTTGATGCAGTTATGTTCCTTAGGCTTTAAAGTAAATAACTGCTTTATTACATTTTAAATATCTACGCAATTCTAGCTTTTACGGGACCTTTTTTAAATTCATGGACTTTTTTTTCTAAAATTTTTTTTTTGGATTTCTTTAAAATTTTTGATGCAGTTATGTTCGTTAGGCTTTAAAGTAAATAACTGCTTCATTACATTTTAAATATCTACGCGATTCTAGCTTTTACGCGACCTTTTTTAAATTCATAGACTTTTTTTCTAAAATTTTTTTTTTGGATTTCTTGAAATTTTTTAATGCAGTTATGTTCACTAGATTTAAAATTAAATAACTGTTTCATTACATTTTAAATATCTACGCATTTCTAGCTTTTACGCGACCTTTTTTAAATTCATGGACTTTTTTTTCTAAAATTCTTTTTTTGGATTTCTTTTAATTTTTTGATGCAGTTATGTTCGTTAGGCTTTAAAGTAAATAACTGCTTCATTACATTTTAAATATCTACGCGATTCTGGTTTTTACGCTACCTTTTTTAAATTCATGGACTTTTTTTTCTAAAATTTTTTTTTTGATTTATTAAATTTTTTTGATGCAGTTATGTTCGGTAGGCTTTAAAATAAATAACTGCTTTATTAGATTTTAAATATCTACGCGATTCTGACTTTTATGCGACATTTTTTTAAATTCATGGACTTTTTCTTCTAAAAATTTTTTTTTGGATTTCTTGAAATTTTTTGATGCAGTTATGTTCGTTAGGCTTTAAAATAAAGAACGGCTTCATTAGATTTTAAATATCTACGCAGATACTCAAAAAAATGCATTGCTCTTAAAATCATAAAAGTGAACCTTTTCATCATTTTTTAACAAGATTATAGTCTTCTTTCATTGAAAAACTGAAGAAGAAAATATGTTATTTTTATAACGGTTTCTTATGTAATTTTGAATGCTGATTTAAAATTTGTAATTAATTTTTAGATAACTCTTTCGGTTTACGAGATATCGTCATAAAAAGTCGAACAATTTTTATGAAAAGTAAGAAGACTATACTTTTCTTACTTTTCATAAAAATTGAAGAAAAAAATATCTTATTTTTATAACGGTTTTTAACTTAATTTTAAATGCTGATTTCAAATTTATAATTCATTTTTAAATAAGTATTTTAGTTTATGATATATCAATATATTAAATCTCAATGAAAGAAGACTATAATCTTGTTAAAAATGATGAAAAGGTTCACTTTTATGATTTTAAGATCAATGCAATTTTTTGAGTATCTGCGTAGATATTTAAAAAGTAATGATGCAGTTATTTATTTTAAAGCCTAGCGAAGATAACTGCATCAAAAAATTTCAAGAAATAAAAAAAAAAAATATTATTATATCTCCATATAGAAAGAAGACTATAATCTTGTTAAAAATGATGAAAAGGTTCACTTTTATGATTTTAAGAGCAATGCAATTTTTTGAGTATCTGCGTAGATATTTAAAATCTAATGAAGCAGTTCTTTATTTTAAAGCCTAACGAACATAACTGCATCAAAAAATTTCAAGAAATTCAAAAAAAAAATTTAGAAAAAAAAGTCCATGAATTTAAAAAAGGTTGCGTAAAAGCCAGAATCGCGTAGATATTTAAAATCTAATGATGCAGTTCTTTATTTTAAAGACTAGCGAACATAACTGCATCAAGAAATTTCAAGAAATTCAAAAAAAAATTTTAGAAAAAAAAGTCCATGAATTTAAAAAAGGTCGCGTAAAAGCCAGAATCGCGTAGATATTTAAAATGTAATGAAGCAGTTCTTTAAGTTAAATCTTAGCGAACATAACTGCATCAATAAATTTCAAGAAATCAAAAAAAAAATTTAAGAAAAAAAGTCCATGAATTTAAGGGAGGTCGCGAAAAAGCCAGAATCGCATAGATATTTAAAATGTAATGAAGTAGTTATTTATTTTAAAGCCTAGCGAACATATCTGCATTAAAAAATTTCAAGAAAGTCAAAGAAATTTTTTAGAAAAAAAAGTCCATGAATTTAAAAAAGGTCACGTAAAAGCCAAAATCGCGTAGATATTTAAAATGTAATGAAGCACTTCTTTAATTAAAAGCTTAGCGAACATAACTGCATCAAAAAATTTCAAGAAATCCGAAAAAAATTTTTAGAAAAAAAAGTCCTTGAATTTAAAAAAGGTCACGTAAAAGCCAGAATCGCGTAGATATTTAAAATGTAATGAAGCAGTTCTTTAATTAAAAGCCTAGCGAACATAACTGCATCAAAAAATTTCAAGAAATCCGAAAAAAAAATTTAGAAAATAAAGTCCATGAATTTAAAGAAGGTCACGTATAAGCCAGAATCGCGTAGATATTTAAAATCTAATAAAGCAGTTATTTACTTTAAAGCCTAACGAACATAACTGCATCAAAAAATTTCAAGAAATCCGAAAAAAATTTTTAGAAGAAAAAGTCCATGAATTTAAAGAAGGACACGTAAAAGCCAGAATCGCGTAGATATTTAAAATGTAATGAAGCAGTTCTTTAATTAAAAGCCTAGCGAACATAACTGCATCAACAAATTTTAAGAAATCCAAAATAAATTTTTAGAAAAAATTGTCCATGAATTTAAAAAATGTCGCGTAAAAGCCAGAATTGCGTGGATGTTTAAAATGTAATAAAGCAGTTCTTTAATTTAAATCCTAGCGAACATATCTGCATCAAAAAATTATAAGAAATCCAAAAAAAATTTTAGAAAAAAAGTACATGAAATTAAAAAAGGACAATACACTACGTGGTTCAATAATATTAGATAAATTACATATTTTACACTAATAATTTTAAGTTTATATATTTCTACCTTTTCTAATTCGTTTTCTTTCTTTTTCAGGAATGATGCCCGATCAACGAAACTGAAGCCTGTCCACTAATGCCGGCCACTAGCACAAACATCAAGAAAAACCAAGAAAAATATGAAGAGCCAACATATACATAGAGCGTTGATGCTTGATACCAGACAAGAGCTATATTTCCTGGGTTTGGTTGTTGATGTGAGAGTTCACAAATATCATAAACTTATTAGCAGTGGTGTAGCCCACGTATACGAAGTCAGGACACCATAAAAACATCCAACAATAGAAGGAGGTCGTCGTTGACAGGACTCAACATCGGAAATACGCCGACTTTAAATAAATATATATAAAAAAACTATTATATAGCAATAATTAGTATCTAAACAATTAATTGTATTATTGTATAAAGTTTAATAAATATTATAAAACCATAAATTTAGAGGAAAATAAAAAATATATAATATACCTGAAACATTACTTCTTTTATTTCTATTTATAATTTTCTAATTTAATTTATTGTCTCAAATTCATTCGTATCGAGAAAATGAACTATTTGATAATAAGTATAAGTAACATACAATTAAAAAGACTTGGTCAAGACACTCTACAATTATGTAACCCTGATACTTTTTTCTTGTTCTAACCTGTAGAATCGTGCATTTCTTAATACTACGTATACTGCGTACGGGAAAATGAAAATAAGTATCCGGGTAACATACAATTAAAAATAATTAGTCAAGACACTGTGGGTTTATGTTACCCTGATACTTTATTTTGTTCTCACCGATACAATGGTGCAATTTTTGATATAACGTAGTACGTATCGAGAAAATGAACTATTGGATAATAAGTATCAGGATAACATACAATTAAAAATAATTAGTCAAGTCACCATGCATTTATGTTACCCTGATACTATTTCTTGATACGGGTAAAATCGTGCACTTCGTAAATATTTACGTATAATATTTATTTCTGTGTACACACAGTTATAAAAAAAATAATATTCTTTTTATTTGGACAGAAGGTTTTTTTTTTTGATGGGGTTGTCTGCTACACGATTAAATTTTTTGATTGGGTTATTTTTGCTGCTCGTTAAATTGATAAACTGCAAACTGTAACTGTAAATTGACAGAAGTGACGGTATAAGTACAAGAGTATATTAAAGAAAGTGCACGATAGAAAACACAAAAGTTTATTTTTACATATGATATATGTTTTCTAATGTAGATTTTTATGCTGATTTCAAAAATTAAAACCATTTTTAATTATCTCTTACGGTTTTTGAAGGAACCGCGTTTAAAGTCAGCACTTTGATTTACATATTACATTACAAATATTCATTAAATAAAACAAAGTAAGTCTGCGGTTGTATTCACATTTATTAGCTATATTTCTAATTAATACTTTATAAGATAAATAAATATTTAATGAATTTAATGATGATAGACGGGACCATGTGCATAAGCAACGGGGGCGGCATACGGGGCGTTATGTACAGGGGCTGCATAAGCAACTGGTGCTACCTTGTGTCCAAGAGGTTCGCGGTGTACTACAGCATTGAAACCATTGTGAGGGTCAGCGGTGTAGTCGACAGTACGTTTATGTCCATCGGAATCCACTAGGGAATACGATCCTTTGACAACGTCTCCGTCACGGCTTTCATGCTGGCTCTTGGAGTCTCCAGTTAGCGCGTCTTGGACATCGTATCCATAACTGTATTGTGGATGGGGATCGTAGTCTGCATCCACTGCGCCTACCTTAGCGAGGCCGATTTGTGCCACTGGGGCATGGTAAGGTACGGGGGCTGCTGAATAAGCTAAACCTGGAGCCCCAATTACGCCAGCTCGGGCTACAGCTAACACAGCACCGAATAAAAGAAACTGAAAGACAATAGACAATATGTATATGGGCCCAGAGATCGAACCCCGTGAATATCGTGAAACATCATTGCTTTAAATTAGTTTGAATTTCGTGCTTACCTTAAACTGCATTGCGAAGTGTTTTGTTCGACTGTTGAATACGTTCTACCTTTCGCCGGCTGGCCAACGCCTTTTATATCCTGCCAGATCAGATGAAACCAGTAAAAGACTCTATTCAACACATAAACGGGGCAATACCTGTCCGTCATCCTACGTATTATGCAATTACCATGTTCAAATAAATGGCATTCAAATATCTAATTGTAATGGCTGAATTTTGTAATCGAATATTTTAAAATGTCAATGCTGCTATAAATCGAATTGTTCTTATATTTACTAAGTATATCAGATTAATCTGATCTATTAGCTCCAACAAAATTTGTTTCATTCCCTAGTAAGAACAGCATTGCAGTAGGCTCAGTTCGAGATAAATAGTGCTTGTATAAATATATAAAAAGAAACATAAATAAAACAGTGATTTATTTAAATTAAAATAATTGTATTTTTGCCAACTTAATAAATATGCTAATTTTACAAAGTATGTATTATTTTTGTCATTAATTACAGATTTCTTTAGCTTACTTGTATTTTATATAATATGAATATTTTAATATTAATTTTAATTTAATGAAAACAATTTATTATTATTACCCAAAAAACACACTTAAGTATATTTTACATAAAAACTATAACAGTTCATATAAAAAAAATTATATAACATTTCAGTTATATTTACGAAAATTTTTGACATATGTTTTTATGTAAAATATACGTTTCATGTTTAACAGGAATATTATTATGTTAATAATAATTATTACTTCTATTGTACCTTATTATATATAATAATAATATTATTTTTTTGTCCTTTACAATATAGCGATCCTATACAAAGACAAATATACATTTGACACATACATTTCTATTATAAATTCGCATTATTATATAATATATTATATTAGATGTTATCTATTATTATTATTTATTATTTTATATGTTCAGTCTTATATTAATTTTTACAAGTAAGACAACGTAGTAGCCCGCTCAAGTAGCCGTTGTTCCCACAAAAGTTAAGCAACATTGGGTTTAGGATAAGGAACCGCCTGGGAACACCATGTGCGGAAGTCGTGTTGCATCTACGTCATAAAATAAAGTATCGTCCACACCAGCGCAACACCAACATTCAACATTGATATCTCTTTATTAGATTTGTTTAATTGTTATGATCCATTGCTTCATTTCTGCATTTACCTGTTGCTAAATGTACAATCCTTTATGAGTAAGAATTAACCCACCTACTTTCCGTTTGTTAATGAATGAATTTAAAAACACCGTTGTCATTTTTAATAATTTATACCTGTGTATGTTACCCTGATACATTAACACGATATTTGTACCGAATACGCCAAGTTCTTCAATCCATTGACTTATGAATGAATTTAAAAACACCGTTGGTTTTTTAAAAATATTTTCCCGGGTATGCTGCCCTGATACATTACAGGCCCAGTGCCCGTATTCCTGAGTTTTGCGAGCAATGGTCGTGATCGAATTTATATGGATGAAACATTTTACGAATCATTTTTAAAAGGGTACCTAGACTATTCCTGAATTTTATTATTAATTATTATTATATTATATATATATATATATATATATATATATATATATATATATATATATATAATTACATATTATATATATTATAATACTATAAATACAGACCCGAATAGACTTTATTAATTTATTACTTTTCTAATAAACTTATAAAATTGCTTCAGTGAATACGTAGTACCGACCAAAGTATGTTGATGCATTAAGTTACACGTTAGTTTTGTACGTGCATATTGGTATCGTACTCATGTGGACAGCGCATATACAATACCTGCGTTTAAACATATTTGCAGCATAAATATTACGTTAATGCTACTGTCACATTTGCAGGAATTAACCAAATATTTTATTTGTTAAAATCGTTTTCGAAATATTTCTTTCAATGGCTACAATGTTGTCTTAAGTATCTATAATTTACGTCTTTATAAATAAGTACACATGACCAGATATTATTATATAATTTGTATTTTTTTTTAATTATAAATATTATACATTGAAAGTAAAGATATGCTAAGTAATAAAAATTAAATTGATGTTAAAATACAGATTAAGCATTATTATTTAATTAATTATCAATAATAAATAGGTTAAATGATGTTTGTAATTTAATTTAACATGTTTGTATACATTCCTGAAATATTTCAAGTTAAAAATTGAGTTCATCTTTACCTTATTACATATTTGAGATAGCGTTACAATAAATAAACAATATTATTTAAAAATAGAATTCTTAGGTTTTATCAAATTTATGTCAGGTTCATATTTGGTTATAATTGTTTACATATTTTTTAAAATATCTGGTCATGCTATGTTTGCAAAATATTGCACTCGTACATGCTTAATTTCTGAGTCAATTATCAATTTATTAAGTATATACATCCGGTTAAACACAAAATGTATATGTTACACAAGGAACTACTTATATTTTACGTGTATTAATAAAAAAATACGTAAAACTTTTACATAAATTGCTTTATGTAACCAATAATGGTATATCTTACGTAAAATATACATAATTGTGTTCAACGGGATATTTTCGTAATTCTGCTTACATATATAGTCGAATTTTTGTGTTCCTTAAGATGTTCAGAACGAGAAACTATTCAAAATACAACAAAATCAAGAATAACGGCAGTGGCTATGAATATATTGTTTTTGTTGTCGGGATATAAAGTTTTTAAAAAAAGCAGAACATTATTGAAGGCGATAAAAGGCTACGTGCCTAAGAAGTCCGAGAAATCATAATACAAAAAAAAAAACTAAACCTGTCTGATAGCGGTGAAAACAGTAGGCAGAAGTGAAGAAGAACAAATGAAGTAGCACTAGTGTCACTGGAGATATATGGTTAACTGAAAAATATGGGTTCACCACAATTTATTAAACAGCGAAACTAGCGTTGAACGTTGCCATAAGATAATTAAATATATACTAATTGTCGATGCTACCTAGATTCTCGTGCTGTGTAGTTTGCCGTGGAATTTTCTATTTGCCTATTCATTCCATCTTCAGACGCACAAATTAGGAATACACAAATTCGATCATAATACATATTTATCATCAACATCAACATCATCAACTTTTTATTTGATACTTAAAATTATAGCGTACGAGTATATCATTACAAATAGAAGGATATTCAGAAAACAGCTGGCTCAATATAAAAAGCATCAGATTAATTATTAGCTATATTTATATAAGAGGAAGATATTTATATAATATTATTTACTTTACAATTAATGTTACAATATAGATTTTCAAGTTTCATTTTTAATTAATATTATTACATAATTATTATTTATTATGGTGTGTGTATATTACAGTAAGAGGTATTGCATTTCAAAACTTTTTTGGTTACACGTAAACTATATGTGGTCTACTTGATTTGCCCGTCCCAAATCCGAGCTGATGATACGCGCTTTCTGAGCTGTGCGTGCCCTTGTTAATGGGTTCCCATGGAGCCAGGGTATGGTACTCGTTGTTCATAGATTGCGCGTGTGCCATCATGTACCGTTCGATCTCTAGCTTGTCGCTAGCTTGGCAATGCGCCCCGTACGTTAGAGGCACTCCAGGTCTCTGAGAAACACTTAGGTCCGACTGCTTTCCTTTCTTTCCGCATCGATTTAACGATCCCATGTAGTACAGGACGATTCCAGCGACGCTCAGCACCAAACTGACCGTTAAAACGATGGTTATGATGGTTAACCAGCCCACAGAGCACCGGATCTCTGACTCCGGCACCTCAAGCAGCAACATTTTAGCCAGGTGCTCTGGCGCAGCGCATTCAATCTGTTCCACATCAATAGTTAACACGGGTTCCAAGTTGGAAGCATTGAGTTGGGTGCCAATGTGCTCCTGGGCGCGTCCCAATCTCCACAACCAAAGAAGGGAGCAGTTGCACTGCAGAGGATTCCCACCGAGTTGCAACCGATGCAATTGGTCCAGAGGAAAGTGAGTAGCTTCCAAAGTTTCAATGGCATTATTCCTCATCGAAACCAAAGTCAATCTAGGATTACCGTGGAATAGTCTCGTTGGAATCGTACGGATTTCTATGTTGTCGTTCATCCAGACACGTTCCAGATGGATGTTATCAACGAAAGCGCGTACATCGATCTTGGTCAGCAAGTCCAATCGACTTAAGTGTAGGTAACGAAGTTGGAACAGACTTTGAAACGAAACTGGAGGAATTGCTTCAAAGAAATTACCACTCAGGCTGAGCTGCGTTAAGTTGGACAGTTTGGATAGTTGAGCTGTTGGAATTGATGTCAGATTGTTGTCGTTCAGATCCAAGTGTTGCAACATTGCAAGGCCGTCGAATGCAGTGTGATGGATATCGGAAATGACGTTGTTGTCTAAAGACACATGCACAAGATATCGCAACATAGGTAAAGCATCTTTAGGTATGGATTCAATTAAGTTGTTAGAGAGAGATAGATGCTGAAGTTGTTTGGTGTAGATCAGGTTATCGATAGGGATATCGAGTATTTGGTTCGAGTCCAAGATAAGTGTTTGTAAGTTTACCAAATCTTTAAAAACATCCTCTTCAAAGCTTGTGATTTTATTATTTGAAAGATCTAGCTCCTCAAGCGTTTCTAAATCTTGAAATACACTAACATGAATATTTTGTATCTTATTCGAATTTAAATCTAAGCTTTTTAATGAGACCAGCCCTTTGAAAGTTTCCTTAGATAAATGTGTGATACCGTTATTACTTATATTTAAGTACATCATATTTTTTTGTGACTCAAAATTTTTAGCTCCTAGTATTTCAATATGGTTGTACGATACATCCAGTGAAACTAAATTATTATAAAAGTTTAAAGTGAAGTGAACGTTTAAAATTTTATTATGAGTTAGGTTAATATGTTTCACGTCAGGGTTGAACTGGATTGGGACAACTTCCAAGCCAGCTTCTACACAGGTTGCTTTAAGGGATTCGTCGTTGCAGTGACAACGGGATGGACACATAGCGTGCACGGCAGGGAGCATCACTAGGAGGCCGACACACGCCAGCAGAGTCATCATCGTGGCCGGCATTGTTTTACGGAGTATTTGTAAGTCACAGAAGCCCGGGTGGACTGCAGGATGTGAAGCTCCGCCCATGACATTGACTACCCCCAACAGAATCCTGCAACAAAGGAAAAAGACAATATTTAGAAAGGATTTTACATGTAGACTGCAATTATCTTAAGATGAAGCTCAATTGTAATTGTGTAGAGCAATTACCAGCGCAATTATTGTAATTTCATAAATTATAAATATCACTAAATGTACTTTAGCATTATGAAATATGGATGAACGTATAATTACAGAAATATAATAATTAAAATACATTTATTTAATAATTCATAAAATAACACAGTTGTGAGGCATAATTGCAGCACAAAAATGACATTCTAATAACGGCAAATCGTAATTATAACAGCAGACTCCTCGGGAAGCCAAGAGAACGAAGAAAACTGGTGGAGCTCTTGATCATATTGTTTCAAGAAATGAAAAGCATTCACATTTCATAGAGATTCAAGATAAGATCCATTAGCTATGAAGGAATGAACCCAGCGCACTAAATGAAGACAAATGACTCAAAAGACTTCGATAAAAAACAATATAAATGAAGAAGCCGAGGGAGGGGGAGCAGGGCGCATCATCTAGAAATTCTTAATAAGAGGCAAATGAGGGAGATGGTTAGGGAGAATTATAGATAGGGGTTCATTTGTTCGTTGGCTGGAACTCAGAGGAAGGAAGGAATGCCATCTATTGATCATGGGCGATAGGCCTTGAAATTATCTTTTTAAGATAAAATGTATTCAACATTTCTGAAAAAAAAAAGTTTGTAAAGTGTAAGTTTAGTTTATAAGAGGTATTACTCTGGAAATCCTTTTATATTTGTTATAAAGAGATCAAAATGTGTCAGGATACGATATTTGGTCCTTAAGAAAGAGAAAGGAGGAAAAGTTATTAGATGAATTGATTAGATATCCTTAATTAGGGGAAATACCTAGTTCGTTCTACTTGTAATTTCAATTTAAACATTACAAGGTGATATTAATAAACTAAAGCTATATAATGAACATCACATCTTGTAAAAAGAAAGGTACTGCCACCTAAATAAAATAAAATGCACAAAACCATTTCATTCCATACAAATTTAAAAACAAACACAGCTTTATAAAACAAATAAAACAAGATTTGAGAGAACATGGTGTTAATTAATGGAAGTAAAGTTACTATTAATTATTACAAAGTAATAAAAGACTAGAGCAGTGAATATGCTAGTCTCCCACGCCACGCCACGCCACGAGCACGAGCAATTTCTATTCATATTTCACGCGATAGATATGCGAAGTTATTTATAAAAAATAAATATTTCTTTTATCTTTTATACAGAAATGAAATCCGTATTCATTAGTGTCAAACAGTGGCGCTAGATGCCACACAACGTTAAAAGAACAAAAAAGGATTTTAATTTAAAAATATCATAGTAGTGTTTTCCATGGTGGTATACGCGGTTAGAATAATTAGTAAAAAGTATAATTTACTTAACAGATTTAACGAGAATACGATTAATACAGCTTGGGGATGATCATTACCCTAATCACTCGTTGTACAGAGCTACTGCTTAATAATTATCCCTTTCGACGCTAGGGGCGCGCGTGAAGCACAAAGCGGAACATGGAAAATGAAGAAAAATTAAGATAAACGTATCACAGGGAAATAATAAAACCACGAAAAATCTTTATGTTCAAATTATTCAAATAAAATGAAAGAGATATTTTTTTTTCAGTAATTCAAGTAAAGATGGATAAATCATTTCTTTTAATTAATATAAACGAATTTCTTTTAAAAAGAAGTTTTGTTTCTTTCATCTAAACTTTATAACCCTTAAGGAAACGACGATGCCTACAGCTTATGCATGTCTGACCCGGAATCGATGTAATTGCGAAAAGATAGCAGTACTTCTTTTGTCAATTAAAATTTATATTTTAGTTTTTAATTAGTTGTAACGACTTAAGAATTTATTAAAGAAATGTAACAGCATGAAATAACAAGAAAAAACAGCTTGATTCTAACTTTAAGACAACACTCAATTTGACAAATGGGCTTGTGTCCTCATTTTTTAGTGGTCGATTTTTCAATTGTTAATTGAAATTGATGTTAATAAATGTGTATTGGCGTGTTTATTTTATTAAATATCTAAATGTTGACGGAGATATAGCAATTAAAAATTTGAATTGTAGTTTTAGCGCTAGAAATGGTCGGCCATATGTTTATGACGTCAAATGCATTTTAACGTCAGTTATTTGTTGAGGAGTTCAGTGCTGTGGTAATGTTCTGTAGCTGTTGGTAGTCGAATAATCAAGTCAAATCAAAGAATAATAAGTTTTTATTTTATTTAACCCTGCTAAAGCAGACATAATATTGGAATTTTAGTGTTCCTTGAAATAGCTGCAAATAATATTTGATATTTTGATATATAAATACATATAGCAGAGATTTAAGAGCAGTAAGGTTGGTAACCTTACACAAGGACTATGATGTCACATGCACTTGGAATGTGTACAACATTAAATCCCTTTAATAATTAAAGAGACAAAATGACTTTTTTAATTGTTATTATCTCTTAACATATAAGGAGTTATTAAAAAATAATTGAACATTTGAGGTTCTAGTAACCCACTTTATCAATATATAGTACACTTTTATAGAAATGAAGACATAAGACACAAGCCCATTGTATTTAAAATTATATTACGAATCAAAGAACACAAAATATTCAAGATAAGTTACTACGTAAAATTTCAATCACACAAATGTGACAACTATTTTGGGACAGACAGAGTACTAATTTGTTAACGTTATATCAACCTTCTTCTAATGTAGCAAAAGAACTGTCCACCTAATACAAGTAGTGTATCCACTGACCCAGAACGGGTAAATCAAGCCAACAAATAATGTCCGACAACGCCATCTACAATAACGCTGGCAACACCAACTAATCACTAATAAATATTACATCTGACTTAGCTAAAGTGAGGTTATGGCATATCGCATTACGTTGACAAATTCTTCTAGCCGAGTATCACGCTATCCCGTTATACTACACACTACCAAAGGGTATATTTCCGTACATTTTCTCCCTAGTTTAGTAGCTGACCATGTAAGCCATGATTCACGTCCCGAGCTCCTTATCAAGGATCCTGATTCCACGGCCAGGACTTGCCTGAACTGGACGATGTACTATGCCAAGGCGGCTTAAGGATTTGTGATATATTTATCTCACAGCTCCACAAATTATTGGAAATCTGTTAAAAAAATATAATATATAGGAAGTGATTGTTCAAATTTGACACGCAGGGGTGGGTCACATTTATTTGGAATATTTTTCTTATCTTTATAATAATGTTAAGATAGTTTGTTATAGACTACACTTATAGTAAAGAAGCGATACAGTTCGATGCGATAGTAGAAAAAACGAAGTTGAAGTCGTATGGAGTTTATAATGATTTCAAATCACGATGTAGAATTAACAACGAGTTCACTATTAATTCACCAATGTTCAACGTCTAATTCGTGTAATACCAAATTGCGTGCATGATTGTACATAGCCTAATGCAGTACTTTTAATAAAATGAAGAAGTTAAACCTCACAAAATGATTCCTGTTTAACAAATAAATAATTCAACATTGTCATACATTCCATACAAAATGCCACAAATAAAATACATCGAAATAATAAACATTTTTTTGAAAAGCAGTATTCAAATTCATTTCAAATTCCCAACACCACATATTTTTTCTATTTATTTTGTTGTTGTCAAGGGATGAAATGTAAAAATGTAATAATTTGAATATTTATGTTCATTCCTGTTATGGATTCCATTTTCGTATGTCAAATGAAGTGCGGGGAAGGAAGGGGGAAGGGGAAAACCACGTGATAAAATAAAATGAACACGAACATGAATAGAAAATACTTAAAAACTTAATTTTGTATGTTGAATTCTTTAATACATACTTGTACATGCAAATATGTATTTAATATATGTATATTGTTCAGTACAAAATTAGTACAGAACATAAGAAGATGTCTCTGTTGGCATTCCAACATTATAATGTATTGTTGTCTCTAATAGAAGTAATGCGCATGACTACAATACGACGACTGCTGTACGCTACAGCGATATGGCATTCGTGTCAGTTGTGTTTTGGGCTTCTACACTGTCAAGATCATAATTCCCAACCATCTTGTTATTATAAGAATGTTGGTTCAAAGTTATTAAAAAGTGTAAAATTATTTTATCATTAAACAATTGAATAATTATTCAATCTACAAATACTCGCATGGTTTTATTTCGTACATGCGAAGCTGGTCCTTCGATGCCTTACAAAGCCGATCCTTCGAGTTTATTAACCGCGTGTGTTTTACATTGTGTTTTTGGCGTTTTTTTACATTTGCCCCTTGGTGATTGCCATTGAATGGGTAATTGGGACGCTCTATTTTGGCGGATTCACGGAGGATTTGGATTTTACAACTACATTTCAAGAAGGTTTTAATTCGTACATGCGAATCTGGTCCTTCGAGTCTTACAAAGCCGATCCTTCGAGTTTATTAACCGCGTGTGTTTTTCATTGTATTTTTGGCGTTTTATTACATTTGCCCCTTGGCGATTGCCATTGATTGGGTAAATGGGACGCTCTATTTTGGCGGATTCACGGAGGATTTGGGTATTTTACAATTACATTTCCAGAAGCCTTACAAGCGAAGCTGGATATTTTACAATTACATTTCAAGAAGGTTTTAAATCCTACAAAAAAAAAAAACTGGCCTTACAAGCCATTGGTACCCGCGTGTGATTTCGTGGTGTTTTGAGGTTACATCTGTATAGTAACCAGCACAAGTGCAAGCTATTTTGTTACATTTACCCTATGGCGGCCTGGCAAGTCATCAATTGCCATTGATTGGGTAATGCAACGTTTGATTTAAGCGGATTCGCATATAATTTGGATTACTACACGTTTATATTTTAAGAAAAATTATTCATTACGGAAGAGGATACATGGATGCTGGAGGAGAGTAAAATACTTCTTTACTCATGAAGGTACAAAGTTATTATTACTATCTGCAAGTACCAATCTATTAAAAACTTCTCATGTTGCTGGATTAACCTGGATTAGTTTTGTCATCCACGTTTCATCTATCATATAAGTACGAGATTATCACCTAAGCAAGATGGAGGGATTGAAAAGGCTCAGAACGGCGCGGACGACTGCAAAAAGTGCAATATCACGGATGGACAATTACGTCAGCGACCCAAGGGCTCTCGACTCCGCTACAGTGGAGGTGCTGCAGGTGAAAAAAGAAAAGATGATGACTACATTCCAATCGTACGAGCTCACGCAGTACAGCATTTTAGAAATTGATGATCAAGATGAGGAAGACATTGAAGAAGTTAAAGAAAAGTATTTTAATATTATTGCAAAATTAAATGCTAGCATCAATAAGTTAAAAGAAGTTAATAGGCCTGAATTAGTTCCATTGAGGCTCCCAGCGGTGGAAATTCCAACCTTCGATGGCAAGGATATAACCAGGTTTAAGCCCTTTTATGAGCTCTTCCAAGCAGTGGTTCACAATAATGCATCACTGTCCGATGTACAGAGACTTTTTTATTTGAGAAAGTATCTCGTTGATGAGGCTCTCTCAATAATTATAAATCTGCCGCTTGTGAACAGTTCATACAAAGAGGCTATTGATTTATTGTTAGCGCGGTATGAAAATAAGGCAAGATTAATCTTTTATCACATTAATATAATACTTGATATTCCCAACATGCAGAAAGGTACTGCAGTCGATATAAGGGCTTTTTTATGTCAAGTAAAACAGCAATTACAAGCGTTAAAAAATCTTGATGAGCCTGTAGACAAGTGGGATATGATTTTAATCTCGGCCTTAAGTAGAAAATTAGATATCGTTACTAACCGCACTTTCCACATGGAAAGAAATTTAGAAGAACTGCCTACTATGGCAGAATTTATTTCATTTTTAGAAAGACGTGCAATTGCAATTGAGTATAGTTTAGATTATAAAAATATGTCACATGACAATAATAATAATAAAGGAAATGTGGTTCCAAGAAAATTGTATAATAAAAATAAGTATTCACATAATAATATTGTATGTAATCTTGCTATTTGTGAATATACAAACCTTGAGAATGTTATGAAACAATCTTGGACAACTGAGAAAGTCCCAGAGGAATCAGATAAGTTTTCTGAGGATTACTTAAAGGCTGAACATAAATTTCAAAATTCAGTAGCACTTAAAAATAATTTAACTGTTGATTTGCCATTACTCAGCCTAGTAAATAAAATAGAATTGGAGGATTCTTTCTCAGTTGCCCCGCAAAGATTTAATGTGTTGGAAAAAAGATTTAGACACAATCCTTCATTATTGGAGGTTTATAAAACATTATTAAACAGATCAACCAGTATTATGACATTAGGTTTAAAACACAATATTATTTTTATAAATATTAAAATAAAAACAAATTTAATTTGCTACAAGTCCAGTGTAGCTCCATCAAGTAAGGTACTTACAATACCCCAGCTTGAGATTATTAGCGCAGTGTTGCTGGTGCGAATCAAACAAGCAACAAATAAAATTTTTGATTCAAATACAATACTTCCATCAGATATTAATTGCAATGTTTACAACATTGATGTAAAACAAACATCTGTACTGTTGGAATTGTTAAAAGATAATTGTTTCAATAACATTGTAACTATTGAGTTGATGATTGTTGTGTACATTATGCAAATGATAATGTATGCTACATTGATAATTATGGTTTCTGTTATATTTAGGATAGTAATTAATTTGTTTTATATTATTTTCACAAAATTATGTAGACTACCATAGAGTTAAGAAGTTTATGTTATTTTGTGTAATTTTGTTTATAATAGTTTTAAGAAGTTCACATTATTTTTTGTAAATTGGTTTATAATAATTTTATGTAACATTGTATAATTTGATATTAGTTGTGAGCTTATCTACTTCTGCTGGCTGGCAATTTATGTTCAGTACAAAATTAGTACAGAACATAAGAAGATGTCTCTGTTGGCATTCCAACATTATAATGTATTGTTGTCTCTAATAGAAGTAATGCGCATGACTACAATACGACGACTGCTGTACGCTACAGCGATATGGCATTCGTGTCAGTTGTGTTTTGGGCTTCTACACTGTCAAGATCATAATTCCCAACCATCTTGTTATTATAAGAATGTTGGTTCAAAGTTATTAAAAAGTGTAAAATTATTTTATCATTAAACAATTGAATAATTATTCAATCTACAAATACTCGCATGGTTTTATTTCGTACATATATTATGTAGTAAATTATATAAAATACTAGAGTTTACCCCCCGTCGCAAGCGACGACTGGCTTTTGTGTGTGAATTGAATTTCATTACAAATTTTAATTGAAATATTTTACTCGTTCTATATAAATTTTACTTATGAAAACAAATTCAGGGAAAAATCCGGGGACGCCAGGAGTCTTAGAATCATTTTGTCTACTAAATAGGAAATTTTCAAAAACTTCCGTGGAACCGTTTTCGAGCTACCATACAAAATTCAGTACCAAACATATAAACATATTAGAATCACCTGGAACATTGTAATATAGCATATATACTGAAGGGGGAGGAGGGAGAAGCGAGGAAGACTCATTTACTTATCTATATACTAATTATTGTATTTAATTAAATGCAACACTCTGCCTGCATTGCCGACGAGGATGCTATTACAACAGAATAATTGCCGAGCAGAAAACCACTCTTGTTTTTAGCTTGCGGTAAGCCTTGCGTACATAAAGAATACTTTAAATCTGTCTACAAGAATACTCTAATTACTCCTCCTACAAACAATCTTACAAAACTTTCTTTTCATTAGCAAATCCGCTTTTAATTATTTGTATTAAAAGTCATTGTAATAAAGAAAAGTGAATTTTACTTTAAAACCCAAAAAAAATAAATAAAAAATCTTAAGTATAAATTTACACATACAATATTAAGCGTGGGTTCTTTTTATACACACAAATATAAATAGAAAATCTGACTATAAGCCAGGAGTGGCAAACCTATCTAATATTTATACTTAAAAGAGGTTATAAGAGCGGTATAAATCTATAATACGATAATGAATTTTATCTTATTCGTTTCTATATATATATTATAGAAAAATAAGTAAGTCAGTGCTTTTTAGTTATATCGGTAGTTTATACTACCGCGGAACTCTCGTAATTTGAACTATACTCTCCATGGCGCTGATATTAAATCGAAATAAAAAGCATATGTGTAGATTTTTGTTCTTTCTTTCTTAATTGTTGCCAGTCATGTAATAAATATATACCGTCTACGGAAATCGAACCTAAATCATGCTAAGGACTATATTTAAGATTTGATAAAACACAAAATAATAACTCTCGACAAAGTGTCGAACTCCTGGTAGTCGCTGTGCGTTATAGCCACATCCTGGTACTCAGACTATATTAAAACTGGTACTAATCCCGTCTTCCCACTCTCACGTACTCGGCATGATGGCATCCCCCCGTTTTTCACCCGCAGCACCGCATGGAAGCAATCAGGGATGAGGCACTATATTTTATTCCCCGCCAATCCGAATTTTATTGCGAGATTCAGTCGGGCTTTCTAGTTGGGGTCTTTATATACGGGCTTACACATATTGCAGTTCATAAACTGAGATAAGTAGTGATATATCCTGGTCCATCAATACGCGGATGTTTCGGCTAACGTAAACGGCTCGCCTGGCCCGTTGGAAAGGCTGGGGGGGGAGGGGGGATTCAGAGGCGCGCTTTTATGTATGATATGATGTTAGGTTATGTAATGAAATTTTTACTATTATTTGAGAAATGTCTTCAATTCGTATACGTGCAATTGCACTCGCAATACAGGGCTGCATTAAATATTGATGCCCGTTCTTTAAAATGTTTTTTTCTACAATCACGTCAAATATGTTTGGGAATTATATTTTGGAATATACCTACATAGGTGTCTCACATGGTGAAAACATATATTTACGAATTTAGTATCATCTCATATAAAACACCTTAATACAGGTTATATGAATATACAATGCTTTTGTTCTATATGAGGTTATACAAATCCCACCCACATTTATTGCAAAACCCTATACAACTGCGAATGAATAAGAACTCCCAGTTATCGATAAAAAATAAATTAATAATATATTATTGGTTACAATTTTGAAGTACATCACCTAACTCAAACTTTAAGATCTCACAAAGATTTCAATCTAAAACATTACGCATTATTGTAGATGCACCATGGTACTTTACAAACGAAGGACTGCACCACGATCTTGTCATACCTACAGTGAGACAAGAAATTAAAACTCGAACGGTGAAATATAAATATCGAGTTGTGAACCATCCAAATACATTAGTGACCAACTTAATGGAAGACAAGACTATCTTCAGCAGACTAAAGAGGAGAGCACCTTAGAACTTAATTAAACTGGATACATACCGCGCCAAGTTGAATTTTATTGTAAACCTATTTTTAAATGATTATATATGTCAGAGTACAATATAAATAAGTTTAAATAAAAAAAAATTACGTTAAATTAAAATCTGTTCCTATTCGGATTTACCTAAGCGCACTGTTAATTCGGCTGAAGAACCCTACCAAATATAGTCCCTTTTTTATTATAGTACTACGATTTAAACAACTAGGTGATATCTCGCACTAATTGTATTATAATAATTGTGTGTTTTTGTAGATTTGTGTATTTACATGGTTGGTATGTTTGTTTTAATTTTGATTTTGATCATTTGGTGAGATAATTCTTTGCCAATCGAAGCTGGACCTAAGCATAGCTGAGTGTAAAAGTCTATAACCTAATTAGTTCGGCCACCTAGAAAACCCCTATCAAAATGTTTTTGCCATCTTTTGTAAGTGACAATTTCACGACACGGCCGGTCACTGTATCTGGTTACAATTTTAAATTTAAGTTATACCGATTTATTTAGGAGATAAAATCTAAAAATTTGATATAATAAAATTAAAATTGATTGAAAAGAAATTGATGTAGTTTTGTTGCTTCGCCCCGTACGTCCATGTTTCCAATTAATTTCAAAAGAACCTCAAAAAAAGAAAAAAGAGAAACAAAGATAATTCGTATGTAACATTTGTAACATTGGTGTCTATAGTAATCCTGATAATACAAAATCAATAACACTTTTTTAACGTAAAAACCACAAATCTAATTGACAAAAAGAGTACAACATGTGTTATCTACAGGATTCAGACAGTGAGACTTAATACCGCGGATGGGGTGGGGTGGCAGATGTCACGAATAGAGATAGGAGGAGAGAGGCAGGGGGTGGTAATATGACACCCGGGCATGTATCATCAACTAATACCTTCACATAAATCATTTCATAAATAATCCAGTACAAATTGATATAAATGTCGTCAATAAGAATTATTGGGTGTATGAGTTGCTGTATTTAGCTATGTTAGGTAAGGTAACCTTAAAAATAGCTAAGAAAAACTGTTTGATCTATAATCAATCTTTATTGAGCAACATACGCATTAAAAAGTTAAAACGGAAGAATTCAGTAAAAGAAGAATATCGTAGATATTTATAATCGAAATTTTGAAAGCACTCATAGTTTTTGTAATAGCAACATTGCAAAAAAATTGATCGAAAAAATGCACTGCAAATATGTTAATATTAATGTCATTATCATGAAGTATGGCAGTAATGTTGTCGAATAGTTGTAAATTTTGCCTTATCTGGTTAAATTTATTGCATTGTAGTAGTAGGTGTTCAATTGTTAATTACTTGTAACAAGTGACACTAATAGATTGTCTTTGTCTCTTGAGGATGTTCATTTTTGTGTGTCCTATTCTGAGTCTCGTCAATGCTTTCTCTTCTTTTCTGTTTTTTTGGTAACTACTGTTGAAATTTTATCCATTCTAGATTCCATATTTTAAGTATCTCTTCACGGAAATGGTATATTATTTATTATATTAATTGTGTGCCTTTCGGCTTTACAATCTACAGTATTATATTTCTTAATACATTTCATTCCTATATACATTCAAACTTAAAACTAAACTTAAATTATTCTAGACTTTTACTACTTCCAAAAGTGTTTTCTGCTTCTTCTTCTTCTCTTGACCCTCTCACTACATGTTCCCCATGAAAACCAGACAACGAGATTATCATTTATTGTAATGTTTTTCGTTCCTTTTCTCTATTTCCGCCATCCACTTCTTTCTTTCATTGTCTCCCTTTGATAACTGCACAATATTCTTTGTGCTCATTACTTTTTCCTGACAAGAAAAGTTAATGTGCTCCAGTGTTTCCTCTATACACATTCTTTCCTCGCTATTTGCCCAGTATCTGTTTCCTTGCTTCTCGTTTCCCAATCTAACTTTGGCAATCCTTCTCATGTTTTTTGTGTCTTTTTCTCTTAAGTAATGTAGATGGTATTTAAGATAATAGTGATTTATTATGTTTAATTCTAGACAATTAGTATCTTCGTCCTCAACTATCTCAACGTCTATCAACTTCTTCATTTCCCATATTTTTAAGTTATACATAGAAATAAGACTAGATTTTCTAACTTAGAATAGTATTAGATTTTCTTATTCAATTTCTTATAAATAATAAAGTAATTGCAAACTGCGAGCCTAAAACTATTGCAATGCAATGATAAAATGGTTTCCAAGACACACAAATTGCTGATAATAAAAAAAGCGAACACGTAAAGTGTAAAGATAGACGTAAAGGCGCACAGAAGACACTTATAAAATAATTTTAAACGTATCTCAACGTCTTATAAAGAACCCATTTGTTTTACGGCAGCTGGTTCTTCCCTTCCCCATGACCCTTCTCCATTCCACGCTTAGATTAGCTCCACGACATTCTTTCTTGCGTTATAAACTGCCGCCAATATATGATACTTTACTAGTCTGGCGATCGGGTTGGTACGTGCATTAGCTTCGACGTCTCACTCCCGTTTTCCCATTCCCTTGTTCCTGTAGGACGTTCATCTCCATTCTCCAGAAGGGAAACCTCCCGGTTTGTCGATGTACGACGTGCGTATATCAAGTAGGTGGAGGTAGACGTAACTATCTACCTAGACAACTAGACAACTAGACAACTAGACAACTAGACAACTAGACAACTAGACAACTAGACAACTAGACAACTAGACTGCTTTAACAGAAGTGTCTTCATTTTATTTTCACATCGATGTGATTACCTCTCTTTTTAGATTTATTATGCATTTTCATTCGCAAAATTTTTGTTAATGGAAATACATTAAGTAAATTCGAAGAACTTTTTCGTGACGCATTCAGTGTGACGAATTTATTGAACTAAGGATCTTCCACTTCAAAATTGATTCTTATCATATCAAGATGAGCGAGACTTTCGCGCACAAAGTTCCAACTAAACACAGTTATTTGTGTAAAGAATTTATATTTCTTTAGTTGATAACACTGACAAGAGATATTACAACTGCATTCTGGTCAGGTGAGCTAACGGTACATATTAGTTATAGCTACTTTCGTTGTAGTGTGTGTAGTGCAACGAGTAACTGCCTAGTCCGACTCCAACAAAGTAAGTTGGTACAAAGCTCGTCTGTCGGTGGAACAGTGACCATATACTCGTGGATTCCATGGATAACGTTGTAAGGAATAACGACCAGCGCAGTTGATATTTAAAGCTGACAAAACTCACTGAGCATATTGTTAAGTTATTTTAAAATTAGATAAAAAGGAATTGTCAATTTAAATAATAAACTTTAAATGTCGTTTCTTTGATTTCAGGTAGGATAGTATGATTTAACTTAAACAGTTTAATTATTATAATGTGTATGTAAATTACTGAAATAAAAGTCTTTGATTTCAGAAGAAACATATAACTTTGACTAAAAATTTACAATTCCTAAAATGTTTTATATATATATATATATATATATATATATATATATATATATATATATATATATACATTATATTATAGTTACCTATTACGTAAACAAAATTACCTAATATATAACATTATAGTCCTATTTTTATTTTTTAAAAGATAAGTCTATATTTTTTCTCAATAACATTATCATAAAACTTACTTTGAAGGCATTTCAGGGATAAAAAAAACTCTTGGGGACACTGTTTTGGGGATTAAAGACTAATAAAATAAGCACTTCTTAGATTAAATATTACTAGGTTGTGCTAGTAATATGCTAAATATTACGTAATTTTTGTAGAATAGAAGATTGCTGATATAAACTTTGACGGAATATCGAATCCAAATTCTTAACAATATATATCTCGGTCTAGTCTTAACGACTTTTGAAATATTTCTCCAAGAGGCTACTATAAAAGGGAATAAGATTCCTCTAAAGAAACTCAAACTAAAATATTATTATCAATATACTTTTATAATAAAAATGTGAAATTTCTTGAAAGTAAAAGAAGAAAATAAAAAGTTCTAAGTTATTTTAAGTAACGTTATTGTAAGTGTTACACGCTACAGTGCCCTCGGGTGATTGTGTGGCGATCAGTGCGTCTGAAAGGGTGTGTGTGTGTGTGGCAATGAGAGTGGGGGTATTGAAGTAAAAGTTATTGTTACCACTGCCCCCTAGTGGGCAATAGAAGTCTGTGATCTAAAACTCGTCACTTGTCCCCGATCAATTTTATCACCCCGTCACTTTTACTAAAACTTTCTTTCAATCTTCCATCCGGGACACAATCTAAATTGGAGCTATTTCCTTTTTGGTCGCAGTTCACCACTTATAGATATTTCTAGAGAATAAACACACACACAGACACGCAGTTATTGTCATTTGTGTAGCAATATGAAGAAACTATCAAAATAGTGACGTAGAAAAAAATATAACTTTAACATTATTGTTAAAATATTATATAATTTATGTTTCTACATAGACGCGCGGAATAAAGCGTGTTACTTAACCTACATTTGTGGCGTATTTCCGTTGACATTGCACCCCTCGTGCCATCGGTGAACAGTATTCGGTTCACTATATACCATATTTCCTTCCGGACCAACACATTTATCACACAGATAGAACAATCAAGTGTTAAATTTAAATTTTAAGCATAAATTAGAACAAAGCATATATCTTCTTCATCAAGCTAGGACATAAATCGAATATATTCGTTCGAGTAATCTCATAGACTCCGATATTACACTAAACCTAATCACAAATCTATTTATTGTTGAAAGCTCCACTTAAAGCTCAAGTAAACAACAGATATAATAAGCTTTTACGCTTTGATGTAGGTATCCTTTGCCATCCTTTGAAAACGCAAACTACACCTGCATCAGTAATTCAATTATACGATGTTAATCATTGGATATTGAAATAAGTAGTCTAGTTGGCCATATGAGATTAGAATATTGGTTTTGATGCAGTATTAGAAACTTAGGATTATTTTTGGTAAATTGATATTATGTGTTATAAATTGTACTAGATATTCATTTGTTTGTTAATATTGGCAAATAAAACTGTTGTGAAAAGGCAAACGAGTGATGTATCTTAGATATTTATTAGATATCTCATTCGATAAATGTAAAGAGATATATGACATAGCTGTACTATTAAATTATGAATTTATATCCAATGCGCTTCTGTGATGCAAATGTTACTTTGAACTTTTATTAGTAAAACACAATTACGTCTGCCAGCAATTACGCAAACTTCAAACAAATATAATTATAACGTAAAAATAACTCCTGCATGAGAAAATTATATTTCAATTTTACTTCATAAAAGCTAAACAAAAAAATTAAAATTAAAAAACATTAAAAGAATTACAAAAGTCATGTACTAGCAGAATTTATAGAGAAGTACGAGGGGGTAGGGGAGGTGCTCGTATTTAGAATATTAATTACCTCATTAGGAATTATATAGTGTAATGTGATTTATAAATAACAGGCTTTCAAAATAATTAACATTGTTTTAATTTACTTAACCGAATAATTCAAGTTTCCCGTTTTAAAAATATATGCTTTCTTTTTAAGTTGTTCTTTTTTTAATATTTCATATTATTTTTAATATCAAAAGAAAGCGGAAAATAATATTTAAAAGTCTGTGCTGAAAGTGCGGGCCTCTTGGAAACCACTTCATACGAAACATCCGAAATATGAACATTTTTAAGGTTACTGCCTTTGGAACTTAATTCGTTCAGGTTTGTCGCTTTGCATTCGATTTTTTAAAGCAATCGAGCACAAATTTCGCGCACGCAGTCTTTTTGGATGATAATGCAATGTGGTGCAATAATATTCTATTAATGATTTTTTTATAATTATTTGAAAACTCTACAAAAATCTGTTGAGCTTTACTATCTATAAAAGCTAGAATTGTAAGTACTGTTAAACGCATGTACAATTTTATAGCAAAATCATCCATTAGGTGATGAAAAGGTGGAAAATAAGTATTCAATTTCTTAACAATCATCAACCAATCAAAAATCAAAACAAACATATCGCTTTCATTCGTAAAAACCGAAATTATTTCCTTACCAAGCTAATATATGTTTTGCAAGTATGTAGATGCTCTTCTTTCGGTTTTCAAATACTTGTATACTTTACAAATAAAGCCCTGCAACTAAATCCCTTTTCATTTAAGTTCTACACAGATTTTTCAAAGAGATTTATAAGCCTTTCTATATACAGTTTATGTCTTTTTATAAAACCACGTATATTTAGGTTTAATTTGTCTTTGAACAACACACTTTGTTTATTTTTGTGTACTCTCTTTTGTCTTTATGTACTGGTTGAAAACATAAGCATAAAAGAAACAATACGTATATTATATTCCATGTCAGTGAGTACACTTCATTAGCGCGTAATTAATATTTAATGAATGATGGGGAAGTTGGTACCGCCTCCTCGGTCCGTTCTTTAAGTTTCCAACGAACAAATGAGTATGTTGAGTTGGTAAATAGCTCGGCCAACATTCTTGATGAATATTAGTAGTGGTTGGCGTGCTTGGTTTGATGATCACTACCAACACGAGCCGAGCGACAGCGTGTTAATCATTGATAATTTAGTTTAACTCTTGACGTAGTGTGAAACTTATCTCAAGGTTTAATTAATCTGTAATAGTTATTTGTGAATTTAATAATAATGTCCTTTAGTAAAGCCTCATTCCCACTCACTGTTTTGATATTTAATTTACTGTTTTTATTTAATATTTTAATCTAAATTTCAGGTTTTCGTTTAAGCATTCCTTTTCACATCTGTGTTTTAATTTAAGTTTAGTTAATTTAGTTTAGTAATATAAATTTTGACAGTTCGACTAAATTGTATGTGAAATAATTAAAATAGCTATTTTTAATAACAATTAGTAATAGAAATTGTTTTCACTTCTATATTTTTCAAAAACTAACATCAAACTTCTTTTAAAAGTAAATCCTACTGCATTTCGACAGATTGTCACATTTTAGAGGTTATAATATGATACGGTTTTTCTTAATTTAATATTTTTAATGTAAAAGATTGGACCTTGTAAGGTTCCAAAAAAACTAAGAAAACTTAAAACATAAATTAAATTAAAAATGGTACTGTGAATGAAACCGGGTATTGCCATATGCTAAGCAATTTAAATAAATACAAAATACAAAATTAAATTAAAGCAGTGAGTGGGAATAATACTTTATAGTAAAAACTTTTGCAGCGAATTTATAAGTCTGTCTAGGGAATAGAGGCTACTTTGGAACGTAAGAAACAAACAGTACAGCAACAATCATATAAAAAGAGAGAAGGAATTACAATATACTTGTTTTACTTGCACTTGATAAAGTTTAAAAAAGAAGAAAACAATATTGTGGACGAGAAACCACCAACAAAAAAAAAACTATTATTATATTTTTCATATTTCAACTAAGCTGTGCAACTGACGACTTTTGTTTGTTAACTGATTAACCATGAGTTTGTACCCTTTAACCTAAGCTTAAGACTAGAGTTAATCTATAACAAATTGGGCATCAATATTCTCCAAATTCTTTACCAAAAAAAAAACGCATTTTATTACTTGATTCAGCTAATAAACTTTAAGAAATATTTTAAGATTATCCTTTGATATCCTGTGGATTAGTATATTATATTTAAATATAAACTGTCTACGAGATACGTCGCCAAGATCATAAAAAAAACTAGGTCACGGTCGTCACGGTCGTCACGACGTCCGTCGTTATAAAATTTTCTGACAAAATTTAATTTTCTTTTTTTTCACATTTTTTGATTCAGTAAAATGCTTCGGTATTAGTTATTTTTATTAAATTTATGAACCAAAGAATAAAAACAGAATTTAATATATTTTTTCGGTAATATAATACAGAATATCACATTGTATTGGCGAAAGAGTGAGAAAGTCATATCTATATTACAATTTTCACACAGCTATAATGTTGTGAAAAATCCCCAAAAGATTACGGACTATAATCTGCTTGATACCTCGTTGTCTACAGTTTTGTAAAAATGTATGACATGAGGATACTGCGTTGAGATTAAAAAGCCAGAAGAATAACATTGAAAACCATTTCGTTTAGTTTAGATTGATAAATATCAGTAGCGCTACAAGAAAAGTATATATATATATGGTTTTAATTTTCATAATACAAATAGTTTTCTACAAAATAATGCTACTGTGCAAATCTTGTAAGGTGCTAGTTGGAAAAAAATTGTAAAATTTATTATCACAAATAAAAAAGTTTCTCGAACGTACAGTGGCAGTTTTTAGTCCCTATTATTTCCTAAATTTTAATTCTTGTTGAAACTTGTCTTTGTAGCGACCGGAATCAAACTGAGTGTCTTTGATTTTAATAGTTGCGTACTGTCAGTACAGTAAAATTTATAGCCTGGTTGTACAAATACAACTTGAAATAAATTTATGCAAATATATAAATCAGATTAACATTTGTTAAAAATATGCAAATGAAGTTGAAACACTTTGACAATAGTTTAGCGGTAACAAATGAAAGTTGTATTTTTAATTCTTCATTTTGTAATAAATTAGCAAATTATGAATAATCAAAAAAAAAAAATAGTGTAAGATAGTGCAGGTACGGATTAGGTCATTATGGAAAATAGTGCGAATAGTGCAAATAGTGCGAATAGTGCAAATGATGCGAATAGTGCAAACGTTGCGAATAGAGAATATATAGTTATATGAAAAATTATTTATTGTTATATGTAAAACTATTATGGAACGATTTAAACATTTCAATTTAAAAGTGGAATGAAAATTTGAAATGAAATTCGATTCACTCACAAAAGACAGTCGTCGCTTGCGACGGGGGTAAACGCTAGTGTTTATCATAAGTACAAACACCGATTACTCAAAAACTGTAACGGATAATTAAAATTAATTTTAAAATCTTTTCTTTTATATTTTAAAAGCAACTCATTTTAAAATGGTTATTTCAAATTTGCAATAGATTTTAAGAATAATGATTAAGGCCTCTTCAAATATTGCATATATATAAATTGTGTTTTTTAAAATCGTTAAATTGAACCGTCTCAAAAACAATGAATTAATACTTTGTACAAACAATTACTCTGAAAGTAAAGTTATTGTTTATTTATATAACAATAGCTAGAGTTCAAGTTGGGCAACTTTCTTAAATGCTCGTCAGATTCGTGATTAAGGAATACTTTCAAACTGGTTTGATCAGTTCTTTGTTCTCTTCCAATCCCGTCAATTCACGGTGTGAACTCAAACAACTGCATGTTTATTTTAAATATTGATTTATGTGCCAAATTATGCAACCACAGTTTATTATTCCATATCAGGTTATGTTGCGTTAATTAATTTTATTATATAAAACTGTAATTAGTGCAAAATCTTTATCAATTACGATCTGTGTTTCATTTATTTGGGTAGAACATTTTCTATTGATTGATTTATTGATTCTATCGTTGCCTAACGATATTATTTTATTAAATAATTCAAAGTTGACGAAGATATAGTTATTTAAAACGTTATAAATCAAAGGTAATAAGTTAAAAATATGATAGAAGTTTTTTTATTGTATTATTCTCTGACACTATACGTTACCCTTTAATTTAAACTGTGACGTCATAATCGTTCCCTTTACGTAAATTGAATTTTTATAGAGACCATGGGAATGACCCATGTGATATTTATATGTAAAATTCTTCGTCATAGAAAATTACAGTTGCAGAATACAGAAACCTGTAATTTAGCATTTTAAATAATTTTCTAGATATACAGGAATTACACGGGTAACGAATATGTAATTTTATGCCTCATTTCTGTGATAAGAGCATTGATAATGCATGGAATTAAGGGGGAACGAGGCCAGTCAATATGTCAAAGTTTATTACTATACTACAACCCAGGAAACGTTGTACAAACAACTACATAGCAATTTATTTTTTAAGTGTTATTTTTATTCTAATTATTTCCGCTAATTAATGTGATATTTATTGGTAAAGTTTGAAAAACAAGAGAAAGAATTATTCAATGTAATTACCAGATACAACCCGCAAATACCGTTAAGCCCATAAACCCTAGAATGATCAACATAAAAATGTGATTTTTACTAATGCTAAAAGTTTTGCATTTATTCAGGCGTAAAAAGAATTGTGTTTATTCAGGCAAGTAACTTTAAAAAATGCATTGTTCTGTAATATTGCTTTATAAATATGTAATTTAAAGTAATTTTTATATAAATATATACACACAATAAATCTAATTAAATAAAATGGAAAAAATAATAATAAAATAACTAAATTTCAAATCAAAAAGTGTAGGATTTTATTTAATTAGCTCTAATTTACAAAAATAGTGACAGTAACATATACGGTGGAACATTTTGACAACTACGAACATTATAATAGGGAGATTGGCTATTAGCTTATAAATTGACAGTTTGGCGACTCGATTCGTTTTGAGTAGTTCAGGATATTGACAACATGGCAGCACCGACAATACTATTTATTTGATGCTTACAAATATTGGTTATTTTCTTTTGAGAAATACGTAATAGCAAATTGAAATATTTCAAGTTAACTGAACCATTTGTAACATTCTACTTTCGACATTTATTCGCATATTTTGTAAACTTAGTTATAAAATAATATATTACGTTTCTTACCAAAAAATGTCATTCGTTTTAAAAAGTATTAATTGTGATTTTAATGGAATATTACGAAAAAAAATTTATTCTCTTATATTTAACATATTTGATAAGAATAATATAAATTGTCTTAGCGAAGTGTCTAAAAACATAACAAAAATGATACAGACTCAAACAAATATACCGTACTTTGTTTGATAAATAATAGTTATATAAATAATGAAAAAATTATCACACTATCAAGAAAATGAAATATTCAGCGCCTGATATACAGGCAACGAATAATACACTGTTTTAATAAATGATTGTAATATGATAATATAAAATATTAACTCATATACCATATTTATTTGATCAGTTTCATTTATTATATTCATGTTAAATTTATATCTGAAATATTAAATAACATATAAAAAACTTGTTCATGCATTTTTAAACAAATAGTTTTTTTATTAATATTTTATTTGCAAAAATAAAATATTAGATCAATATATTTATTTGTGTTTCATATTTTTATTTTATAACTGTATTTCTGATTTATAACTTTTTATGACTTTTTAACTTATAAAGTTAACATTTAGAATAGGTTGTTCATAAAAATTGATTTTCTGTATTATTTTATGACCTATTGTGGCCGGAACGATACTAATAAAAAGTTTGTTTTATTGAGAGATAATTTATCGCTTCGTAAATGGTCTACCACAGAGCAAATGTGTGTAAAATTTTCTTTGGTTGGTAGAAGTGGTTAGGTCGTGCGTGCTACACATTTTTAAAGTTTATTATTTAAATTGTCAATTCTCTTTTATCTAATTTTATAATAACTTAACATTATGCACAGTGAGTTCTGTCAGCTTCAAATATCAACTGTGTTTGCCGTTATCCCTTACAACGTTACTCGTTGGAGTACGCACACTACAATCACAATCGATATAACTAATATATACCGTTAACTCATCAGACCAGAAGCAGTTGTAATATCTTTGGTCAGTGTTACCAACTAAAGAAATATAATTTCTTTACATATATATATACATGGAAAAAGAAAATCTGGGCTGTAAACTCATTTGTACAGATTTATGCCACTTTCTTTATATTATTATCATTATTTATATATCATTTATAAATGAACCGTGGCAAATATGTAAAATATAAAATGATTTTAAAACAGCTACATACAATTTAAAGTAGCTATGTTTACTAGATAAATTTACAAAGATCACCGGTTAATATATTTTCACAAAAGTTTTTCCACCACAATCTTTAGTTTCAAAGGACATGAATTTTTCATTAACTCTCTTTATTCGTTCAATAGTCATTTCCCTCGCTTCGAAATCACCGAAATTTCCTCTTATTTTATCGCGACGTTTTATTGGGCATTTATAATGATCGGCCGTTACTTTAACAGCTAATGTTTATCACCTAGTTCGTAGCTGGTCTGGTCTCTGCTGCTATACTTCTTAATAGTTCTCCCTTTTCTTCTTATCGCCAGCTAATATAAAACTTGACCGTCTCTATTATGTTAGGACCATATCACATGAATGTTTCAAGAAAATGATTATGAAAAAATATTCGAGTTTGGAAAATAATTTTTAGACATTATTTATAAAAGGAAAGGGAAAGGGAAAGGGATTAAGGTCTTGAACACACTACGATTTAAATCGCGAAGTTTTGTAACACATAAAATCATACGAGCATGCACATACCACGGGTTTTTAATTTTCTTTGTGTTACAACGCTCGCTGAGATTTAAATCGCAGTGTGTTCAAGCTCCAAGACTGAAATTGATTAGGCAGAAAAGCTGCTAAATAAAATGATTTTCTTGGTAGTGCTAATTCGAAAATTTCACAAGTTTTAGAGTTAATGAGTTTTAATAGATTTTTTGCAATATCTCTTTAGAAGTGAGCCATAAAATAATTATAGTTAGAAACAATCTTAACAGAACTCAATTTCTTACAACTTATGTATGTAACAAATGTTGGTATATCTGATATATATTAAATTACAACGGTGTAAAGTACAGCACTTCTCTGAAAATACGTAATGATTCAAAATAGCAGATAACATTTAACAGTGAGTACGTGCACTTATAATATTGTCCATTTTTCTTAAAGCCCTTATATAGGGTCTTTCAAAAAGCGGTGATGACATTGTAGAACTCGACCTGGTATATGAATCGACATTTGAAGGATATAAGGTGATGATGGACAACAAAGAAAAGAGTATCCGTGTCAAAGACATTTTGGAAGCAAAAATGCATTACCCTACCCTATAAACTTAAGCTTTAAATACGAAATTTCTTTTCCTGAACGTACCCAAATATATTTTCTAAAATCTTAGTAAATTGTAAACAGACTATTCGGCATTACTACGATACGAAAAAGTGTGTGTAAGGAACTGGTGACATTTTTATTTTATTCCAAAATACAATCTATAAGGTTAATAGTGGAACATAATGAGCCGGTTGTTGTACTCATACTTATCGCAATAGTTAATTAACATTGGTAATTAAATTATTACTGGATTATCCAAACGATTTACTGAACGTTGAGTACAGAAACCAGTTCAATATCTACAAAATATCACCACAATGACGGTTTTATGTTGATAGTTGAAAAATGGTTGAAAATTTAAATGAACACCTCTTGCTAAAAGATCATATAGTATATAAACATATTATATATCATTTAAAAGGATTTTTAACGCCCTGTAACTTTTATTTAAATATTTATTTCGTAAAATGAATAAACATTTTCTATATTATTTGATATTTATTTTTTCGTAAGTAGAACTCGTAAGTAGTAGTAGTCGTAAGTTTAGTAGTGTGATATAACCTTTAACACAGAACTGCTTGTCGTAGCTGGGGTAGTTATGACCGTAATAGTGAACCGTAGAGCATGACGTTGATCGTCGAATATACGCCTAATGAACTATTCAGTGAGACTAGTAACTACGTCCATCGATTACGTTACGGCTACCACGTATTATACCTGCCCATAAAAAATTGACTACTGTTCGTCTGTGACACTCACACACACTGACACAGGTATATATATATATATATATATATATATATATATATATATATATATATATATATATATACTAGCTGTCCCGGCCACGCGTTGCTGTGCCTAACGTAGCGCCATCTATTGAATATTTACTCAATCTAGTCAACAGATTTCGATTTACTCAACAGAATATTTACTCAATCTAGTCAACAGATGTCGCCATCATCGTCGCCCGATGTCATATGTCATATACAGATAATTAATAGACAAATAATTAGCAATAAGATAAATAAATTGAGATGTAAGGTATCCTATCTTTCAAGTTGGGTCAAACTGCACACGGTGTACAAATTTCATTAAAATCGGTTAAGTAGTTTAGGAGTCCATAGCGGACAACACAGTGACACGTAATTTATATATATTAAGATATATATATATGTAGGCACATATATCATATATTACTCCTAAAGAATTTGCTTAGAAGATTTTGTATAGAAATCGATCAAGCTTTATAAAGTTTGAAACATTTCTAATAATTATTCACACCATACCACCACAATCAACAATAATTATAAAATGTTTATGTCTTTACGTATACAAAGTTCATAAAACGTACGTAACACGGCAGCACTAGTCGAGTATATTCATAATGGTTTATAACAAATTATAGTAACATTAAACAAATTATAAATACTAATTACAGTGTGAAAACTTCCCGCAATTAACGAACTATTTAACGTATTTACCAAGTAAAGTTCTAAACGAGTCCGTTTATCTTTCTGCGTTAAACGAGGCGCGCCGTTATTTATAATGTTTTAGTTATTAAGGGGTATTATATACATACATATACGAATAAATGTAATTAACATAATTGTAAAATATTGTTGAATGTGTTATTACAAACGAACGGTATTTGTTATATTTATGATAATATTTGTATTCTAAATGGGCTTGTGTCCTCATTTTTAGTGGTCGATTTTTCAATTGTTTATTGAAATTGATGATAATAAATGTGTATTGGCATGTTTATTTTATTAAATATCTAAATGTTGACGGAGATATAGCAATTAAAAATTTGAATTGTAGTTTTAGCGCTAGAAATGGTCGGCCATTAGTTAGACGTGAAATGCATTTTAACGTCAGTTATTTGTTGAGTAGGTCAGTGCTGTGGTAATGTTTTGTAGCTGTAGGTAGTCGAAATAATCAAGTCAACTTAAAGAACAATAACTTTTTATTTTATTTAACCCTGTTACGGCAGACATAATATTGGAATTTTATTGTTCCTTGAAATAGCTGTAAATAATATTTGATATATAAATACATATAGCAGAGATTTATGCATTCATGTGTACAACGTTGAATCCCTTTAATAATTAAAGAGACAAAAAGACTTTTTTAATTGTTAATATCTCCTGAAATAAGGAAATAAAGTTAATATCTCAGGAGATAAGGTTAGTATCTCCTGAATAAGGAGTTATTAAAAAATAATTCGACATTTGAGGTTCTAGTAACCCACTTTATCAATATACAGTACACTTTTATTGAAATTAAGACATAGGACACAAGCCCATTAGTATGTGTATTTATGTCTTACGTAATGTAAACTTACGTTACGTAAACAATTTTATCTAGTAAGGATCTACTAGTAAGGAAATATGTAGGAAAGATTGATTTGGCAGCCATATTTTTAAGATGACGGCGCGAATGTATGTCATCCGATGTTCTACTTCAAAACATAACCAATAATTAGAACTACCTGATGACATACTAAGTAATTTACTTTTATTTGCTTTGAGAACTTAACTAGTTTACAGAAATGTTGAAGATCTATCAAAGGAAACATTATTTAACTTGTATAAATTGCAAAAGTGTCTATTTATGTTGCAGTGTAAGGAAAAAGGAACAGTCAATAAAGTAAAGAAAAGAGCAATTTCAAAGTCCATCAAAATAAAGAGGATAATCTTAATATACAATAATAACAGCAATTTGACACACCTTATTCCAAAGAAATCAAAGTTCTTTATAGAAAATGTAATGGTATGATGTGAAGAGCTGTGTAAATATGGGGAGGAGAAAGGGGTAGCGATGGAAGGAGTAGCGTCTTTTATACTTTTGTTTGTAGTACAATGTGACTATACGTCAATTTGGACTATTTCTTCAATTGTTCAAGATAAAGTAGTAAAAATTGCTTCCGTTGTAGAAAAATGTACGGGCTGATCTAACACTTGTGCTAGTGTCATTGGAGTTGGAAGTTATAAGCCCACATACTTTAGGAATATTGATAGACATTGAAGTTATATAGATTGAAAAAATATTGCCGAATAGTGTTTTTTTATGTTACATACATATATTCAATAATACTTCTTTGTAGCTGCTATATTTTTGTGATAGAATCTTTTGAATTTTTATTGAAATTATTTTGTTGTAGAAGTCAACGAAAAGATTTTCATTTCATTTTTATTTAATAAATAGTTTACTTACCGATAGGCCTGAAAGTAGTGCTAACAATGCTAAGATGCATTTAAGACTGACGATTAAACCTTACAAACAGAATATGCTTTGTGAAATAAACTAGAGAATAAACTTCATTTTATTTATTTTTGTTTGCCACTTTTATAATATCAAAACATTACTGAAAAAACCGTAAGTAATATTTAACGTTTAAGTATACATTTTCATGCATCTTTTTACTTTAATGCTTTAGAATCGAAGAACTCAAAAGGGCAAGAAGGCAAAAGGTCTAAAGTTTACCTAAAATCATTTTTGAAAACTATAGAAACTAGAAAGTTTCTTAATTTGAAACGGATTAATTTATGATATATTAATACAAACACTATCTTTTAATAATTATAATATATAGAGTATTATTATTTACCTAATGGGTTATCATTAAGTACGTCATATACAGCACGATAGGAGGGGGGTGGGGGGGGGCGGTTGTCCGCAAAGTGTGATTAGTGTAGGGAATAGAAGTCGTAAACATAAAATTCGATTTCCAAAGAAAATAAAACAAGGTACAAAAAATATGACTGAAAAGATCTTTTAAATGAGTGACGTCATATGACAAAGTTCATAAGTGTGACAAGACGTGACAAGCAGGAGAGAAGGGGGTTAAAACCATGAAAATTATATGGTGTACTTTAGGGATGATCCTAAATCGGTTATATTCTTAACGTTAAATAACCAACAAGACATATAACTGTGTTTAACCAACACCACCTAGATACAAGGTCTAACAACGAATTTATGACGTCACGCACTGTAGTCCGGATATACAACCAAAACGTGTTGGTTTAACAGACTGTACAATTTATCCTTAGCTGTTAACGTATTATTTTTACTAACGTATTAAATAATTTCATAAATACAAATTTCTCCATCTTCACTTTCAACTTCTGTGGTATTTGGCAGTATTTCGCGCGTTTTCCTTTGGAACAGTGGGGTAGAGGGTGGCAAAGTAACATTATAAAGTGGAGTGGGTTGAAGGTGGGTGGGTAGACGAAGAGTAGTACTTTATCACTTGCTGACTGGAATATATTGGAACAGTTTAGAACCACCGTAGAACTTAGTGTAACTATATCATAGACACAGATACAAGCGACATCCTACCTATCTATATATGTAGTTGTACTGGTTGGGAACCTTTGTTGTTTTTTTTTTCGTTTTTGATCTGACATATTAAACATTTTGTTTTACTCAACGTTAAGAAGTGAAAGATTACGCTGACAGTGACTTTGAGGCATGTAGAAGAGAGCTTGTGGAATGAATTAGATATGGAATTAGGGTTTAAGTCTTATTAGATGATTAGATTGAACAGGTTACTAAGAAAATTAACAGAGATTGACAATTAATGTCATACGTAATTTACAAGAATATATTCTTATGTAATAATCACATAAGATGGAAGATTTTAACCCAGAATTATAAAGAAAAAGAAGAAGAGAAATAAGATTAAGCGGGTTGTACAGATTCTCGTACGTTTCGTACTACAAATTATTTATTCAGAAACGCATTTTAATGGAATATTATTGCCTCACGTTACATTGCAATTCGATGGCTTCAATGAAAATGCTTTAAACTCGATTGCAAAGTTTAGTGCCCAGCGACATAGAGTACATTGAGTACTCTGTGAGATTACACAGTAAAAATTACGCGATAAGCGATATAGTAGTAGAGTGCTGGAATTCATATAGATTCAAAAAAAAATTGCAGTAATTTTGACTATACTTTAGTATCTTTCAAATCTAAGAAATAAAATTTGCCCGAATCTGCCCGAACCGAATGAGAATGCAACTGTGTTGTTAGTGAAAGAACGCACGAGTGAGAGAACACACACGACACGAACGAAACTAAACTGATTTGATATTGGTTTTGAGCGACTATGTTTCTTGGCGCAGGGCAATTACGTTGCATGCTTTTCATGGTGACATCATGAGCAGAGATGTGCACAAATACAAATATCTCAAAATACGACACAATAAAATCCCCTATTATGCTATTGTTAAAAAATCTACAGAGTACATACGGCTCGACATGCTTCGTTTTTCGTTTTCGTTGGAAACTTCGTTTGCGACTAGTTTGTAATCAGTCGACTAGTGTGCAGGCGGCCTAAGAGTTTAAAAAGAGGGTGAAGTAAGTTGCAGATACCAACAAACCTGAAGTTAATAACAGAATGATAGTGGAGTATCATTAATGCTAATAATTGCCACAGCTAGCGCTGCAAGCACGTCACGCCGAGCCAATAAACTAGTTCTTTATAACGGTAATATTTTAGATGTTGGTAAAGTGACATCACTTTAATTTAATGACAAAACAACGTTAACTTTCTACATGAACATGCACCCATACATATCAAAAATATAATTTAGTTAACTCCATATTCAGGTAAAGTAGTAACATAAGTTGAAATTACTTTACATCCTTGCTTCAAAACGTGTCTGATGTTAGATTTACTCTGCATATGTACCAACAGATTCTACAACAGATATCGTATTAAATAAATTACCAAATTTAGGTCTCAACAACCACGTTCAGACAAGAATTTTACGACTTAAAGTTTCTAGTAATTTTATAAAAAAAGCAATATATAATGTACCACTTTTTGCGCACCCTGTACTAAAAAAACAACAAGTTATTAACATTATCAACATAAAAAATATATAATAACACAGGTAGACTATAAATACAGTAACTTATTATATGTAATAGGGTATTATTTAAATTTAATATACGATGCTATAAAAAATAAGGCACGTATATCATGATACTAAAGCGAAACAAGAGTGATTTCATCAGAAGCGGGTGATGAAATGGGGGTGAGAGGAGTGGGAATACTTCCTTTCTCTTCACCCCTGGTGTTGTCTGTCTATGGCCTTAGTTTGAGAAACCCTAAATCTCTCATATATCCAAAGTCTCAACCATCTGAACGACCTACCATGTCTACACAACGAAGAAAGAAGATTAGAAGAGAATTCTACTACACGTGGTAAAGAAACGGGTAAAGCTACGGGATGGGTTATGTGGGGGGTTGAGGAAGGGGGGAGAAAGGTGCATGGGTGCGGGATATAAAACCCCAAACTAATATTCAAGTGCAAAAAGTTATGAAGTTATAATTAGGAAAGAGAAAAGATAATAATGTGATTGAATAGTGGAAGAATTTATAGCTTACTAAGCAAAAACTTTTGTCGATGTTTGTACCAGCAAAAATATAGTAAATTTTCAATCTACTTATAAGTAATTATTAAAATGATCAATTATTTTCATTTGTTTAAACACGTAAAATACATCTTTCCCAGTAAACATTTTGGAGTCACTTTTCCATTATATTGAAGATGCGTATGATTCTTTTTGTCATGAAAGAGTTCAGTTTCTCACAGTCGTTCATATGAAATGTCTATTTTATCGGCTATCAATGACGAAACCACTCAACGTGTCGGAATTCAAATGAAGATAAAATTGATGCGAACTATAATTGAAGTGCAATAGTGATAGAAACGTCACAAAACAGGACACTTCACCAAATTGTTTACTGGGTCCTATTCTCAGCTATTTTTAATAGACTATATACCGATTTTCTTCTTTATTTAAAAATGGTGTAACCACACGTCAATTGTATTTGTCTCTCGTTCAATGCAAACGAAACGAAATTTAATTACATATATCTCCAGTCCGTAAAGGTCAATCGACTTCAAATTTTCAGGATAATAAGATAATGATATCCTTTATAATTATACAAATTTATATTGATAACATTCTACTCTATACATATATAAGCGTCGCCTGAAAATTTTACTTTTTTAACATTTCAACTATTTATAATAAAATGAAACACTAATTTGCCTACTTGTGAAACATGGTAAGATTTATGCTAAAATCACAATGGCTGAAAATTTCTCAACAAATTTACACTAGATAGAAAGAAAAAAGTTTAAAGGGTCATTATCACCCCAGTGAAATTTTACAAAATCACTCATGACATTTTCAAATTCGTGTACAACTTCAGTTACACTCCTATACTACTACTCGCAACGAAGAGGAGGAGGGTGATCATGAGAGGGGAAGGGGGATGGGGAAAAAGATAGTGGTGGGAGTTGGATTGTATCCTAACGGGTACGGGTTTGAGTGAACGCAGTACTAAAGCCATCCAGATAAGGTGGCAAATGAAAATAGCTGTACTGATGAAAAAAACCAGGCGTGAAAATAAATTCGTCTAGGAAGAGTAAAACTGCCCTTTGGATTTGTATCACGTGATGAAATGGTGTCTCTGATACTCCCTTATTGCATCTTACATACATATATATATATATATATATATATATATATATATATATATATATATATATATTATATATATATATATATATATATATATATTATATATATATATATATATATATATATATATATATATATATATATATATATATATAATATAAATATAAGTTTTGTATGCTGATTTAAAAATTCTAAACCATTTCTAATTATCTGGTATTTTTTTTAAAATAATCGGTGTTAAAACCATTGACTTTATTATGCTGATATCTCGAAAACATTAATACTTATCTAAAACGTAATCTACTAATTTGAAATCAGCATTCATTATTATTTTCGATACCATAACAAATAAGATAAATATTTTTTTGCATAAAATTTATCTCTTACCGTGTATGAATAAGGAATCAATCCATAAAGTGTGACAAGACGCGACAAATGAAAGGGAGGTGTTATATTTATTATATTAAGTTAGAAACTCACCGAAATAATTTACTCCTCGCACTGTTGAAGCATCCGATTACATGAGGATTCTGTAACAAAAGAAAAATTAAATTAATATCATTTAAAATAAATTTTTTTACACGATTAGTTTTTGTATTTACAAACTATATTTTTCACAGTGAAGCTATAAAAAGTACAAAGTAAGGAAAACAGAGATGGAGAATTGTACAAATAGTAAGGGGTGTGGGAATACGAGTAAATGTGTAGTAGGGTAGTTGCCCTTGCCACATTGACTTTAGTAATCAGAATTCTTGATGTAATTCTTTGATAAAGAATTGCGGCTAGTGCAAAATACAACGTTGTATTAAAGATACGATACCTTCGCTTCAGTATAAGAACTAGAAGAATCTATAAAATAAAATAAGGGCTAAATACAGATGGGGTAGTTCTTTCAGTAGTTGTATTGGCTCGTAACGTCATAGGGGAAGTTGTTAGATCCTATGAACGTCACTCGACAAAGAAAATGATATTAGGTTTGAATGGGACAAGTAATAAACAAGGAATCAATTTATTGAGGATCACCACACATACACACATATACACGCACGTACAATGATGTATACGTATAATGATTTAACACACGTACAATACCAATTCATAAAATTTAATTGTGACATTAAGGCGGTAATAGAGCGTGTTGTAAAAGTGCGGTGAACGTGAAACGGACGCACGATCTTTTAATGGCCTATTGTTATAAAGAAATGGCGGGAAAATTGCTTTCAAGTTAAATTTAAAATGTATAAGAGTAAATGTTATTAAACATGTTGGGTTTGAAATATTATAAGATGTACATTGATAGAATTAGCGATGAAGAAAGTGTATTGAAACAGGGGTGGCGAACCTTTGTACCATGGAAGATGACCATTAATTATGGAGATGGGAAACATCTTACATAGTAGAGTGTATTCGAGGTGTATCATATAAACATACTTTATCATGAGATAAACTTTTTTCTTTAATGTTTATCAATCGGTGCGTAGAACAAAGTACCGCTTTATGTTCTACTCGGAGTCATATATATCCAACATCTCTTGGATACATGCGACTTTGTGTTTTCTTTTTGTGTTTATTATTTCTTGTACAGTGGATCGTTGTGAAGGGAGAGCGATGTAAATATATAATATGTACTTTTATTACCTTCAGTGGCGTATTGATAAACATTAAAGTACAAGAATTATTTCATGGAAAAGTGTGATAAAATGTGAAAAATATAAAATAAACACTACTAAAGAAATAGGATATTGGGAGTAATCGGTACCAGGGTAAGAGAGGTCCTTTTGGGCTTGCGAATATTTGTCAAAAATATTTCAAAAAGTAAGATGCATCGGCCGGGAATCGAACCCGGGCCGCCCGCGTGGCAGGCGAGCATTCTACCACTGAACCACCGATGCTTATATGAGATCATTATAACGAGATGAAGCGGATTTTTTAATTATGTTACATGACATACTTTCTATTAAACTGTACCATATACTGATAGAGTTTTCAACAATTTATAAAAAAAAAACATAGCATACTTTGACGTCATATCCCTTTACTCCTACTCATTAAAAGTCAGTGGAAGAAAGCTTAAAATGTAGACACGTTATTCATCTAACTAATTGCAGCTTTAGATTTTGATTCGCGTTTATAGTTACTTACATAAAACGATTTAAACATACAAAAATTCTCTTTGATAATATTTAACCTGCTGTATAGTATCGCCATCTACATTTCGCGAGAAAAAATGGCCAAGTATCGTTTCACCTTAAAGAAAGAATTTATATTTCTACATCTTCAAACTTTGAGAATCATTACATTAGATTAAAATTTATAAATATTGCTCTATAAAATTTACAACTTTCGTTATAAAACGAATATCAATTTAATGACAATTTTACAATAAACACATTTATATATTATGAATAAACTCGTCTGTGTGTCCGTACACGAATGAATTGCATTGCAGGAATGACACTTGTCAAATACACCAGATTTTTCACTGAAAACTACCCTCTGCGCCCCCGCCCCGCTCCTCTCTCAACCGACATCAGACCGAACCGCATACAGATGTGCTTGGAAAATGGCAAAGAGAAATGAAGCTTTGGTCACAGTGACGGTGACGGTGAGATAGCTTACTGGCCGGATCGGACGTAATTGGATATGTCGGGTGTTGAGGTCGCACAGGTCATAAGGTCATCTGGGACTAGAACTGAACACTGGAAGATACAATATACTATATTGTAACTATACACCTATTGTTATATGGTATGACAGATATACATAGAAATCTGTTATTTTGACAGATTAAAAAATGTTCACATTTTTCACTAAAAACGACATATTTAGTATTCATATTAAAAACTAATTTTAACCTTATAGAAATTGCAATACTAAAATAATTTTAACACAACAGAGTGGCCTGACAGCGCTGCTAGTACCCCTCCCCCACACTCTTGCTGCCCCCTACTTGTCGAGACACGTTATAATTTATTTTTATTTAAAATATATTTTGCACTTGAAAGTTGTTAGTATTTATCTACTAAGTATCATTAATTTAAATTGTTTAGCATATGGCAATACGCGTAGTCATTCACAGTACCATTTTTAATTTAATTTATTTTTTAAGTTTTATTAGTTTTCTTTAGAACCTTACAATATCCAATGTCTTAAATAATTAAAAATATCAAATTAAGAAAAACTATATTATATTATAACCTTCAAAATGTGACAATCTGTCAAAATGCAGTAGGATTTACTTTTACAAATTCACTGAAGCGAATCATTCTCCCGTTGGTTTTTAGTTCCTATTTTAAACACCAGAGCTCCTAATGTCAGATTCCTATAAAACCTTTTCTATCTTTAATTCACTTCGGCATTTAAAGTTGTCGAGACATTTAACATTTAGCGGCACGGCACGGGTTGGTTGTAATAATAACTCTACATCCATTTAACATCATAATTACAAAATACTGTTCCGCCGACCTTTCAGCCTTTCAGCTTCATATACTCGCATGTCTTATCTCGAAGGATGTATTGGATATAACGTGATATTTCTATATCATAGATAACGGCAAGAAACGATCAAATGTTGAGATATCGTATCGTTATTCGACCCGTAGACTCCTAGTTTTGTGCTCTGGCAATACCGTGGGAAGAGACGCGTGCCCTTATCTCACCAGAAGAACAAAGACCTTTGATAAAGGCTGACGTTAGTAGTATTGTTACCAGGTCCGGATTAGCCAATAGACTAGCAGAGGCGGCCTTAAGGGGTACCGGCGAGGCCTTGCTACATAGCGGAATAACTCAACTAGAAAAATTCATTACTATATATGTATTTGAATCTCGCGCCTCGTGTTTTAGAAAACCCACTTGAATTGCTGCGTATATATTTTATGACACTCATATACCTTAGTTTATCATCATTAATATTTGTCATCGTTGTGCTTGTTAACTTTTATAAACCTTCCAATATGAAATTTTACAATTCTATATTTATTTATTTATTACTTTTGCATTTCTCTTTAATCATCTTCAAAAATTCCTTTCAGTTTACATAAATTACACAAAAAAACAAGCGCCTCGCAAAGATCTACCACCCCGGGACCTCACAAAGTTCTATTGCCCCGTTGTCGCAAATATCTATCGCCCGGGGCCACGCAAAGATCTGTCGCCCGGGGCTCGCAATGGCTAAGGCCGCCACTGTTGACAAGTAAGATGAATATCTAGGGCCCGTAATTCAATCAGGAATAATTATGATTTACTAATTACCAATAGAACGAAAACATATGGATATACATACTATATTCAAGGTATATACATTCATGTATATTCTATATCCTATAGACCAGGGTAGGCGAACCAATGGCACGCGTGCCATTGATGGCACGCGACACAATATTTTGGGCACGTCGCCGATCATAAAACATGTGTAAAAAATGTGTTAAGTAATAGGTATTTTGTAGTATTTAAGTAGGATCGAACTGCATCATTCACCAACAAGCCTTGTGTTCTAAGAGTGGTTTAATATCCCTTGATAATATAATGGCGGTAGTTACAAAAATAGTCAACCTTATCTCGTCACAGGCTTTAAACAAGCGAAAGTTCGATGCTTTGTTGGATGAAGTCAACTCGGTGTATAATGGCTTACTGATGTATAATAATGTTCGCTGGTTGAGTCGCGGGAATGTACTTGAAAGATTTGTTGATTGCATGGAAGAAATCAGACTGTTTTTGCAAAATGAGGGAAAAATTGAACAACACCCACAGTTGTTGGACGTTATGTGGCTTTCAAAATTGATGTTTTTTACAGACATATGCCAACATTTAAATACATTAAACGTAAAGCTTCAAGGGACAAACAAAACAATTATTGTCATGATAGATCTCATTCGCGCTTTTGAGGCTAAACTGCAAGTTTTCAGAAACGATATTATCACAAGAAACTACAAGTATTTTCCAAACTTGAAAAAATATATCAATGATTTTGATATTCACGAGACAGCAGACAAAGAAAAATTTACTGAAGAATTTATTTCTGTGATCGATTCTTTAATCAAGGAATTTTCAGGGAGATTTTCTCTGTTCAAAGAATTGTCGGAAATACTCAAATTTATTATGTGCCCTGATGTGGCGTCATTTCATAAACTGAACTTCTCTCAATTCGATTGGTTGGAAATTGAAGAATTTGAAATGCAGTTGATTGATTAAGCTCAATATGCATTCAAAAATTTATTGAAACAAGGAAAGAGTTGGAATTAATTGAAACTGAAAGATTGACAAGTAATATAAGTAAAAACGCTAATAACAAAATTCTGGAAACATGGAATGCGTTACCAGACACATTTAACTGTTTGAAGAAGCTGGATCATGCTATTTTAACAATGTTTTCATCTACCTATGCCTGTGAGTCATTATTTTCAGAGATGAATAACATTAAAAACTCGGTTAGAAACCGTTTGACAGATGAATCCAGTTCAGCATGCATTTTGCTAAAAGTAACATCTTACAACCCTAACATAAATTATTTGTCATCTAACCTGCAGCAACAGAAGTCACACTAATTTTACAGTAATTTAATTTATGCATGTAATAAAAATATTCCAAAATGTACCTCTTTTGTTTACTTTATTTAATAAAGAGTTTTGATAGATAGTATTTATTATTATTATTTTCCAAATAATCAGAAAGTCAAAATTATTTGATGGCACGTCAATGACCTCATTCGACATTTTTCAGAAAAAATGGCACGTTGATGCATAAAGGTTCGCCTACCCTGCTATAGACATACCCCAAACCAATCTTTAACAAATTTATACTGGATCATACGATATTTACACTGATAAAATGCACTAAGTATAAATTTGCTCTGGATATAGACAGACATGCACAGATTAATACTGGTATTATAATAGAAGCTGAGATAAATTGACACAGGTTGGGGAAAGAGGACTAAAATGGAAATGTTTCTAATAAATAAAATGAATTAAACTATTAGCTTGTGTATATATAAAACAATTTTTGTAATCTAATTAACGATTAAAACCTAATTCAATTTAAATAGAAACACACAATTGAAGCCAGTGTTACCAACGAAACAACTATCTCTGTTCTAATTCGTGGGCTGAATTGTGACACTTCACCAAACAAAACCACATTGGGTTACGGGGGTAGTTTCTAGATTACATTATTTCAATGTAGCACACAAAACATCCGTTGTTTTGCCATTCTAGGGATGTGGAAATACAGGGATGAGTTTACAAGAGGGTGGCTTAACAATATTGAAAGAGGAAGTCGTGCCATCACGTGTTTTTCTATTTTGTATGCAAGACACGTTCCAGAAGGACAAGACAGTTATTTAGTAATTACAAGTCTTCTGATCTGCGGCGATGTGACTAATTCAACGGACATATTCATATTCATATATGGCGTGGTGAAGACGCCTTTATTAATTAAAATACAATGGATTTAGGCTCGTATGACATGGTCTAGACTTTAGATTGATTGTCTTAATGTATCAGTAGGTAAATTACTTAATAGCGCCATTACTCACTTGAGATTTAGCTGAATGCCTTCATTATACAGTAATAATCATCATCTAAACGTTTAAGACTTAGTGTCTTATATTTAAAAAAAAATTAATACAAGTAATTAATACAATTAATACAAATAACTGCACTGTAGAATATAATGTCATAATAAACGAAAAAAAGTTAATTGTTTCATAAATGTTAATAATTTCATTGTTATTGATTTACAATTTGTTATATTCCCTTTTATGTATAAGTCAAAACATCATTTTTATTAAATAATTTTTAAGAAATATTATGGGAGAATCGGGAAGTTTTATTTCTCAAAAATCAGTTTATTACTGTCTATCGGTTCGTCCTAAACACAGTCAATTGTGTTAGGACAGTACCTAAAGATCACCGAGAGCTCACCATTGTTACTTCATAATAATATACAAAATTTAAAAAAAAATTAAAAATATAATAACAAAAAATAGTCATGGCTGAAGAACCGTAAGTTAAATTAGTAAATTATATTATTTTATTTTTGTATTTTTATCAAAACTTATTTTTTAGTCTAGTCTGTTAGTTTAGTCTACTTTTGATATAACGACGAAAACAATATTCGAGTTGTATGCATTTATACGTATTATAATTTTGTTTGGTTTCATTTATGAGTTATCTGAGTTTTGAAGGAGATGAGCAAAAACTCAAATTTTTATATTTAGGAGATGTCTCACTAATTTAGCAGAGCCATTTTATTGGCATTAAGAAAGTTAGAAATGTTATTGTTTAGGTTTTGATCAATTTGTTTTACGCCCTTTTGTTCTAATGGTTATTAACTAAAGCAGTTAGTTAATGGTATTAACTAAAAGAATTTAAAAAATGTTGTATGTACAATTCATATCGAAGTAAATTTAGACAAAATTTTCTGTTTAATCCGAGCCTCCCCAAATTACGGTCCCCAAAAATTTATCTATGGGTTAATTATAAACGGGACGATTATAAAATTTCATCGCTGAATTATGACGTGTCATAATTCTTATGACAGATCAAAGGCAAGCCATAAAATTTGAAGATAGGAAAATGCCTATGGAGCCAACTTTGGTTGTATTCATTTACAATTTAAATTGATATTTCAGATCCAATGATTTATCTACCGCGATTTTACGGAACCCTGACCGCCCCAACAGGCTGTTGGTAATAGAAGCAGCTGGAGGCGATGACAATTCCGTCGTTTCCATTTCCAAGGTATTTATTAGAACTATATTTAAAATACAGGATCTTTCAGTAAGAAATATCATCTTAAATTTCGCACTATTTTTGAAAGATCCTTAAATTTAAAAACTTCAGGCTAAATTGCATGAACTTAACTTATTTTGTGGAGAATCAGTTATACTACGAGGAAAACTACGAAAGGAAGCTATCAGCATTGTTGTGACTAATGATAATTGTCCAGATGACAACATTATGATGAGCCGCGTCATCAGAAATAATCTACGAGTTAGAATATCTGATACTGTTTATATAAATGCATGTAACGAAATTAAATATGCGAAAAAGATCTACGTCTTGCCCATTGACGACACTGTCAAAGGTATCACAGGGTAAGCTTCATCATAAGATCAACATATTATAGATTCCAGATATTTCTTCTTGATTCTTAGTAGAATTCAAAACTCTACCACATTGTTTTCAGAAATCTTCATGAGGTTTACTTGAGGCCCTACTTCTTGGAGGCTTATCGTCCAGTCCGCGTTGGTGACACATTTATTGCCCGGGGAGGTATGCGAGCTGTAGAATTCAAAGTCATTTCAACAGAACCATCTCCATATTGCATTGTTACTAACGCTACCAAAATTCGCTGTGACGGAGATCCAATCAAGCGAGAGGTAACGTTAAAAAAACTAATGATAAGTACTTTTAAGTAAACCATTATTGTAATATATTTAGCAAGAAGATCAAGCATTAAATGCTGTTGGGTATGATGATATTGGAGGATGTCGAAAACAACTGGCTCAAATCAAGGAGATGATAGAATTACCGCTTCGTCATCCATCTCTTTTTAAAGCCGTTGGAACAACACCTCCACAAGGTATTTTATTATATGGGGCTTCAGGTGTTGGAAAAACTTTAATTGCGCGGGCTGTTGCCAACGAATCTGGGGCATCCTTCCATTTAATTAATGGTAAATATTCAACAATATTTAACAATATTTAATAATAAATTAGTTTACAGCAATTATTATTTTAATAGGTCCTGAAGTCATGAGTAAAATGGCTGGTGAATCAGAAAACAATTTAAGAAAAGTTTTTGAAGCAGCTGAAGAAAAAGCACCATCTGTTATATTTATAGATGAAATTGATTCAATTGCGCCTAATCGTGAAAAAACTCAGGCAGAAGTTGAGATACGCGTTGTTTCCCAACTGCTAACACTTATGGACGGTAAGATGCAACAAATTTTCTACAACACTTTCTGTAATTGTTTTTTAATGCACCTGTTATTTAGGCATGAAAAGAAATACTAATATTGTCGTAATGGCTGCCACAAATCGCCCTAATTCGATCGACCCTGCTCTGAGACGGTTTGGACGATTTGATAGGGAAATTGATATTGGAATTCCAGATGCAATTGGTCGTCTGGAGATCCTTCGAATTCACACCAAAAACATGAAACTCGCTGAAGATGTGGATTTAGAAAAAGTAAGCAATCCTTTCTGTTAGATATTCATTAAAGCATCACACACATTTTCTTTTCTCAGATTGCAGCAGATTCTCACGGACACGTGGGTGCAGATTTAGCCTCTGTATGTTTCGAAGCAGCACTCCAACAAATTAGGGAGAAGATGACTTCAATCGATATTGAGGATAAAGTAATCAATGTCGAAGTGTTAAACTCAATGTCTGTGACGATGGAAAACTTTAGGGTAGGTCGACCACAAGGATAATCTCATGTTGGTACAGTTGTTATAAACTCTTTCATGTTTATTACAGTACGCCATGTCGAAAAGCACTCCTTCTGCTTTGCGTGAGACTGTCGTTGAAATACCCAATGTTTCATGGGATGACATTGGAGGCTTGGAAAATATTAAAGAGGAATTACAAGAGCTGGTTCAGTATCCCGTGGAATATCCGCATAAATTCTTGAAATACGGAATGCAACCATCCCGTGGTGTGTTATTCTATGGGCCACCTGGTTGTGGTGAGTATTATTTCCATAAAATAATAAGAAACTGGTTAGAAAATGTTAATTTTGTTTGTGTATTCACTTACTAGGTAAAACACTTCTTGCTAAAGCCATCGCCAATGAATGCCAAGCAAACTTTATCTCAATAAAAGGACCCCAATTGCTTAGTATCTGGTTTGGAGCATCCGAAGCAAACGTCAGAGAAATCTTCGATAAAGTAGGTATATCAAATGATCCTTCTACAATATGTCTGACAAAATATATTCTAAGAGATGTGATAACAAATTTAGGCACGAGCAGCATCCCCTTGCATTCTATTCTTCGATGAGTTAGATTCGATTACTCAGAATAGAGGAGGTACTCAGGGAGAGAGTGGAGCTGGTGACAGAGTGATTAACCAAATATTAACTGAAATGGATGGTATGGAATCCAAAAAGAATGTTTTCATTATTGGAGCTACAAATAGACCAGGTACTCATTCCCTCTATATTACATTCTACAAAGCTTTATATCGGAATGAAGTATTAATAGATGATTCGCTTTTTAGACATCATTGATCCAGCTATCTTACGTCCGGGACGTTTAGATCAACTGCTTTATATTCCACTCCCCGATGTACAATCTCGTGAAGCTATTTTGAAAGCGAACCTTCGTAAAAGTCCAATTGCAGCTGACGTAGATCTGGGATATCTTGCAACAGTTACAGACGGTTTCTCTGGAGCTGATTTAACAGAAGTTTGTCAAAGAGCATGCAAATTAGCTATTCGCCGTTCTATTGCATACGAACTTAAGCGTGAACGAGAACGCAAAAGTAACCCAGATGGCGAAAAGAACGTAAGAAGATTTCAAGGAAATATTATTTTTCTAATACTATTTTGTGAATAATGTATATATTTTTCTATAGACTACAGACGATGACCCTGTTCCTGAAATTACTCGAGATTACTTCGAGGAGGCGATGAAATATGCAAGGAAATCTGTTTCCACTAAAGATATCCGCAAATACGAAATGTTTTCTGAAACGCTACAGCAATCTAGAGGATTGGGATCAAGCTTCAGGTATGATACAAATACACCTATATCAATTTTATATAATGCTTTGGTAAATGAAACACATATTAAGATAAATCTATCTTGTAGATTCCCACAAGTACGTTCAAGGGTCATGGAAGCCCAACCAACATCTCCGGGAGAAAATGATGATGATTCATTTGCCTAAAAATATTCAATAAGTTTCATTTAGGAACGAGCGTACAATGGAAACAAAATTGTCTTAGTAATATGGATGCTGTCTCAAACAGCTTGTCTTCTGTGTGTCTACTCATCCTACAAGAATTTAGTTATTTAAGGTTGCATATTTTAGAAACCCAAGCTAGTTCCTTAAAAACAATGTTAAATGTAAGTTGGATACAAAACACTTATTATTTATTAAAAGTAAAACAATAAATAAAATAACACGTTTTTTACATTTATTTATGTAACGTCATCATAATCAAACACGAAAAAAAGTAATATTTTTGCCGCGGAAAAAAATATTATTCTCGCTGTTTAGCGTTATTTATTAACACACTGAGCGACTGTCTTGCCTAAAATGTATTCATTGATTCATTCTACAATAATGAAGATGTTTTTCTCTCTAAATATTACATCTGCATAAAAGTATAGCTTCATTTTGTGTTTAATTGCACGTGCGTCCGCGGACAAGTGCACTATGAATGTTGATATCGAAATTTATACTAGATATATGGAAATCTGTGAAATACTAACGAATGAGATATCTAATAAATATCTACGATATTAGATGAAAGAAAATTAAGATAATTAATATGTTTTAATACATTAAATGATATAATCATATTTAAGAGCTATAGAAGAGAACCAGTGAGCCCTTTAATGTGACTAAAAAGAATACGAGTATATAATATTTTATAAGACCGATATTTCTACTTTTTCCACCAAAACAATTTATTTTTCTGTATTGTTTTTTATAATCAACATTTTTCATGCGATTAACTTTAATGCTTGGTCCATTATCTACAATAAAAGAACTGCATAATGCAAAAAACGCATTAGCTATCATTTATTATTCTATATTAGTGTTTTCCGTTTTCCTTTTTCAATTTTCTTTCCATTTAAAGTGAAATACCAATATTAATAGCATTCCTAAATGCATATCTATTAATATCGCGATATAAAAAACATTATTCCGGTATATTAAAGAGATCGATGTTTGGTCCAGTATAGAGGGAGCCAATAGCTAGCATCTCACGTTTCTGTGGTCGTCCGTCTTCTTCTGAGTGGCCGCAATTCCCATCCCCATCCCCATGTTTGTCTGGTTTGGCGGGTGGAGATGCTTTTATTTCACTTTTTCTCAACGAAAGAGTCGAACAAATATATATCTTACTTTAATAACTATGAAACTAATAAATAAAAATATTATATCTTTATAAAATGAACATAACTTTGATATGTCGTTATTAGTTTTTATTACTCCTATAAGATTTATGAAACGACCGTTCAAACTAATTTAAAAATGTTTTTAGTATGTTTTGATATCAATAAATGTTACAGATGAAATTCTTAATAGTTTCTATGTCTTCCAAATAAAATAAGAGCCAATCAGTTTCTTTATTTTAAAAATTTGTTTAACAATGGGCTTGTGTCCTATGTCTTGATTTCTATAAAAGTGTACTATATATTGATAAAGTGAGTTACTAGAACCTCAAATGTTCAATTATTTTTTAATAACTCCTTATATGTTATGTTAAGAGATATTAACAATTAAAAAAGTCATTTTCACTCTTTAATTATTAAAGGGATTCAACGTTGTACACATTCCAAGTGCATATGATATCATAAACCTTGTGTAAGGTTACCAACCTTACAGCTCATAAATCTCTGCTAAATGTATTTATATATCAAAATATCAAATATTATTTACAGCTATTTCAAGAAACAATAAAATTATGTTGCCTTAGCAGGGTTAAATAAAATAAAAACTAATTATTCTTTGACTTGACTTGATTATTTGGCTACCAACAGCTGCAAAACATTACCACAGCACTGACCTACTCAACAAATAACTGACGTTAAAATGCATTTCACGTCATACAAATATGGCCGTCCCTTTCTAGCGCTAGAACTACAATTCAAACTTTTAATTGCTATATGTCCGTCAATATTTAGATATTTAATAAAATAGACACGCTAATACACATTTATTAACATCAATTTCAATCAACAATTGAAAAATCGACATCAACAAAATTTGGAATTTATTGACGTCATCTCAAAACTCTTAGTGATAAACATCTTAAAACTTTTTTACAACTATTCTTAAAATTGACATAAAATAGCATATTTGCAATTGAGTAACTCCTGCATCTTCAAATAAAGAGAACATCGTACTATCGGTAAATATGTTACATCTTTCATGAATCAAAGTCTCTGGTAAATAATTTGATTATAAGTTTCAGCAGAACTCTTGTAACTCAAGTTGCAAGTTAAGTTCCATCAGAGTTTCTCTTGAAGTAATCAAAACGAGAAGAAAACTTCAAGATACTGAGTTTAAGTTCTTCTTCTACATTACTACTACATGGGATGCTATTATGGCAATTAGGATGCTGTTGCAGTATCAGATTTATCTTGAAAATCATGTTTTTTATTTTAAAAATAAACTTTCTTTATTTTAAAATATGATACACATTTCTACAATGTTATTGAATTAAATTAGAAATGAATTAAATGAGTAAGGTTACATTGGAAGAATTTTTTGTAAGCAATTAGTTTAGTTTAAATATTAGCGCGTTAAATATTTTCACTTTAGTTCTATCAGTCCGACCCTCTTATAAAGCGAGAAGTGACAAGCAACAACGAATTTTTTTTTTTATTATATTACTACGATTTCAACAGCTAGGTTATTTTCGCATCAATTGTAATATAATAATTGTGTGTTTTTGTAGATTTGTTTATTCATGAATAGTTTATAAAGAGGTGTTTTAAATCTTTGCCAGTCATGGAATACATTTATACTATCTCCGGGAATCAAATCCGGACCTAAGCATAGCAGAGTATTAACGGATTATGAGTTATACACTACACTGTGTGCAGTAAATCATGGTTGATTTTCCTCCACTTCTAGAGGTGTGGGATGCCAGTCTTTATAGACTCTAAACTCACAGAGTTTGTGCAGAAATTGCATCTGCATGGGATCTGGAACTTAAGTTATGTAGCTAGGGTAGAAACATGCCAAAGTAATATGGATTACTGAAGTATGTTCGTCCGGAAGGGAAATGAACACTGCACACCGATAGCACGAGGGGTGCAATGTCAGCGGAAATTCGTGTACATAGAGCTATGCCCTAACTACCTCGGCCACCTAGAGGACACAACGAATATTGTGTTTATGTATTACATGCGGTATAAAATAAATTAGATATTAAACATAAAATATGTTTTATATAACATCCTGATAATTAAGAAATATTAACATCAACATCAATAGCGTACAATCTTGAAAAATAAATTAAATTAAATATCTGTTTTATTATCTTTATCTTAATATATATAAATTACGTGTCACGTTGTTCGTCCGCGATGGACTCCTAAACTACTTAACCGATTTTAATCAAATTTGTACACCGTGTGCAGTTTGATCCAACTTGAAAGATAGGATAGCTTACATCTCAATTTATGATTGCAATATTATCTTATTGCAAATTATTTGTCTATTAATTATCTGTTAGCTCCAAACGATGACATCTGGCGACGATGATGGCGACATCTGTTGACTAGATTGAGTAAATATTCTGTTGACTAGATTGAGTAAATATTCAATAGATGGCGCTATGTAATGTAATATGACAAAAACGTTAGGCACAGCAACGCGTGGCCGGGACAGCTAGTAAAATATATAAGATATAAAATAAATTAGATATTAGACATAAAATATGTTTTATTGAATTTCCTGATAATCAATAAATATTAACATCAACATCAATAGCGCACAATCTTGAAAAATAAATTAAATTAAATATCTGTTTTATTATTAACAGTATAACATAAAATAATCTAGCATTTATGTATGTATAAGTCTTCAACACTCACATTTACATACATTTAATATAATCTTTACGTTTATTTATATTTCAACTTCATTCAGAATGATTTACGAGTATATTCTAATCCCAAATGGGGTGGAAAGTTTAATTTTCTTATTTCCTACGCCGTAACTTACGCAAGACAAATATTGTATTTAAATGATAATATAAGATTTTGTAATCATAAAGTCTTACAAGTGAAGCTTTGTGAGCTTTGAGCTTTATGCTTTACTTGAAACTGAAGCAAAGTAATTCAATAAACCAACAAAATATGAATCCTAATACGAAAAGTTCTTAATTCTAAATGTACACAATGCGTAAATAAATAAAGCATCGCAAATTCATGCTTTTGAGAGGATAAATTGTGTATTTGTTATGTAGATATTAAGATAATTAATATGTTCTGTTAAAATAAGACAACTGTAAATTTAGCTGTTAAACAATAAGAATTATAAATGTTTTCATTCGCTTGAGAGTGTTGTAATGTATCTAGATACTTTTAACATGTTTAAAAATATAGCTATATAATATATGTATCTAAAGAAATTATATTTCTTTAGTTGGTAACACTGACCAGAGATGTTACAACTGCATTCTGGTCAGATTCATATCTGTATATCAATATCTTGCTTTTATTTTTAATTAATGTTAGAATTATGATTTCTTTGTCTCAATTCATTTATATTTTATACCTAGTTGTTTCATATACACGGCTCTCTGTGGAAAAACGATAACACTTCTTATATAAACATCTTTTGTTTATATGAGTCACTTCTCTAGGGTTCGACACTACGCATTTGGTTCTAATTCGTTCTTATCGCTTCAACACTCAAACCTACAACACGCTTAACCTTTTGGTGCATATACATAAAATAATAATTAGACATATTTTTATTTATAACTTAAACCGCGAGTTACATTTACCTAGTGTCGTAACTAGTATTCTTATTAACTAAAATATATAATCAATTTATATGTAATTCAATAGCTTAGTTTTAAAATAAATGTAATCTAAAAAAGTTCTGATGTTTTGCTGTGTCTTTTGATATAAATAAAAAATTGCTATTAATTTCTTAATAGCTAATAGATCCTTCATAATCAAATTGTACGCCCACTAAGCTATTGAAAGGAACTGAGCCGACAGATCGCATCTATATAGATATCTATAAGGTCCAAACTCCACAAACACTACTTTTATTGTAGCGTACGTCAATGGCCTACACAGTTGTACTTGGAGTTGACAGAACTCACTGTGCATAATGTTAAGTTATTATAAAATTAGATAAAAAAGAATTGACAATTTAAATAATAAACTTTAAATGTCGTTCCTTTGATTTCAGGTATGATAGTATGATTTAAGTTAAACAGTGTAATTATTATAATGTGTATGTAAATTACTAAAATAAAAATTTTTGATTTCAGAAGCAATTTGAAGCAGAATGTATTTGTATCTAAAATTGTATCTACGTACATAGTTTTAAACGTATATGCTATGTAGATATTATATTCTACACAAAAAATATTTTATCATACCAGGAATTTTTAAATGATCATTTCAGTCTGTAACCATGTTAAGCTTCTTACAACCACAACAAATAATTTGAATATCCCTTTGATAAAACCTTCATAGATTTGAGCACATAATACATGGGGATCTATTCTTAACAAATCAGAGACACAAACGAGATATAAATGGCAACATAATATCTTTGTGGATGAATGACATTACTGACCCAATCTCCCTACGTTAACAAGCGAAACAATATCACACCCCAAATGCTTGCTGGTAATAGTGGCTTTACTAAAGGGTGGTTTCATGCCCATACTGTCCAGATTATAATTCGTGGTAAGCAAAAGCGGGTTGCGGTATCGTCAAAGAGAAGTGGTACATGAAACGCCTACTGTTATATCAATGGCAACACGTTAAACATGTTTTGTATGAGTAAGTGGACACTGCTTAAAAGCAAAGAGTAATTGATAAGTTGGGTTAGAAAATTTGATATTTTAATATTATCATATTAAGAAACAACTTTTCGATAGATTTTTTAACATTTTTGTTTATAGGTTAAGAATAACGTTTACAAGAGAATAGACCCATCCAAGGGGTTAACATCCCCTACACCCAATTTTAAGTCCGCTATAAGTAGGAGCGAGAGGGCATTATCCGTGCGCATGAGAGTGAGTGAGACTTAAACCTTTTAAGGACATAAACCGGTAAGTTTTAGAAGATTTCCAGTAAAAGTGGTATTCGTCAGTATATTTTACAACACCGGCAACATCGCTTTTACCAAACAATAACACTTTTTAGAGAGAGAGAACTTTTTTGCTGTCAAATGTTTGTCTACGTTATATATTGTTACGAAAAAAGTTAGGTAATGCTACATAACTCTGTTAAAACGTATTTTAGCGTATCATTTATTATCTAGACTTATTTCAGATATCTGTATGTTGTTTACACAATTTACGTCAAAATTTCGTACATATCTGAAAAAAATTTAATAAAGAGAATATTAGAAATGAAAAAAATACAATTTGAAAACAGGAAGAAGTCACAAGGGGTTAAGCCTGTGAAACGTGCATAGAGAAAATTATCCCCATTATAAGCAAAGCAAGTAGAGAGATTAATCAGCACCAAAGATGGCTCCCCCCTCCTCCCCGTCATGTCTATTGGTGTCCAACACACGTGGTCTAGGAGTCCAGCAACAAATATAAAGCACTTTCTAAGAACACGCAGGAATTTTGTAAAAGAATGCAGAAAAATGTGTAATTGCTATCGTAAAACGAAAACCATATAAAAAAAATTGTGATACGAAGGATATAGAACGTGTCTTTCGTCTGTAGAGAAGTTAAGGCCAAGGATTAAGCGACAGGACGTGGAATGCAGGATCAGGTATACGTCCCACAGGTCCTTTAGTCCTTGGAAGTGAAACGCGAGCTGACCGTAAGGCGTACCATCTCTACTATGGTGTATTTTAGTATTTCTCGGTGGTAGCTCTAAGGGATTATTAAAATTATAAATGGAATGTCACTCTATTTATATTCAGATGATGGTTTTGTGTACCATGTACTACCGACATACTATTTAGTATGTATGAGTGCTGAAAACGAACCAACGAGACTGTGTTCTTGTTTTAGACGACTTGGTATTTTGTAATAATTGTTCAAGGGTTTGTTCAGCTATGCAAATTATTTGAATCCATTAAAATATTGAGACTACCACGTTTCAAATTGTTTTATTTCCTGTCTTGAATTTTATGTAAATAATGCATGTCTGCTGGGTGCATTATTGAATCTTCAAGAGATCATGTTTGCTGAGTGCATTAGAAGATATTTGTACTTGTATGCAGTAATATCCAAAAGCTCTAAAAAAATTAAACAATTTTTTATGGCATGAAATAAAATAGCTTTTTTACATTAGGGAACCTGAAACATTTAGGTAAAGTAAATGGTATTTAAAATATTTCATTTAAAGAGTTTTAATTAATTACAAAGAGATGTGCTCTTACCATCCTTGAAAGCATGCATTAACATATCTTGATTACATGTGCGTATTATTTTAAAAACTAATGGAGTGTTTAAGGAGGTAGGAGGATGATGAAAACATTGTGAAATTTGGAGGGTCAATACAAATAGTAAAAATACATGCTGTCTCAAAATTTTGAATTTTGAAGAAATGAACTTTATTAATTTTTATAGATCTTCCAAATCATTTCATTAGTTCCTCATCATTCAAAAAGAACCGCCATGTATATTACGTATGAGTATTAATCTATTTCGCGATTTTACCCCACCATTTCACCCATTGCAGTGATAATATTTTAAACAACACTTCTCTTTAAATTAATTAAATTTTTTTCTCTAATTTAACAACCATTTAATTTATTTTTATCTAGAAATAAACGTGAAGCATCTCGGGAAATTTATACCGGCCGTTAAACTAGCGGAAAAACCAGTAAGCCTTATATACGATGGCCACAATCAGCTATCTGCATGATAATGTCACTCTCTACTTTACCATCACAGTATTTTTTATGTTAGGTTATATTAGACCAGGTACGGATTGTAGCGATACTAGCGACACATTTAACAGCGGTAAATGTTGTAACTAAACTACCATAAAATTAATACGTCACAAAAATATTGTTAACATTTCTAAAACCATCATTTATTATACTTTTTACATATTTCATGCGATCATATTAATAAATCTTTATTTTTTTATAATGCGTGTATGGTTTTTTTGGGAGGATTTGTTAATTTTGTAATTCCAGTTTTACACAATTGATACATTCTCTGTATAGCGCACATTCCTTTTAAATATTTGGGAATAAACAGATTTATCTTTTTAGAACGATTTATTCGATTATTTGTTTATACTATACTACATACGTTTGTTATTGGATGTAATGTATAGAAAGAGCACGAGAAATATTGTTTATTAATAAAATTTTAATTCAAATAAATTCCTATATTGAAATATTTGCATGTTTATTATTTCGAGTTCACATTTTCACATTTTTTATTGATTTTTATGAAAGGGTTACCCTCACTTTTATAAACTAGCAATCCTAGCTATATTTTAGCAATACTAGTTAAATACAAAAACCGAATCAGGCCATAGTTGTCACTCATTACTCAATAAGTTCATAGGATGCCATATAAATGGCAAATTGGTACCACTATTAAATAATCTATATATTTATTAGATAGTACCAACCTTCAGACGATATGTGCCAAAATTTCATGATATTCCGAACATTACTTTACGAGTTACAGTGATTTTAATGACGCTACTTTTGTTATTTTCAAAACAAGAGAAAGGTCACTGTTTTGATATTTAATTTACTGTTTTTATTTAATATTGTAATCTAGATTTCAGGTTTTCGTTTATGCATTCCTTTTCACATTTAACATTTAAGAAATTTCGCACGAATGAAGAGGTTATCGCTAAAACTGAGGCATATTTTGAGGCAAAAGATAAATCGTTCTACAAAAGTGGTATTGAAATGTTAGAGCGGCTCTGGAATGATTGCGTTGCTCTTGATGGAGATTACGTTGATGAATAAAGCTAATTTTGAACCAAAAAAACTGTGTTTTCTTTGTTAGGCCCGGGACTTTTCAGCCCATGTGCTAAGTTTAGTTAATTTAGTTGGTGCGGATGCATCGTTAGTTATATGCATTTTGACAGTTCGACAAAATTGTATGTGAAATAATTAAAATTGCTATTTTTAATAAAAATTAGTAATAGAAATTGTTTTCACTTTTACATTTTTCAAAAACTGACATTAAACTTCTTTTAAAAGTAAATCCTACTGCATTTTGACAGATTGTCTTAATTTAATATTTTTAATTTAAAACATTGGACCTTGTAAGTTTCTTAAAAAACTAAGAAAACTTAAACAAGGAATTAAATTAAAAATGGTACTGTGATAATTACGCGAATATATGCTAAATAATTTAAATTAAATACAAAATACAAAATAAAATTAAAAGAGTGCGTACTACATATACAAATAGCTCTTTAACTGATTATAATAATTGGAAGGGATGATTGCTTAAGTGTTCCCCTCCCCTCGCCTATTGTGCTTACCGCAGCATCTCCAGTCACAATCTTATCCATCTATTACAAATATATATTCCAGAAGTTAGCGGTAAACGGAATAGTGATGAGAATCTTCAGATGAGCTCCAACGTTCATCGTAGTCATCAGTTTAAACTCTTCAACTACGAAGTAAATTTCTTTAAGATAAGAAAGAAACCTTGAACAATACCAACACCAAAACCGAAACCAACACCGAATACTGAACGGGATTACGAATAAAAAGTTAAACATAATGACCGGAGAAAACCACAGCTGAAAGAACTGATAAAAACTTTTTTCTACAAAGCGATGCAAAAAAAAAAGATATAAAAGACAAGAAAAACTTTTGTTCATACGTTTTTTTTTTTTGAGAAAGTGTAAAACATTCTTAAACGGATTGACACTAAAGTTCATACAGATCATTTGTGGGCTGCTAAGAAAGTTCTACAACTTTTGTAAGTTTTTTTGTTAAACATAGAATGTTTTTGTATTTTATTTTGCGTTGTCTTTTATGTAAAAATCATATAACATCATGTTAAGTGTCATAGGTCGTATTCTGTTTGTATTTTAATCTTATTTTTTCAAATTATGTTATTTTCTATGTAGTATATTAAAAGTACAAATGTTAACATTAGTTTAAAAGTAATATCAACGTCTTATAAAGATATTCGTAAAGACCTTGAGGGAACAGTAAATCAGTAAAAAGTTTGGTGATGTTTTTCAATTATTAGTTTTTTTTTAAATGTTAAAAAATTATAGTTTTAAAGAAAGTTAGAGGTCAAACTTCAAAGGTTATTCTTAAAAATAAAAAAATGGTTTATTGTGCAGCTTTTTATGTAATTTCTACCTAAAGTACACTAGAGCTCCATAAGCGCAAATCGAAATATTAACAACGCAAATTCAAAATTACTAGATTTTATTAAAGAAGCCACTTCGAAAACGATGCAAATTGGGGCACCAGTGTAATTGATCTTTATAACTGCAGAGTAGTGAAAAATTGAGGAAAAACTGCAATATTATAGAAATGTAAATTATAATTTATAAGATACTGTAAAGAACCATTCCCACCTACTGTTTTAGATTTTATTTTGAATGTATTTAGTGTATAAGCGTCGTACGTCTGTAATGTAGAAGAGTCCGAAAACCATTTGTCAAGACTATACTTTGCTTGATTTTATGCTATACTTGCTCACATTAAAAATAAATGCTTTATCAACACACGTAATTCAGATTTTTCCATTATTTTGAAAATTATAAAAGTAGTGCCACTAAAATCACTGTAACTTCTAATCTAATACTCGAAAAGTTATAAATTTTTTACACATATTGTTTGAAGGTTGGTACTATTTAAAAATCAAGAGTGGCGCATTTATATGTCATACTACGAACTTAATGTGGTACATGTTGTAATTTTACAGAATCTACGATTTTACTTATTTTGTTCAAATAAATCCAAATCCAATAATAAGTCCAATAATTTGAATCAATAATAATGTACTCCGGAAAAAACTGCATTTATTAATAAAGAGACTAGATTTAGTCAGATTCCTCACGTTTGTTTGGGGTAGCTGGAAAACCGAAGGAATTTTTTTGTAATAATATGCCACGTTACAATCTGTTACATTAAGTAACAATTAAAATTAACCCAGATAAGAAATAGTAGTCCAGTGACGGCTATATCTATGAATGGCAATTAAAAACGTTGTGGTAGTTTTAACACACTATGTATTTTTAGTCTTTTAAAGTCAGACGTATGTTTATCTAGTAGATTCACAGCTAGAACGCATGAAAATGTGTCTCAAGCTTAATGACACACTCTCCTATGTACATTTATGTATACATACGCCACCTAGTGGTTAAACATATAATCACAACCAACCAAAATCACGTACACGTGTAGGTTACGTGTCATATTAAATATTAATGTTACTGCAGTAAATCCACGATAAATCAAAGACAAAATGTGCATAAAATAATAAGAAATTCTTCGAAAGAAAACAAAGAAAAAAGAAACATATAAAATAAAATAAGAAAAAGAAAAGATCTTTTAAGAGTTTAAAACTTTGTAAGTTCGACGTGTTCAACTACATATTTAAATGTTAACCGTTGAATATATTACAAGAAGATGCACTAAGGGCTTCTGGGACGTAGAGACGTTGTGCGGATACTCCTCCTATCTCTCTAGCATAGTTCTAGTTAGTTTGTGAACATGACGCTCTTTGGTTTTTGGTTTTTATTTGCAAATCGTTGCCACAGATGTGGAACGTTGATTTTGTTTTATTTATTGCGCTAACTGGGATGTGAGTGAGTGTACTACGGGTGTATGATATGAAACTGTTAGACATTGTAAAGTTGTCTTGAACAAAACTTAACCGCAATGAATTCCAAAAAGAATAAAACATAGGTTTTATGTTATTGAAGACTTATTTTACTGCTGCTGTATTTGTTATCTGATGAAATAGTTGTGTTGCCTAAATTTCATTAATTAACACTAGTTTTCTTGAGCTCTTGCGTATATTTAGCGTTTAGTTGACGATATGCCTGAGTGCACCATCCGCAGTGAACGGCGCTAATCATTAATTTGCTTGGTTCCTCATAAATATCATATCATACTTATAGGGGAGATAAATTGGGTAAGATCTATCAGAATATAAAAATGTGTAAACTTATAAAAGCCTCACTGTTTTGAAAATACTTGTACTAAGTATAAAATTACGAAAATTCATTATCTAGCATCTAATTTTTTGGTGACACCTTCACAAATTACCTTTTAAAAGAAAGAATAAAAGAAATTAAGTATACTTAAGTTTAATATACAATATAAACTGTTAAGAGTAATTAAGAATTTCCCCGTAGATGAGTAAAATGATTGAAAAACATGACTTAGTATTCCTTAGTTTCCATTTGCATTTTTAAAAGAATATAAGCAAAGATAATAACCCAGTAAACATGTTGGAGTCACTTTGACATCATATTGAAGATGCGTCATGATTTTTTTGTCATAAAAGAGTTCATTTATAGTTCAGTTTCTCACATTTTTTCATATAAAATGTCTACTTTATCGGCTACAGATGACGAAACCACTCCACCTGTCGGAATACAAATAAAGATAAAGTTGATGCGAACTATAATTGATGTGAAATAGTGATAGAAACGTCACTAAATAGGGCACTTCACCAAATTGTTTACTCGGAAAGTATTAAAAAGTAAGGTTAAATGTGTGGTTCTATAAGTTTAAATTTTTAATATTTAATATTCGTATCTAAAGAGCACGATAAAGCATCTCAAATATTGCAAAATGATTAAATTTAACCATATTATATATTTTTTATATTTTTTGTATTCATTATTATGAAATAGTAATTTAATTATATTATTGTATTCTATGTAAATAGCAGTCGTATTTACTATTTAATTAATCTATTTTGTGTTAGATGCAGTAATCATTGTAAAACTCCAGCTCGCCTGTATAAAATTAATATTAAATTCGACGATAGATGTCAATGTGGTGAAGAAGGAACTTTGCATCATATTATATTTGAATGCATAAATTATAGTTTTATTATATTATAGATGTGGTTAAAACTTGAAAAACGATAGTATTAAAAAAATGAAAAACAAAGTAAAACACAAAAATTGCTGTTGTTAATAAAACTGGAACCAGTAGAGGCAATCCTTAACAATCAAATCAATTTACAAGCAAAATTCTTCACGAGTCATGCAGCAAAATAATTGGATAACTAAAAATTCCATGTCTGTAAAGAATATTAAAGAAAAAAGTCAACGAAAACGAAATAAATTTAACTTATAATAAGTAAATTATACTTTAACAAAAGTTAATCCCATTTTTCATTTTTTTTCTCTTCTTTATAAAAATATTATTAAAATATCCTCAAATAAAATGACATGTTTAAAAATAGAATGTCAGTGAATTTCTAAAGAATTGCATGTTAAATTTGTTTGAAAGTTCGTTAAATTGTTGTATGTGCTATGTGCTTCCAAAATAAATGGCAGCAGCTTTAGAACGATGATGTATGGCAAAAAAGCTCTAAAGTTCGTTCGTTGGTAGGACTAGCGAAAGCTCTGGGTGTTCTACGTTAGGTGGATGAGGTCTGTGATGAAGGGAGTTTTGTATGTCACTAGCAAGTCGAACCACCCTCAATATCATCAGAGGGTGGATATGGGGACAATATTATTAAACAGGAGTGTATTTAAAACCCCATTCCTAGATTCTGTTTCAATTTTTAATTTATTGTTTTAATCCTTTATATGATTTGTTTTAATAATAATATTTTTAGGAATAAAAAAATGAATATTATATTTTGCATATTGTTTTAATTTTTTATAAAAATACATTTTTGCCTTAGAGCATATATATATGAAGAGTGAATACCCTATATTTGCTTTAGATTAAAAGTGTGTCCAAAATGTGTGCGAGAGAGAAAGGTATATATTCCTAGTCGTTCTCTATACGCATGTGTCGTAAGTGACAGCTGTCTAGATATAATAAATATTATTTTTCAATTAAAATATAATAAATATTAAGTATGTAAAGAAATTATATTTCTTTGGTTGGTACAAAGCTCGTCTGTCGGTAAAACAGTGACCGCTCAGTGAAAATACATACTCATAAACGCCATAGATGTCGCTGTAGGGATAACGACCAGCACAGTTAATTTTTGGAGTGGACAGAACTCACTTTTTTAGTTATATTTATATATATATATATATATAGTTTATTTATATTTATACATATCTACATTATTCTACATCAATATAATGTCATATTTAACAACGTTTTAGACAGCTCTGACTTCACAACTGTTACTTTCGACGCATGTGCATAGAGAACAGATATGAACATATACCTTTCGCTCTCGCACACATTTTGGACACTTTTAGGTGTCTCATTCTCTCTCCATATATATATGCTCTAAATTTTTGCTTCTTTTGTAGTACGAATATTTTGAGAGATTGCTACAGATTGTATGTTGTAATATAAAAATGATATTTATGAACCATCAAACGACATGTGTTAAAATTTCATGCCATTCGGACCATTAGTATAGGAGTTACAGTTGTTTTAGTAACGCTACTTTTGTAATTTACAAAACAATGGGAAAATATTAATTTCCTGTATTGATAAAGTATTAATTTTTAACGGGAAAAAATATCGAGTCCGAATTTCACTTGTCAAGCCATTGCTTTACTTTATGATAACTAAAATTAAAATTAAAACTAAAACAAATGCTTGGAATAATTCTTAATAATTTGAGGGTTTCAAAAAGCTGTGTCAACATCTTGTTACCAAATAAAATCTAATAATGTAAAGGATCTCTCAAAATGATTTAAAATTAGAATGAAAATAGAAACACACTAGACTAGAAAGAAAATGTTAATTTATTTTGAAAACCATTTGGAGGTCCTTAAGTACAGATCTGAAAATGTAATAGGGGTGTTGAACACAGTACACGTTCTGCAGTGATCGTTCCACCCCTTGTAGCCTGTAACGTGTAGAGTAAGCGTGGTATAGAGTATAGGGTAGTGTCGGTGTTTACTGAGGTGTATGAACTACGGGGTGTTTTACACATCTATACAAACAACCCCTTATTACCCCCCTCATTCTATACAACACAAAACAAAATAAGGCAACAAGGATATTGACGAGCCAAATTACAACTGAAGTATATTGGTCTGGGATTGGGGATTCGGCGTATGTGCTCGTACTACACCCCCTCCTCCCTCTGGTTTTACCATCATGTATTTCTTCTGACATAAGAGTTGTGGAGTATCAATGGTTCTAAAAGTGTACTTTCGAGGAATCGAAATTAATTAAATGTGTGATTCTAATACTCAATATAATATGAAGATTCAAATGGTTTGCTGTAATGACTAGAAAAATGAAACCTAAGTCCTAAAGTATTTTCTAACATTCTAAACCTGATTCTGAGTTACAATTAGAAGCGTACAATACTTCTAAACGATATTTATTTAATGGTTCTCAAAAACGATTTTTTTTAAAATTATATTTCTTTAGTTGGTAACACTGACCAGAGGTATTACAACTGCATTCTGGTCAAACGGTATATATTAGTTATAGCTACTTTCATTGTAGTGTGTGTCAACGTTCAACACAATTGATATTTGGAGCTGACAGAACTCCTTTGATTTCAGGTATGATAGTATGATTTAAGTTAAACAGTGTAATTATTATAATGTGTAAGTGTAAGTTACTAAAATAAAAGTCTTTGATTTCATAAGCAACACATAAGTTTGATTAAAAATTTACAATTTCTAAAATGTCATATATTTATAGATTTAAAATTATGTTTGTTATTTTGTAAGGTCTTTGCTTTGGGAGCTATATAATAAATATATTTCATATCAAGATATCGAACCCGGACGCATATTCGCAAAGAACCGAACAAAACGTAGGCACTTCTGTTTTATTCTTTATCGTAGTAGTTCTCATTGTTCTTTTGTAATTCAATTACTTAAGGATTCAAGCTAGGATTGAAAGGTAATAAGTTGAAAATTTCTATAACCCAGTAAACATTTTGGAGTCACTTTGCCATCATATTGAAGATGCGTATGATTTTTTTGTCATAAAAGAATTCATTTACAGTTCGGTATCTCACAGTCGTTCATATGAAATGTCTATTTTATTGGCTACATCTGTCGGAATACAATTGAAGATAAAGTTGATACAAAGTATAAGAGAAGTGTAATAGAGATAGAAACGTCATAAAAAAGGACACTTCTCCAAATTGTTTACTGGGAAATCTTTGTTTTGGCATTTTATAAGTTAGTTCAAATATCTCATGAAATCTCGTTTCTACAAGTTATAATTTTCGTAGGTCAAAAGTCACATAAATTGATTTCTTGTAGATATCTTGGTTCTAAATAAGATTTACAGTTTAGTAAAATTCAACGCATATTTATAAAATGTCACATCAAAGATTTATACAAACTTATTCCGTATTTATCATTCAAATTACCTTACATTTATTTGGTTATTGATAGAATTACTTATTTGCAGCTCAGACAATACGAAAGCAACAGTGCTTGCTAGTTATACATTATTAGAATATCAAGTAAATTACAATTTAAATTTTTATGATTACTTCAATTAAAGAAATATAAGTATTCTCTTTGTAACAATTAAGTAACTTAATTTCGGACAAGTTATCGGATCTTTTAGCAACTTACTTAAGCTTATGGCAGATATTTTCAAGTAGGTACATTTTGTGAAAGATCTAATTTTCAGTTTCAATTCGTAAAAGAAAGAAATAAAAGATTGCGGTCATAGTTTGAGAGGCACTACGTTTACAAGCATTAGGGGGCGTCCATAAATTACGTGAGGTGTTTTTTTACATTTTCTGTCACTCCCTCCCCCCCTGTTGAGATGTCGTGAGATTTTATTCAACCCCCTCCCCCATCCCCCAATCTCACGTGAGATCGGCATCCGTGTCCATGATTCACTGAAATACAAACATAAACTGCATGCAGAACATACCCATGTCGCCGATAGATTTCATTTGACTCGTATTGCACCGTAATAACAAGCAATGTTAGGTATCCCCTCCAGTCTGAGGCGGCTTTTTGCATTTACAAAGGTTCGGATAGGATATCGTTGTAGTAGTGGTAACGCTTGGATAAAATTCGCCTTTATTCGGTTCTACTGTGCGAGGTAGTGCGGCCGTATTTGGACGGCTTTGTAGCGTGCAGTCTGAGAGCTCCAGAGCGATCTCATTACATTTACATGGTTCGGATAGGTAAAGCGTAGTAGCCCGTATACGTCCGGCAGAAATTCGCTTAAATACGGTCCTATACTGAGACAGGCCTTAAGCATGTACAATCTAGATTAAATGGAACAAAATAGTATAATTTTTTTTTGTTTCAATCAGAAAAAAAATTGCGTGATATTTGCCGAGACCCCCCCTCTCTCCAACGGAAGATTAGATGAGATTTGACTCGACCCCCTCCCCCCCTTAAACATCTCACGTAATTTATGGACGCCCCCTTACTACTTTATTTTAGCGAGACCGGTGCGACTATATCCATAGGCTATGAGTAGAGAAGTAGAAGCAATGTCCCAAGCGGCTCTCCAATAGTTTGGTGAATACAAGAAAAGTACCAGAAGTTATTTAATGATTATTATTTGGCAGAGAAGAGAAGGGTAAAATGATGATAAACTTTGACTGCATTTACTTTGAACAGGATTCAGAAAACAACGGAAATTTATAGATATATAAAACGAACATAATAATAAGGAAATGCATTGAAGTAATGAAATGACAATGCAGGAAATTAAATGTTTTATTCATATGGCTGTTAATGTGTCCTTGCAGTAAGCTGAAATCTGTTGTTAAATTATATGTAGCAGATTATGTAAGTATCTTGTTCGACAATCGCTTAGATCGAAGACAATTACTCCACTTAATGTTGAATGATCGTTTTAAAAAGACTTACAAATGTTATATTTAAAAAATAGACAAATTAATTATTAATAATTAATTATTTTGTAGTTTTGAATTTACTACTAAAATTATTACAGTTTTACAAAACAGTTGATGTTTTTTTTCAGCGTCAGTCTCATTATTTAATAGCGCACCTCGTATAAAATTACGAATTGTTCTTAATTTAATTATAATTACATCACTAAGTCATTTTTATGTATATATTACGTAACACTTAAATGGTAGCATTTAATTACAGAAACGTTAATTACATTATTATAATTATAAAAACAAACAATAAATCATATCCTAATGTGAGATTAGCGGCTTTAATGACAGCTTAAAATTGCCTTAGAGTCATGTTTGATTCTCCTTAATTCTAGTTCGTGGAACAGATGTTTGCTAATGCTCAAAAGTGCTCGGCTAGATGGTGCTCTACAAATTACTGAAGTTCGCAGAACCGTGTTTCCGGCCAATGCTTAGATGGTGAACGTCTGTATTTGTACAATCGGGTTGTAGCCTTAGTCTTAAATACTCTCGAATATTGATAATAATATCTCACAACCTAAAGATGGTGTATTTTTAATTGTAATTTTTATTGTTCTTATGTTAGAGCGATATTATAATGTGGACCTTATGCATGTAACCTGTTATAGAATTCGTAGTTTTTAGTGGTTGATTTTTCAATTGTTGTTTGAAATTGATGTTAATAAATGTGTATTGGCGTGTCTATTTTATTAAATATCAAAATGTTGACAAAGATATAGCAATTAAAAATTTGAATTGTAGTTTTAGCGCTAGAAATGGTGGGCCATATTTGTATGACGTGAAATGCATTTTATCGTCAGTTATTTATTGAGTAGGTCAGTGCTGTGGTAATGTTTTGTAGCCGTTCGTAGTCGAAATAATCAAATCAATTCAAAGAATAATAAGTATTTATTTTATTTAACCCTGTTACGGCAGACATAATATTAGAATTTTATTGTTCCTTGAAATAGCTGTAAATAATATTTGATATGTTGACATATAAATACATACAGAGATTTATGAGCTGTAAGGTTGGTAACCTGTAAACTTGCCAGAGTTCTATCTTGAATATGCTATCTCTTTTACACTCTGTTGTATAAAAGAGATAGCAACTAGCAGTTGTGATGTCACATGCATTTGCAATGTGTACATCGTTGAATCCCTTTAATAATTAAAGAGACAAAATGACTTTTTTAATTGTTAATATCTCTTAACATATAAGGAGTTATTAACAAATAATTGAACATTTGAGGTTCTAGTAACTAACTTTATCAATATATAGTACACTTTTATAGAAATTAAGACGTAAGACACAAGCCCATTAGGTGACTAGAAATATAGACAGTTTTATCACAAGATTGCGCCGTTTTCCTATATCTTATTGCAAAATAAAATTTCTTTTTAACCCAAATCGTTATTTACAACATTTACTATATTTATAAGCAACACCATAATCTATAAACCTGTACTAGGCCTATTACTCTTGCCTCCTTCATCTTCCACTCCCTCCCCCTCCTTCTGCTATTCATTTTACTTACTGTAACAGTTTATGGGACTATTGGGACGATAGTTCTTGCAGTAGTTGAATAAAGGAGAAATGATAACGGAAGGAGGGGTTCGGGGTTGGGGGTTGGGGATGTTTCACTTGCTGTCTGTTGATGACTTTACCTTCACGAAGTTATCCACTTCTGTTACTGACGGTTATACCATGAACGATCCCCTAAAACATTGTAACCACCCTTAGAAGTAGTTAGAAGATTGTATGCCATACTATCAGACTTTGAGATTGTATTGTTTTTTATAGACTGACTTTATATACAGTGAAAATGAGAAACAAAAACATCTTGTATCTCTTGGGACAATGCAACAATTAATTCTGATAGACTTAGTATACACTTGCGCGGTCGTTACGGTTGATACTGTCTTATATTGTGTTGTTTCTTTGTAATTGAAGATTTCTTTTTTTATTTTACAGAATTGAACTACTTTCATTTTTATACTTTAGTTTTATTGGAAGGTATTAAACGAAATTGAATCATTTATATTTTTTATAAGTGGAACCACTACCTATAGAATGTAATTTGATTATTTGAATTACAAAAAATAGATAAAAATTCGACACCCAGGAAACTTTCCACAATTTCTTTAAAAGTGTTATCATCCTTTCATTTCAAACTAGAAGTTTCTTTATGTACTTATTTTAAACTTCTCGTACAAGTTCAATTGTTTTTGTATTGTATTCAGTGGCGTTCTATGAGAACTAACAAAAGCTTCATTAATTCGCAAGATCATAGACATTACGCCACTGGTTCTATTCTAACATAAGTGTCTCTACCTTTTATCGTCTAAGAAATTTTTATTTCTATTTGTAGATAAAAAAGATTCAGTTCAATCTTGTTACACATGATTATTTAACAGTGTAAGTTTTTTTTCCATAAAAAAAATATCAGTTTAAGTGATAATTTTGTTGTGTCCTGTATTTGAAACCTTAAAGTATATATATGTAAAGAAATTGTATTTCTTTAGTTGCTACAATAAGGTCAGTTGATATTTGGAGTCGACAGAACTCTCTGTGCATATTGTTAGATTATAATAAAATTAGATAAAAAGGAATTGATAATTTAAATAATAAACGTTAAAAATGTGAAACACAAAAACAGTAAACCAGTACGCAAAGTTAACAAAATCATTGCCCCAAAATTTTTAATTTTGCTCACATTCTTTTTATTACTACGATTTCAACAGCTTGGTTGCAATAATTGTAATACAAAAATTGTGTGTTTTGTAGATTAGTTTCTTATATGATTGGCACATATTTGTTTATCATTTGATGAGTTAATTCTTTGCCGGGAATCGAACCCAAAACCAAGCTTATGAGAGTGTTAGAGGGCCTGTTGCTGTACTCATAGGTGTATTGCTAGGTTATAATAAAATTAGACAAAAAGTAATTGACAATTTAAATAATAAACTTTAAATGTCGTTTCTTTGATTTCAGGTAGGATAGTATGATTTAAGTTAAACAGTGTAATTATTATAATGTGTATGTAAATTACTAAAATAAAAGTCTTTGAATTCATAAGCAACACATAAGTTTGATTAAATATATACAATTCCTAATAAAATTGTCTGAGATATTGTCTTATACATATTTATACCGGTAGAAATGTAACGCTAGAATTAGTTTGTAGGACGCTAACAAGTTGAATCTTGCATATTTCGTTATTATTTCTTAGTGAGAGTTAGAAGATGAACCTTGAAATTAGCTTTTAGCTTGGAATTAGTACTGGACACTCAATAGAACTTCTATAAAGTTAAACAGTTGTAACAAAACGGAAACATATAATAAAGTAAATCTAATTAAAGACGATTTTCTAAACTAGAAGCTAGTTTCTCAGAAGTAATTTTCTAGTTTTATTATTTGGACTTATTGCGCATTAGTTTGGCTATGTGCGACAAAGACAATGTATGACAAGGACACAAATAGACCGACGGGAAAAGAGTTTTGTTACCTACATAATAGTTTGCAGTCGATGTCGTGTCCATTACTACTTTGTAAGCGATGTCTATTCCCTTAGTGCAACAACATTTGCATTAACTTATTTACATATGACAAGCTTATTTAAATATAATCCACCCGAAACTGAAACCATATTTCATCACATCACATTGCGTCCTGTCCCGTCCCGTCAGTTGACAAAACATGACCATAAAATAAGACATATTTATCATGTCATTAGGGTTTGAATATTTGGGGCCCTGGTTATTTATATATCGCATGTTTGTGATCAGTATTCACATGTATGTGTGAGTGTATTTACATGTATTTGTGTTTAACATAAATATAACTTGTTTCGCGTCACTTCACTTGTCACATACATCATACTGTTAACATCTATATTGGGATTCTGTAAGTAACGATTTACATTATAAATGGTAAATTATGTAGATATATTAGGTTGCTAGGTTGTAACATTTGAAATATATTAATATTATTCATATTATGAAATGTATAGATAGAGTCATATGATAGATAAGAAATATTGTTATATTTTAAACAATTTTGTGTAAACTGAATCAAAAAACAAACGATTCTAGAAGACCATATTCAGACCCCAGTGGTAAATATGAATATTCGAGAGGAAATCTGTCGTGATTAACATTTTCTTAATTACACGGAAGAGCCACAGTCAAATTACAGAAATGTGACATTTTTCTGCTCATGCTTTTGAAGTTTGTCTGAACTTTCCTTTCCAGAAATAAATAACCAGGCTGAAGATTATTACAATGGCATATTGAACTCTAACTGCGTGAAAGAGATCCTTGAATCCTTAGAAAGTGAATCTAATTTAAGACAAGTACCTCAGAAAATAAAGAACCTTGCAATTTGAAACATTTAGTTCTATCATTAAATCGTCTACAAGTATATGTCCATCTCTCGCGTAAACTTGATAAACTGTTTCGTATATTATACACGCTTGGAGTGAGGCTTAAGCCGATACCAAACGATGCGGTGATCCATTGATTCAAATGCTTGCCAAATACGACAGTTTACATCATAGCCGCTATTAGAATTGAGATTAAATGTTACTTATACTAATAGACAAACAGTTTAGCCGAGATAAGTATAGTTGAGTTCAAATTTTATTTCATGATTAAAATCAATAAAGAATAACATAAATATTTTCGATATATTCAAGTTAGAGAATTATCGCTTTCCGTGTTATTTCATCCTGTATTAAAACTTTCAAAGTATAGGAAAAAAGGTATACGAGTAAAAGAAGGAAAAAAATACAGGAAAAGAACGACAAATGTGTAGAAGTTAAACTAGAGAACATACAACATGGCACAGGCATTGGAACAGGCACTGCTGGTAGTTGCACGGATGCTAGAAATAATCGAATAAGAAGTTAACGCTCCATTTGTTTCCACGCTTAGTTAAATGTTTGTTTTTGTTATTATTTTGTTTTATTTACCTCTGCTAATGAATGATGTGTGCCAGTGTGGCAATGTGGCAGCCATTTTACTGGTTTATGAACATTAAAAGAGTAATGCTTCGTTTTTAAAGATGTCAAAGTGTTTATCATGGTTTACGCATTGAGGAATCTTGAATAAATATATACAATGTACGAATGCGTCTCAAGGAAATTAGTTTGAACATTTCTTGCAAAAACAAATAAAAATATTAGTTCGAGTTTTAGAACTTCTTACAATTTATGTTGAGGAATACTAGGCTAAACATAATTTCAAAGAAAAAATCATAGCAAAAACATATATTTACTAAACTGACTCTCTCTTCACTAACATGGCCTTGACACTCCAAAGATTCCAATCTGAAATGCTAAGGAGTGTCACGAATGCACCATGGTTTGTTCCTAATAATATAATACATCGGGATCTGGATATACCTACAGTTAATGAAGAAGTAGTTCTTGGAATCAAATCATACAAAGAGAGAATACTTGAACATCCAAACAATTTGGCCAGCTGTCCAATGTTTATTGAATCGGTAGTACGCAGACTGAAAAAGAAAGTACCTCAGGATTTATTAACCAACTAATCAGAGTCTAGGATCTATTGAAATTGAGAGATGACTCGATGGACGCACCCCGCTTATTTATTTTTACACACTTTATTTTTACATACCTATCACTGAATGTCCTCTAAACAGGAGAGATTGTAATAATCTCTAGAAATCAAATAAAAAAACTAAACGGGAGTAGAATTAAGGAAATTATACTACCTAATCAACCGTAAATCACAACTTATCACAACAATAAGCTTCTCCTCTACAAATGCATCCTGAAACGATCTGTAGGAGTACAATTAAGGGACACATCAACCAATTCCAATATAAAAATCATTTAGTGATTCCAGTCAAAATATCTTTGAAGAATTACTGACGCACTTTGGCTTATCATTAATTAAGGAAGAGATAAAATATCAAATTGAAATCTACAAGAAACGGATTCAAAACTAGCTAAACAATCTAGCTTCAGGCTTAATGAATCCTAAGAAAATATTTCATAGACCTTAAAGAAAAACTGTACAAGACCAAATTAGTCTAAGCTAATTATTTTAATTATTCTTTGACTATCGGATATATCATTGGATATATACCGTACAAACATATTCTACATTACAAAAATATTGCTGAATGTTTTCATAGGCAGATTGCATTATCTTGCGTATTTTGGATAAATTTGGAACAGTTTGAATTTGATAGATTTATAAACTTGTCTATTAGGTCTTGTTGACACGTTTCGACACGTTTTGTTACACATTGTTGTTTGTAAACTACAACTTTCTATTTTAATGACCATTAAAATGTATACATTACTTGTAAATAAGTACATCCTTCGCAATTAAGATTCCACGTTCTCTTAAACCGTCTAAAATCAACATAAACGGTAAATTTTCTCCGAACAATTATCGAATTATAATTAAATGTCATTTTACGTTTGTGCATCTGTAGACAACAAATTCCGGTACATAAATAACGCAGCTGCATAAATTATAACGCGGTTCTAGGAATCTGCAGCTCTTTTAGCATTGAGGGAACACGTAATTACCGCATAATAAATGTTAGCTTATAGTTATCTGGTTGTAGGTTGTCATAACGCAGTGATTTATAAACTTTGAGTTATTACTAAGATCTCTGTCAACACAAAGTTCTGCATCTTACTTATGTACTGCGAGAATCTCGTCATCCTCAGCTTCTTAACCACCTCTCTCTTCACTCTCCCATCGTCTACCAAGCGCGTATCGACGCTACACGACGCCTCTGGCGGATTGATGCGAGATGTATCTTAGAACGTCGTCCGTAAATCAGTTGTTAATGTTGCAAATGAAGTTATAATACGTGAATAAAATGTTGTAAATAATAACCCAATTCATTTATTGAGAAAATGGTGAAATATTTAAATAGAAACGGTCGGAGTGAATGTAAAGAAATTATATTTCTTTAGTTGGTAATGTTTGATTCAAATGCTTGCCTCCAACGTCAAATAGTGGAAGATTGACATGGCAAGTTTCCTGCTACACGGTGGAACGAATGTTTGATCCGAATGATTTATTTATTTGTTGATATTATTGACACTGGCACTGTTAAACAAAAACTTTCAAGTAATTAAAGAAACTTTTAGGTAGAAAACCTGCTTTTCTTGGCCGATTCGTGCAGCAGTGCATGACATGTGGATCAAGTGTGTGGTGGGGGAAGAAAAATTCCTTTTGACGCGGGTTAAAAGACCGACAACAGCCCGAATTTCTTCTAACGTGAACGTTGGACGATGTGTCCAACGTTTCTTGATTTCTTGGAGATTTCTTGTTTAAAGTTCGACGCAGGACGTTGAAAAAAGGACACTTACATGAGATAGAATAGATAGATGGGTGGATAGAATTATCAAGAATTACAAAGAATAAATGAATGTTAAAGTAATTATTACCTTTTACTTCTTATCCCTAACAAACAATTTCATGAATGAATAAAGTGTGTCGCAATAATAAATTAGAAGTCATTTTTCCAGCATGTGTTACATACAAGTCAAGATAACACAAATAGTGACATGCCTTAACATACAGAAATCTGATATCTCCTAACCGTTTTAGAGTTTACCATTTAACTTCAAAAACGGAATCGTTTTCCTCTTCCATTCTCTTCTCTTCTCCTCACTAGAGAACTGTGACATATTGTTTTTGTCATTATAACCGTGCTGCCATCTACAAAGAGACATTGGAAGTAAAACAACTTTAAGCTTAAAACCTTTTGCCAACTTTCTTATACACCTTTTTTTCTACTAACTCTGTCGTATATATGAAATACGAATATCTTACTAGAATTTGATTAATCGTTTTGTTGAGTAACAGACAGAAAAAATGTCTATTCAAAATGTAATTTTAAGAATTTTTTTTACTATCATTTTGTTTTTAAAGTTAATGACTTAGGAATGGTCTTAAGGGATGTATAAGTGCCAGAGGGTTAAAACGAAGGTGGTGAAAATTTAATTAGTTATAATTTTAAAGTTAAAAAGTGTTTCGAGTTCTGATTCGTTTTGATATTAAAAACTTTTATTAATGATAGACAATTTAATAAAATTATATTTTAGTTAGTAATCTTTGATTTATTTTAAGAACTATAACTTCCACAAAAAAATTGTAGAGAGCTTTTTTGTAGATAATAATATTATTTACAAAATTTACTTACAACTTTTAGTTGTAGCTAAAACTATAACTTCCACAAAAATTTTGTGAAGAGCTTTTTTGTAGATAATAATATTATCTACAAAATTTACTTACAACTTTTAGTTGTAACTAACACTATAAGTTCCACAAAAATTTTGTGAAGAGCTTTTTTGTAGTTAACAATATTATCTACAAAATTCACTTACAACTTTTAGTAGTAACTAACACTATAAATTCCACAAAAATTTTGTGAAGAGCTTTTTTGTAGATAACAATATTGTCTACATTTTTGTTGTTATTTTTATAATAAAAAAGTTATAAACAAACATAAATCTGAAAGATGGTTATGTAAAAGGACTTTAGTTTGTTCTACATTCAGAGAAGACAAAGAGAGTTTCATAAAAATTAATGAGCATAGGAAAATGGTCGTAACAATTCCGATGACAATAACTACAATAGAAATAAAACAAAAGAATATATAAAACATTGAAACACATATGAAAATCAAAGCGAAGGAAGACAAATAATGTACCCTGCACATAATACTGATATAAAAAATATTATATCCCAAATGGGATGTGCATATCTCGAATCCGGGAAACCGGTACACTACAATAGCATCAAATCCCGGAGCTTGAATGCCTAGCATACAGGAATACAGGAATACTGGAATACAAAACACAAAGTCATTATGCATAGTTGGTTGGATTCTGAACGTGTTAGTATCACATTATTTACAGATATTATTTCACAAAAGAGACAAAAATATATGAGTACGTCGGATGCTAAAATAGTGTGGAATCTGGAATTCAATATAATACTGGGATTCAGGCAGTGGTGGATCAAAGCTCAAGTGCCTTTATCTTATACATAACAACCCAGGTAATAATAACATGAAATAGGCCTAGGATTTTAATAAAAATCGTTGTGAAAAAGGTTGTCTGGACCAGAAGTCGAAGAGAGTGATGAAACCTGACGTTGTGCATCTGTCCCAAGGCACTTCGCACACAATCATTATATAACAGTCAATAGAGTTACATCAAGTTTTGTATTGTAATCGTGCTTTTAAGATTCGAATATCAAAAACTTGAAATTAAAATTAATTATTTATAACATCATTGGAAATCTTAATTACGTTTACAAAAAAAAAAATTATTCCATAGATAACATATATTAGCTAGTCCTAGACACATATCGGTCCGTACTATGTAAATAATATTGATTTTAACTATTGAAAATTGTAGAAATTAAATACAAAGTTCTTATGTGATGTTCCGCCACTGGATCATGATAACCCAGAACGTTAAATTATATGTACGGTTATTTATATTATAATATCAAGTCAAGAAAAAATAATATACGATAAGAAAAATATGTGCTTACATTTTCTGTTCTGTCTTTGGGAAATAACACGTAAAGTATAGCAGTTGCTCTGAAATTGGTTATTTAGAAGACAAATGTAAAGAAAATCAGATATGGTATTTAATTTAACGTACTTGTTTTGATTTATATACTTTTGTAGGTTTATTGGAATAAAATATGCTTTAAATAAGGAGCAGATCTTCAAGAAAATTGATATATGAGTTGTAATCATTAAAAGTCACGAGCACTGGCTGGGGCATTTACAACTTATATTTGAAGTTTATTTATTAAATATATTTTTCAAAAATCAAAAGTCTTTTTTTTAATAATCAACAGCAAGAAGTGGGGAAATATATTTATATAGGGAAGGGAGTACAATAAATAAAACAAAATAACCAACATCAAAAAATAAAAGTATTAAGACGTCGGTGAAGATAGCAGCGGATTCGATAGCAGTCGATTCGGACTAGTGTTGTAAATCAAAACTAATTCGGTGTTAAATCGAAATTCAAATTACATGGCTAATCGGAACATTTAAGCAAATATTTAAGTAATAATAGACTGTAGAAGTATTAAGTAACCTAAATATTATTATATAATGAATAAATTAACCAATTAGTGTCTTATATTGCTGTTTTAATATAGGAAAATAAAACGCAAACGAACATCTAAATAATCATAACTTTTTGATATTATTTTTTTATAAATAGGTTAACTAATATGTCTCTTAGGTAATTACAAAATTTCAGCCGTCACAAATTCTTATTTTCTACAAAAAGTGCAATTTAGTGAAACTATATACAGCTCTGTTTCATATCTGTGCGGCAAGTCATAAGAAGCTTAAAAATCTAAAACAAATTATCATTTAATGAAATTATTTGTTTATAAATAGTTTAACTAATATGTCTCTTAGGTAGTTACAAAATTTCAGCCATCACAAATTCTTATTTTCTTCAAAAAGTGCAATTTAGTGAAACTATATACAGCTCTGTTTCATATCTGTGCGGCAAGTCATAAGAAGCTTAAAAATCTAAAACAAATTATCATTTAATGAAATTATTTGTTTATAAATAGTTTAACTAATATGTCTCTTAGGTAGTTACAAAATTTCAGCCATCACAAATTCTTATTTTCTTCAAAAAGTGCAATTTAGTGAAACTATATACAGCTCTGTTTCATATTTGTATTGGCAACTTATAAGATGTCAAATTCAAAGATAACCTAAAAATTCAGTACGTTTATAAAATCTGGCAGTCGATTCAGTGACAGCTCTGTTCCATATCTGTGCGGCAACATATAAGATATTTAAAAATCGTAAAAACCTCATTATGTAATAAAATTATTTTTCTATAAATAGCAATTGCAATTTATATAAAATTAAATTTGCAATAATATTGCAATTTAGTAAATTCCTATACAATGACAGCTCGGTTTCATATTTGTATAGGCAACTTATAAGATGTAAAATTCAAAGATAACCCAAAAATTCAGTACGTCTTTAAAATCTGGCAGTCGATTCAGTGAGCGCTCTGTTCCATATCTGTGCGGCAACTATAAGATATTTAAAAATCGTAAAAACCTCATTATGTAATGAAAGTATTTGAATGAAGATAGTTTTAATTATTTAATAAGACTCTCTTGTCTCTTGCATTGACCTGTTCATATTGACAAATGAAAACGATAATACAGTCGTTGCTAGAAAACATATTAAATTTTACTTTAAGAAATTGATTAAATAAATATGTCTGTTAAATAGTAACACAATTTTACTTTTTTATTTACTTTAAAAATTATAATTTATTGAAACTAATTACCATGACAGCTCGATTACTAATTAAACAGCTATCTTTTATTTAATTCTAGTTCATTCTTAGTATAGTCAGTGGTTGATTTTAGTACATTGTTTAAATATGTTGTGCAATTATTTTATGTACTTTAAGCATCCCATTTATATTCCAATGTGATTGATCGGGTTTATTGTTTTTCTTGTAGAATCTGTAAATAGGGAATGTATACCATATATGAGTCTGTGTATTTATTTATTTATATAAGTATGTACTTAAGTATAAACTTCATGTTCTTACTGCTCAAACAAGTGTCCATTCGCTTTATTATTTTGTAAAAATAATTCCCGTATATCTAGGACATGAATATAAGGATCTGAAATTATATTCTGGTTAAATAAATAAAAAGAAAATTTTGATGAAATTAGTAAAGTAACTTACGGCTTTTTGACAATGATAAAATTCTTTCGTTGTATTTGTCTAAGGTTTTTATTTTTTTAGGGTCATTTTCCCATATTGGCGGTTACCTTATGAATTAAACGCGGCCGATGATTGGGGTAAATTTGTTTAACAAATTGAATAAATTCACTTATTCTATGGGTAATATTAAATTGGGTATGGTTACATGTTAAAAATTGAAATATAGGAAGTGTTTTTTTATTGTAATCCATTACAACAGAATATAAATAGAATTGTTTCTCAAATAACTTCGTTTTATTTATTAACGAACCAGTGGCGTCTGCGTGTACTGAAACTGGCCCACGCATATTAACTAATAATTTAACCTGCTGCTCTGAACAAAAATGTATACAATATTTATCAAATGTATCTACATAAATACCTTGCGGCAAGACGTTACAATTTCCGTCTGAATTCCAAACAGAATCAGATAATTTACTATATTTGTGAATATGTAATAAGACATCTTTATCTAAATCTATATCGGATTTCAGTTCACTTGCGACTTTACGAATGGTCGCTAAGTTCTGATTTTTGGTATAATTACCAGAGAGCAATGAAGATTTTGGGGTCTGGCATATTTCATTAAGATGCACTATCTTTGGATTATCAATTTTTAATAGCTGTTTAATTCTAGTGCGTTCTTCATTACGGATTTGTCTCCTTTGACATTCATTTACTTGATGATAAAATGTTCCGATTTGTGTTACGTGAACACCGACGTTTGAATAATTACAGGGTTTGTCAATAATATCAAAATAGTATGCTGCACATGATTGAAATTTGCATACCGCTTTTCCATGAAAAAAATGACAATTAATTTTTCGTTTTCCAGATTTTAATTTCCCATAGGTAAATTTAAGAACACAACGGCTATTAAATTTTGAAAATTCACGAGCAAAAATACTGGTCCAGCCAGTAGATAATCTGAGAGTAGGAATAGTTTCCCTATAAACATATAATTTGTTCCAAATTTCAATGGAGATGTAAAAAACAAATTGGGAAGGAGGTATGGTATCCATGTTAGTTGTTACGTGATAAATTATGTTGTTATCAATTACATTTTTCAGATCTAGTGATTTATTTATGTTGGTAACATTATCTAAAAACGGTTCAAGAGAATTTATTGTCGTGATTGGAGATTTTAATAAAATATTATCTGTAGAAATCACATTAAAATTAGGGTTCTCAGAATGTGAAGAACTTGTAATAATATTTGTATTCGTATTAATTTCCATTTTCCATTATTTTTATTTATTTACCAAACGCAACTAAAAATGAACGTCAACGCTCAATGAGATTATACTGGAGACTGTGTAGGTACTCGACCCTTTTGTTCGAGACATTCTTCAAAACCCTAATTTATTTGATTTACCAACATATCTTTGGAACATTTTTGTTTCATAAAAATACTACTTGAAATTTTAAAAAATAGCAAAAGTAAGAGTTTTGTTAGTGTCGCATGTTAATGTCGCTAATCGTCGCTAGTCCGTACGTTAAAAGTACAACACATTTAGTACACTCATGTCTAAATAATGACAACTTATGAATGAAAATATATAAATGTTGGATGTCGCATGTTAATGTCACACCAATCTGTACCAATCATTAAACTGCAAGGGTCAATTTCGATAGTTATATACATTATAGTAAAATAAGTAACACGAATGCTTAAATTAAATAGCGCAAAAGACCTCATGCCCCAGATACCAGAAGGACGACCATATTTAATAAATAAGCTCATTATAAAATATCGAGTAGACGGAGATAGCATCAAATAGAGAAAAAAGTTTAACAAACTGCAGCACCAATACCTAATGTTTTTAATCAATTTCTATTTTTCACTCATTCTTTAAAGTATAACAACATTTACCTTATTTTAAAATATTTTGATTATTACCATGTCTGTGCGTTTTTCAGTTGGGTTGAGTAAGTTTTTCAAAATTAATGATAACCCGGAAGGGGAAGATCATACACAATTAAACAAAAATAAATTGTTGAACGCTGAATGTAAAATTTGTGCAACAAAATTTTTCATAAATATACAATACTCAAGACGAAATTTGTACTACCATTTGCAAGTAAGTTAAACTTTATTTAAATTTGAGATACCTAATGAAATATATTTTTAACAAACAAACTTGTCAACAAGCAAATCGAAAGCGAAACCATTGGCACAATTCAAACATGTGCCAATATATGTATACGTTATAAAATATAAATACAAAGATTTAATTTTGAAAACAAAAAGGTAATTAATTTCAAAAAGGTTGCATAACGGCCAAAAAAGTAGGTTATTTATAATTTAATTAAAAAAATATTGAAAAATATAAATAGCATTTAATTATATTTTAGAGAAAGCATCCAAAAACTATAAATAAATTAAAGGATCTGGAAATTGAAAGCAAACTAATGCAGTCTGACGCTCTTAATAGTAATAATGTTCTCGTAAGTATAACTACAAAACTTCTAAGTAATGGAATGTATGTATTGTAATTGTGTGTAATTGGATGCCGTAAAGTAACAACATTTATTTTAAATTTCCAAGTATTCTACATGGACTCTTTATGGAGACTCTTTTCTGGTAAGATATGCCAAAAAGATTTTATTTAAAAAAGAAATAGAATTTAACCACGTAGAATTCGCAAAAAGTGGTAGAAAATCAGTGAATTTAATGGATGATATCAAAAGAAAAAAGGGTAATCCCTTACTGACACAAAATGCCATCATAATGATCGGAATAAATGACATTATGAAAGTAAGCATAAAACATTATATTAAGTAACCTTAAATATAGCTATATGTATAACAATATAAAATACGACCAAATTTGCTTTCAGGAAAAACACTATCAAGCATTTACTTACAATATTACAAGTATTGCAAAGATACTAAGCGAAACTTCATCTAGAGCTATATGGTTAACTTTGCCCACTCCGCCAATATGGGAAAATGACCCTAAAAAAATAAAAACCTTAGACAAATACAACGAAAGAATTTTATCATTGTCAAAAAGCCGTAAGTTACTTTACTAATTTCATCAAAATTTTCTTTTTATTTATTTAACCAGAATATAATTTCAGATCCTTATATTCATGTCCTAGATATACGGGAATTATTTTTACAAAATAATAAAGTGAATGGACACTTGTTTGAGCAGTAAGAACATGAAGTTTATACTTAAATACATACTTATATAAATAAATAAATACACAGACTCATATATGGTATACATTCCCTATTTACAGATTCTACAAGAAAAACAATAAACCCGATCAATCACATTGGAATATAAATGGGATGCTTAAAGTACATAAAATAATTGCACAGCATATTTAAACAATGTACTAAAATCAACCACTGACTATACTAAGAATGAACTAGAATTAAATAAAAGATAGCTGTTTAATTAGTAATCGAGCTGTCATGGTAATTAGTTTCAATAAATTATAATTTTTAAAGTAAATAAAAAAGTAAAATTGTGTTACTATTTAACAGACATATTTATTTAATCAATTTCTTAAAGTAAAATTTAATATGTTTTCTAGCAACGACTGTATTATCGTTTTCATTTGTCAATATGAACAGGTCAATGCAAGAGACAAGAGAGTCTTATTAAATAATTAAAACTATCTTATTTCAAATACTTTCATTACATAATGAGGTTTTTACGATTTTTAAATATCTTATACTTGCCGCACAGATATGGAACAGAGCGCTCACTGAATCGACTGCCAGATTTTAAAGACGTACTGAATTTTTGGGTTATCTTTGAATTTTACATCTTATAAGTTGCCTATACAAATATGAAACCGAGCTGTCATTGTATAGGAATTTACTAAATTGCAATATTATTGCAAATTTAATTTTATATAAATTGCAATTGCTATTTATAGAAAAATAATTTTATTACATAATGAGGTTTTTACGATTTTTAAATATCTTATATGTTGCCGCACAGATATGGAACAGAGCTGTCACTGAATCGACTGCCAGATTTTATAAACGTACTGAATTTTTAGGTTATCTTTGAATTTGACATCTTATAAGTTGCCAATACAAATATGAAACAGAGCTGTATATAGTTTCACTAAATTGCACTTTTTGAAGAAAATAAGAATTTGTGATGGCTGAAATTTTGTAACTACCTAAGAGACATATTAGTTAAACTATTTATAAACAAATAATTTCATTAAATGATAATTTGTTTTAGATTTTTAAGCTTCTTATGACTTGCCGCACAGATATGAAACAGAGCTGTATATAGTTTCACTAAATTGCACTTTTTGAAGAAAATAAGAATTTGTGATGGCTGAAATTTTGTAACTACCTAAGAGACATATTAGTTATACTATTTATAAACAAATAATTTCATTAAATGATAATTTGTTTTAGATTTTTAAGCTTCTTATGACTTGCCGCACAGATATGAAACAGAGCTGTATATAGTTTCACTAAATTGCACTTTTTGAAGAAAATAAGAATTTGTGATGGCTGAAATTTTGTAACTACCTAAGAGACATATTAGTTAAACTATTTATAAACAAATAATTTCATTAAATGATAATTTGTTTTAGATTTTTAAGCTTCTTATGACTTGCCGCACAGATATGAAACAGAGCTGTATATAGTTTCACTAAATTGCACTTTTTGTAGAAAATAAGAATTTGTGACGGCTGAAATTTTGTAATTACCTAAGAGACATATTAGTTAACCTATTTATAAAAAAATAATATCAAAAAGTTATGATTATTTAGATGTTCGTTTGCGTTTTATTTTCCTATATTAAAACAGCAATATAAGACACTAATTGGTTAATTTATTCATTATATAATAATATTTAGGTTACTTAATACTTCTACAGTCTATTATTACTTAAATATTTGCTTAAATGTTCCGATTAGCCATGTAATTTGAATTTCGATTTAACACCGAATTAGTTTTGATTTACAACACTAGTCCGAATCGACTGCTATCGAATCCGCTGCTATCTTCACCGACGTGTATTAAGATAAGAAATCTATAAAACTACTGCATTTCACTGCAGGGTTTTGTTGTAAAATAATATTCTCTTATTTTCTTGTTAAAAATATAAAATACAGAAATAAATGTAGTGGAAAATCATGTAACCAGAACATTTTTTATAGTGAAAAATATATGAAGGAAAAATTCTTAATTGTTTTTTCTTATATTTAATATACACTTTTGTTAGTTTCGTGAAATATTACAAGGATATTAAGTTACAAAGTGTGAAAGAAAATATTATAATATATTTTTACATGTATTTGTGCTTAGTAGAGAATAATGTCGCTTCTTTTCTGTATTGTGGTAAGTATTTAAATAAAATATTGAAATTCTAGTGTTCATGCAAGCTGCAAATAAAGCCGGACATATTCTGTAACTCAGTTCTGTCCACGCAACGTCATACAAGCAAATAAGGTCATTTCTCTGAAGTTTAGCATAGAGAAAGCATGTTTTTTAATTAGGAAAATGTCAAGTGATGAAGAGGATGTGATTATAGCATACGCTTTTATTAGAAGACGACGAATCAGACGTAGATTGTATTGGCTTCATCCATACATCGAAAAGAACATTAACCGCAGATTGTTTGTTGCTGCAAGAGAGCTATCAATCAGTATACCGAATGACTATTGTTCAATAATATGAACAAAATTGACTGCCGAAGAAGTCATTTATAAAAGAATATTACGTCTATGCGTCGTACAGTACGCTAGAGCTATGACATCTTGCAGCCCAGGTTGCAATCGTCTGCATGACGGTTGCTTGTTACTAAGCAATGGGCTTGTGTCCTAAGTCTTAATTTCTATAATAGAGTACTATATATTGATAAAGTGGGTTACTAGAACCTCAAATGTTCAATTATGTTTTAATAACTTCTTAAATGCTAAGAGATATTAACAATTAAAAAAGTCATTTTGTCTCTTAAATTATTAAAGGGATTCAACGTTGTACACATTCCAAGTGCATCACAATCCTTGTGTAAGATTGCCACCCTTACAGATCATAAATCTCTGCTATATGTATATTTATATATCAAAATATCAAATATTATTTACAGCTATTTCAAGGAACAATAAAATTTCAATATTATGTCTGCCTTAGTAGGGTTAAATAAAATAAAAACTTATTATTCTTCGATTTGACTTGATTATTTGACTACCAACAGCTACAAAACATTACCACAGCACTGATCTACTCAACAAATAACTGACGTTAAAATGCATTTCACGTCATACAAATATGGCAGACCATTTCTAGCGCTAAAACTACAATTCAAACTTTTAATTGCTATATCTCGGTCAATATTTAGATATTTAATAAAATAGACACGCCAATACACATTTATTAACATCAATTTCAATCAGCAATTGAAAAATCGACCACTAAAAAATGAGGACACAAGCCTATTGCGACGTTGCAGCTCCGTGGACAGAGAGAGCCTCCTTTGTTTAAATGCTAGCTACAAGAAAGTGTACAACAAGCGGTAAATGACGAAAGCGAACGTATGAAGTTACGTAAGTTGTTCCGGTAGAAACACTTTATTTTGTATTTTTAGTTAAGTATAGGCTAAGGGATCCTAATAGATATGTGTTCTACATGTTGTAATTAAGAATATCATTATTATTCACAGCAGTCATTGGAGATCATGGACAATATCATCTACCATTTAATTAAAGGATTAAAACCCTATTAAATTACAAGTCTGCCTCTGTTTCAGCTTCCATGAAACCATAGCCATGTATTAGATCATAATTAAACAGTTGCTAAATCTTCTTTTAGGGTTTACCTAAATTAAAGGTCACTCGTGTTTTGCATAAATAAATGACTTGAACTAATTGAGTTATATCACCGTATATACGAGTTTTAAATGACCAGAGAGAGTTGGATGGGTTAAAAATAAATAGGATGATGCTGTATAGAGATGGATGGACCAAAATAGCTCGGCGTTAGATATCGAAGTATCAAAATGTAAAAAGAGATGCATCGGCCGGGAATCGAACCCGGGCCGCCCGCGTGGCAGGCGAGCATTCTACCACTGAACCACCGATGCTTATATTAAGATCTGAACCAAATATGTGGTCCAGATGCTGCCTGCCTTATCTTCTCTTGCTAATATATAATCAAATATCATAGATTACATTTTATTAGGAATAACCGTTCGGGCCCTGTATCACAATAAGTTGGGGGCCCAAATGATGGGTAAAAATTGTTCACAAAAGGAACAAAAACGCTCGCATTGAATTAAAATAATTATATATTGATTATAAGTTATTACTTACAATTAATACTACTAGGAACTAACCTAGCCAAACAAATCAAATATATGTACACAGTTTTTGCCTTTTATTCGGCGAACTTATTTATTAAATCATTCAAGTCTGATAGGCTTTCCTGACCCATAGACGTCCTTAGATAATTTTTTATCAGCTGTAATTTCGAAAAACTTCTTTCAGCTATTGCAGTTGACACCGGAACGGTCAAGAATAGAAAGCATGCTGCTATTACATCCGGATAACTGGATATAAGGCTATTGAATTTTATCAGCAATAATTCCATGAGTTCCTTAATGGAATAAATTTTATGAATTTCAGATTTTAAGCATGTTTTCAAAGCAATGAATTGTTCATAAATGTCAACACACATATCTTTACTGTATTTAGCTCATCAAAAAAACGCTTCGTTATCTTCTTTCTTTTATTTTTGAAAACAGTTTTTACTCCCCACTCTTTTGCTAGATCTCTGGACTCCTTTACGCAAACCATGGAATGAATTTTGATTTCTTATTTCACTCAGTCAATTCAAAAGATTACTTAGTAAAATGCTAGCTTTCTGTAAGTCATTAATTTCATGCTGTAGAGCTTTAGAAACAGGATTAATGATTTCAAATAGTGAAGAAAAAAAACGAATATTTGCTCACACACGTTTGGGGCCCCTATAGCCCGGGGGCCAGCTCCGCCACTGCTAACTGTGAAAAATTTGGTAAGGCTCTAAAATACTGCGAATTAAAAACTGATCAGAATAGCTCAAATGTTAGAGCTGCACGTACTACGTTTTTTGCATGACTAGTTTTTACATGAAATAATTACTTTATGTTACATATATACGTCTACGATTTTACTTAGGAAAGACAATTACTAAATATTTACGCTGTGTAAAGAAAATTGAATTAAATCTTCAATAATTCGGTGTACTCATTCAACTAGAACACCGCAAAGATATTTATAGAACTCGTAAACAAAGTAGTCGGTTTAGGGAGAAGAAAGACTTCCCCCTTCATGTTCCTGTTCCTCAAATCTCGTTGCACTTGTACTAGACTTAGACTTAGAGTTAGACATGATAGAAATTGTTTTGCAGTTTGGCTGAGCAAACAGTAAACATAAAATATCCTGAGGGTACACACCTGCGTTGACGGGAAGATTTTTGAAACAAAACTTACACAGGTAATGTTTATGTTTGTGACGCTGACATGATCTATATGAAAATGAAGTAAATAAATATTTTTAAAAGAAACTCACCAAAATAATTAACTTCTTTGATATATTCAAACAGCCGATTACAGCAGAGATCTGTAACAAATTAAGAAATTATTAATACAGTTGAAATATTATTTTCTATAAAATTGAAAACATGAGAGAAATATATTTAAAAAAAGTTTTAAAACTTTCTTATTAGAATTTTATCTTATTTAACTAGCGTTTATCCCCGTCGCAAAGCGATGTATGTCTTTTGTTTCAATTCCATTTTTGAATTGAAATGTTTGTATAGTTCAATACTAATTTTATATATAACAACAATTAATTTTTCATATAAACTGACTAAAAAAATAAAAATCTTTTCAACAAAATATAAAATATCAAAGTTATCTCATATACAAAATTTTAACTTTCCAGCACAATTACTTAAAATTAAATTATCTATACAATTTTAAATCGTCTTCTTTGGTTTTTCTTTGTGTTTTTCAATTTTACCTAAACATTTGCTGCATCTTCTTATAGTTAGTTTCATGGTTTAATGTTTAGTATCTCGTAATTTTGTACATATATATAATGTAATATGCAAATTTGTTTGAGTGCAAGACAAAGTGTTGTGTTACATTTAGAGCTTCTTGTTCTCTGGCATCAGAAATGCACTTAGAGTAAAACAGAGCGGTTCCTAAACTGTGATGATAGAACACTACCTGAGTAGATATACATACATAGATAGATGTTAAGCAATATATAAATTTTAACTGTCAGTACAACCTTCGATTTTATCCAAAACTCTACCAAATTCAACACAATAATTATACATATAATAGTCAGATAGTGAAGAACTATGATTTTGAGAATCACAAAGTGTTGTTATAGGTTAGCTTGTACACAATATAGTCTAGTACTTACACAGTATAAGTGAGAGACGTCGGAAAGTTTCCAAAGACCACGCAAGGCCACCTAACCTAATAATGAACACATTTTCTGCTAAATATAGAAAATATATAAAGTGTAATAATGGCCTAGAAGAAAAAAGAACAAAGTTTTTGAAGCTACATTGAATTAAGCAACTAGACGACCACTTACTAAAGTCTGTCTCTTGGGTAAAGACATGTACGAATCTAATGTTCTTATCATAGGAGTTATGGTAAGATGATCAAAGAAGATGACAAAAATATAGTAGTTTCAATATCAAAGGGAAATGCCGAGGTTCCAAGGTGCGAGTTTGACTGGAGAGTTACTGCAGTATAGCTACTCGCACCGAGTGACCGTATTATGCGAGTTAGGCGCATACGACGCGACTGGTTGCAAACCTTAGCCCGAATCTACCCGAAGCGAATGTGATTACAACTGTTGTTAGTGATATGAGATATGAGATAAAACACGAGAAAGGCACACGAGTCGGCTGATTGCTAACTAAACGAACAGCCATGTATCGTGACTCTAAAGAATTTTTAACAATAGCAGAACAGAGGATTCTATTGTGTTGTATTTGATTGTATGTATGTAAATAAATACGTTTCGTAAGCATCTCTGTTGATGATGTCATCATGAAACCAACAGTGCACTGCGACCGAGAAATCTAGTCGCTGAATATATGCTCAAAACCAGTTTAAAATGTGTTTAGTTACGTTCGTGCCGTGTATTTTACCTCACTCGTAAACCTTTTCGTTCTTTTACTAACAACACAGTTGTAATGACATTCGGTTCAGGCTGATTCGGGGCTAAGGTTTGCAACCAGCCGCATCGTGTTCTGAGGGCCTTACTGTCATGTGCGATTGGGTGAGTAGCTCGTATGCGAGTTGTTACTCGCCTATATTATAACAGCTAATTATAAGCTGTCTACTGTTAGGTCAGTAGCTCGCACCATTGAACCATACAACGGACGACACAATGGAAAAGCGATGTTTATAATAGCAAAGCATATATAAGAGAGAATAGAATATAAAATCTTCAATTCAACTTTTTTTAAACATGATTAATTCCTTCTCTCGTAGATTGAACTATACCATTCTTCTCTGAATATTGTGTTTTCAAAAAACTGAAGAATTGGTAGGAACAAAGGATGCATTTGCTCCTCTTGTTGTGACAAATTTATACTAGATATAATGCAATCTGTGTATATGCTTATATACTTTGTAGATAAACTAATACATAAATAAACTACAATTCCTAACACAGAAAATTACGAGTATAATATATTTGGCAAAAGAAATTAAAAAAAAACTACTGCAGTATTTTAATCTAGATCGATGTCTTTTTTCAAATAAACAGTTTACTTGTTTTACTCTATTCCAGTTCGTTACATAATCCTTAATATATCCTGCTCGGTAATCCTGTCAGGACCAAAGCGTCGTCCAACGCATTGTACATTTATACATATTTGGATGAACAAAAGTAAACATGTTACTTTATATATGAAATTCAATAGTAGAATTTCTTTTTCAGATCATAATTTTATTTTTAGAACAAACTCATATAGTAGTTAGTAGTAGTCACTCGATATGGTTTAGTTTAGCATCTATTTTAAAAATCAAATATATACGATTATTATACATATTATATTATCAAAAGCGTCAGATAAATATGTTCCTGAGTTTAAATTACAAACAATAAATTGTAAATTGATCTCTTTGAGTATATCATCAGGTTTTTTATGAATAAAGATTTATTTAAAGCTCTGTGATGTTTTAAAATAATATTTATATTAAAACAAACGTGTATATAATGTAGGAGTAGTGTCTAATGCAGCACAAGCTGAAATGTTTCTGGTGTGCTATTATTAGATATTAATTGATATGGAAAGTAAAACTTTAAAGATATGTAGAGAGAGCTGGAATAAGTATTTTATAATGTTAAGGATATTCGACACTGTGAATGGATTTAATGATTAATTTCAATTTGTTGTTACTTATTTACGTCCAGCAATGGTTTTGATATATAGCTTCATTCATCGTTAAATAATTGGGATACTCTTGAGACTCAAATGTTAATATTCTTAACAAGTTTTTGTGACTTTATTGTTTTCTTTCTGATAACCATAGTTTCGACCACATTTCATGCGGTGTACTTCGACGATTTTGACTATTACTAACGAGCAAGAGTTGTGTCAATGCAATCGATAAAACTGAGACTATTAACAGGTTTACCGTTGAGTGTAGAGCTTCGGTATATCTGACAAGTATACCTGCTCAGATAAACCTGTCAGGTAAATAGTCTTTATATTTGTTAAGAAAAAGTACTGTTTCAAATCTCAATTATTATAAATGAAATTAGACGGATAATGTAATAAAATAAATAAGAGTGAGATGAGACAAACTTAGATACCTGTAGAAATTGACGTCACGTTCCTATTTGATACAAGTATTATTAGATTTGTGTTACAGAACTGCAATTGCATGTAAATACGATGTAAAATGTTTGTGCTACTGCTACAATGTATTCCTCCCCGTTCCCCGACCCCTGGCATGGTGAAATGATACGGTTTACCTACTTGTTTGTTGGTTGTTGTCGAAAGTTAAGTCTCCTGGGTTTAATTTGTGTTTGTAGTTGATGGAGTGTTGACAGGGCAGGAGACTATTTAAATATAGAAACTATTTTATGTAAATAATTGTCACGAATTTGTATTGGGTGAATAACGGAGTGAGGGGTGTGGGAGGTATTTCATGGAAATGTGCTTTGTTTATATTAGAATAATTGACGACAATACGTAAAGGTATATATTTAATACGTCATCAATATCTTTATAAACAATTTACAGATCCCACTTCCAAAATGTTCTGTAGGGTGTAGTTATTGAAACGCATGGTTGATAATAGTACTATATGACCCTGATTACTAATCAATCATAGTCGACATTTCGATCACCGATATAATGATTAAATACACTCCATTACAAGCAATATTACATAAACATATGGCTAATACTCGTGATTTTAAAAGCATATTGCATTTCTTCTTTTGTAATATTTATGCCCTTTTTACGCATCTGTTTATATTTATTTACGGATGATTGCACATGCATTGAAAAGGGAATATGAAAGGTTACCGAAATTAAGTATATTGTAGATTATTCAAATTAAACCAAGTTAGATTAGAAAAATGTCTTAAGCAAATTCCTAATTCTTACAACAGTGTTATTTTATATATGTTATACAGGGTGTTTGGTAGCAAGGTGCAAAGCCTTAAGGGGATGATAGTTGAGACCATTTAAAACACTTTGAGCCCGTAGCCCAATTTAAGTTGGTATGATAATTGTTTTATTTTTTAGCGTTTGTCAGATGTGTACCTAAACTAATAAACCAAGTTCCAAGCATCTGTCGTAAAAAATTTTAAAGCTAAAAAAATGTTGCGTAGTTTATGGCATTTAGAACAAGAAATAAAATAGCCTCGATCGTTCAAACCTTTTTATTTTTATAATAAAAATAATAATATAAAAGTATAATTTTCGCCGCGAAAAAATTATGATATTTTCCTACATAATATTTAACCTAAACACTTAAGTAAATGCATAATTTTTCGAAATGTCAATTAGGTATTTTGTGTAAACGCACTGCACGTCCACTGACAACAGGTTGTAAATAAAGTTATAAACTAATCTTGCAATTTCGTTCAATGTGTTAGAGTGAGACAGATATACAAATAGGGGGTGGACGTTGGAATGGGACTACTCAACTTGTCACCTTGGCTGTCTGAATGCAGTTGACAACTAATCCAACAATACTAAAACAAACTTTACAACCGTTTATAATGAAAAATGTTTTTATCATAAAAAAAAAACACTGAAAACATATAATATTACAATCATAAGAATAGTTTTGTGACTTATAAAATGTTTCAGAAAACTTTGTTCACAAAACTTTATCATTCATTCGAAAGTAAACCTTTTTATATAATATTATAATATCCTACTTATAAAATAAACGTCACAATCGAAAATATCAGCAGAATCAAGTAAAAGTTATATAGAGATAAGTAAATAAAGTTTAGAAAGTTTTGAAACAAATGTGAGAAAAGTTGAAATCTGTTCACGTTGCAATTTGATTGAGAGAGAGGGAAGAGTGGGAGAGGAATTTGTATGTAATCTAATTGCGAATTTAAAATTGGTAGTGCGTGTACGTTTATATGATTCCATGTATTACAAAATTGTCCTCCACCTTGAAATAGTCCAAGATCGCTACTGAATTATATTGCAAAAAAGTTCTCTAAATGAAATTGTACAATTTTATAATGGAACCATGTAAAACATTTGATTGTTGGTCATAAAAGCAAATAGTAATAACAAAGTAACGATTACGTGAAACAAAGTATCACAATAATAATCATATTTAAATATCTAATAACATAAAATGAAAAGAAAACTTTTTATTAGAAATGTTACGATAGTTAAGTTGACAATAGCAAAAGTTAAATTCAAAAAACAAACTTTAATGTGTAATCATATTTAATTTAGATTTAAACTTATCTTAGTCAGGTGTATTATTTACAGGTGAAGTCTAATAGAGTAGGAGATGAAGTAAAGTTAAGATAGAAAAATATTAGAAGAAAAATTTTCTGATTTTTTAAAATCTGTGATTAGAATGGGCTTGTGTCCTATGTCCCAATTTCTATAAAAGTGTACTATATAAGGGATTCAACGTTGTAGACATTCCAAATGCATGTGACATCAAAACCGTTGCCAACCTTACAGCTCATAAATCTCTGCTATATGTATTTATATATGAAAATATCAAATATTACTTACAGCTACTTCAAGAAACAATAAAATTTCAATATTATGTCTGCCGTAAGAGGGTTAAATAAAATAAAAACTTATTATTCTTGACTTGACTTGATTAATTCGACTACCAATAGCTACAAAACGTTACCACAGCACTGACCTATTCAACAAATAACTGACGTTAAAATGCATTCACGTCATACAAATATGGCCGACCATTTCTAGCGCTAAAACTACAATACAAATTTTTAATTGCTATATCTCCGTCAAGATTTAGATATTTAATAAATTAGACACTCCAATACATATTTATTAACTTATTACTAATTAGTAAAGTAAAAAAGAAATATAATTTCTTCACTATAAATAAAATTATCATTCTGTAAATATAAGATATTTGTAGTGCCTCGAATTTAGCCCAAATACCAAGAATTATCTTTTAAGTTTTAGAACACAAATTTACAGTTCAGTGGCCAGGAACAATTTGTAAATAAATATTTAAATCTAGTTCACATTGATAAAACCATCCCATATGTTTTAAGGATATACAAAGGAAATACTTGTGCTCACAGGATAAATGTTCAAGTAGTTTTTATTACGGGAGCAAAAGGGAAGTCATCCGGGAACTGGATTGGGATAAAAAAGGGAACAAAAATGAAACGTGTTCTTAAACCATATTCCAATAAACGAATATAGAATTCTTCTTTGTAAATGTGGACGTGAAGCAAAACATGTAGCGAACTTGGGAAGAATTCAAAATTTATTTGTTTTTATGATCTAGGTATTAAGTTTCTCTCAGTTTCGGTGTAAATATAACAGCTAAATTAATACACAGTATTCATTACAAACTTTGTGACGTCACATTTAATATTTGACTTCCTAAAAAAAGAGAGATACAAAATAAAACAATAATGACTCTTTTTGAAGATTTAACGCATCTAGAGTTAGTTTTAGATATAATTAAATTAGAGTTAGATTTTCTAAAAAGCGATAGATACATGTCTAACGTTAGGCCTGTCTCAGTATGGGACCGTATTTAAGCGAATTTCTGCCGGACGTATACGGACTACTACGCTTTACCTATCCGAACCATGTAAATGTAATGAGATCGCTCTGGAGCTCTCAGACTGCACGCTACAAAGCAGTCCGAATACGGGCGGCACTACCTCGCACATTAGAAGCGTATAAAGGCGAATTTTATCCAAGCGTTACCACTACTACAACGATACCCTATATGAACCTTTGTAAATGCAAAAAGCCGCGTCAGACTGGAGGGGATACCTAAGATCGCCTTTTGTTACGCTGCAATACGCGGTCAAATGAAATCTATCGGCGACATGGGTATGTTCTGCATGCAATTTATGTTTGTATTTCAGTTAATCATGGGCACGGATGCCCATACCAATAGGATGGAACTAAATTTAAATTCACGCCCACCAGAACTCAGATATATAATAAATGCTAAAGTCCCTTTAATACCAGTAGTGTATCGATAAAAATTAAAGTTAAAGTTTGCTCTCATGATAAATTATATAAGTGTTAAAGAACTCCAATACACCCTCTAATACACGACTACAGACATCTGTGCCACACATAGGCGGTTTGCTTTGTAGCTCATTCAAACCGCCGATTTACGTCCGAATACGCCGTCGCTTAAATACGGTCCCATACTGAGACAGGCCTTAGCCACTATTATCGTGAAAGTCAACGTCCAGGTACGTGCATCCGGAACCTCCTCACCCTACTTCCAGCACCACCTCTTGACGAATCGTGTTCGGGTATACGTGTCAGAACTTTGAAAAATATTTTCAAACTTTATTATTGGCTACGACTTACAACGCTTCAACGAACTAAAAAAAACTCTTCTTTTTACTATCATTCAATTTAAACTGTATCTAAACTATTTAATACTTTTGTTATCATTCTCACCTACTAAGTTTTAGTTTTATGTTTTAACCTTAAATGTAAGTTTCAGCTTGTGAAATCATGCGTCGTTTTGTCAGTAATATACTTAATTTAATGATAATTACTACCTTTATTTATTATAAATTATTATAAGTGTAAGCGAGTAGTAGAATCCATACTATCAACTACTGCTGCCACCAATTGAGTGTTAATTTAACGAGATTATATATTCAGTAAAGGCGAAACATTACTTCATGGTTATATAGTTAGATATAGATGGCAACAGTGTATTAAAATGACAATCGATTTGCAACTTTGTACTAGCACTCCATGTTTTCAAATATAAAAACGTTACTTAAACTTACATTTAAGGTAAAAACACGAAAGTAAAATAGTCTAAGAACAAAATAAGAAATTCAGACTGAATTCGGAAAATTGACGGGAAAACAAGTTAACAAACTTTTATGACTAAATCAGGTGAGAAGGGTAACAATTTTGAAGATCAGAATAATGTTGTATACGCAAATTGTAAAAAAGTAAGTCCTCTATCACATTATTATCTTAGGATATATTTAACATCGATTTTAGTAGCCATTTTTTCAAGATGAAGATCTAAATTAAGGCTGGTAAACAAATTATACGGAATTTGCACATCAAATTAGTCAGATAAGTTTTTACCAACACTAAAAAAACTCAGTAGTTTCGGTTGGTGGTTTTTACATAATTTTATTTAATGATATTTAAAAAATCTAACCTAAAAACATGGACACAATTATTATTTTCTAGGTTACTTTTATGTTAAAAATAATTATGATGGATTATAAAATAATGACTAGTATATTAATTGTACCTAAATTAATAGCTGAGGAATTTAATGTAGTACGGTTGGGTTAAAATTATACAATGATAAACAACTGGTATATAAATATAAGCGAAAATTACGAAAAAAAAAAAAAACTAAAAACACGTGTTCCGGTTTAAAATCAAGATGTAGACATGGATATGTAAATGTAAGCGTTGTATTAGAATATTAGATGATCGATGTTTTTTATTGTAAAAGTACGAGGCGTGTTTTTTAAGTAAGTACCGTTTTGGAATTAAAAAAAGACGTGCAAAGATATCGCAATAATTTTATTTTTACATGAAAGCCTGTACCTTAATCTACTTTTCTACAGCCATTACAGTCTGATTCTTCATTGTATACGTTGTTTACTGAGTGTTTAAGATGCCTCCGACAATCGTGTGTCCCGCCGATTGTGAAGTACGGGCTGTTATACGATTTCTTAGTTCTAAAGGCGTAAAACCGATCGATATTCATCGTGAGATCTGTGAAGTTTACGGACAAAACATTATGAGTGATGAAATGGTAAGGAAATGGGTGAGAGCATTTAAAGATGGCCGCACAAATGTGCATGATGAAAAAAGTCAAAACAGTTGTGATACAGTGGTTAACAAGTCAGGCGGCAGAATTTTATGAGGAGGGTATTCAAAAACTGGTGCCACGTTATGACAAGTGCCTCAATATTCACGGAAATTATGTAGAAAAGTAGATTAAGGTACAGGCTTTCATGTAAAAATAAAATTATTGCGATATCTTTGCACGTCTTTTTTTAATTCCAAAACGGTACTCACTTAAAAAACACGCCTCGTATATAAACTGTACTCATTTAGGGAACTAATAAATAACCGGACAACCTAGAAAATGTTTTTAAAATTAATATGGTAACATACACTGAGTATATTATAATATAAGCTATTTATTTTGATTGGAACATCAACGCAATGGATAGTAGTGTAGCTGCTTTGAATGTTACTAGTGTTATCATAACAGAATAAATACGAGGTTGAGCACGTACGCTGAAAGAGAGTAATTATACTACTATCACCTGTGTATAATGATGCCATGAGCTTGTGTGTATGTTTTGCTTATTTAATAAGTAAACAGTTGTTCTAAAATTGGAATGTTTAATAAGAGAAATTGATTTAGTTATAGGCTAGGTTGGTTAAGTCTATATTAAGACAATATGCTCAAATGATGTTTTATGATTATGAAATCGCGTAACATAGGTCACAAATTGTTAGATATTAGAAAAAATCGATATGTAATAGGTAACTTTGATTATGTTTGATAATCTTTAAATACAAAAAGTGTTTTAACGGGTATACAATTTCCAATATTTATTCAATAATCAGTTTAACAAATAATTATAGAAAAACATGTAAAATCGATAATATAATCTCATAAAATGGAACGTAACTCAATTGAATGATTAATTAAAAGTATTTTTAATTAATTTCAATGTATATTTTAAGCAACAATTAAAATTTTTAATTATAAATAAACCACTTAAATAAAAGTGTTTAATTCTGTGTGAAAATTCCATTGTCACGTTGACCTATATAATAAATTAACAGCATAAAAAAACACATTAAAATTCTTTGTAAAATAAATATTAATGGAATAATTACCTGAAAAAAAGAATAATAAAGCTAGAGGTTAATTTTGTTAATTATAGATCTAATAATATTACCTCGGATTAATTAAAAACTGTTTAAATATTTATTAGTTTTAAAAATCAATTTATTGGAAAATATTAGGGACATAAGATGGTCTCTTAACTTATAACTTAAATTTAAATTATTGTTATATATTCGTAATAATTTTTTAACACTGATATACCTGGTCATCATACTATTATTTATTACAAGAAAACAAAAACTCGAATAAATTCAATACGTACGATAATAAACAGTGATGCAGAATTTTGTTGACCGAGTCGAAATTTCGCGCATCAATAGAACATCTAAGTACTCCATTCTTTTGTTGTATCTCGGATAAAACCATTTTACAGGATCAGTAGCGATTTAAAGGTCGCAACTGAAAGCTTATTGTCGCAAAATTGATGATCTACCTAAAATGTAGCGCATTAACATCACATAAAAAGCTTATTTAAAGGTTTATTATCAAGGTAAGGTTTTTAAGAAAGAAATCAGTGATTTAGATCAATATGAATTTGAAGTGAAAGCAAAAGCAAAATGTTATTTTGAATAAGAATTAAGAAACCAGAAAGAACTCAGCAGTATATGTAACTGGCCATCTGTCTAATGTCCAATATTTCCACAGTACGCAGACTGAAAAAGAAGGTACCTCTGGACCTACTAGCCAAATAAACAGAATATAGCATTAAAATTGAGGGATGAGTCGATGAGCACATCCCGCGTAAGACATTTTATTTTGACATGCCTATCACTGAATGTCCTATAAGCAGGATAGATTGTAATAATCTTTAGTAATAAAAAAAAAAAATCTAACTTATTGACCTACAGAGGACAGGGTATATCGAATTCTACATTCCTCTCTCAAATATGTATAATCATGAAGCAGCACCTTTCTTTTTTAAAGTTTAATGGATTTTAAGATATCCTCTTTAGTTTTAAGAATATAATAGCTGTAAAAAGTATATAGAAACAAAGAAGCTCTTACAACCATTTAAGCACTGGTTCAAATGTGACCAAGCTTAGATATTTTTGTGCACAATTATAAAAGAATGTGTTCTACGATGCAAAAGCTAATTAGTACTGCCTTGACAATAACCAATAACAGATAATTTTTAATTAATAATAAATAAATACAAAAAAAAAATTGTGTTCAAAATTGAGAATTATTAAAATTTGCAGTGATGCAGCTATATACCTGTTAAAGAAGCAAACAAGTGTTAATTCACCCTCTCTTATTATATATCCAATAAAGCAATAATAAGCGACAACGCAGATGGTTATGATTGAATATTTTTTCCTGACATTATTTAAAGTCGTATCAAATTATTTTCTGTTTATTAGACCTCGTAAATTGTACTTTGAGCACCCCTGTTATACAGAAGCAACCCAGCTCATACTTTTACAATAAAACACATTACTGTTAATGTTTTTTATGAATAGATTTTCGTTAATAGAAGTCGTAAGTATTTTTAGTAATTGAGCCACTAGAAAACTCCAGAGAGTAGCTTTCTATACATCAATATTTAAAGCCTTCTTACGTTCGCGAAGCTATCCAGCTTTCCAGATTTGTATATAAAGTTCACACTAATGGATATTGAAAACTCACATACGAGTATATTATATCCGTTATACTTTTTTGTTAACTCCTTGAAAATTTAAAAGTTTTTCTCTGTCAAGGTGTGTTTTGGTTGTATATACTTAGCTAGTATTTATTAGGAAGGTTTTAGTTATTGATCAGAAGTGGGACTGGTCAGAATACAAGTACATAGTTGAGCTTTTACATATTTTAATGTGAGAGTAATTCATGTTACCCTTTTGGAACTTATTTTTTGTTTCAAAAACAGAGAAGTAGTGTTGGAAGGAAGAGGAGAAATTGGAGAACATTATGTGTAGTTGTCGGGAGAAGGAGTGAGGTGGATTAAGTCTAAATGAGATATTGCAACAGAAGAGTGAAGGAAGAGAGTGGGTGGCAAGCAGGGTAAACGGAGGAAGATAGATTTTTAGAGTAAATTAGATTAGCTTAGTTTAAAAGAAACGGAGATTGTAAAAAAGAAAGGAAAAGCAATTACAAAAACATACAAATAGCCAAAAAAAACTAAAAAATAAACAAATTTATACAATTTTAAAATAGGAAAGATGTCAAAACACGTGGAATATGTGAATAAAACAGGTAATTGAAAAATTCTAAACAAAGACATTGAATTTCCTATATATGCTAATTACAAAAATCGGAAATCTATTATAAGGATATTTATAATAGGTAAAGCTCACAACATGACATGCAATATATTGCTTACGTGTGTTAAACTAAACAATTGGAACTCCCGCATAGTTCCGCCCTTCTTGATTCAACGGTGCCCCTTCATTTCCTAACACGCAACTTATACAACATGTAATTTTGTTTAGATTTTTATTTTTCTATTCAACATTCAGAGCGTCCGCATTTCGTGTTCAAAGTTTGTTAACTTAATACACAATATTTACTTTAAATAATATTATTTTGACGTTCTTGAAATATAAATAAAAGGGTAAATAATTGAATGCCTGGCGGAAACTTTCTTAGAGGTTATATAGCATGGCATGTTAGTATAGACAGAGAGCATGTTTAAGGTTCCTTGGATTCCATGTTATGAGTATTTAAGGGATTAAGGAACCATGGAACAAATCGAGCACAAAACTACACTGTCTTTGCTGATAGCAACTTCTAATATTCCAGTCTGGAATCGAGTCCTTTTTATGACGTGCTAAGTAATATTAAAATAGTCACATCGTAAGTTTTAAATACATTAGAATACAGAACCATCTGACGGATGACACATGAAGCTACTTGAGACATAGAAACCATTCACATCCATTTGCAACTTTTTATTCAGACGAGTTTGTTCCGTTCTACTCCGTTTTGTTCAGTTCAGTTTTCATTTTGTGAGAAATGCTCGAGTATATCCACTTCTGCACTTAAAGTGTGCATACAATTTTTCTGTTTGTTCTTTATAGTGCTTTCTTTAAACGTTACTGATACTACAGAATAGAAATATGTTAGGATAACTGTAGAGCACATGGTATATAGGAGGAGCAGTCACAGTGAATTTCTGGGAACCGAATGCAAGAACTCAACAAAGATAAATAGCGCTGACTAGTTTGGATTGTATTAGTCAACAAAAAATATGCATTGGGAATTGTGCTGAGAATCATGAAGAAAAATATATGTGGTTACTGTGATCATAAATAGAGAGCAGTTGTTAGTCAGGACCGGATTAAACTATATATTGAGCCTTTCTATTTTTGATTTACTAAAAATCGTATTCTTTTTTATAAGTGGTTCTTTTCTTTAGGTACGAGTATAAAGCCAAATTGTGTTCATTTTAGTCACTAATATATAAACATTCAATTGATTTATATCCAGTTACAATTCAAAGCATTGGGCAAAGCTTCAGGCATTCTTAAGCGAAATGAACTAAAGGTAATGTAATCCTTTAGACTTGTCTACTAGCTTGAGGCCTTTGGGAAATAACTAAATTGTGATGGACTGTTGTTGATGACCACTATTTGAAGGTTGTATTATTTATTTCTTTATTGAATTATACATGATAATATATCTAGCGTCCAGTTCCGTAATGAGACATCTTCAAGGAAAACTTCGAGGGTATTATTATATTAATTGTGTGCCTTTCGGATTTACAATCTACATTACTACTAATACATTTCATAGAACTTTAACTTGAAATTAAACTTAAAACTAGTCTACACCTTTCTATTTCTAAAAGTACTTTCTGCTTCTTCTTCTCTTAACCCTTTATTTTCCCTAGTTCTCCTTCATCCTCACCTCTTGTCTTCTTTGTCTCCTCTCGACAATCCTTCTATTATATTTTCACTATACTTCTTCCCTTCTATCTTCATTTTCACTTCTCCCGCCTTTTACGTCTATCACTCTGTTTCTTTTGTCCGGCCATATTCAAATTATGATTTGGTTTAGTTGCTTTTATGAGGGAACACATTTGCAAATTAACTTTCAATTCAAATTTCAATATTTTGGAGATGTCTCATTAAAGAACAATCGATATGTCCAATTGTTTTTTAAACATTGATGAAGATATATTTAAAATTTGAATATCTATTTCGTCGGCTAATTTTTAGCCATATTTTTTAAATTCTATAGAGTAAGAAGTTATCGATTAACCTTGTTTACCACCTTTATAATATGAAAGTGTTGTTGCTGAAGACAACAATAAGTATAGTTCAAATTACGAGAGTTCGCCCGCGATTCATACTTAAAACAAGTTGTGGGGTATAAACTGCCGATATAACTAAAGAGTACTAACTCACTTATTTTTCTATAATGTATATAGAAACGAATAAGATAACATTCATTATCGTATTATAGATTTATACCGCTCTTATAACCTCTAGATATGGAGCTACTTAAAAATGTCTCCTCTCTTTTGTTATAAAAGATTCTAAATGACTGCTTCCACAATCGTTAAACGCGATATCTAAATAATCTAAGTAATTAATATATTTTAATTAGTTTTACGGCAAATAGAATTTTAAAAAAAATTGTTTAAAAGTAAGAAATAGTGATTAACATATTACAAATCTCCAATTCAATTCTATCCAGCATAAATTTATCTTTGTCTTTCATCTGGTGTTATATCTTTATTTAAATTCTATTTCTGGTATATTTGTTCAAGCTCCAACTGTTTTTTGTTGAAGTTGACGATAATATTTGTTAGAGCAATTTTTAATTGCTTATCGGGGGAATAGAGTAAATGCCCCGTTACCCCTTCCCCAGCTAACGTCCATGCATACATATATAGACACATATAATAGAATAAAATAATAGTTTAGTTTAGTTTCCCTCAAATGATAAATGTATTATCAGTCCATTCCATATCCATTTCAATGGAAGGGACAAATCCCTAAAGTGATTTGAAAATGATATCACTATGTATGTCTGTGTGTGTGTTAACCAATGAGGAAACGGATGCGGTGGCTGGAAGTTAAAGTTTTGGTCATTTCGATAATTTGTACATGGACATCAACCGTTACTGGAATGTAGTTAGATAACAGCTAAAGTTTAAACTTATCAAATTGTGTTTGGGTTTAGGATGGAGTTAAGGGTTAGGGTTAGTTAATAGATCATCTTGACTTATCGAACTAATAATAGTTACAAGTAGAACTAACTAAGTATAGATTTAATTGAATTAAGAATTGATGGAACTTACAAATTATAATATTTAGTAGCTACAAAAACACGACATCACTCTACTGCATACTTTAAACCAATACCTATTTTTAGAGATGTGCGCAAATGCTTTTCAAAAGTATTTAAATACAAAATACAAAATACGTATTTTAAAAATACTTTTGAGAAAATAGAATACTCTTTATGTTAGTAATACGAGTATAAATGTTATTTTTTTTAATAATTATGAGAATTCTTTTTGATAAAGATTTTTGTTTCAAAACGTTTTGAATCATTTTTGCTTCATAAAAATCATAGAATTGTGTCGCATGTTTATGTCGCACTAGTCTGTACGTTAAAAGTACAACACATTTAGTACACTCATGTCTAAATAATGTCAACTTATGAATGAAAATATATAAATGTTGAATGTCGCATGTGGGGGTAGTAGGAAAAATAATATAAATTTATGTTTATATATATTGGAATGTAGTGGAGTGATTGTCATGTAGTAAAACAAATAATGTACGAGAAAATATGATAAACAAATTTAGGTAAACGAAAATCAGATGTCTTATGGTGGGGGTAGTAGGAAGGATAATAAAATAATAGGCACATCTATCATTTTAAATTATTAATTATTATTAAGACAATTGTGCAGATACTTTTAGATCATAGATGGTGCTAATGTTGGTGGGGTTTTAAGTTTATATTCAAAAAATAATATTTACTGATTTAAGGATTTTATATTTTCTAAATAGGAAATAGTATACTCTTAAAAATTCTATACTCTTCAAAGATATTTAAATACAAAATAGAAAATAGGTATTTACTATTTTGTTTTTGCATTTTGAGTATATGTATTAGAAAAACGCACATCTCTGACTATTTCAGATTATATATAAAACCTTATCCCAATCATAAACACTGGTATTTCTAATTACGGTTCATTTTGTAAATGTTTTGGTAAACAAAGTGGAATTAAATCACAAAAGGAATCACATCATTATATGTGACAGAATGTAACCTAAAATTTTTAAACCTGAAATAAATCTGGATGATTTTTTGTTTTGAACCGATCACTATTTTCTAAGTACTGCTAAACTTTGTGAAATTTGTTTTTTCATCAACTCTCTTTTCTCGTGAAGCTTTTATACAAAACTGGCATATTTTCTAAAACGATAAGATGAATAAAATCACAAACGAAATATGTCAAAGTCTCAAAAAGTATTAATCTCAAATTGACCATGAAACATTGACATTTTCATATTAAATTTCTGTAAGTAAATATTTCACAAAGGTATATTACATAATATATAAATCTACAGTTAAAATAGACCGCCATCGCCAAAGGTATTGTATAGAGTTCTCTATTAAATTCCCTCGCTGGGTCGTTCCGTTAGTTCTCTCTTCCCTAGAGTTCCCTGGAGCTGGAAACTCAACTGTAAACCAACTCAACCCGTATTCAACTTTATTATTCTATTTTTTACACTTTTGAGCCGTGTTTGTGGTCCATACTTGCTGTTACTCCACAAGTTATACTATATCATATTAGGTTCCAACAAACTCTAGTTCTTTACATACAATAGTAAGGAACCATAGTGCCCACTATACCTTGGATAATGTATACGTATCGTTCTTTAGTACTTACAAAGTTACTTTCATATAAAACTTACTTTTTTTTATATAATATATACATATATATAATCTTTACATATAAAGCTTTCTATGAGAAGCATATGAGAGTTTTTTTTGGTTAGTCTGTATATATACCTTGCGGATTTCTATATACATAAAAGCTCTGATACAAGGAGCTTTACTAAAAAGTTGAAGAATAGTTTTGTTTGATATTTAATGTCGAAAGTTTGATTTATAGTCGTTAAAAGTAACAGACAATGTTTCAAATAGTTTAAATATTGAAATAACTATTGCCGTTTGGGATTTATAAGTTTTATAACTGTGGTACGTTTGTGAAATATTTTATATGGATATTATTAGCCATTGAATTTACGAGTTTTGTATTAACGTGAGTAGGTAAAACCGGAATATGTTAATAGAGATATATTGGTTATTTATAATAGTTCAAATGGAGTATCTCTGAGATACATTTTCTACAAAATTTAATTTGATTTTACACCTTCTGTTCACTCACGGCAACTTCACTATCCTCTCTGCGTTCTCCAGCCAACGGTTTCCCGTCGCGCTGCCCTGCTCACGTTTGAGACAGACTATATGCTTATACTTTTTTTCATTTTTTAACAATTCTATCAAACTGATTATGAATAAACTGCCCTTACATAACCAACTAATAAATATCATTTCAAATTTACTCAACAATTAGTGTTAATAAACATAATTAGAATAACACGTATCTGTTTCTAAGCAAAATAAATTTAAATGGCTACCATAGCTTTCACTTGAGTTTCCAAACACGTGGTATTTATATAGGGACACCCAAACCATAATTAAGAGCACTGTAAAAGCACCGGAAGTGGTATTGAAAGAGGAAACAAGAGTTCAATTTAATTTAAATATGTATATATCCATGTACACTTTACAGCATTGACATAGCATTTATTTAAAGTACTTTGAAGTTAGCAGTCGATGTGGTTACAGCAACGGTCTTCAAAAGTCATTGAATTGACCGCAAGGGGTAGAGCTATGGAGGTTTAACTACACATTTTATTATTCAAAAAACGCTTCAGGATAAATGTTTTACATTTTCAATTACCAACCCCAAATTGTTTATAATTAAATTGGCATTTTAGTATGGAAATCTCAAATTGTTCATATAACTTAATTAATTATAAATACAAATTTATATTACTAAGTCTGACGAGAAGATATAGTCGTACAGAACGAACTCCCTGCTAATGGGGTGGTTTAAATAAGAGTAGGGGAGTAAAGGGGTTTCGTGGTAACCAACTAGGGGTGGGCGTCTAATGGATAAATAGATAAAACCTATTTGATGATGTAAAGGCGATGTTATATTTTTCTGAATTCTAAGAAAAATGTATTTTCTATTTAAATATTATTTTAATATATAGCTTACGCAGTGGTGCTACCACGCATGGGTTTTTCCGAGCAAAAAAATTGGTTATCGTACAAGCTAACAAGTGGTAATTTATAGTCATACCATAAGATAATTAGTCACACAGAAACCTATTTCACACCAAGTTTTTTCTGGGTTAATTTATTTAAAATTTATGAAATAGAGCAATGAACCTACGTATTAAAAATCTAAGTAATGTACAACGCTTAATGGAGACGGCTTTTTAGGGAAATTAAATTGAAAGTGCGGGAATGGGAACGATAAGTGCAATAGTGGTAAGGATAGGTGGTGCAACGGTTGGGGGTGACTAAGTGATTGATATTAGTTTAATTTTGGAATTACAATGTACACTACATTTCATCTAAAATCCTCTGTTCTCATTCAGTAATCTGATTTTATCAAGTTTTTTCTAACGATATAAAAATATCGTAGCCTATTTGTTTTCGATATTTAGGGTTTAACTACAGTCTTTACAACCCTATACCCAACGAATCCTTGTTCTCTATTCTCTGTACTCTTTGTTGTGTTTTATAAGGTAGTTCCTTAGGGGGTTGGGAGCGGAATAACGTTATTAATTTATAAAGAGAGCACTCTCTATATTTACACTTTAACTTTTAAATTTATGTAGAATATTAGAGCGTTAAAGCTAGTACAGTCCACTTCATAATTATCCCTGCAAATAACATAGCTAATTAGCGGTATACATTATTAATCAAGTGCTTAACATATTCGCATTTTCGCATTTTCAAAGTTGCTGTACGCAATTAAGTATGTTATTTTATTTATTATAAAATACACAACAAAATATAGAGCAAAGGGATCATGGAAAAAGGTTAATTTTACGTATAAAGGTCGGATTCACTTATCGTATGCACGCATTGAGTTATAAGTTCAATGTTCGAAGCGGTGGCATTGCGGTTGGAAATAGTATGACAGGCAAAGAATAATTTTATTTCCATTATTCAAGTAATAAATATTCTGAACAATAATAATACCTACGTTAATTAATAAAGTTAACTATATTAATCATTAGATATTTTTTAAGAGGAAGATATTAAGATTTTTGTAAGTGATTGTACTGAACATGATAATAAGAATACTAACATTAAAGTAATAAGTTTTCTTTAGGTAATTATTCAAATAATTTTGAATTTATTATTAGTATGTGAATTTCTGTTGATTTTGTATTTCATTTTATTCTGTTTTAACGCCAACCCTTATATTTGTATCCACGAAGAAAATGTTTGACTGTACCCCGATTGTAAAATAACCTTGAAGTTTCTTACATGTTTACTTTTTGAATTAATGTGACGTATAATTTACATATTACTCTTAAACTCAGTCAGAAGTTAGTTAACCTTTAAAACTAATTAGCATTCTATTAAAAATTACGTTGGTAATTAAATCACAAAAGAAGACGCATTTCTGCTCCATGTTATTCAAGATTTTTTGTTAAAAAAAAATCATCAAATGAATTTGATTATTTTAATATTTTGAAACATCGGAAAACATAAATGAATATCGAAGGATAACCTCTGTTATGTAATCTTACATTATATTAACCTAAAAAATGTTATGTAAAAGGTAAATGATGAATAAACCTTACTATTACGTACTCGTGTTTAGCGAACTATAACTTAATGCTTGGGGGTGGAAGGAACAAGAAAAGTTGGGTAAGTTGGGAAATGGGTACTAGGGCTGGACAGGTGCACGCCAGGATACATGGTGATGGAGGAGCTAAAGAGGGATAAGATACGAATTAAAACAGGGGAAGGAGCGGTAAAATACGAGGAGAAATTGAACAGAGCGGAAAGCAAAATCTTAAAGAAAATAAGAGAGGATTACATAAAGAATGGGGGGGGAGGAGGTCCAAAAAAGAGAAAAGAATACTTTGAAAGGAATGGAATGGCGATCGAGGAGGCAGAGAGGAGAAGAGAAGGTGGCGCAAGTGTGGCAGAGGAGCTAAGGAGAAGGGATAAGGAGACACAGCAGCAGGAGAGAATGGGAAAAATAGAAAAAAGTAACTACAATAAAAGATATAAGAGGTTATGGGAAAATAATGTGCCTCAGTACCTTATAGAAAAAGACATAAAACACATAAGAAGAACAGCAAGGTTTAGATTGGGAAATGAGGAAAAAGGAAACAGATACTGGGAAAAGAGTGAGGAAAGAAAGTGTAGAATGTGTGGAGCGGAGGACGAAACACTGGAGCACATTAAGTTTGAGTGTAAGGAAAAAGTAGCAAGCGAAAGGAATATTGGCCAGCTATTAAAGGGAGGCAGTGAAAGAAAGAGGTGGATGGCGGAAATAGTAAGAAAGAAAGGAAAAACAGGAGAATAATAGAGAGGGTCAAAAGAAGAAGAAGCAGAAAGCACTTTTGGAATAAGTAAAACTCGAGAAGATTTTAAGTTTATTTTAAGTTTAGTTTTAAGTTTGGAATGTATATAGGAATGAAATGTATTAGAAATATAATACTGTAGATTGTAAAGCCGAAAGGCATACACAATTAATATATAAATAAAAAATAATAACTTAATGCTTAAAAAACTATATAAAAATGACGGAAAAAAACTTTTTATAGAAAAAACTCTACATTAAATAAGTAATTTTTCAAAACTAAACTAAAACTTAAATAATATAAGAAAAAAAACTTTTTGTTTTAAAAAATAATTAATCCATAGAAATATTTAAAATAATGAAGACTTAATTATTAAAGGAAAGCGTATTAAAAAAATTACACAATAGTTTATAATGAACCAAGAAAATATAACTTTACGAAAAATAAAAAAAAAACTCGTGACCTAGTTTTATAAAAAATTAAATTATGAAGAAACAAAAATTAATAAAACATCAAGTGTTTAAATAAGTCTACCGTGTGTGTTAAGTGTAAAATGTAGTTTAGTAGTGTGTGTGAGGGGTGAGGAGAAGTAGGGGTAGGCAGTAAGAGGGTGAGTAGTGTTTTAACCAAACAACCACCACCTTTTCTCGATGGTCCTTACTTACTTTACGTTGCTGAAGGTATTTTATTATAGAGGTCGCTTTAGATGTACCGGTGGTACTATTACACTATGGAGCTGCTTAATAGTGTTGGTTTGGAATGTTGATGGTGTTTGTTAGTTATAAATATAAGCACGTGAAAAGCCAATGTTTTAATACAGTGCAGTACGTCTATACCACCCCAATTAAATATGGTACAATTAGTGTTCTTTTAAAATAAAATCTTGCTGTAAATTTATTGGGTTAGCGTTGTCTACTGATGATACTGCATATAACAGTGTTAATTATTTCATTTTAGAGAGCACAACAATTTGACCCGATCGCACAAAGTGTGTAGTACATGGATTGTTGATGTTCCCAAAAAATAATAGTGCACATAACAGTTCGGAAAAGTTCGGGATTCGGGAAATATTTGTTTCGGGAAACAATTGTTTAATTGTTTAAATCTATAGTATAAATATTTAAAGAAGATCAGTAATGTAGCGTGCCAAAGAGGGGCCCTGTATCAAAATTGGTTGGGGGGCCCAAATAATCGGTAATGATTTTTCACAAAAAGAACAAAATCGCTCGCATTGAATTAAAATAATTATATATTGATTATACGTTATTACTTTCAATTAATAGTCCTATGAACTAAGCTAAGTACGGCCTAAGAGTTCAAGTGAGATTGTGGATAATATTTTACGATTTTTTGCTGACACATTTGGGGCCCCTATGGTCTGAGGGCAGATACGGCGGTAGCTATGCCTCTGGAGAAGATATGTTTCAATTGTAAATGATTTTAATATTAAGAACATGAACAACTGAAACATATTTTGTAATTGACATATTTAGGAGGCTGAAAAAGGTAGTAAAGCCAAAATAAATTTAAAAAAAATTATAATAATAATTTTATCTTAATTATTTATGATTTCTTGGGATTCGTAGGCTCATAGCCTTTAATCGCCCCTAATAATGTTCTGCTTTTGTTTTTTTTTTAAACAATAATATGCCTATTCATAAATGATTCAAAAATAATGAAATTTGTGTGACATCATTTATGGACGACCCCTATATCGATTAATTTTTTATACAGTAATAGTTATAGAGTTAATTAAATATTCAATTTTGCTCAAGTGCGCCCCTGTCTTTATAATGCTTTCTATATACATACATAGATGTTTACTAACCAAGAAAACTAGAAGCGCTTTTGCTCTGCAGCTAATTAGTGAGTTACGTAAAGAGTAAGATTCAGTGTACACAGCGAGTGTACATACCATTGCATAAGTTTAAGAACAGAGTATTAACTAATATAAAAATAATATAATAAATAACATTAATTAAACTCTTTTACATTAATCAATTATCTGATATATATGTAACATGAATAAAATATATTCTGTACGACCATGTCATATTTCTAAATGCATATATACATAACGTAGGTGCAGTTTTTATTATTACTATTTATTGAAGTCAAAATTGCAGATTTCAAGGATTTTGGAAATTATTTCTAACTTTAGGGGTACCTGCTAATTGTAAGGCAAATAATGCACAATGTAGAAATAACAGAGTTGTACTAAGGTTGCTCATTCGTTAACAATATATAATCTCGTTAAACTAACAATCAATAGGTGGCAGCAATAGCTGCTACTCGCTACGGCGTCGTTATTTAAATGCGAAATAATTGCTTGCAAAAGAATGTATATAAATAAATTTAAAAAAAAGTGTAAAACTTGTTCAACAGAGTATAAACTACAGAGGAGCTGCCAGGCTTCATTCCAGCGAGTTAAATCGGTCCAAATTATGTATAAAGTTCACGGGTCAACAATTAAGGATTACAAAAACGAAGAAACCTTTATGTTAAGTAAAACAAAGACAATTGTAGAATTCTCTTAGCTTAGGACGTTCATTCCTATTGTAGTCTTACCCTTTCCCTCACTCTTATTCCATTACTCCTACCTAGATTCCCTGCTTATTTATTTATCGTCTCAACTCATAATTTATATCATTTAAGAATATTTTATTACACTCGCTTTAAGCTCTCACTTTTGATGTTAAATTGTGAGTGAAAATAATGGAAAATTATTTGAAAATTTATTTAATTATTATTATTATTTACAAATGTACGTATTATTAGCGACAACTTAGGAATTTATGGTATTATATTCGATATTTAATATACCCAATTGTTTAGTATCACTTTGATATTTGGATACTCAAACAAATTGGCATAAGGCATACACTTGTAGTTTTAATTAATTTTTATATTTAATGTATTAATGGCAGGTCTGTTAAATGTGCTATATCATAAATAACACATGCTTTATGTCGTTTTAACACGTTCTTTCGAGGAAGAACCGTATTTAAGTAGTTACAATTCATATGCCGCTCAGGCAACAGCTAAAATTACAACCAGAACTTCTGTAAGTACACAGCTCAAATAGAAGTTACAATTTACACTTTGAATAGCACTAAAGCTACTTTAAGCGCACCGCTCGAAATATTTGTTCTGTTCAATAAGAAACCAACTCTTAATTACACTTCGCTTTACGTAATTTATTAATTTACAGATTTAGCATAAGAAAGAGCGGTCTAAAGTACCATTCCCATTCACTGCTTTAATTTTATTCTGTATTCAATTTAAATTGTTTATCATATGGCAAATAAAAAATATTAAATTTAAAAAAACTATATTATATTATAACCTCCAAAATATGACAATCATTCAAAATACAGTAGGATTTACTTTTAAAAGAAGTTTAATGTTAGTTTTTGAAAAATATAGAAGTGAAAACAATTTCTATTACTAATTGTTAATCGATTTTAATTATTTCACATACAATCTTATCGAACTGTTAAAAGTTATATTACTAACGATGCCAACTAAATTAACTTAACTTAAATTAAAACACAAATGTAAAAAGGAATGCTTACACGAAAACCTGAAACCCAGATTACAATATTAAATAAAAACAGTAAATTAAATATCAAAGCAGAGTGGGAATGAGGCTTAAAGCATTATTTGTACAATTCTTTTTTAAAGTGATATTTAGAAATGGTGGACGAGATTACAAATATTCAGAAATAAATAAATACAGGAGATTCACTTTTTTATTATCAAATTGAAAATTCCTTCTCCCAACTATTTGGCTTGCTTCGCATCAAGTTATTAAAACCGGACTATTATTTTTTATATGATTTTAAGCTTCTTATTGAATTAAATAAGACCCGTATTAAATTGAGTTTGTTTCTCTAGGACAGTTCATCAGTTTGTCACTTTGACAACTACTTAATTCATCACATGTTCAGGAAATACAATATTTATGTGAGTCCACAACGTCTGGTGTTCTTTTACACTATTACACTTCTACAATGACTTAGAAAACTGACTGTAAAAAGAAAAAACAAAGTCATTATGTTACAAAGGCGAAAAGAACTGCTTACATTGCTTTCATTTGACCTTTGTCATTCTGCTAACAGAGTAGAGTACACATGTCAATACGAATAATGAGAACCTAAAATAACATTTCGAAAGGAACTCCGGACCGTCTGACGTCATTGAAGATAAACTAACATTTATTCAGCTGTCGCAATAGACTTACAAGTAATTTAGATGGCATATATATGTATATACAAATTATACATATATAAGTAATGTAATGTGTCAAAAAATTATGGAAACATTCGTCAAAAACTTTCTCTAACATTTGCGCCTCTTAATTGTAGTTCATTTAATATTTTAACGTAAAATTGATTCATAAAATTTCAGATTTGTTGATACTTGCAACGTATAGACAGCAGTTCTTTATACAACCTTTTCAACTTATTCTTAAACTCAGAATTATTCCATTTCTGAACCACTATCATTCTAGTTTCGAGCTCTGATTAAGACAACACCAATTCTAAACATTATATTTTTGTTATTCTAAATTTATAATTCTAATGCCGTGTAAAACACCTTTTTCAAAAATAAAACAAAAACATGATTTGTTTTATTTTAAAACCGTTCTGTTTTTCGAAAACAGACTGTTCACATTAAACAGACTGGTTTTGTTTTGAGTGTTTTTTTGTGTGTTCCATAAAAATTTAGTGTCCCACAATTATTGTGTTGGCTATACATTTCTATTAAATTGCTGGTCTTATCTTTTGTCCACTACATTCTGTACGTATTTATAACTGCTTTTGGAACTAGTTGCTAGCCAATTGATAAACAACAACTGACAAGTGGACAAGGGAATATGTTTTGTTTACTAACACAGTTTTTAAAGACAAAAATGTTTCAAGAACTGTCTCTTTGGTGTAAACATTGGTGCTTTTGTTCAGAAAAACAGTTCGAACTTTGTTCGTATTTTGTTGTTTTGTGTCTCTAGTGTAAAATAAACCGAAGCTGAATTATTTGTAAACGCACCTTAAACTCATATAAAAGTACGTTGAATTTTAGAAATACTTAAAACATCAATTTACGTTTAAATAGCTTAACCGTAACAATTTAACAAAAACCTTTATGTACAATAATGAGCACAAGTGCTAGCAAGTACAGTGGGAGGGATAGGGGTTGTAGAAAGAGGGATAAAACTAAACTAAGGATCCTGTATAATCATTGAGGAAAGGTATTTGTTGACTATATCCCTATCCTTTGTCCAATAACGACCCCGTCTGGAATAAAACGCACCTGTTCACAGGAAAGAAGCTTAACGGTAGTACAGATACAACAATGAGCAATTCTCCAGACATTTAGACACCAGTCAGTAGATGGCAGTGACTACACGGAAGATGGAGGCTGGAAATAATAGAATTGCTACTGATTCTTTAATATCTTAATAGGTTCTTTTATTTCAAAGAAATTAGTCTAGTAATGTGCTTGACGATGGCTTATTTAAATTCCGTGTTACTTAGTTAAAGAACGCGGTATTATGATTGTGTGGAATCACTTCTTTAAGGGTTCTCTGATAGTGGAATATTTAAGAACGAGCAGTACGCAAGAACGAACAAGAGCAGATTTTTCCTCTTCAAAGAAATCCAGTTTATTATATTTTTCTATATTTAATTTAGAATAAAAAAAATATTGTTGAATTTAGAATGAATAGTATTTGTTCAGAGCACGATAATTGATTTATATATCACTTCAGAAATAGAGTTGTACCCTTTTTAAGAATAGAATTTCTAGAAGGTACAAGTTCTAACAAACCAGATTTGTTGGTCCTATAATATAAAGTATCCTTGGACAATTATGAATGTAAAAAAATGTTGACCTCTAAGGAACACAGCTTACTGGGGCGCTGTTTTTGCGACAATAATGTATCCTTACTGAATTAGAAATGCATGCATTTGTGACTAAAAAGAGTTAAATATGTGAATGTCATCACATGGGAAAATAGTGTCATTCTGAGTTTGATAAATTTTTAAACCGAATAGAAAACAATTGTTGTACAAATTTGAAGGAATAGGATGTATATTACATAGTTTAAAAAAACTTACCAATGAAGAAAACGGAAAAAATCAGAAGAGCAGCAAAATTCCAGAGAGAATCTGTAAAAAAAACATAGTTATTAATATAAAAAATAAATATTATTGTTATAGTTCAAATAAGGAGAGTTAAGTGAAGCTTGTCAGTCTTGCTTAAAAGGGGTTATAAGAGCCGTATTAATCTATGATACGATGATGACTTTTATGTTATTGACTGTTACATATGTTACATTATAAAAAAATTAGATTCATACGACGCAACTTGTTTTAGACATGAGCCCAATGTGAATACGCAAATTCAATACAATCAGTGGCGGCTGCTGGCTAATTTAATAGCTTTTTTTTTAACTTTTATTATTGTTTTCAATATAATCAATACGTTAATATAATTAAAGTTAATACTCATTTTTGCGATTACTCGCTAAAGTACGACTAAAGTATAAAAAGTCAAGTGCCATTTCTAATTATATTCATCATATAGTTTGCACTGAGTATCTTCTGTCTCACGCGCTAAGCGATGTATCGAATATTCCATTGTAGTTATATTGAACAGCTACGTGCGCTGTGGAGAGCGCACGAGGAATATTTCTTTAAGCGAAAATAAGTTTTAATTATTTCGGCATAGAGACTAAGTTGATTCCTTGCAATTTCCTAAGTATAAAGTCAGTATGTAATTGGGGTATTTTATGATATTTTGTGATTCTTTTTTCTTTTTCAAGTTATAAATATTTAGTAGTGCACTTAAGGTATATCCGCCCCTGCTTACAATATACTACTATTAACAAAACATTCTATTATATTTACATTATATATTTAAAAAACATGTTTCCTTTATCAACACAAACGCAAAGCAAAACAACAACTTCAAAAACTAGACCATGATACTAACAATAAAATTTGATAGACCAATTAAACTACTGATTAAAATTCTAATCATCTCACTTCATATAAAATAGATAAAAGCAACTAATTGTTATGATGGTACAACAGAGTTCACTTGTAAACAGAATCGATGCGAAGTTATCCATTGTTAAACAACCGGAAGTGTTAGTTTTCAAGTGCAGTTCAAGCCGGATGTAACACAAAATAAAACAAGAATTTGTATTGTATTAAAGTAACAGTAATTCAGGTATAAACACTAGTTCTACGATGCTGTATTTGTTATTTAGCTACAACAGGTTCGACAAACCTTTTTAAATTATAAATGTATAAAGGTATACTCCACATATATGTTATTTTCAGTACATTTCCTAAAGGGTTGTGTACTTCTGCATTAGTTAGCCAGCTTTAAAGGTTTATTTTACAACCCGACACTAGAAACCATTACAATCTAATGGATCGCAATATACCATCGTAACAAAGTAATACATACAATGTGTGATATACGATCAATGGATTTATCCGGTAGATGGCAGTAGTTGTGTAATGTTAAAGTTAAAAATTGTGTGATGCATTATAAAAAGACCACATACCAAATTATTACCAGATTATCTTATTTTCAATACAAATATATGAATATATATTACTTCTAATAACTAATATATATTTTCATACACATTCAGCTAGAACTGTCTCAATGTTACTACACATATTACAAGAACCACGTGATTACGATTCCTACAATGAACAATACATCATTTATGACAGGAACATCACCTGGTTTAATATCAATTTAATATTCACATATTATTAACGTTTATGCCACAACATTGTAGATGGAAAATTTGACAATCTAGATATTCTAGAGATTTCCTCACGTTATGTTTCTTACTATGTATCTTTGTCAATATACGAGTGTTGTCGTCTATTACTGTTGGCATTGTTATACATGCACATTTCATGTGAATAATACAATTTAATCTGAGAGATGTTAATGTACTAACTTGTATTGCATAGATTTCACTGTCATTCGCTTCGTTCATGTTTTCAAGTGGTTTTAATACAAAGAAAAAGTGAAGGGAAGCAGGAGAAAGAAAGAAGTAGCGAAGAAACAGTTAAACTTCAGTTCAGAAAAATGAAGTATTTGCGGAAAGGAGATAAGGAGAAGAGGTAGATGACGGAGATAGAGACAATAATAACATAGTAAAGGTAGAGAGTCAAGAAGAAATAGTAAAGGAAGAGAGTCAAGAGGAAATAGTAAAGATAGTGTCTGTAATAGACATAAGTGGAGAAGTGAAAACGAAGAGAGAAGGCAGGAAGGATAGTGAAAAAAAAATAGAGGGTTTGTCGAGAGGAGACAAGGAAGGCAAGAGGTGATAGATGAAGATACAGGCAATAAGGAAGAAGAAGCAGGAAACGGTGTGAATAAAGGAGGAGTAGGGGACATGAACAGAGAGGATCAAGAAAATAAGAAACAGAAAGTACTATTCGAAGTAGTAATAGTCTTGAATAGTTTAAGTTTAGTTTTTAACTTTGAATTTATATGAGCATTAAGAAATATAATAATGTAGATTGTAAAGCCGAAAGGCACACAATTAATATAATATAATAATAATACAAAGAAAAAGTCATTTTTCAAATTAACTGCAGAAAACTCAAGTATTTATTCTGGTCCCATAACCTGATAAAATTGTAGATGCAGGAAGTACTAAAGGTATTTACGAAAATTATGTATTTCTGTCTAATATCACCCACTTCTGAAATGTCAATTAATCTAATCAATTAAATTGGAAGTAATTTATCTTTGATTAATCACAATGCTTATCTTTAATTACATAACAATAACAATTAAAATATTATTTAATACAATTAAAACAAAGTTTCTGACGTAATTGAAAATTATCATAACTTGCAACTCTTCCCCTTCTCCGAAAACCACACACAGCGAAATCTTCCCCCTAATATATTCGCGTAGAAATGCCATAATACACCCCTATACGTATCAAAATTATTTTGATTCAATATCAGAGAACATCACAGTCTAATAATATCATTGTCACATATGATAATATGCCAGAGTCATGAGTTGATGGGTTTCTCAAACAATGTCAGCACTCTGTACTCGGCATGGACCATACCCACCCTCGCTCCGCGTTCCCAAACAACCCTTCACACAAAGTCACAGTGTTATATCGTACTTACAGCACGCACCCATTCCATTTCCGGGGGGACCTTGTCCTCCCTCTCACTGTTTGAAACACAATAATATAATGCTCATATTTGTTGCCGTATATGTTACAAGCAGAGAAGTGCATGGTATTCGTGTTACTTCCGGTTCACTGAGCCGACAACTTCATTGTATTTCCGGCTGTAAAAAGCAGACGTAACGTCGTGAAATCGCAAATTTTTTAACTTGCAGTAAGTGTGGAGTGGTATGAGTTATCCAAAATGTTAATTCAGTTACAGTCAGATTTTCTATTTATTTTCTTTAAAAGTGTTCTTGACGCAAACTAATGAAAGACCAAATTAATTAGATTTTGTGCTCTTATTCAGAAATCATGAGCATAATTGAAGCACACATTAATTAATCTTTACTACATGTTACCCTCATTAACAGTACACAGGACACATATATTGCTATCTCGCTCTTGTCCATTGACTTGACCTAGTAAATTAGTATGTATTTGTCATACGTCAATCATGTAACAAGACTGGAGTAATACTGACACTACTGACATCACTGACACCAGTGACATTGCATTATGTCAAAGCTTTCACATAGTGGTGATTGAATGGGGAGAGGGGAGTGGAATTATCGAACAATAACATCAGTTGTTCACCGATTCTATAAATGTCGAACAGAAAGAAGAGTTTAGCGTTAATAATTATCAAAACAATAGAAGAGTTATCACTCATGACTATTTGAACCGGCCGAAAATATCAACATAACCAAGAATAAATATATAAAACTTAATAAAATATGTGTTTTAATGTTTTCTTCATATTTAATGTTGCCTTCAGCGTGGTTAAAGCCGGCGCCAGACGATGCTACTAACTCCTTCTAAATGTGAGTTGAATGTCATGGGTCCAAAGTTCATGTTGGAAGGAGTTCGGGCTGTTGTTGGTTTTTAACCCGCGTCAAAAGAGATATTTCTACCCCCACCACACACTTGATTCACATTTCATGCACTGAATTATTAAAACAACAAAAGCAGAAAATACAGCCAACATTTTGAGCCATACATGTCTTATTTTCGCCGAAAAAAAATATGATTTTCACCGCGAAAAAAGTAATATTTTCTGATTTGGGAAATTCAAACGGATTCTATAGTAAAATTCAACGTTGATTTCAAATCTGCAATTTATTTTTTCTTGAGACTGCAGATTTTTGAGCTATCGGCATTTTATAGGTCAAATTATAAACTGATTTCAAAATAGTTGCAAGATATGGAATAAGCGGGAAGTTCTACGTACAAATACTTCTTTAAAATAAAAGAATTAAAGATATTTTCCATCTAGAAGCTCTCTTTTCCACATAATAATCAAGTACTGTGTTTTTAAAGCGTTTTTTAAATTCAAAAATTCTAAATTACGAAATTTTTAATGTTTTTTTTTTTATAAAAATAATTAATTGATTGAATTCGACATGCAGCAGTATAAAAGGCGATTGCAGATGCAATCTAAGAAATCATTTCGCAGTTTTAATGAGACCTGTAAGGCGTTGTTAACAGAAGTAGTATTATATACTGAAAGAATTTGAAGCTGGTAAGTATTAGTAGTAGTGACAAAATAGAAACGATGTAGGGACAAAGTGGCGCGGTGCGGTAGTGAAGTTAACAAGAAATCTGAGATCTCTCCAGGATGAAGAGAGTGTCAAGATAGATCGACAGGGACAAACGTCTGTCAAATTCCTGCGGTGACATTAACACGACGGCATTAGTCATACAGTTAAGTCGGAGGGGAAGGGAGGGGAGGGGAGCGTAAGAAAACTGAACTGAACTGAACTGACTAACTTCTCTCTTGTTTGAGAAGATGTACCGCATATCTGATGTTATACAAAGGAGTGAAGGCAACCCACATATAGGATCTTACTTATTTAAAAACAGGGGTTGGTAACTATTTTCTTAAAGCTAATTAATCACTTTTTAATATTAGAAATTATTTTATGACCTTCAATATTTTAGTAATACGTGATGTTAATGGTATACCTATTGCTCATTAAAACTTGTTTGTTTACATAACTTTTATGATGCTGTAACGCTGTCCAATTTATCTTTTTATTTAAGTTAAGTAATGTCATTTACTCGTAGAAAAGTTTTAATAACTATATTTAATAACTAACTGTTAAGTATCATAAAATAATTTTGTATTTTGTATTTAATTTAAATTGTTTAGCATATGGCAATACGCGTAGTAATTCTCATTACCATTTTTAATTTAATTTATTTTTTAAGTTTTCTTAGTTTTTTTAGAACCTTATAAGGTCCAATGTCTTAAATTAAAAATATTAAATTAAGAAAAACTATATTATATTACAACCTGCAAAATATGATAATCTGTCAAAATGCAGTAGGATTTACTTTTAAAAAAAGTTTGATGTCAGTTTTTGAAAAATATAGAAGTGAAAACAATTTCTATTACTAATTTTTATGTTTCTATTACTGTTTCGAAGGCATTTTGGATCAAAAACGGAGGTGGAAATTTAAAAAGCAAAAATGCATTACCCCACTCCATAAACTTAAGGTTTAAAATACGAAATTTCTTTTCCTGAACGTGCCCAAATATATTTTTTACCTGTGGCTTAGAACGTGCTTTGAAAACTCTTACTCAAATTGTAATCAGACTATTCGACATTACTACGATACGAAAATGTGTTTATGAAGATATGCTGTCTAATGTTTAAATCGCCAGAACCTATAGTTGATTTTTTTCTACTAATTTTTTTGTACTATATGCCTCAACAACTGGATCAAAGCAAGCTATTTCCTTTTAACTTTCTATAGGTTTAACGGGGGAGTTTATGTAAAAATTAAACAGCTTGTTTTTTCATAGAGTTAATGAAGATAAAGAAAAATATGTTACGTATAAAATAGGTTACAAACCGCTGTTATAAAACATGTTAGGATTAAAATCGCAGTAGTACCAATACAAGTAATAAAAGAAGCAAAAAAAATAAACAAAAATATTTCATTGTGAAGTACAGAATAAGAGAAGCTTACTGACAGTTCTTTATTTGAGAAAATGAGAAGAGAATGTCAACAAAGAAATGTTAGAACTGGAGGCGACGTTCCATGGTTTCGGGTGATTTAACTTGATAACAAATAGTTGAGGTAAGGCGAGAAAAATGAAACATTATGTACGGTAAATGGAAAAAACAACAACTTGAAAATTATTACAATGTCAGCAAGGAAACATTTGAGTTAAATAAATTTGATAAAAGGAATAAAGGCATGGGTGAAGCGGAGGATGGGAAGAGGACATGATTTATTAATGCTGACTAATTTATATCAAAGGAAATAATTTCATCTTATCTAATCTTGTTATACACCAGTATGTACTGCTGTTTGCAGGACTAGAAGGTTGACTAGAGAAAGGTAAAGTTTGTAAATAAATCGATAAAGACCAGTAACTCAAAATAACTTTTTTTCGATTTCAGTTCTCTAATCTTGCCACACACGTAACGATTTACCGTACAGTTTTACCAGACAGTTTTAACGGAACTATCTACCTTTACAGGTAAACCGGAGCTGTATCTGTGAGCATGATAAAGTAGTTTTATCATAAAAGAAGATAGAGAAAATGTAGAAATGAGGAAAGGAATGAATGACGTGAAAAAAAGAAACGAATGTAAAAATAGTTACATCTTGTCTAAAAATATCTATTTTTGATAAACTCGCTCAAATGCTGAAACTCTCTCAAACATCATTGCAATTATTTTATATGATTTATATAAAACAAGGTCATTTCAAAGTTAAATGTAATTATACATAAAAAAACCTGATACAGATATGCTTGGCATATTTTACTTCTTTTTTTTAAACCTTTTAATTTATCAAAAAAATATGAAAATATAATTTTCTAACTAATTTCATTATGAATTTTATAATTGACTTGATTTCAAAAGCTCTTAACTCTCGCTAATTAAAACCGTGCTTAATTTGTTGGAAAATAATATTTATGACAGATAAAAAAAATTAAATTCAACTTGTTTTTTTTTTTTTATTTTAGGTAACATCTTGTATGGATTTTAATTTAATCGTAAGAGTGGAATAAAAAGTTTATAATTAAAAAAGTAATAATTGTAAAAAGTTTTAAAGTATATGTATTGAATTGTACGCAGCGATTCTTAAAAATAAAATACACGATATTATCGTGACCGCGATATCGTGACTGCGATTATATCGTCATCACGATATTATCGTCACTACCTTTTTATTTTTTTATTTTCTGAATTTTGAAATACATTAGCACAGAATACCAATTAATACATTAGCAAAATATCGATTTTCTATCTTTTATAATTTTACGAAAAGTTATACCACACTTTTTTAATTAACTTTATGAAACTTTTGTAAACAATTTCACTCGAGACGACTATTAACTGCAGGCTTAGCTTCACCAGAACCAGCGCGAAAATTGGGTGATTTCCAGAGTATATACAGTAAAGCAGACCATGCCACATACTGTGCAGACAAATTTAAAACTATGTTATATACTTTCATGTGGACTTCAATAGCTTCTCCTCTATAGTTTGTTGGTAACAGCGCAGTGAAAAATAGTGACAATAGAGAGATATTACTTTGCTCCAGACCTTACAGCACGCCAAATTGTTGCAGCAAAGTTATATAGTAGAATGCAGTTACTATGTCCAGCATCTGCAGGTTAACCTACTAAAGCTAGCCGGATATAAAGATTTAATGTAATAAATTTTAAGTATTAGGTTTTTTTATGTAATAATACTTTAAAATAAATTATGAAATTTATCGTTTTTCATGTGGAGACATAAATATAATGAAAAATAGTCTGACCAGAGATAGTAAAATAATGAATTATTGCTTGTTGAGAGTGTTTATGTTGTATGGTACAATCCTGAAAAAGATTGGTGATGTATGGGAAAAGAAAATCAACGACTCAAACTCTTTTTATGTAAAGAAAGAGTGTGCAAAATTTCAAAAAGATAGGTGTTGTAGATTTTGAGCTAGAAAGGACAAAAGCTGAGTGTGAGAAAAACGCGCTTAAAAGTTTCAAAGTAAGACGAAACAAGATCAGAGAGATGAAGACTTAAAACTCTATATCTCCGACAGTTTTACTCCAATCGATTTCAAATTTTCACACAATAAACTTAATATGTTGTACATTAATATAAATAAATTAAAAAAATTGAAACCCTATCCCCACTTATATATATCATATATAGCAAATACATTCCCATTAGATAAAAGCTATATAGTTGTTTTAAATTAGAAAATACTGATCTTTATTAATAAGGAATAATATAGGAAATGGTTTTATGCAGCGCTATTATTTATGATATTAAAGAGAGCTTTTTTCCATAAAAGCTATTAAAGTTTCTTAAGTTCGAGTTTTCAATTTCATGTATTACACTTAATATGATAAAGCAACGACGGAGTATTATCATGGGTTTTAGCATCGCTCGTAATTTCATTAGATATTCCACTATACACCAAGTTAATTAGTTTGAGTTTTACCCCGGTTAACAAATTCTTATTTAATAATAACTTTTTTAATGGATATTTTTTTTTTCTTCATTTTTCATTAATATTTTTTTTCTTTTTTTTTTTTTAAATTTATTATGAAGTATAATTATATTCTAATATAATGACATTTAATAATAAAACATAATACCGACCGGCCAGGACACTGACTCTGACTTCGAGTTCGAGTTCGACTTGAAAGATGATGATTAACTTAAGAAACTTCTATATTAAAAGTTAAACATCTAAGTATAAAATATCTACAAGTTTAACTTCAACTCTAAACTCATCATTTCTTTAAAAACTTTTTACTTTAGTTTAATAATTCCAGTCTTCATTTATAAACACCCCCTCTCCTACTGCACACCCAGTGGGAGTGATTGTAATTGGGTTATTAATGCAAGGACTTTGATTATAGTATGCTGGAGTATTAATTTAAAAAATGAAATATTATTATCTTTCGCAATAAAAATAGTGAAACACAATTGGTTCTTATGTATAGTACACACTACTGCGACACTAATAAAAACCCTTACTTATGCTATTTTTTAAAATTCTATGTAGTATTTTTATGAAACAAAAATGTTTCAATCCTTAGTCGGAACATATAAAGCAATTACTATGCTACTTAGTTAGCGTATAGAGACAGATAAAAAAATTCTGTAGTTAATTATTTATGGTATATAATATAAAACATCACTCAAAAACGAACTAAATATTACAATTATGATGCCAGTAGTTAGTGGTAACAATAGCGGCCAAATATAGCAGATATGAATGTATAAAGAATGTTTGGTTACTTGGCAATATACGAGCCTATTTTAACACAAATTGTTAGTGTTGCCTGTATATATTCAGTGTGATATGGTAATAAGATTGTTAGCTTTGTAAAGGAGAATAAGTGGATTCAACCCAGACTGATTCTATATTTTTTGGTAAATGGACACATTGGCAAAATCTCCAAAGCTTGAAGTTGAAAGGAGCGACAGGTGTAGTTGTGGTGAAAGAGAAACACTAATACGTATGCTTAAAGAATGTCCAAACTGAAACGCGAGATAAGTTTCAAGATTGAATAAAAGTCAAAGGAATTGACAGTCTGGAATTTGTAGTCAATGATTAGGTTAAATACAGATGAGTAAGCGAAGAAGATATTTATCTCTAAGCAAATGCTGAGGTAAAAAGAAGAAGAAACAGAAAATGAAAGTAAAAAAGAAGAATAAGAACTTGAAGTCCTTTTTTCGCCCTTCTTACTTCATTTTATTTACATTTTATCTATTTACATTTCATTATTATTATTACTACCTAAACTTTTAACCCCGCTTTATGCCATATCCCGTCTATCACTAAGCACACTGGCCACCTCGGATATTTTAGTAGTTCCTGCATACTCGTTGGTAACACAACTCCATTTTTTACCAAAACTCTGTACAAATTATTTCTGCAGGTCTCCGTTTCTGTACATTGGAAGATCAAATGTCCTGGATCTGCTACCCCTTCTCCACAATTGCACATATCTTCTTCTACCAAGTGATTTCTTTTCAGATGTGCCAATGCCCCTGTATGGTCTACCCTCAGTCTCGAGATAAGTGATAACACTCTTCTCGGACCTTGAGTTTTCCACCACCAACGACGTCCGCACACCAAAGACTGTAAACCGAAAAATTGACTTTCTTTCTCTGAATTATGCCACATACCCTACCACTTCTTTCTCACTTTATTTTTGCTCTTATATAAATGTTATATAATTGTTAATTTTTAATCATTATAATTTACTTAATTCACAATAACAATACATAACTCTATTCACGGAAAAATGAAAGAAACACAATGTGAAGAGAGTTATGTACTCGTCCAACGCTTGTACATTAATTAAACCATGGTGTTAGCTAATTATCTGATAACGAACTAAACCATAAACCATTCCACGATGTAAACCGGTAGTATGTCGTGACCGTAGTATTCAATATTTACCATAAAATACATTAAAACCTTTTGATAACAAAAGTCCATTAAAATATTACAACTTCATTTTAAATGAAGCTGATAAAATAGATTTCTATACTATAGCTGCTACTAGCACAGCAATGTCATGTGTAGGAGTATAACGTCGTATCTCTTATCAATAATTGGGTGCTATATAATAAATCCATTATACGATAACATCATATTACTTGACATTTTAAAACCCTAACGGCGAAGCGCGGGCGTGGTGTTCTTATCTATAGAGGTCAAATGTTCAAACCCACTTTCTATGATTTAAGACATTTTTACGTGTTTCTTTTAATAACGCAACTTCTTACTTGTTATCAGATGCCATTTATAGTCTTTGGTTACAGTTTGAACTTTAAAATATGATTTATTATAGATTTTAATTTTGTAACCTTTGTATAAAATTATTGAATGAAATTTATTATGTATATAAAAGTAAGGGTACAGTTCTTAGTACCCTTAAAATATATTTCGTGAAATTAAATTTTGTAACTATTACTTTCAGTAGAATGAACTACTGTTAGAGTTCTCTCAATTAAAAATCAATGGGCTTGTGTCCTCATTTTTTAGTGCTCCATTTTTCAATTGTTGATTGAAATTGATGTTAATAAATGTGTATTGGCGTGTCTATTTTATTAAATATTTAAATGTTGACGGCGATATAGCAATTAAAAGTTTGAATTGTAGTTTTAGCGCTAAAAATGGTCGGCCTTATTTGTATGACGTAAAATGCATTTTAACGTCAGTTATTTGTTGAGTAGGTCAGTGCTGTGGTAATGTTCTGTAGCTGTAGTCGACATAATCAAGTCAAGTCAAAGAATAATAAGTTTTTATTTTATTTACCCTGTTATGGCAGACATAATATTGGAATTTTATTATTCCTTGAAATAGCTGTAAATAATATTTGATATTTTGATATATAAATACATATAGCAGAGATTTATGAGCTGTAAGGTTGGTAGCGGTTATGATGTCACATGCATTTGAAATGTGTGCAACGTTGAATCTCTTTAATAATTAAAGAGACAAAATGACTTTTTTAATTGTTAATATCTCTTAACATATAAGGAATTATTAAAAAATAATTCGACATTTGAGATTCTAGTAACCCACTTTATCAACATATCATACAGTTTTATAGAAATTAAGACATAGGACACAAGCCCATTCCAATCGAATATGCATATTGTCAGGTCTCTATTGCAAGTGAGTGAATGGGACTTGAATAATCGCCAAATCGAATACTGCGATGGATACATGTGCGTTCATATACCAGCATCAGCATCGAACGGTTTCTATCAAACATTTATTCCTTAAAATAGTAGCCCTAAAACAGACTACATCCGTGGAGATATAAAAGCTACATATTTTTAAACAGCCTGTACTTTTGGGCACAGTTTCATATAAAATAAAATGCACTAGATCCTATTTGGGTGTCTTCCAAATTTAAGCAATTTCTTACAGTTTTCGCAACATCTCTACAAGCAATATTTTACATTGTTGAAAGCCCAAACAGATTATACCAGTGTGGCAGTAGTAGTAGTAGTTGTACTAAACATACCACAGTCTTACAAATATTTATTTCTTGGTATATCATAAGAGATGCCGTATACTATAATTCTTTTATATATAAGGCATCATATGAAGCATAGTTTATTAGTAAGATAACTCAAAAAATCGTAATTCTAGTTGAATATGCTATCTAGGTTCAATACTGAGATAACTGACAAAATTGTAATGCAGATAAACTTGTCAAAAACCGCTGGAATGCATACAATCCGAAAATTGTATTCGTCGTTATTTCAATATTCTTGGAGAAAATTATTGAATTTATCATATTCAGTTGGCTTTGGTTATTGTTTTTATATATCAACACACGTATTGATTAGTTTTTGTTTATAATATTGTTGTATTAAATAAATAGCCTTTAGCACATGTACCTTTTTTTTGGTTAACCTTTTTCTATTATCAATGAATGTAATAAATATAAAAAGATATAAAATCTAATAGTGCGTTTTATTGTCAGTACGTAAATCACAAAAAATATTATTAAAAAAAGGATATAATAATTTGTCAATAATTTGTTTTACTTTTAATAAAATAAACTGCTCACTGTGGTTTTAAGAAGCCTGTAAATTTATTTAAAAAAATTGTTATCCATCCACAATATGTACCAAACTGGCTTATACACCAAGATTTTAGTATGTCTTATGTAGGTTGAAATTAACGACATAACCAATTATCCACCAATGTAATATCTCACTAACGGCAAAGCATATTATTCTTCGATGCTCAAGGTACTCATCGCACAGACAAGACTGTAATATTCCTGAGGAATTGAAAGCAGGGAAAGTCTGAAAAACCTTATTGACTTTATCAATAAAACTAATTTAATCTCTCTATTTTAAGTACCTATACTCGTGTCTATAAGTTGTAAATTATGTATTGTAAATGTTTATAAATGTATAAATTGTTTTAAATGCTAATAACTTTTGAAAGTTGATGCATTTAAATAAATATTTAAAAAATAAATCAGCTGTACAAATTTACCACCACAAAGCAATAAGAATACTGAAACGCAAGAATCCACAACAGAAGAATAATAGAAGTTATTTGTTTAGTTGCATAATAGTTGTATTAATATAATTTGATGAATATCCCTTCGCACAGATTGTTAATTATAAATTAAAACAAATAAATACACAAAAAATTTAATCATAACCTAAACTTTTCCTATATAAATCTTTTTGAGAAAGGTTAGTATAATTAATATTTATGTTACACGTAAATTATTAATTATTTCGTTGAATTAATTACCTTAATTAACATTTCGTGTATAGAAGACTTTAACCACAAGAACTTTGCAGAAAGCTGTAATCATTCAAAAGTACATAATTACAAAAATAATCATAAACAATTACTTTCCTAAATTACGTAAACTGTAATAAAATTATAACAAATAAACTGCAACGATATTCTATTTAGATATATGCATGTATCAAGCTTTCTACGACCGAACCCTTCATATCTAGCCTAAAACACCGCTTATTTTATGAATAAATGTATAATAAATTCTCATTAAGTTTTCAAACTACTTAATGACTTTGAAAGTTTGTTTAGTGAGTTGCTGTCGACTGTCGACTGCGAACTTCTTCTTAACTATATCCCAGCATGCACTTCTGGGTTAGGGCGAACTTTGCAGATGATAATAGTAGTTTCATATCCATTATATTCATATATAAATTAAGAATAAAACTTGTTTTAAGATATCATGAATGTAATTACGTTCGTTTTATAAGTTCTCTAAATTAAGAAAACGTACAATACTCATAAAGGTTTTGGAACAAGTAGCTTTGCTAAGAGAAGTTGACATTACCATCTTTCAAACGACACCATACAAAATTTCACATTCGCGGCGAAATTATTTTTTTTTTCGCGGCGAAAATATTACTTTAAATTTAAAATGCAGGTAATAGAATATGCCCTCTATATAATCCAATGATTGATTTTTGTTCAAGCGCCATTGGGAGCCCAAAAAATATATTACCGCCGCTCCAAAAAAAAATTTCGCGGAGGCTTAAAATTTTATTAAAGAATTATATGTACGTAAAACTTTTCACTGATTCCATTTTTATTACAAACAATAGGAATTAGTAATTTAAAAAACGATGGCAATTTACATACGGATTTCTATTTAAATAAAATATGCTATTTGCATGAAAGAACAATTTAAACAGACAAATTGATAATGAAATTATGATTTTCATTAATTAACAATATTAGTAAGTTGAGTTTATAACACAGATTCAATATAAAACAATGTAAATTAATACAATTGCAATATTTTATTGAAAAATACAAAAAAATGTACGAATACCTAATGAAATAATCTGCGAGTATTGATTGCATGAATATTTCATAAGTTGAAATTCTAGTGAAGGAAACAACACGCAATTAACTTTGCAAATGAGTACTGTTTTTGTAATTCATTAGCTTTTCAATTTATTAGTTTTTTTTCATGATTTCTCTGGTAAATTTATTAGTTTTTATAGAACTTTTATTCAATGAGAATGGCAAAATTTTCTGTTAAATAATTTTAAAACTAAATTAACAGTTTTGCAAACTAAAATCAGATGCCGTTTATGAACTTACTGTGCAAAACTATTGGTAGGTCAGTAATAAGTATAATTGAAGATAATCGAGTGATTATCTTTATGGAAATTCCCAGATTCTCAGAAATGACTGCCTTTTGAGGGGTACGGATTGGATCCCTTATATACAGTGTTTTCGTAGATGAAATTAAGCCGTAATACCAATGAAAATTGTCTTCATAATGTAGATTTCGGATTTTCCAAGTAGAAATGTAACGCTGAAATTAGTTTGTACCACGCTAAAAAGTTGAATCTTGGGCGTTTCGTTATACTTTTCTGTCTTGGCTTACTACAAACTAATTACAATGTTCATTTTCTACCACCTAGATAGAAAATTGCCTAAGTAGTGCTAGTAATAGCTAATTCCAATATACTTGCATAAAAATGAGTTTACGAACCATGATTTAATTTCTATAAAACTGTACTATATATTAATAAAGTAAAAAAACCGCCACTGTATATACTCATAATATGTATACCATATACAAGTGATCAATTATATTTATGTAAATTGAAAATATAAAAGAACATGGTATAATAGATTCATATGACGTGGATCATGGTATGATGAAATGGGCACAATAAAGCAAACCAAAGCAAAGTAAACTTCAGGCATTCAACTTAACGAAGGATTTGAAAAGGTACTGCATTGTGAGCAGCTAGCAAAGCGTTGAACATATCCTTTGTGAAGGATACATGCTACCTAATGTAGGATACAGGATATATAACTGTCTGATGCCATGTTTCGTTTTCTTTTTTTTTTTTTTTTTTTGAATTCTCGAATAATCAAAGAAATATCAAAATATATACTTTGAGATCTGAATATATGCACTGGTGGAAAAACCACAATGCCTGATTTATGTGGATATACATAAAAGATGAAAAACTGTATAAACAGACGAAAAAAAGGAAAACAATCTTAAGATTGAATGATGTGGAAATCAGTTTCCATGCTACCTCTTTTTTTATTTATTTAAATATAGCTTTAACTTAAAAATAAAGTTTTTAATAAGAGTGAAGTATCATTCATTTTTACTTCATTTAAATTGTTTAGCATATGGTAATACGCGTAGTCATCCAATGTCTTGAATTAAAAATATTAAATTAAGAAAAATTATATTATATTATAACTTCCAAAATGTGACAATCTATCAAAATGCAGTAGAATTTACTTTTCAAAAAAATGTATGTCAGTTTTTGAAATATATAGAAGTGAAAACAATTTCTATTACTAATTGTTATTAAAAATAGCAATTTTAATTATTTCACGTACAATTTTGTCGAACTGTCAAAATTTATATTACTAACGATGCATACGCACCAACTAAATTAACTAAACTCAAATTAAAACACAAATGTGATCTAGATTACAATATGAAATAAAGACAATAAATTAAATATCAAAACAGTGACTGGGAATGAGGCTTAATAATACCCGATAACGATTTAAATAATATGTTTTCAAAAATATAAAAGTACTTTTTGTACTGTACTAAGAATATTTGTTATACTATACGTTTATTATCAAATAAAGAAATAATTCCAGTCCCTTCACATTTTCCGCTTTGAATATTAAATAAAACTGAATTTTATTTCAAATATTTGTCAGTTTAATTAATTATTATTACTATCATCGTGGAAAAGTAATAAAACTCGCGATGTGACTGAGAATTTTTCCATAATTTAGTAATAATATGATTCTTACTGCCAAAAGAAAAAAACCAAATAAGTTTATAGTGTCTAGTAGGGCCTGCCACCTAAAGGGGACATCTAGCAACCCCCTAAGGGGCGCCAGAATGCCTTTAAGGTGGGGAGTGACAAAGGGGATGAGGCGGTATCTATCATGATATGGAAATAAGAATTTAGATTCGGTCGTTGGGCTCGGCAAGTGGGCTGAACGAATGAATGGGTGAGTTTGAAGGTCTTGAAGGACTGTAGAACGGAACAAGAGTGTACGCTAGCGAGTTGCGGGACTGTATTTCAATTCTCCAGTGTATCTGGATAAAACTTTTGATATATTCCCTTGTATAGCTATAGACGATGATTTTTATTTATTGTAAGGATTATTTTACATAACTTAGGTTGATTTTATTCAAATTTTTGAAATATTTTTATGTTTTGATGCTTTTTGTGCAGTCATGTGTGATTTTTTTTATATGTATATACATATATGTTATTGAAGTATCTGAGGTGAAAATGTCAGAATTTATTACAAAGTGTAAACAGTATTTTCACTTTAAGTTTTGTAAATACACGTTCGCTCGTTCGTTGGCTTATAAAAAAAACTAACAGAACACGTAGAATGAGGTAGTTTACAACTCAACTGTTTATTTTGTCTATTTTTATACATGTGGCTGATTTTATTTAGATAGAGGTGTATTTTATATATTTAGATTAGGTTCTCGAACTTCTAGTATATATGTGAAATTGGTTTGTCAAGTATATATGTAGATACAGGGTGTCCCGTAAGTACAATGTCATCACAAGCCAAAATATCAAAATTCCCCGTTTTGAAGATATTTGAAACTATCGAAAAATTACTTTCTTGGATCGCATTTTGGTACAAAATAGTTTTTTTGATAAATAGTTGTCTGATCTATCTAATACAAAATGTTATAAAAAATCATAGGAGTATTAAAAAAAAAATTAAGAATTTAATAAGCTTAATCCCTATTCCCACTCACTGTTTTTGGTTTTAATTTAAGGTTTTAACATTAAATGTAATTTTTAACTTGTGAAATCATGCATCATGCGTCAGTAACATATATTATTTTGTAATAATTACTATATTTATTTAATATAGTTCAAATTACGAGAGTTCGGCGGCGAAAACAAGTTGTCTTAAAAACCACTGACTCACTTATTTTTCTATAATGTATATAAAAGCGAATAAGATAAAATTCATTACCGTATTATAGATTTATACCGCTCTTATAACCTCTTTTAAGTATAAGTCACCCCTGAACTATCGTCATTTGAACTATATAAATTATTGTATTTAATATAATTAATTTTATTCATTTATATTTCAGAAGCTGAATTTACATTTTAGATTAAAAATTTAAATTAACACTTAAACTTAGTGTGTGGGTTGGGCTTTAAATTTGACTCTCTGTGGTAAAAAATGTGATGAATTATGAATTTATTTTTAAAGCGTTCATAAAACTAAATTGTAACTAGATACAATTTATTTCCGTGGTATCTAACAAATTAGGTACCTTTTTGAGTAACTGCACAAGGTATAACTAAAGCACTAACTATAGGAATGAGTTTAAGAAAAACACTCGTCTAAGTGGACCCCAAATCAATGTCGTATATTCCATTGCATCGTCCATAATTTCCAAGTGATAAATTTGTGAGCCCCCTATTGATAGAGACCTGAGCAATTGCCTATTTCACACATAAAATATTTATCTATACTAAAAACGCAAGTATATAAGAATATACAAGACCGAATTCATATATTCTTACAAAGAATGGCAAAAATAACAAATTACTTTCTTAAATATTCCAAAAGAATCTAAACCATTATATCTAGATGGATCACAGAAATGTAGGAATATACAAAATTATCTCCCTACGTTACACACATAATAACAAATACAAATAATACATAATCTAAAATAAATGACACATTGAAAATACTAATAAAAAAACATCCAGAATATTTGTTTACCTTTAGTCGAGCTGGCCGAAGGCTACGAGGTTGTTGTTCTGACACACAACACAGAGCACACCACAAAAACCATAAACGATTTAGAAAAGCAAAACACAAACAAGTACACTCTCTGCGAATTTCCTAAACTGCAGGTGTTAACTTGTTAAATATATATTTTAAAGATAGTACTAGGTTTTTAAATGCAAAAACACTTGTCAAAATGTACAGCATAGTTATTTTTAATACACACAAACATAACCACAAATTTTGTACCACTATATGTTTGAAAACTATCGATGAACATATAAAAACACTTGTAAATAATAGTAACTAAATATAATTAGACAGAAATTAAACAATAATTTAGTAAAATTGATAAGCAAGTTCATTTTTATATCACAACACGAACACCAAGTAATAAAATTCAATCAAACACTCTCTCAGTATATTTTTATTAATCCGATTAATCTGATAATTAATTACACAATAGCTCGTATACTCGAATACAATTAGTATAGTTTCAATTAACACATCTAATTAGTAAATTAATAATTAATAAAAATATAATCGACGTTTAAGAAGCTGTCATTTATTTAAACTTAAATCACACTGTGTTACCAGATGAATTATTTAGAGGTTGGCAGCGAGTAATGCATGCGTGATAGTACACAAAGTTGCCAATAGATGTCAGTGACAATTCATGAAAACTATTTTAATAATTATTATTTTGTGCGAGTCTTTGCTAATTTAAAAAACAGTCATGATATAATAAAGTTATTTGAGAATAAATAATTGAAAACGTTAACTACAGTAAGTAATAAAAAATGTATTAAAATCACTAAGAAGTTTCAGAGTCGTCTACAAAACAATCTGTCGTTTTTTTACGATCAGCACAACTTTTGCATAACTCATTCCAAGACTCACACCACAGTTTCGGTTCTCTTTTGCAATATGGGGGGCCTTTGACTTTTTTTTACGCCCTTACTGACGCCTGTTTCCGCTAAAGTGCATTCGACCGCCTCCCGGAGTAGATGGTGGTGGGTCTGGTATACCCACAGACATGCCGCTGGATTTTAGAGAGGGATTTTGAGTTACTGATCTCGCAGTGAACAATTTCTTGCTAAAGATATTCAGATTTTGTAACAAATGTATTACTTACACGCCTTCAGCGATCCTATTAAAACAATGGAGGAAAATGAATACAAAAAAATTTATTATACAGAAGGAGGATGATGATGAATGAAGCGTTCGTTGGTGAAGTGGAGCAAGGGGAGCGGGAAATGGTGTTGGAAACTTTATTAATAATCCATTTGAAGTTTTGTTCTAGGTTTTATGCGAAAATAATACTGCCTGTTTCACACGAAATGACAATAAGTTACTGGCTGTTTAAAAACAATGCACAGGGTGTCTAAAAAGTAACACGTCAAAGTTACACCGGAGATAGACCTACCGCAGACGCATCGAACAAGCCTTAGTAAAAGTCGCATGGTTTTAAGATAATGTTAAGCTTAATCACTTTTAAAACTATTGCACAAGTCTCTGTGATCGACCCCGCAAGTTAAATTAATTATGACCATACACAATCATGAATTAATTAGGCAGCGATGCAGTTCACGTATATGATCAAAATAGTAAAAAGTCGTCGGTGATAGGAGTCTGCATAAAAAAAATTATAAATAAAAATAAAAGATAGCAAATAAATGTATACTCTCCATGCTTCGAACTTTGATTCTATTTTCATGGTAATACCATTATTTTTACGTAAAACATTTATTTCAATAAACCATTAAATCTAAACAAGCTTCATATTTAGAAAAAGAGGATAAAAGCAAAATAGTGTTTTGTTGATGTTTTTGAAATTCAAATTTTTTTAAAATCAAATTTGTATAAAAGTTATATACGAATAAAGGAGTTTTATTTGTCAAGTAGAAAATGTAGAACCATAGAATAAAACTGGCGAAGTTGAATTGTTGAGTTTTTGCTATTTGGTGTTTTCCCAGTCCCAGTCCCAGTTTTTCCTGTTTGCTTCCCGTTTACTGTTTCCCAGGGAAAGTAGTGTTGCTTTTATGAACCATTCTAACTTTTTAAAAGTCTATTATGTAAAATAAAACTATTTTGAAGGACTTTTGGTGGAAACATATTGCATATATTTGTAATATCCAGACTGGGTAAACATAAATCCCTCGAAAACAAGAATGGTCTTGTGATAGAGATGCAAATGTTTTGTTCTTATGCTCCATGTCCTAATAAACTTTGAGTTCTCTGACGATGACTCAAAATGAAGAGCGCGGAGATGGAATATAAGATACAGGAAATGTCTTTTCACTGTATTCTTTTATTATGCGAGTTTGAACATGTTTATTGCCTTATACAGGGTGTTTGGCAGCAAGGTAGAAAGCCTTAAGTGGATGATTCTTGTTACTTATGTTTTAGGCGAAGTCTGACTCTTTTTTTATAATAACCCAATTTCTGACAGTTAAATGACAACAGTGGCCCAATTTAAGTTGGTACGTTAATTGTTTTATTTTTTAGCGTTTGTCAGATGTGCATCTAAACTAATAAACCAAGTTCCAAGCATCTGTCTTATTTAAAAAAAATACTAGACGCTTTTGAAGTCATAAAAACTTTAAAAATTAAAAAAAAGCTGCGCAGTTTATGGCATTTAGAACAATAAATAAAATAACTTCGATTTTCAAACATGTTCGGTTATTGGTATCTTTCAAGGTATCATTTGGGCTTATATCTTACCAAGTACTTGATTATTATGTGGAAAACAATGCTTCTAGATGGAAAATATCTTTCATTCTTTCATTTTAAAGAAGTATTTGTACGTAGAATTTCCCGCTGATTCATAATTTAACCGATAACTCAAAAACCCGGCAGTCCAAAGAAAAAATAAATTGCAGATTTGAAATCAGCATTGAATTTTACTATAAAATCCGTTTGAATTTCCCAAATCAGAAAAAAAATTAAAGAAAAAATATTATATTTTTTCCGCGGTGAAAATAATATTTTTTTTCGTGGAGAAAATATTATTTATATTACTATTACTATTATAAAAATAACTTAAAAATTCCAAATATATTTCAAAAGCCACTTTCAAACCGGTCCATGTGTTTAAAATTTAGGCTGAACCATTGCAACGTTCCGCTAGGTAACTGTCGCACCTACCTTACAATGTATATTATCTCATGAACTAAAAGAGATGGAATGTTGAAATTTAAAATGCAGGTAATAGAATACGTCATTTATATAATCCAATGATTGTTTTTTATTCAAGCGCCATATACAGAACAAAAAATTTTACAGATATATAGTAATATAATTACATTTATAGAATTAGACTTTTCTCTTTTCCTCTAACTTTCCAATAAATTTGAAATAAGTACAGTTATAAACCATGTAATAGCAATAAAAGGAATTCGGATAAACAATGAATCAAATTAATGGCATCCCAACGCTATAGTGTTGGTATTGATAAGAAGATCTTGGTTTAATGATAACAATATACTAATATATAACGCGTAAACAATACGAAACAATTCCTAACGTTGTAGATATTTGCGGCGTTTACGCCCCCTTCTCTCGTAGACGTATTGGTTTATTGTTGAGAAACGTAGATAGCGATATAACCCACATAACATAACAACATGTATGTATATACATAGCTATAGATATTCTATGTATATACATACATGCTCCATAATGTGAAAATAATAACTTGTATATGTACTGCATATACATGAAATGAATAAACATAGCATGACATTTTATATCAGAACAGAATATACATAGAATATGGAATATACATGAATGTATATACCTTGAATATAGTATGTATATCCAAATACCCCGTAGTGTTTGATAGAATTCGTTTATTTAGTATAATATTAACAAATCAGAAGTGGGATTAATATGTGGTACAAAAAAATCGATAATATATCAACTTATTTATGAAAAACGAAGATTTTGTGTTAGAAATTTTATTGTTTTACCAGTTTATAGCTATTTTTCCACTGCTTGACTTCGGCTCACACAAAATCAAAGCTCTTATAACTTCACCAAGTCCGTGCTCTCTCCTCAGTGTTGTAAGGCTGTCTTGGTATATAGCATATATCACTTGTGATCACTCCCCCTTACAATATCCGTCTACTACGAGTATTTCGAACCCATACATTTCTTTTATGTTTTGTTTTACACACATTGGCATATATTTAAACCGTCATTGTTCCCTAGACGTTATTTTGAATGCAGTACTACTTTTTGCGTATTATGTTTATTTAATATGTGCTTTGAATATATGGTATGTAAAATGCAACCGCTATTGCATTTTAAAAGATGGTGGTAAAATAAATAATGTACTAGTTTTGTACAGTTTGTTACAAAAAAATATAAGATAAAGTCAACAATTTTACTAACAACTTTATAATAGAGACTAGCTTTACCCCCGTCGCAAGCGACGACTGTCTCTTGTGTGTGTATTGAATTTCATTTCAAATTTTCTTTCCATTTAATATTTAACTCGTTCTATATTGATTTTACAAATAGCAACAAATAATTTTTCATATAAACTGACTAAAAAAATATAATTTTTTCAACAAAATATAAAATATTTTCAACTTATTTGTTGTTTCATCAATTTTCTTTCAAAATTTGGAAATTTTATTTTCGATTTGTAAATTAGACACCATTTGCACTATTAGCACTATTCGCAACATTTGCAACATTCGCACTATTCGCACCGTTCGCACTATTAGCACTATTCGCACTATTAGCACTATTCGCACTATTCGCACTATTCGCACTTTTCACACTAAAAGTCATAGACATTTTTCTCTACGAAATAGGCAATTTCCAAAAACATTGACGGAGCTGTTTTCGAGCCACCATACGAAATTCACTATCAAACATATAAGAATATAAGATCATAAACATACACCTGAGACATTATAATATATGAATATACATACGTTCATAGACTCACCGAGAAATTTTAGTTCATAGAAGACCCATTCATGTGTAGGGGCGCCAAAAAGCGACTTAGCATGGTACGAAAAAGTGTGACAACAAATATTGTTTACATAATATAAAAAAGGTTACACATAATTTCTTTATCTGCAGATGATAGTTTAGTATTTTATTGAATGAAATAAATGATTTATTATAATCAAATAAATCTGAAAAGTTCCAATAAACTAGAACTAAAAAAAAAAAAAATACCCACTATACTTTATCGAAAACATATACATCAAAATCACGTAAAATATTGCCGTATAGTGTAAATAAATTACAAAATAAAAGTGACCAAGGGTCCAGAACAGCCCTTACGGGCTCTTTGGCCCAACTACACCCCCAGGGCATTGTACACGCCTTCTGATTCTGGAACGATTGAGAAATAAGATATGCGATATCAAAATAGGGTTAGGAAAATTTATATATACATATATATATATATATATATATATATATATATATATATATATCATTGAAGAGTCGTCGTTGTTTGTTATAGAAATGTGGTCTATTGTAGTGTTCAACCCTGAAACGATATTTATTTTACATATTCCTGCATATGTAGTATTTTCATTGGCATCTGGAGGGGAGTGCAAGGAGGTACACTTGCCCCTGCAAAGAAAGAAAATAAACAGGAAAAATTTAAGAAATAAAAGTCACTACTTGAATAAAAACTTAAGGCGTCTAGGTTGTTGTTCAAATTTGTTCGGCACCTTGTCAACTAACTTGGCCCTAACTTCGTTCAGACGCTTTAAGGAGAGAGTAAGGTCAAAACGATAAAATAAAGCATATTTTCGAAGAAATGAGGCATTGACAGCGAATTTCCGCAGACGTCACAAAAAAAAGTAACATTGCGGTGCCACTCATAACTCATCACTGGATTTTCTGAAATCGAAAAACCAAAATGATTTCATTAGTTGATAAGTTTCTGCAGGTAACGCTGTCGAGTTTTTCTTTTTTATTGATTTTTCAATTTTTTACAGTACTTAAAAGTCTAAATATCGATTTTTCATAAAAAAAATCAGAAACTTTGTTATTTTAAAATACGTTAAAATTAAAAAAAAATCGACAGCGTTACCTGGGAATTTATGTAAAGAAAGAGTGTGCAAAATTTCAAAAGAATCGGTCTAATAGATTTTGAACTAGAGAAAACGCTCAATATCTCAGACAGTTTTACTACAATCTAATTCAAATTTTCACACAATAAACTTAATATATTGTATATTAATATAAATAAATGAAAAAGCACTCTTAAAGCTTTTACAAAAATTATGTAAAGGGCCGACGCTAAAATAGTGAATATTAGTTACAACCAGCCATTATACTTTCGCGCTGTTTTCTGCATACTTTTTGTACCTGGTACCTTGATAAAGAGTCTCGCTTTGAACCTAGCAAGTACTTAACTGCATATTACACTATTTATTCTCAAAATTTATGCTTTGCTAATAGAGCATAGGACCAGAGGCACTGGGATCTTACTCCATTTAATAAAAATGGGATTCTTTTTTTTTTTTTTGAAAAAGTTAAATTGTAATTCACATATTCCAGTTATGAATATTTCCAGTGCTATGAAAAAAATGTATAAATTTCCCCTATTTTTCACAGTAACTGAGCGCAATCACACCAAATAAAAAATATGAGTAAAAAAATAAAATACATTTGTTTTGTATCGTGCATGGTGTTTCCATTTCCTCTTCCATTCCCATTCCGCCAAAGGGTGAATTTACAATGTTACCATTTTTATATCAGAAAATCTGCTTTATGATGCTTACTTAGCTTGAATACAATGTCATAAAAGATAAAAAGATGTTTTGTATGCGTTCTACTACTGTTTAGAGTGATTCGGGGACAAGTCTTTCGTCTTAGATAGTTCTTCATCTTAGTTCTTTGTTTATAAACTATTTTTAGAAATCAAATTAATTGATATACACTATATTACAACCTTCAAACATAAATTCTCTTTGAAATTATGTTTATTTAAGTCAGACGAAGTACACCACTGAAAGAGTTTACTCATACTTCGTTTTCAAAAGTATATGTCCTGTTAAAACGAGCAGCACTTCAGTTGCATTTCGTTTTCTTATAAAAGAGTGTGCTACGATGTTAAATTGTAACTGCACGATGACCAATTAACGTCTGCAAAACGGCCGATAACAAAATTATCAAACTTAGTGCGCAAAAGATCGATGAAACAATCAATTTTCTATAGCGGAGGTTTAGCACTACATATCTGTCAATATATCAAGCGCGTCAGTGTTCTCGCAAACGAAAGAAAACATCGAAAAAGACTAAATGAAATTTATGTGTATAGTTATGTGTACTGGAGCACAGTGACTCGCACCGTGTGACTGTGTTATGCGAGTTACTATCATGTACGATTATGTCACTGGGTCAGAGCTACTGACCTTAGAATATACAGAGGCAAAAGCTGTCTACTGTCAGGTCAGTTACTCACACCGTGTGACTGTGTTATGCGAGTTACTATCATGTGCGATTGTGTCACTGGGTCAGAGCTACTGACCTTAGAATATACAGAGGCAAAAGCTGTCTACTGTCAGGTCAGTTACTCGCACCGTGTGACTGTGTTATGCGAGTTACTATCATGTACGATTATGTCACTGGGTCAGAGCTACTGACCTTAGAATATACAGAGGCAAAAGCTGTCTACTGTCAGGTCAGTTACTCACACCGTGTGACTGTGTTATGCGAGTTACTATCATGTGCGATTGTGTCACTGGGTCAGAGCTACTGACCTTAGAATATACAGAGGCAAAAGCTGTCTACTGTCAGGTCAGTTACTCGCACCGTGTGACTGTGTTATGCGAGTTACTATCATGTGCGATTGTGTCACTGGGTCAGAGCTACTGACCTTAGAATATACAGAGGCAAAAGCTGTCTACTGTCAGGTCAGTTACTCGCACCGTGTGACTGTGTTATGCGAGTTACTATCATGTGCGATTGTGTCACTGGGTCAGAGCTACTGACCTTAGAATATACAGAGGCAAAAGCTGTCTACTGTCAGATCAGCAACTCGCACCGTGTAAACAATTCGTAAGTATTCATTCCGTAATGCGACAAACTCATTAATAGATGGCGACATGTTTTATTCCCGGGGTTTGTAACTTAACTATGCTGTATCACCATGCAACTATAACATATCTCTGGATATATTGAATCATAATATTAATAATAAAAGCACAATATTTATACTTACGATAGAATTGTTGAAGATAAAATATTTTTGGAATGATGTCATAAAATATATGAAACAATAACGATCGTAATAAAAAAGACTAAAAACTTTAATATTTTACGGCCCATAATAAAATAAATACTAAAAAAATAGACATTGTTGAATAATATTGCGGATGGTGCATTTTTTAAAACATAAAATCTCTGATGTAGATTGATAGCACGAGACTAGAGTGACATTTATGACGAAATGGATGGATAGATGGCGTAGAGGACGCGTGATTCGCTGGCCAATCAGGTCAAAGGTCACTAGGGATTGTTGTAATAGAACGTCACGTTCATGCGTTCTAAATGCGTGCTATAACTAAGTAACTTAAATGAATGATAAATAATTTGAATAATTTTTGTGTCTAAGGTATAACTTCTTGTAAATGCTTGTCGTTATGATGTTGAAACGAGATTAATTTGAAAGTAAATGCGCTCTAAAAAGGTTGACCATTGCGAAATAGATACGTAATCACGAAGTTTGTAAGAAATACGTTTTTTAGTGACGTACTTAGCAAAAAAAATGTACTTTGCCTGGTTTTGCATAGGCATGAGAATATAAATCAACCAATAGATGTAATATTAAATTAAAACACATTAAAGATATTAAACAAATACAATTGTATTAATTTAAAACAAAGACAAAAGAATGGAGAAGAGGGAATATATTAAATGCATATTTAAATTTGATCAAATGGGCTTGTGAACTCATTTTTTAGGGGTCGATTTCTTATTTTTAATTTAAATAAATGTTAATATATGTATTTTGACGTTATAATTTTTTTAAATATCCAAATGTTTACGGAGTTGTAGTTATATCAAATTTGAATTTAAATTTTGCCGCTTGTTTTACAAGAAATAAGTAGTAATAAAAAATCGAGATTATTTATTTTATTTATTTATTTATAGCTCAGCTGTTAAAAGAAAGTGACGTATCATATACACACTCGTATGCGTCTGTGTTTTATAAAAGAGTTGGCATATTTGCTGCATGTGACGTCACATCTCTCGGAATGTTGTATAACGTTGAATTCTCTTAATAATTAAAATGAAAAAATGACTTTTTCAATTGTTAATATCTCCTAACATATGGTTGAGGTTCTAGTAACCAACTTTATCGATATATAGTACAGTTAAATGGAAATTAAGACATAGGGCACAAGATTATTCTGTAAAATGAGCATTTTACTAGTGAATTTAATAAAAATACTATCAACCAGTATTTAAAAACACCTGCAAGTTTTACATTTTAATTTCTAAATTGTATATAAACATATTCACATGTTTACAAAAGATAAAACCTGTCACATACTATATGTAACTTAATACAATCAAATTAGCCCCGTGTAATGTAAATAGCTGACTTTTACATCACCCTCTTCCCCCTTACCAACTTCTCTAGCAACCCCTTTAAATATAACACACACACATTGAAGTTTCAAATACGTGTGATGCTTTTGTAGTCACTAACTTTTTTATTCATAAACAGAATTTATTTTACCTTTTTACAATTTTACATATTTGGTTATGTAACTACAGAATGTGTGTTTTTGTATGTCTGTGTGGGGAAGTGAGGTGTAAGTGTGTACAGTTTGTAAATTTGAGTCTACCAAAAAGGGGAATAAAACATTATTAAATTCCAAGCAATGTAAAGTACTTGAAATTGTATTATTATTGGTACCGAATACGATTAGAATATTCTGTATAAAAGAGAATATTCTTACGGATGTTCTTACGAGTCATTCATTTAAAAGTGACTCAATTGATTCGTTCAATTTGACTCACTCTAGCCCTCGTACAACTGTATCTATTTATTATTTCAGTTAACTAACTGAGGCGCACTCTTCTATAGTCTGCTGAAGGTAGTCCTATCTTCCAATAGGTTGGTCACTAATGCATTTGGATGGTTCACAACTCTGTGTTTATATTTATCAGTTCGAGTTTTAATTTCTTGTCTCACTGTAGGCAAGATTTTTTTTTTTTTTTTTTACTAAAGATTATTACAATCTGTCCTGCTTATAGGACATTCAGTGATAGGTATTTAATTCGCTCGAAATATGAAAGCTTCCGACGTATTAAGTTGTATGTCGCACTACTGTGGATGTGTTGTACAACTTCTTCCAACAAATGTTGGATGCTCCATGTTTATGTCGCTCGTATGTGTACCATACTTAACAGTATTAAAGAGTTTAATGATCAAAGCGCACGTAAACACCGCTGTCAACACAAAATTTAACATGAACATATTTTTATTTAAATTTAGTTTAAATTAAATAACAATTTATAATATTCTCTCACTTTCTCACCCTTTAACATTGCCACAAATACATATGTAAATTTCTACGTCACAATAAATGAGCGGAACGAATTGTTCAATTTATCAAGAGTTATATTTTCGCTTTACAACAGATTTTATTTTGAAATATGCCAGTAACAGTAGCACTGTTACACCCCTTCAATTATTTTCTTTGCATCTGTTTTTTTTTGTCAGTGGATGCAACACACTAGGGAAATAATATGTTATCGTTCATCTTCCTACGTGATCCCTTTTATGTATGACTTTAACTAGTGCCATCTTCCGGAGAAGTATTACAACTTGAACAACAATAATCGTGATGTTTTATATGCAACATATCGATGGTCCAAATATTTTCGATTTAAAAACATCGATGTTTTTATTAGATATTTCCCCCCTTTACACTTCCATTCCTTATAACTTCTTTGGGTTGGTTCCTCATGGTTTTTCAAGTCTGCACGTTTTTCTTTCACTTTACAAATGTTGTGTATTTTCGTGATAGCCTGTCGCAAATCATATGAGCTATGACGGTACCTCCCTTACCTCGTTATAAGTCATTATTCATGCACCCTTACGACCCCCTTGCACCCACCCTACGCGTATAAGTAACAAAACCCTCACGCGCGTATATTTCTTGTGTCGAAACACACAAACAAAAACACTGAATTTATAGAGATTCTTATTCTTCGTAAAAAATAAATCGATTCAACATTATTCATTGCCATTTTTTTATTTATTTTAGCAAGTTTATATTTACAGGGTCAGTATGCTACAAAAAAGTTAAACTATCGGAAAAATTGCTTCGGCCAGTTATTCTCGTATCATAAATAATGAAAAATGTGCGATAATGAAAATGGTCATAGGCCATGTAAACCCATTTCAGAATTTATCAGCACATTACAGACAAAATGGGACAGAAAGTGTTTGTTAAGAGTAAACAATTGTTAAATGAACCAGCATATTATTTTAGGCATAAGTACAATAATAATAAATACAATTATCAAAATCAAAAGCGGCACTGTACAATTTTAACACTTAAAATAGTAATTTATATTCTTTTAATTAGAAAACAAAAACAAATTCTTACGTCACATTTGAATCTACCCTCTAGCCTTCAAATAATTTTGTGATTTCAATTGCACTTTGTCATAGAAGAGGTAGGTTGCTGTACTCAAAGTTATCGCAATAGGTCAATAGTAAACATGATCAGTTAAAGAAAAATAACTGCTACAGGACCAACACACTGATTTACTTTTATTTCTCTTTTCATCATTTTTATCTATTATAAGTATCACAGACAATAAGGAAATAATGACTAAAATTGAATCAAAAAAAAACAACTTAAACAATTTATGACACTTGCAGTAAAGAAATAACACAGTGGAACAAATATTGCAACAAATACATGTAAGAAATTTTAAAAATTAGACACAACCTGCAACTAGACTTTAATAGACTTAGATTTTAATATATAAAAAAAATTAAAACACCTAAAAATAAATGAAAGAAAAAAATGAAACAAATATGTATAACAAGGATAAATGATGAATGCAATTATGATGATCTTATAAATAAAATAAAAACAAAACTTTTAAATATCAATATCTTTGTCACTTTCTCAATTTTTTAAAATTTTGAAAACTAATCGGCATATATATTAATCAAAGATTCAAAATATCAAACAAGCTGTAATGAGGTTTAAAGAAATTAGAAAAATGTCTAGAGAAAACAATTTTTAAAAAGAATAGTAACCATAATTAATAACCATACAATTTCAATGAAATACAAGTACCGCATGGTTCACAAAAGCTGTACAGGAAGAGTATAAAGTTCTATGCATAATATTAGCAGAACTGTACAGAGTATAAAGTCTAAATATTGTTTTTACTTAAGTTATTAGATTCTATGACATGCTTCATGTTTGACGCTGCATAGCTGTATAGGGTTGTTTTGGGGGTTGATAAAGCGAAGGAGGAGAGATCGGGAGGTAACTTAGGGCTTAAATAAGGTGACGTGCATCTAATTTAAATATTGTTCAAACTGTTTTTACTTGAAAGAGTAAAAAACGCATTAAGAATAATTCAAGTAAAAATGAAAAAAATTATGAAGTTTTAAGATGTTGGTAATATTTGTAAAGCTTGTAAATTTCCTGGTTGTTATGCTGTTAGAGTCGTAATTAAGAATCTACATAGATTAATGTACTGAAATAATCCATCTAAGATCGATAGCTTATCAGCAAATAGTGTAATCATGATTGACTTCCGTAATTGTTAGACATATTTGAATTTTCACTTACTTTATTGAAGATGCGGAATTTTCTGGAATATTCATTCTTAAACATATGACGTTATAATGCCAAAGCAAGCACTTACCTGAAAAAGAATGAAAAGTTATTATTATACATATTATTACAAATTTTAAAGATTATATAATCTTAAGAAGTCCTTTTTAAGGATTAAAAGCTTTTAGAATAACTTTAAAATAGTTTCCCGAGTAGAATTTTACCTTAGATGTTGGAAGGATTCCGTTAAGGTTTCTGTAGAACAGGAAATGTGGCTGCCTCACGAAAACCTTAAAACCTGATAGAATTCTACTGAGGAACATTATAAGGTTCTAGTTGGAAACCTGATAAGGATCTAGTCGGGAACCTGTTAGAATTCTAATAGTTGAGTTAACATTTTGACTAGAGTACTGTCGGGTTATTCCTGATAAAGCATTCCTTGTCAGAGCCTGAGAGAACGCAGTAATGCAGTCCCTCTTTTATCTCGGGCAACATTTCTACTCAAGTTAACGTTTTGCAAAATTATCTTAGAACCCATAATAATACTAAACACTTTCATATGAGAAACGAAACATCAATATCTAAGTTCAGTGGCGAATTAGGACACAGTACGCTTCTAGTTTAAGGGTGTATAAGAGATATAAGTGTATAGTGAATGTGTACAATAATATTTTGTTGCTTTCCTTTCTAATTTCTCAACTGGCCGACTTACACTACATTTAAAATTACCTCAATTTTTGAAAATAATTTGCGATTTTAATTAAACACTGTAGTAAAATATTTCATATCACCGTATAAATAATAGAAGTACATTTTTAAACACGCTATACATTCAATAACCCACTTCGCACACACAAATAATAAATGCATTCGATCCACTTAAAATATTTATTGAATTGTATTTCAATTCCTCGTGCCAGTAAATTGTTTTATTCATATATTTTGTATTTCGAGAGTTTTTATTAAAATGTAGCCAATTTAACAAATACCGGGATTTAATTAATGCCACTACCGATACATGATGTTATTTCATTTTTTAGAAATAACTGAATTGTAAAATTGTAAAATACGTTTATAATTATTTCATCATGAAAATATTTTTGTTGAATTGAAATACATATTTGTATATTTTGTCTGATTAAGAAATTGACGAAATAAACGAAAATTAATGAAACCGTAAGCTTATTTTTTAATTTTGTTTTTGAAATAATATTAAAAATTGTAAAGCCATCAATTTATAAAGAAGAGTTACCGATCGGAGTAAATAGAAGCTGGAAGTAGTAATAAGTAGACTCGAGATGCGTCAGATAAATCTCCCTCACTTTTACTTATTCAAAAAGGAACGACAACCAATCTGTGAACAATATAACAGAGCACGAACAGTAAAGCATATATGCAGATATTTGAACTTATTGACTTAATCAATGAAACTAATTTACCTATACTCGTATTTTTAAACTATAAATTATGTATTACAAATTTTTATAAATATATATATATTGTTTTAAATGATAATAACATAAACTAAATAAATACCAAAATCAAAAATATTTCATCAATTACTAAAAAATTAGTAGAGGTTTTCCAACAATTTCTCACTTTAATAAATAGCACTGCTGTAAATTTCCCATTTTCTATTTTCCATGTATCACGAAAGCCGTTATCGTGGCCGATAAAACAAGCGTTCATTATAAACTGCATGTTTTCCAACTTATTTTACTTTTTCATTATAATGCAGTTCCTTTTCTTTATATGCACGGCATGCAATGACGACGATCCTACGATCGCAGACGTAGGGAAAACGATCAGGGGAAGAGGTGAGGTGAAGGGATTAATATAAGGGGCGGTAGGGATCGAAGGAGTGAGGGGTTATAATGTTAATCAGATTTATTTTCTCATAACAGAGTTATAATAACTTATAATAAGTTTATTAAGTACTGCGTTCTAAAGTAAAGAAAACTTATAGCAACTAGTAATTAGTTGGCAATAATGTTCAAAATTACTGCGCTCTTGTTGGGTATCATGCGACCTGAAAGATCGTATCAGATTTTATCAGTATTAGCTGATATGTCTAAAGATTTGCGTATTATCTGATGCAAAGTCGTCATATTTTACTAAAGTCCAAATATCTTCAAAACGGGGAGGTTTTTATAAGGACAAATTTTAATATTCTGATAGATTTTGAACCAAAGTATCACCCCTTATACAGGGACACCCTGTGTTTATATATATATAAAGAGAATAACATAGTAGTTATTTAATTAGTAAACACTTGCTTGAGCGCAAAACCTGTCTGTGCTTGTATTTCGAACAGGTTGTACTAAACCCAGTATTAGATTTTGATTCTGATTGTTCCATATATAAATATTTAAATAAAGTATTTTCCATATTCATTCGGTTTAAAATTTAAACCCAGGAATTAAAAGCTTTTCAGGTTAAGATGGAATTATAAAGGTCACAGCTGACAACTGGAGAAGTAGCTGGAGCTAGAGCTGGAACTAGAGAACAACGACGAGAAAGTAAAGAAGAAAGAGAATCACCAGCTTTATTATAATATTACATTTAGAGTTCTATACTATTTAATATTCATGAGAAAAGCCAATGATTTAAATATAAAAATCAAAATCAAATAAAATACGGTTTTGTTAAACATTGGGAATATTGATAAATGAAAATTGAATAAATGTTGCGAAAATTTAATTAATAGACAAAATAAAATAAAATAAAATAAAAATAAACATGTTTCATTACTTCGAATATTTAAAACAAGAAGAATTATGCAAAGATAAACTGCTGTCAATTTTACATAACTATATTCAGTAAATAAACTGCTCTCCTCTTTATAGTTACATCAGACTCTATTCTCATTATTCTAACTACACGTAGTTCACAGAATTCATTAAATTATTCATTACATTATAGAAGTATATTTAACTTTTATAATATTACGAAGATATAATTTTTCATTTCATATTAATTCATCTATTATTATACAAACGATTCTCAAAATGTTGAGTTTTTGAAATAAACTAATAAAACAAATAGATCACATAAAAAATTATGACTTTAAATAAAATTACATATATTAAACCAGAAGTCAGTTAATATATATTTTTTAATATTTATTTGAATGCATAAACTTTCAAAAGTTATTAGCACTTAAAAGAATATACACATTTATAAACATTTACAACTTATTGACACGAGTATGGGTATTTAAAATAAAGAGATTAAATTAGTTTTATTGATAAAGTTAATAATGTTTTTCAGACCTCCCATACGTTCAAATATCAACCTATATTCCTGAGGCATATTACAGCATTGCCTGTGCGATGAGTACCTTGAGCATCAAAGAATAATATGCTTTATCGTTAGTGGGCTAAGTCAGTTAATATTATTTTGAAAAGAAAGATTTTTTAATACATATTATTATAAATATAATTTGTGATTTTTATACAAGTATACCTCTTCCAAAACACACAAAACACATAGGGGTATCTAGAAACTTTTGAAGTTAGTTACGTCCAAATTAAGACTACATGTATTCTTTCGTTTGCCGTATAACAAATGTTGACACTTTTTTACGTTTTGCTTTACTAATTAAAATAAGTCGTATAGTCCAAACCACTTACTTAAAAGATTTATACTCAAAAGAGGTTATAAGGGCGGTATAAATTTAATAAATAATAATAAATTTAATTTAACGATAATGAATTTTATCTTATTCGTTTCTATATACATTAGAGAAAAATAAGTGAGTCAGTGCTTTTTAGTTATATCGGCAGTTTATGCCCCACAACTTGTTTTAAGTATGAGTCTCCGCCGAACTCTCGTAATTTGAACTATACTAATTTCAAACTCCACTACGATGAAATATTATCTCAGAAATTGCATTGCAATAGTACAAAATTTAACGAGTTTATCCTTTCTTTTTCTAAATCTCAGTATGTAATAATATTGCAACAAAAATTGAACCACAAATTATTGTTACGATTTGGACAGTGTCAACCTGCGTCAGACCTACAAAAAGTAAAAACCGCTACTGGTCCTTTAAAAAAAAAATTAACTACCCTCTTTAATTAAACTAGTATATCGAGATCACAGACCTGAGAGACGGGAATAATCCAGAAAATTTGGTTACTCTGTGAATCTAATGTTAAGATTTAAAATGAACGACATTTACAAAAGGTTTGAGAACCACTGGTCTATATAAAACATAGTTTACTTTACAGACATGACAAAAGTAAAGTTATAAAACTCAGATATTAATTTTATGCATCGTTTCGTTAAACTTTTCTCTTTCTTTCTTCTTTTTTATATTAAAAGTAAAGATTTCTAGATATGTACGGGTACATTCCATAGTATCAGTAACAAGACCTTAAATATTCATAATAAAAAGTTGAAGACATTCATTTGATACCAAATAGCATTCAGCGTAAGACATAGTACTTCATTTAATTTTAATATAAAATTCACTTTTATATAAAAAAAAATTTAAGAGAACAATATTATTGGTTTTAAATGAGATAATACTATTTTGAATTAAAATACCCTTTTAATTAAAAAACAAAAAACAAACTTCTTTTTTTCTATTATAAAAACTTTTTATCATACATATAAATCCGACCTTGTAATTCCAGTACATCTGCTTAACCGCAATCACAACGTTGGCAAAAAACCTGTTTTGAAATGAATGCAATGCTTTGTATTCAATGGTTTAAATTTAAACATAATGACCTTGAGTATCCTGTTTTTAAAATAACATATTGTTCTTCAGTGATGTCCAATCTGCTTAGAAATAATATAAAATATAACAAAGTTACGTTGTACGTTCATACAAATAGCTTGGACACATCTGGTGCTTGTTAGAAAAGATAAAGTCAAGGTCATTGTTGTTTACATTTAAAAGAATTTACTACGAGACACCTGATGTACTGACTGTTTGTAACGTAAATAGAACTTCATTGTAAAACTAGTTTCTTTATGAAGGAAACCATTTGATTCAATGGTTTCTATATAAAATAAATAGCCTCGCGTTTCCTGGATTTTTTTCTTAATACGTTACGTTAATTGTTTTATACAGGGTGTTTGGTAGCAAGATGCAAAGCCTTAAGGGGATGATATTTAAGACCATTTAGAACATTTTCAACAATACATGTCTTAGGCGAATTCTGACTATTTATTTTTTACTCAAACTTTACTTAAATTCAAATCTGCAATTTATTTTTTCTTTGGACTGCCGGTTTTTGAGTTATCGGCATTTATAAGTCAAATTATAAACTGATATCAAAAAGGTTGCCCAGATATGGAATCAGCGGGAAGCTCTATGTACAAATACTTTGTTAAAAAAAAATTTTCGCCGCCGCAAATATATTTTTTGCGCTCCCAATATCGCTTGAGCAAAAAGCAATCATTGGATTATATAGAGGGCATATTCTATTATCTGCATTTCAAATTTTAACATTCTATCTCGTTTAGTTCATGAGATAATGAGCAACGGTTAAAGGCTAAATAATAAACACATTTTCACGGCGAAAAAAGTAATATTTTCGCCAGGAAAAAAGTATTATTTTACTTACAAATGATAATAAAGTATCAAAAACGCATGCAACAAAAATGGCATACTCACAACAAGTTATAACCTCATTTGAAACAATTTATATATGTACTCTATCTAATATATAAATTTTCCTTTTTAAAGCATCTAAAATCTCAATTTGAAACGCTTTACTTTTAACAATCTTATAATTGACATAATGAAGTCGGACTGTTTGTTCAACGCATTTATAATAGTAAAACGCCTGCGACTACAGGCAACCCTTCTTGCATTAATTTTTATGACCCGAAACGCAATTACAAAATAATTTCACACAGCAGCTTGTGTCAACTGAAGGCAGGTTCATAAATGTAGTTGACTTTAAATAAACCAGTGGAGGTTAAAAGTTAACAGTATACTCTACTCGACTCGTACGAAATTAATTTTTAAGGGTGCCTGGTAACGTTATGATGCATTAATATCAACCCCTACGCCTACCACCACCACTCATTCCACAAAAAAAACAGGGCTAAATGTCGTTAAAATATTAAGGGAATATAAGAGTTGAAGGGTTTATTATTTTTAAAATTATTATATAAAACTGTCTGATATGAAATAAATGGGAAAGTAAATACAAGACACATATACAGACGACGATCAACTGGAAAGAAACGAATGAAATTCGTTCGCAAACACGCGCGTATTCGAATGCAATGTTGTGTCAATAAATTTAATATTGTACATAAGTTATTTTGTATAGATTTGAGAATAATAAAGAAAGCAATTCCTATTGGTAATATCAAATTTGAACATTTCACATTTAGTGTATGACCGATGTAATAGCCCTTTAATAGTGAAACACATAATTCTTTAAAGTTCATAATTTTTACCTCAATAACAAATATGCAAGAGATTCCAAACAAGTATTTTATAACGTTTAGAAAATTTAATTGATCCATGTTTATAAATTCGCTAGCAACGCTCACTATTAATGGATGTCAAATTAATACTGAACAACACATTATCTACCACAGAGTCGTGTAATGCGGCGTGCAAATTTCCATTTTTTATGACGTTTAAAATTAATAATAAACACTTGTTTTCTGTTTTATTCGGTATCTAATCCTAAGTAACTGATTGGTTTTCTTGTGCTCTTGCGTATATTTAACGTCCATTTTGCGATGTGCCCGAATGTACAATAATTTCACAAGGCTTTTAGATTCCACCATTAGTATTTTTTTGATGCAACTTCCAACGCGGCATATATTTGTCAGGTCAATTTCAGGCCTTTTATGACATATTCAACCCCCTTAAAAAGACCATAGTACTATTACGTTATAAACACGTGCTAGAAGCAATGTAATTATAATTTTCTCTCACAGAATCTAAATGAAACAAATATTTATGAAAGCAATAAAAGCAGAAATTATCACGGCCTGTTTATTCATAACAGATTGGAACAAATTTTCCATTACACGCTTTTAGAACGAAATCAAAATACGCGTGTTTGTTATGTTGGCAAAACTTTATACTTTTATAAAAAGTCACATCCCCTTTATATATTTGTATTATATTATCAAATTTCCCCTGCATTAGGGGTTAAATGGGAATCATACTATGAACTGTATTTTGTATATGACCCCAACCCAACGGAAATTACCCAATCTATATGAACCAGAGTGCATTAAAGTTGAAAGGCAGTGGTTCTAAACTAAAGACACCTGTAGCGAACAAGATTTAGCGACAAGAACACCCGAAGACACTGCTGTCTAGCCACAAGTATACTGCTTTAAATTCTACTTTATAATGAATGACAATTTTAAAAATAACCCGTTTAAAAATCAACATTAAAGTATTTTGAGAACCATATTGCCAATGTCAAGTAAAAATATATGGAAAACATAAACCCGTGATGCAGATTGTTGGGGGTATAATTATTTATGGTAATGGATGGATGACTGGGTGGTGTGTGAAAGGGAAAATGGGGGTAAAGGGTAGGTGTGATGTGGCCTTAGGATATAAAAAATATAGATAGGTATCAAACATTCACGTTTTTTGTCAATGATATTTTTAAAATAATAAATTGGTGCGTTGCCCCTTATCAAATGATATTTAAAAATAGCTGACGGCTGACAATATTATTGTGGCGGTGTTTTCAAAATATGTCGAGTCAGATATTAGCTATTTATTAGGTAATGATGAAGGTTGGATGTTAATAAATTAACACGTATAGTAGTGGCACGTTTGGAGCTTCCCTATAAAATATATCATGGTCTTATTATCATCTAGGTACTACAACCCATATAGAGCACTGGCTTCGTTTAAGATTTTTCCCTATTCCTTTCTATTCCAATTCATCACACCTATCATCATCTCACACATCCTCTCTTTAGGTGGTACTTAACTTGTTCTATTCACCTCGTCCTCATCACACTCTTTGTCCTTCTATATTTTTTCATTCATTCATTCATATAGTTTTTCATTTTTTATTGAAGTTTCAATTTTTTACAGCATTTAAAAGTCAAAATACCGATTTTTCATGAAAAAAATCAGAAACTTTGTTATTTTAAAATACGTTAAAATTAATGATTAAAAAAAAAATCGACAGCGTTACCTCGGCATTTACGTAAAGAAAGAGTGTGCAAAATTTCAAAAGAATCGGTCCAGTAGATTTTGATCTAGACTGACTCTGAAAAGCCTAAGTGTGAGAATCCGCTTTTAAAAGTCTCAACGTGACACGAAAGCAGACCAGACAGGTGAAGACTTAAAACTCTATATCTCCGACAGTTTTACTCCAATCGACTTCAAATTTTTACACAATAAACTTAAAATGTTGTACAATAAATAATAAAAATGAAGTTGAAACCTTAACCAACCACCCCCCCCTCCCCCCTTAAGGAAGGCTACCTACATGATGACAAATTTAATATCTCTTTCGCTCCTACATACATTATAGTAAAATGAGGGAAATAATGCTTTTTTTGTTGTATCGTACTATTACAACTCATTTATTATTCTCTGAGTGGCGGAATGCTCGATTCCTGGAGATAGATGCATTTATTCTATGATAAACAAATCTATCAAAAATATAATAACAAAATCAACAAAACTCACAATTATGATATTACAATTAGTGCGAGGTATCACTTAGCTGTTAATATCGCAATAACATAAAAAATCTCTGTCAAGTATGTGTTATTATCCCTCATAAATTGAACTATACTCGTACATATGTCTCTGTGTGTATAGGAACAGGTTATTCTAAGTACAATGCCCCAACCGTTCTCTTTAATACTTTTTATAATAAATGTAAATACTCGACAGAAACGTGACGAATACATTAGCGGCATCATGCAAGCCACATATTCGTATTCGACTAAAGAACTTAACTGGTATTAGATTGTTTATACTCAAATAAGATAAAAACTTAATCCATCACGAACGGTAAAGTTTATACCTCATAATAATAATTTACAGCCTTGCTTATTTGTTGATATTTATATGCTAATTATTAAATTTTATCAAAATAACTTTTTATAAAGTTTATGTGGATATAATGACTTTAATTTGTATGAGTATTACGTTGTTTGGAATTGAACTTAAATTAACACGCAAACCACAGTAAAAAAAACCACCGGATCCAGTTATCCGGATACGAAAATATAACTATGTAAAAGAATGTACAAAAGGGAAAGCACGTAGTGTAAACTGTCATGATTTTAGCGCCCTAGTAAACAATTTGGTGAAGTGTCCTGCTTTGTGACGTTTCTATCACTATTGCACTTGCATTTTCAATATGATGGCAAAGTGAATCCAAAATTATTAGTGCGACATGTCACAAGAAACGAGATAGAAAACGTCGGTGAAGTACGCAGCCGAATCGATAGCAGTCGATTCGGACAAGTTGGGTAAATCAAAATTAATTTGGTGTTAAATCGAACTGCGAATCGGCTGCGTACTTCACCGACGTGATAGAAAACAGTAAACTTACGTAAAAGAAAATAATAATTTAAACAAAACAATTTCAATATTTAATAACTTATTCCTTTGTCCGAATATTTGACGATCCGGATAATCGAAGAAAGTCAAAAATCATATAGAAAATGGAACTGAAGTTAAAATTATAAAACTTCTAAGACGTGAAACTGTATACGAGTATATCAATTTAAATATAACTATAGCTCTTCTGCAAGCGACGGGTCAAGAAAAAGGACAAGTAGGACAACTTTGTGCTTTTGTAATATTTGACAAAAGAGCAAAATCGAATATATTTCTTTTCTACATACATATTGTGCGTTAACACCAAAGGCAGATTAAAGAAAAACTCTGATAAAAAAATTCACTTTTTTTATCCTTCAACCAAGTGTTGTTTGGACAGAGTAGTCAAACAATTTGTTAACTTGATATTCCACATTATTTAAATTTGTTAATAAGTGTTATTTGTAAATAAATTAATATCCTATTAATAATTAAAAAGAATTATCGATTGAAAACAAACTATTAATATATTAAGGGGAAAAGTGAAAAGCTCTCATCATTAATTCTCACTATTTCTACCCACAATTTACTCTAATGAAAACAGTAGTTTCAAAAGAATTATGTTAAATAAAATAGGGGTTCTGCACCCCTGATTTTAGGGTTTCACTGTGACCCGAAGCAGACAGCAAACACCAAACAGCATCGTGGGATTCTAAGGGTTGCTACATGTTTTATTTTTAGGGGCTCAGATGGAAAATGGGGTAGAAACACGTTATCTAAAAAGCGTTTGAATTTAGTATTAGACTGATTCGTTTTGCAAGACTTTCTACAAACATCCCTTATTTCTTTACCATCCTATCCTCTTCCTATACCCATCCCCTCACCATACACCCTCTTTTTAGTACTATTGCTATGAGAACAAATGTCTTCCGTGTTAGAACGGTTAATAAATAATATAAATGAAATATTATTACAACGAGAATAATTAATAATGTTTATTATTATCATTTAGATATTTTTAATTAATGATTACGTTCTTTGGGACTTTGCTTGTGAACAGTGGCGGATTAGGTTGATTAGGGTCCATAACGTTAACATGTACAGGCTTATTAGATACGTTTACAACTATAAAAAGAACAGTTAACGTATCTAGATACATTTCTAAAGTGTTTCCATGAATTTTTTGATTAAATTAATCATATATATTTTTAATGTAAAGGGAGTGTTTTCTATATTGAGAGGATTTCAACAAACGTCTGAAGGGTAAATTCACCCCTGCTTAAACAATTGAATCGTATATTATTCTCGAAATATTTATATTTCAATGTTTTATTATTCTACACACGTACGTGGATATTTTCAAGAAATAAATTCGGAGAAATACTCATATATATTCAACATAATTTATATTTAACTGTAGCTTATTTTAAAGTTGTGCCAAGCTACTCGCATTGTTATATGGAATGGTAAACACTTTAATATTCATGTGTCTTTAGTTTGCTGATTATAATTTCTGAGTGATCCGGTTTTAGAATTTAGTTTTCGCTGAATTATTTAAAGTTTGTTAACTCTAATTCTTGAAAAAATGTTAATTTAAATTATTAAATATCTAGTGTAAAATACAGAGGTGAACCCTGAGACATAACTGAAGTTTAAATAAACAACTTTGGTTTTCCACAATTTGTTTCCAAATATCTAAAAGAAAGATTGTTGTTCACAATGCAAGGCAGCTTAATAATTAGTGGTTGTGGAGTTTGGACCTTATAGAGATCTATAAGCTGCTACGGCGTATCTGCGATCTGTCGGCGGTATCCAAGTTCTCGAACGGCGAATGTCGCTCATTTCCTTTCAATAGCTTAGTGGGCGCACAATTTTGTTATGAAGAACCTTTTAGCTATTTAGTAATTAATAGCATTTTTTTTTTTATATCAAAAGACACAGCAAAACATCAGAACTTTTTTAGATTACATTTATTTGAAACTACACTATTGAATTACATATAAATTGATTAAATACTTTAGTTAATAAGAATACTAGTTACGACACTAAGTAAATGTAACTCGCGGTTTAAGTTATAAATAAAAATATGTGTAATTATTATTTTATGTTTATGCACCAAAAAGGTTAAGCGTGCTGTAGGTTTGTGTGTTGAAGCAATAAGAACGAATTAGGATCAAATGCGTAGTGTCGAAGCCTAGTAGAAGTGAATCGTAAAACAAAGGACGTTTACATAAGAAATATTATAGCTTGCCCACACAGAGCAGTGTATATGAAGCAACTAGGCCTAAAATACAAATGAATTGAGACAAAGAAATCTTAATTCTAACATTAATTAAAAATAAAAGCAAGATATTGATATACAAATATGAATATTGCATGCATTTATTAACAATTAGATCTAATTAAGAAATGCAGCTATTAATTAATTTGTTTTTCTGTTTAATTGCATAGTCAGTCCATCAAGATAATCTTAATTTATTGTTTGACCTATTTCTCATTTACATACTAGTATCTTCTTTAACAACATTAAATAAAAAAAAATATATCTATACACTCGTACAAAAGCACTTTGTAAATAAATTGCATGAATGTCAAGAGAATTACAACATAACACCCAAAGGGTTATAAGAATATCAGATAAGAAAATATATAATTAAGTTTTCGATAAGGAAAACTCATATCTAGTTCAGAGGTCACGGAAACATTCGATCCATTACACTCCCTGTCTGTCGCTCTAATTCTAGGTTCTGGGATTGAGAGTTTCCTCAGAGTCTAGAACCTTTCAAGACCACAACAATGACTTTAGATTGTTACGTGACCAAAGAAAGTTTGATTTGTTGAGAACATGAAATTAATTGGATTTTACTGGATTAGATGGATTCCTTGAAATTATTTTTTATATAATTTTAAACTGAACTCTTTGCGGGAAAAGTAAAATGCGACACTCCATTTAAGCAAACATTAAACTGCAATAAGAAATACATACTAGAAGAATATAATGTGGGTCAGACTAAAATGAACCATATCTAGACTATTGGTTAATGATAATTGTTTAGGATACGCGTTATGCGTAATGTGAGATTAACGATTATTTTTAATTTGAGTGAATTGAAAAGAATAAAAGCTTACTAGTCCTTGAATCGATCTCTTCTTATATGTTTTTCTGTAGAGTAAAGACGTGTTTTTTTACCTACTGAATATTATGATTAGATATGTTTTTTAATTCTACAAATATGTATATATCTAACATCTATCACAACTAGCTAACAGTATCCTAATTAAAAAGAATAAAATATATATAAAAGTTAATATTATTATTTATTTTATTAACAGCAATAAAATTTAAAAAGTAACAATAGTATTCCTTCGTAACAAAGTTGCTGTAGCATCCAGAGGGAATGAAAATAGGAATAAAACTTTCTGTGTAGAGAAATTGGGGCAATTGAAGACTTCTGGGTCCAACTGGACCACTTAATTCAACAAGGATAAAAGAATCATGATGGTGGTAAGAGAATTGGATGGTGAGGGAGTCTAAAACAACGTTCAATGTTCATAGCTCGTTGGGAGGAGTGGGAAGAGAGGTAGGGGGACCACACCCGGTACAAGGCAACATCTGCAATACACTAAACGAGTAAACGGTTAAACGGTTAAACGACGCTTTCGTATTATTTTAAAATGATATTGTTCTCGTATATTTGGAATTTAAAAAAAAAGAATGAGTGAGGAGGAAAGAGTAATAGAAGAGAGGTTTGGGAGTGAGAGGTAAATAGTCTGAAATCCAATGAACTCGTTAAACAATAAAAATTTAAAGTATTGTAATAAAAAACAGGGATTTATAATAAAAATATTGTTATTAAAAAGGAGTTGATGTTGAATAATAAAAAAAAACACACATACAATATGAAACTGCGTTATGAGTATTCATATGTTTGATAGCATTGATGACGTAGATGTGAGTAAATTAATATCTTCATTAAAAAATGTGATGGATGAAGCTGTAATTAAAAACAGAAATATTTATTGGAAAAATGGCGATGTAATAATAACTCGCATGGACAGTAATAATATTTACTATTATTTTCCTAATCGTACGAAAATCGTTAAAATCATGCAATTAGGTCACAACAGATGGCAGATCGAACACGGTAAAATATTATTTAGTGCTTATAGAAAGCCGTTTTAAAATTTCATGCAAAATTTATGTAGAATATAAAAAAAAAAATTCCCATCCAGTGGCGGTGGTGAAAAGAGACGAAGTTTTAGTGCGGTGTTACTTTAAAACAAAGTTAAGCAGTAAAACTAGCTTAATAAGTAATTGTAAATCAAATAAGTTATCAATATTTAATTTACATGCAGCTAATGCTAATCTATATCGCATTCCTATTACCAATATTCATTTGTCCATGATTTAGTAATATTAGAGACCGTCAAATTAATTGACAATTGCATTTTAAATTGGCAATTATTTGAATTGCCTTTAGCGTTTGTTTAGCTCTAACAATGATCACATTGTTTCATCTGCGTTTCATCTATTCTTCCTCTCACTCCACTACTACCTCCAACTCACCTACTCACTAGTTTATGTTTTTGATTTGCATCTGCTTTCTGCACAATGTGATTTCATATTAATTTATATTATCGTCAAGATTTTAATTGTAATTGGGCATCCATATTCAAATCGTGCTGTTATTTGTAATTAATTTTGTGGCGTTATTATAGTTATGTTATTTAATGTTTTGAATTATATTGCATTTCATCATTACGAAATAATTTAAACAAGCATAAAAGGTAATTGATGTAAAATAATATTGTTCGATAGTATCGTTACATTGATTCGTAATCACTGCGTTGGTTCGAAATCATTGCAAGACGGTAGAAGGGAGGGGTTTACGAACGAAAGAGGAGGGACGGAGAGGGAATGCAAGAGGCAGAGAAAGCAACATGCAATAAAGGGTATAAACAGTAGTGTAATAGGAGGATACCAGAATACTTGGCGAAACAACAAAGCAATGATCACAAGCTGGGAAGTGAAGAGAGAGGAGAACTTTTATTGGAAAAAGGAGGCGAAGGAGTAAGTATGCAGGAAATGCAAGGAGTAAGGAGAAGTAGAAAAGAGAAGGAACGTGAAAGAATTGTTACTAGAACGAAGCGAAGGAAGAAGAGACTGAAATAAGGAGGACGTGTACAGAAAAAGAGGAATAAAATCACGAAGAACAGAGCAAGCTGTGGAAGACGACGAAGGAGTTTAAACAAAAGCATATTGTATAAATTGGGTTAAGTTTAGTTTAAATGAAATTGAGTAATAATTACGGTTTATCTGGTAGGTTTGACTGTCTGGATTGCTTTTTTAAGTAGACCAGGGCGTAATTGTGTGGGATAACTGTACAATTTTATCATATACACAGTTCGCTTTACCTGTAAAGGTGGTTTGCTCAGGTAGGCCTGTCATATAAACAGTTAACAGTGTTTCAAGTACATACAATATTTAGATGTGACACTAAAACATGATGATCAACCTATAGACACTAGTTCGAATGGTTAAACATAGATGAAAAATAAGCATTCATAAACATTCTATTCTATTTCAGCTTCAAAGGGTGTTGTAACCCCTTAATATTATCCGAACTAACAAAATAAATCCAATATGTCGAATTATGAGTCATACATATTACTGGAAAAAAATACCTCATAAAAACATGCAATGAAAAAAAATGGATCCTGGGGCAAAAAATAATGATATATAAATATGTAAATGAAGCCCGGAATCAACGAAACATTTATAATCACATTCGGAGTAATTAAAATACCTAAATGGATATTTTATTTTTTCAAATTTTAAATATTTTTCATTATCAACGGAGGTTTATTCATTTTTTTGTGTTTGCATTTACGTTTGTAGTAACATAAAATTATATGTTTATTTCGAATAAAACAACCCCGCTCCCTCCCTCTCTTCATTACCTAGCCCCTTTATATTTGATGTTCATTTAAATAATTATTATGCAATATTTGTTTAAAAACTTATACGGTTGTAAGCATAACGTGTGAATATGGAAGGGGAGGAATGAAAGCCTCCTAAAATAGGTCACAAAACATAGTATATTACATAAAAGCGTTTACGTAACTGGTAACTTTTGTTATGTTAGATAAATATTAAATACAAGTTTACAATGTTACGTAAACAACAATCAAAATTAAAACGTGAAATTGTGTAAAACAAATTACACAAATATTAGTAAGTGTTAAGTAATATTGATGTTTTGTGTGTACTGGGTACTTAATGGTACATACATGAGACTCTTCTTAGCTTTTGTTACTTATTTCCTCCTCTTAAGAATATAATCACTCATTTATTTTACTGTATGGTTTTGGTACCATATTTTCATGACGCTTTTTATCATTTTGTGTGTTTTAGTTGTTAAATCGCGGGAATTCCAAAATTCGTGAGTAAAGAAGCTCACAGCAAGCTTAAAACTGTTTTTATTCATTTAAAAATAGTTCCACTAAAGTGGGAGTATAAATAGTAGCAGATTAACGAAATAGAATATTCAATACATTTAGACATGTCGCATCGTTGCAAGTTCGAACTTGTTAGCACTCCTATCCTGTCTCAATTAGTTCGCACAATAGTATAGAGAAAACGAATTGTGAGACTGAGTTGCAATGCATTGATATATGTAATACATGTTAACGCCGTGGGCGCTGTAAATATCATAATAAATATATTATTATTCGTTGAAAATTGAAAAAAATAACATAAATTGAAACTACAATTTTACACAGTATTATTAAAATTGGTACAGGTGTGTATATATACTCATGAATGTTAAATTTTATCTTCCACAAAGGAAGGTGATCATCATTAAATATTTATTATTTCATCTGTATTTGTTTATTGTATGTTTCACACTGTGTCAGTGTTCATTAGTAAAATAATATACTTGCAAAATTGTTCTAATTTAATTTTAATTCAAACGTATATTTATATATATATATATATATATATATATATATATATATATATATATATATATATATATACAGGGTTATATATTTAAGGCTATATATACTATACACGTAATTTTATCGATAAAAACACCCTCGTGTGGGGATCCATTCCTCCTGTCGCCATTTTAAATTTAATTTTTTATTCTAGATAAGTCTGCCAAAGAATATCGATTTCTCTGGATCTAAAGGTTCTACAGATATGAAAAAAATATTATTTGAAAAGTAAGTATACATACCACTTATCAAGTAATAAAAACATTTTCTAAACTTAAAAACGTTATAAATAAAATGATTTATGCGAATTTTAGTCTAAAATTTGTCTGTTTTGTTTTAGTTGTAAAAACTGGTACATTCATGTACATTATTTTTACAATGCATTGACATACAGAGATATTATCTACAAAATGACTTTAAAATCATTGCTCTGAGTTGTATAAATCCAAATAAAAAAAAGGTAGTTTTTTTTTATTTTTAATAATAATTCACGGGGTTCTTAGTACCACGATCCTTTTTTCGCCTTTCTTAATTCATTTTATTAACATATTACATATTTACATTTTTACATTATTACATTATACCATATCCTGTCTATCACTAAGCGAACTGGCCACCTTGGATATCTTAGTAGTTCCGGCATGCTCGTTGGCAACACCACTCCATTTTTTACCAAAACTCTGTACAAATTATGATAGTTTTATTTATAACAGGTTATACAAAACTTTTTTTACCTAATCTGTTGGTAGTCAAATTGTGTAATTGTTCAATTCCTATGGCAATTAGATCTCAAGGTAAGTCAACCATTGTTACGAATATATATAATTTTCTAAAAAAAAAAAACACATTTTTACATTTTACTGTACAACTTTTAAAAAATAACAAACAACCAAACAAAACAGGAATACGCGAATAACAATACATCATAAAACAAAGTTCTGTGTGTAATTGTTGCGAGGGGATATGACCTTTCACCCCTTGATCCACCGCACCGCACCGCACTGTGCACTGGAGGGGGCACCATTGTGGCCACACGCGGCTTTCCTCTCCTTTTTTTAAATTGACTAACAAATATGGGTTACAAAAGGATTTTAAAGTCACGACTGTTGGCTGGCTATTCGTACAGTTGGAGATTTATAACAACACAACAATGCAAATTATAAAAATCTGAGCTATTTCCATATTTTGTATTTTGTTTTCTTTCACCATTGTATTTTTGTATGTTAGAGATATAAAAGTATACACTTTTGACATTTGTTTGGGTTTTAATTTTTCAAACTGATTTCTTTTATGATTCACGTTTATGGAATAATTGTTTTAGCTTTGATAAAAGAGTGAACTAATCTTTGCTTGTTTTTTTATTATTATATTACGTACTGCGATTGCAAGAACTAGGTTTTAACTCGCATTATTTGTTATGTAATAATTATGTGTTTTATACATTTCTTTAATTTAACTAGATGTACATGAAAACAAATACATTTCTAAGCTGACTGTACAAATTATCGTTCTAGTGACAGTCTTATTAACTTTCAGCAATTTATTAGGAGATACTTTTTTTAAATATTTATTTGGGTGCATCAACTTTAAAAACTTATTAGCACTTAAAAAAATATATACATTTACAATATAATTTATAACTTATAGATACGAGTATGGGTATTTAAAATAAATAGATTAAATTAGTTTAAGTAAAACTAGTTCAGAAAACTTAATTAGTGACTTACATTCAAAAAGAGTACTTTTAAACTTTGCGATTTCGATATCGTATTATACAAACATGAATGAAAGCTGTCTCTTTGTAGTAGCATTCGCTTCACATCTGTACATCTAAACTGAGCAGACTTTTAAAAGAACTAAAAGTGAGCGATCGGAGCACATTATATGTTTTCTTAGCTATACGATTTCTAAGATCTGATTATAAGCAAATATCTGACAAAACGGTCTTCCCATACTATCAGATCAAATCAATATTTACACATATTATAAATGAACAATTCGCCTAAATTTGATAGTCTAAATTTTAGTTTTAAGAACTAAAAAAAGTTTGTTTATTATTTGAACAAAAACAAATTAAGACTAATTAAGGACAATCGCTATAACATATTTTAACAACAAATTTTAACGTCAAGTTAACGACATTGTTACCAGATGTAAAAATTTCTAAAATTCAAGAAAATAAATATTTTTACTTACTCGTAGTTTTATTAATGATTTTTAAATACTCCCGCTTTTTATTGTGCAGAAGACACTAAAACAAATATACTCATAATTCCATTTAAGTTATTGTATGTACATAAGAACACAATAAATTAAAGAAAACAAAACAGTATATTCTACATATTGTGTAGGAAAACGGAAAACAACGATATATAAAACAAATTTTCCCAAGAATTCCCAGATATAAATCAACAAATACAATACACAAAGTAAAGTATATCATCTAATAAATAAGAAAAACAACGGGAAAAAGGGTAAGAAAATATAACATAGAAATATAATAATGATAAAATATAAAAATAGAGACATTTGTAGAAAAATATTCACACTTCTTGTGTCTTAAGTGGATTTAAATCATAATCGCATGAGCGCACAATAAGTCGCCCCGTGGAGCGAAAGATTGTCTGCCTCCTAGCATCCCAGCATCCCAGCTTGGTCCTTGGTGTTAGATGACAAAAAGGGGGATGGCAAGAAAAGGGGTGTGAATTCATATGCGACAAAATACTAATAAATTAAAAATATTTTCTTACGCTTAAAATAAATAAAAGAAAATATAAACAGTAGCAGAATTATATGAGCTTAAAGCTCTATGATTTATATAAAGCGCGGAGCTTTCGAAGAAGCACTTCTTTTGTGGGTTAACGGGATTTAGTTGCTTAGAAATATTAAATATTAGATTTAGATATAAGTAAGAAGCTCATAAATATTATAGGATGTTGTAAAATATATTAGCGCTTCGCCCCGTCGCAAACCGACGAGTATATAATATTAGTTATTAAATTTAAAGTTTTAAGTAATTTTCGCTAAAATATATATTTCTGTAAATTTATCTTCACCGATTCGCTCTAAACCTTTCATTCACTCTAAATAAGCACTGAACAATGTCCAGTATCGCACATTTAATTAAATCCTCGGTGAAGTCGCATCAAGCTGCGTCATCTACCTGCGATATCGCATATAGCTGCGTTATTTATCTGCGATATCACATCTAGCTGCGTCATCTGCCTGCGAAATCACATCTAGCTGCGTCACCTACCTGCGATATCACATCTAGCTGCGTCATCTGCCTGCGAAATCACATCTAACTGCGTCATCTACCTACTATATCGCATCTAGTTGCGTTATTTACCTGCGATATAGCATCTAGCTGCGTTAACTACTTGCGATATCGCATATAGTTGCGTCATCTGCTTGCGATATCACATCTAACTGCGTCATCTATCTGCGATATCGCATATAGCTGCGTCATCTACCTACTATATCGCATCTAGTTGCGTTATTTACCTGCGATATAGCATCTAGCTGCGTTAACTACTTGCGATATCGCATATAGTTGCGTGATCAGCTTGCGATATCATATCAAGCTGCGTCATCTACCTGAGATATCGAACCTAGCTGCGTCATTTAACTGTGATATAGCAGGTAGTTGCAATATCGCAGGTAGGTTATTAATTAGATACTCAATAGTTCAATTCAAACATAGAACTTTCTCCAAAGTTCCCTTTCAATTCAATATCAATTTTTGAATTTACAAAGTTCAAGTACAAGTATACACGAATACTACTTATACGCTATAATCAGGAACCATTGCAATTTTCTTATATTTTATTGTATTATTATTATTATAATTGAAGTTCTAATTTAATTATAATAATATGGTTCTCAAAATATGAATTACTCAAGCTGTTGCAAAGTTATACAAGTGAGTATAAACCCCACGTTTACAATTTGGTAAGTTTGTAATTTAGAAATTCGTTTAATTACAACGTCTCCCTTCACACTGCAGTATTTCACAATTTTTATATATCTTAAAGTGTTCTAAGATACAAATCTCTATTGTTCAGTGGTTGACACTAAGAACATAAATAAAATTAAGTGCTATTCCTACATATTAAAAACGCCTAGAACATTCTTTATAATATAAGACATTTTACAAATAAATTAAAGATAACATCCACATAAGAAAGAAACAAAACAAAAAAAAAAAAAAGAAAAAATGAAAAATAAAAAAAAAAAATGAAGCAACATTTTTATTACTTTAGACATCTGTTACAATAAAAGGAAAGTAAAGAATGAAAAAAAACTTGTCATAAATATGTTCTAGATAAAACATAATTATACTAAAGATAATAAACTCAGGCAGTTTGAACATGGTAGTAGTAGGAGAATAGTACAGGGAGTCTGTATGTATGAAGACAAATGTACAACAGCTATATATTAGAGATTACGTATTAAATCTTCATCCTCTTGTGATAAAAGATTAAAATGTCACACCCCAAAAATATAACATCTTTCACTGTTAGTTTTATGCGGAAGTCTAGTAGGAGTACATTCCTATGTAAAGAATTAAATTATGTGAAGAACTAATGCAGCGTATAGCAGGCAAATTTCATTCTAAAAGAAGATATGTATTACTTTAAAAAAAACCTCTTCATTCAAAAGATATTAAAGTATTTTAAAAAATTATAACAGATGACATCTATTGGCTAGTTTTGAAACTAAATAGTCACATTATCGGGCAGGTCTATTTTTCAATTGTTGATTGAAATTGATGTTAATAAATGTGCATTGGCGTGTCTATTTTATTAAATACCTAAATGTTGACAGAGATATAGCAATTAAAAATTTGAATTATAGTTTTAGCGCTAAAAATGGTCGGCCATATTTGTATGAGGTGAAATGCATTTTAACGTCAGTTATTTGTTGAGTAGGTCAGTGCTGTGGTAATGTTTTGTAGCTGTTGGTAGTCGAAATATCAAGTCAAGTTTTTATTTTATTTAACCCTGCTAAAGCAGACATAATATAGGAATTTTATTGTTCCTTGAAATAGCTGTAAATAATATTTGATATTTTGATATATAAATACATATAGCAGAGATTTATGAGCTGTAAGGTTGGCAGCGGTTGTGATGTCACATGCATTTGGAATTGAACAACGTTGAATCCCTTTAATAATTAAAGAGACAAAATGACTTTTTCAATTGTTAATATCTCTTAACATATAAGGAGTTATTAAAAAATAATTGGACATTTGAGGTTCTAGTAACCCACTTTATCAATATATAGTACACTTTTATAGAAATTAAGACATAGGATACAAGCCCATTGAATACTTTTAAAAGTATACTTATTTTAAGGTTATGTTGTGCCACATACTCATAACAACATGATTATGTATAAAAGCACTTTAAGGACTATCATTAATCACAGAATTTTCCACGCATTTTCAAATAACAATGGAAGCTCTCTATACAACGCGCTTTTATAAAGTGCGAGGTCTACAGGATGTGACATCTAATGTCTTTATGGAACCAGCACATATTGTAGCTATCGAGTTTAATATTATTTTACATGCCACACATTTTTTCTAATATCTCTAATGTTTCTATATGAAGCTTGCGAAGTTGATTATCCAAATATGCCAAAGCGACAGAATGTTAAAGTATCATAGGCGCAGATTATTTTGTGAGGGAAGCGAGTGAATGGTTTATTATTACGAGATATTAAAGGGTTTACTTTACTATATTTTGTGATGGCTGTTCATTGAAAATACGACTGTCTCAAGACAAAATTGCTTGCGACAGTCGACAAAAGTTGACAGACAGTTGACAAAAAACGTGTTGAAAATATCCTTAATTTTAATAATTGGTCTGAATTTGTTAAAGAATTCTATGTCTAAGAAATGCACTGTATATGTTATGAAATTTAATATACTGGGATGTGAATTTCTTTCAATATCTGGTTCTATAATATGCTTTAGAAATGTTCTAAAATTTATAACGTTGTTTTAAGGAGAGCGTATAATAGTGCAGATTATTCAAAATGTCCATTATTTAATATAGTTCTATTTAAGTATAGCTGTGTCAGAATAAAGTGGAAATTGAATTAGGCTTGGAGGAGTTATTGTAAGGAAAGAAGGAAAGAAAGAGTATGGATGCCGGAGGTGAGGAGAAGGAGGAGAAACTTTATGAGCAGTGGGAGTCGAAAGGAACGAATGCAAGAGAAGAGAAGAAAGTAGATAGGTGTTGGAAGTAAGGAGGAGGCACTGGAGGAAGATGACAAGGAGACGAAGTTTGAAAAGGAAGAACAGAATTTAAAAAATGTTAAAAATTTGTAATGGAAATGTAAAATGTAAATATGGATTAAAAATACTATACATATACTCCTATATTCCCCGATTAATAAAATAACTAACGCCTTACTTATTTACCGTTTTGGAAAGTCGTTATTTTCGTTAAGCAAGCCCAACTAAAAATGTTACGTTTCAATTTCACGTTCATATTTTTGGTGAACACCACATCTCCTTGAAACACCACGAAATAGCTATTGAAATTGATGAATTTAAATGTGTTTTAGAAGCACAGAACACCTCAGGGTTGAATTGATTATTTTTGACGTTCCTTTAAGGTGTTAAAGGGATGTAATGTTTATAAAGTACTTCTAAGGTTTTGAAGTATGCAAATATTCAATTCTTATTGTTATTATATACCAATCTGTGGTTTTACAATATGAAAACTTTTTCTTCTTTATACCCGCGTAAGGGTTGTTTGGTTTTGGTTGTTATAAGTATACTGTATAGTAAGTTTATACCCCCAAAAGACCTAAAGGCATATAACATACAATATTCAGACTTTAAATTCTATTTTCGGCTTACAGCTCCCCTTTTTATACCAATAATGATTATAAAATTGTCTAAAATGCGTAAATGATCTGATTCTGATACTTTTTTGAAAGAATAATGTGTTTTTAATATATAATATCATTTTAAGGGTGAGATTTTTCTAGAGAAATACGTTAGAATGATTTTATTTAAATATTATCTGATAATATTTTAGAATTTATTTGAATTGAAGTGTGTCTGAAGTAGGCGCTATATTTGAATAAGTTTTCATAATTATTTGTATTTGAATTTTATGTTTATTAAATAAAAACTGTTTTTATATGAAAATTCTAATTAGTACAATACTTAAAAGAAAGTATGCAGCAATATAGAGTTCTCCAAATTACTAAATTGCAACTGGATTGGAGGAATATATTCATATTTTCTTCGAGAGGATCGATATATTGAACTATGATTAGTTTAGTCCAATTAGTTTAAATGTCTATGTTTATTTTAATATTTTACAAGGTTCCAACTTTTTCTGTTTTTTATTTTTTTATATATATTATTGTACAACATATTAAGTTTATTGTGTGAAAATTTGAAGTCGATTGGAGTAAAACTGTCGGAGATATAGAGTTTTAAGTCTTCACCTCTCTGGTCCGCTTTCGTGTTACTTTAAAACTTTTAAATGCGGTTTCTCACACTTAGCTTTTTCAGAGTCGGTGCCCTCTCTAGCTCAAAATCTAATGGACCGATTCTTTTGAAATTTTGCACACTTTTTCTTTACATAAATGCCAAAGTAACGCTAGGATCGTTCACTCTTGTAATTTTGTCTCTAATAGAGTAACGATACGATTTTGTAGCTGCTCATAATTGTATATATATATTTGGATATATATGTATATATCACGACAGATGCGCTTCCGGTGGCTGGTCAGTCAGGCAAGTAACACGGCGCTACGAAATGTCATCCACGGCGTGTGTTTGACAGTCGCGAAATCATACCCACATGCCTTTCCGTAACTCCCAGCCACGTCACGCTCCTTCGCAACCCTAATCCTCCCTTTCTCCCTCTTTTCACCAAGCTTTTACCAGTTCCAATGTTAACTTTAACCCCCACACCACACTGTACTGTACCGTACCGTACCGTACTGTACATTCAGCAAACTGGCTGCATAATTAATTCCATTTTCTACAGTTGGACTATTCAAACTCTCTGCTCTACTCAACTCTACTCACTGTTTTTGTTAAATTCATGTGTTTTACTTGAAATTTTTATCCACAGCACTAAATAACGAGTTCTGTTTGTATTTTGAACATGTGATTTGATGAAATGTTCGTTACATATATACACACACACACATACATACACATACAATGCTATTTATACGACATTCTTATTAGAATTTTAATGACTTCAATTCCATTATTTTACATCAAATTTTAACAAATCTAAATTAAACCTTCAACATTTTTACTAAAATAGATGTTTCGCTCTATTTATTCAGTATTCATGCAAGTTTTATTGACTGGGTTTTGTTTTAGTACGCATGAAACTATACTGAAATGTATATTACATATGTAAAGAAATTATATTTCTTTAGTTGGTACAAAGCTGACCATATACTCATGGACTCTATAGATTACGTTGTAAGGAATAACTTTGCTCTGAAAAACTAACTTCAGAACTACATGTGTGGAAGAAAAAAAATTATTTTAATGTTCCATTATTTTATTATATTTGTTTTAATGATTAGTAAAATGAGAAAATAAAGATAATTCAAGTAAAAAAAAAATGTTCGTTTACGTAATAGCTAACTTATGGTATGTTACGTAAATCTACTGTTAGACACGTAACTGTGTATAGCGGGTGTAATATCTATTAGAGAAAATGACCAAAGCAGTTGGATAACATCTCTATGGAAGATAAGAATAGAACGAAACAAGGAAAGTGGAGAGGAAGAAATAAAAGCGACAACAAGTAGCTTCCACTTCCAAATTAAATTATTTTTTTTGGCAAATGCAGAATAATTTTAGGTTTAGTTTTTTTAATTAAGTTTTTGTAACGTGATTTATACATTTAAGATTTATTTCTTCTTATAATTTCTTTATTATTAAAGTTACTACAAAAATTGATTATTAAAAATTGTAGATATTATCATTATCTACAAAAAAGTTCAATATAAAATTTTTGTGGAAGTTATAGTTTTTAAAATAAACAAGAAAAAGTGATTATACTTTTATTTTCAAGCTGAAGCTTTCCACTCCATTTAAATTCAGGTTTGACCCTTTTACATGATAAAATAGAAAAAGCCCCTTTTCACCGACTATCTGTTTCTTATACACATCTTTCATCAAATAAATAATTTGATATTTAAATTTAAAAATAATACAGTTGATTACACAAAAACAATATAAACTTTAATATTAAAACGTTTCCAGAGGTAAAAATATTTAATATAATAACTTAAAACACATATAGAATATTATATGAGCTTTTATATATTTTGGCAAAAGCTCTGTGACTATAACTCATGCAAAGGACCATGTCAAAATACTATGGTATACGTTTCTTTCTGAAATGAAATATCCAAGAAAGATTGCATTTATTGCAGGTGACAGATGCATATGCATGCATTGATGCTGCAGTATAACACGTCGCACTAACAGACGGCTTACGTCAGAACTAATATAGTTACTAGAATTCTTCTTATTCTTATTTCAATATATTTTACTCATTGAATTTAAATCTTAGTATGCTATGCTAAGTAAAATGCTTATAGAGCTACTTCTGTGTACTACGAGTATTTGTACATGGTTTTTAGATGAATCTGGAGAAGAATTGGTTAAAGTCACAATCACTTTTCAACTACTGTAGAGCACGCAGCTCAAACTATAAATTCTTCTCGTTTAAATTATCTTTTTATATTTCATGTTTTGTTAATCCTATATTATAATGTTCCAACTGTATTTTTATATGTTTATTTTCTTATATGTTTGGTTCGATTTTTGTATGGTAGTTCGAAAATAGCTCAGCACATTTTCTTGAAAATTGCCTATTTCGTAGAGAAAAAAATTCTAAGACTTTTGGCGTCCTCGGATTTTTCTCTGAATTTCCTCTATAATTTTGCTCTATAATTTTGAATTCGTAAAAGATATAAAGATGAAATTTGGCATGTGTATTAAGGTGATCAATGCTAACATTTTTTGAGAATTAGAAATTGAAAAATTGTAATTGTAAATTGTAAAAGGGGGTATTGAGAAAAGTAGCTTACCCGATATGAAACTTTGGAGAAGACTCACATTTTGTATTACTTAATAATAAAATATATAATTAAGAAAAAAAAATTCAAAATTCGAAAATTTTATTAAATTTGATATGAAAATAAAGCCACATATAAAAGACAGCCGTCGCTTGCGACAGGGGTAAACTCTAGTTTTTCTTATAATGTGTTTAGTGATAAAAATTCAACATCCCCATGTTACAAAAAATGTATAACCAGAGAAAACTGTTTGACAACATTTAAATATTGCTGCAAATAAAATTAGACATCTTTTTAATTTTATCAATAGCTTTTTTCATCATGTATGATATTTTATAATGTGATACAATTTTAATGATACAACAACATTTAAATAAATTAAATATAAACAATATTCAAACAGACAAACAAAAGCTTAGAGGTCAACAGATGTCAATCATGCTCTAATTTTATAATAAAGTTATTCTGATTATCAGAGATTATCATTTACATCTGTTATCGACTATTGGACCAGTCGGTAATCTAGTTGTACGCGAAACCACTAATAACATCACGCTGATATTATCGGCATGTTGTTACCATAATTGAGTGGTAATTATATTTTCTAACAAATTTCAAATTTCGAAGTATAATTTGGTTTGACTAATAATTAGGAATCAATTATAAATGCAAATTCAGTTTTAATTAATTTCGTGAATATATTTATTTGATAATTTAAACATTTAATCATATTAATATGTATGTAGCACGCTAGATTTGATTAGAAATTATTTCTTGATTTGTTATACTCTTATACAGAGATGTGCGTTATTCAAAGACATATACTCAAAATAGTAAATACCTATTTTCTATTTTGTATTTAAATATTTTTTAAGAGAATAGAATTTTATATTTTATTTGAAAACTTTTTCAAACCTATTTCCTATTTGGAATATACTTTTTCCATTTTTGTTACTTCATAGTGTTAATCAGTAAATATTATTTTTTTAATATAAACTTAAAACCCCACCAACATTAGCACCATCTATAATCTAAAAGTATCTGCACAATTGTCCTAGAATTCTAATTTAAAATGATAGACGTGTCTATTATTTTATTATCCTTTCTGTTACCCCCACGATAAGACATCTGATTTTCGTTTACTTAAATTTGTTTATCATATTTTCTCGTTCATTATTTGTTTTACTACAAGACAATCACTCCACTACATTCCTTACTGAAATATATATACATAAATATATGTTGTTTTACCTACTAATCTTAGCACTTGTCCATTTTGATCGCTAAACTACCCCAATTAAATATAAATATTTTATTCTTCTACAAAATAAAAATAATTCCTGTTAAAACTGAATTTGAATTTGCTATTTTAAAGATAAAAATGAATTTTGTGCCTGCTTATGATTCCATTATACAAATATGATTAATTTTAGGAAGAACTGAAAGTTCGTTTTGTTTCATTCGACGATTGGTTTGCGAAGATGACACTGGTTGTAGTTGTAAATGAAATTGAATTTTTGTTGCCCTTTCCTTTTAGATAAAAAGCAAGACAATTTTTAAGAAGATGATGAAGCATTACAATTTATGTTTTCTCAAATAAACGTGTTTCTGATGCAAAATTTAGTTTGTTTCTGCAGATAACATATTATTAATCAATATTATTAACAACGCTGTGTTTATTCTACACATATTTTATTAATAAACAATAAATAATATTAATTTCTATGTACAATGTGTGAATAATACTGGCAGTATTATTTATACAAGAGATTTATTTTTTGTTATTTTTCAATTTATTTGTAAATGGACTCGTACTTTTCAGCACTCGTGCACTTGGATTATTCTACCAAAAGCATTTGTCTGGCAGCGCTCCAAATCGCAATTCACCAATTTTACGGTTGTTTAATCTGTCTGCATTTTGATACTTATACGGCACGTCACCGTGACGTCAACGTCAAACTTGGATAAGAACTAAGAACCTCAAAAAATATTACATTGTGTTATCTGATGTTTCAAGAACGTACTTCTAGACATGGAGAGATTTATATCTCAGGTTTGTATCGGATCGACCGGCTGCTTCTCTTTTCTCTAAATTTAATAATAAAATAGCTAATAGTAAAATATCCCCGAATATGGACTACAATTTGGGTATGATTACATCTTTAAAAAAATGAACTTTCTTGCAAATAACTTGTTTGCAGTCATGTTTCTTCTTAAGCAAAACCTAGTAATATTTAATTTAAAATGGTATTATGTATGGCTATTCTGAAAGCCTTTAATTTCTAAAAAGGAGCTTTTATGATTTTATTATCCTTAAAAAGGTGTTCTTAAAAAGTTATATGCTAAAAAGTAGATTAATTTTTAAAAAGCATAAAACATTTTATAATAGATATTACCATTTACGTTATATATATGTAACTGTGATTACGTATATCAGTAATAACCTTTACATTACTTTACACAATTATAAATGTTTTTCAGAATATATTATAGAATATAATTGCTTATAAATGAGGCTTGAGTATCTTCGAAATATATGTCATTATCACTAAGCTTAAACATACGTCTAAAAATTATACGTTCTTTATATAGGTACAAGTTGTTATACGATAATTTACCAATCATATATAATTCAACAATATTACCCCTGATTAAATGCAACCAATAATACTTCAACTAAAAGTCACAAGGTATATTAGAGAAAAGAACAATTGAATAAAATTAAATAATGAGAGAAATTTGTATATATCATACGAAGTATATAATTTCATCGTTTTATAATAAAAGAGGATAACAACCCCCTCGCACTCACTCACTTCTTATTTGCTGGTACTATATGTGTTATATTTAGGAAAGTGAGTTTTAAAGAACAGGTTAGTTCACAATTGCTTCATAGTTAAAAAAGTAATTTTAAGAAATGTGTTGTAATGATCCGATGAAAAGAACAACCTATCAGCCTAGAGGTCTGGTCGCTGTCAAAATAAACTTGATTTAAAAAAATAGAGCGGTGTAATACTGCCGATATTAATAAAGATCATCATTGATTGGATCAGCTTTAAAAATAGGTGGCCATAAAATAAGTTAAATGTTTAATAATACACACCGCGAAAAAAAGTATAATTTTCGCCGCGGAAAAAAGGTCGCCGCGAAATAAATAATATTTTTTAATTTGGGAAATTCAATCTTATAGGATCCTATAGTAAAATTCAACGCTGATTTTAAATCTGCAATTTATTTTTCTTTTGACTGCCGGTTTTTGAGCTATCAACATATAAAGGTCAAATTATAAACTGATTTCAAAATGGTTGCCAGATATGAAATCAGCGGGAAGTTCTACGTACAAATACTTCTTTAAAATAAAAGAATTAAGTATATTTTCCATCTAGAAGCATTGTTTTCCACATAATAATCAAGTCTGTGGTTTTAAAGCGTTGTTAAAATTCAAAAAATTATCTAGTTCTCTAGTTCTAGTTCTAGCTCTAATTCTGAGAGTTGGTAAGATATCAGCCTAAATGATACCTTGAAAGATAGCCCAATAACCGGGCATGTTTTTAAAAAGGTTTGAACCATCGAGGCTATTTTATTTATTGTTCTATATGCCATATACTGCGCGCAGATTTTTTTTAATTTTAAAAGTTTTTACGATTTCAAAAGCGTCTAGTATCTTTTTTTAAATAAGACGCTTGGAACTTTGTTTATTAGTACACATCTGATAAACGCCAAAAATAAAACAATTCCACAACTCTCAATTTTGTTCTATTCTAGTCCAAAGTTCCAAAAATCATATTTGTATATAAATCTAATTTTGTTTATATGTAACAAACAAATTGTTAGATGACAAACCAAAGAATATATAAAAATAAAATAAAAGGAGTGTTTTTATTTGTGAATCTGCCACACTCGTTTACCCAGGGGTTAGCTCGAACGGTCGATCGGGCAATATTACTTTCAAACCGTTATTTCAAAATACCAATAAGCTATCTATTAGCTTCTGTATATCTGTTATATTGAATACAGCTGAAAGCCTTTGATGTTCCACACACACACACAGACACAGGCATATATTCAACACATCCATACACACACATATACATCGCAATATTTTACAACATACGCGATACAGGAAATACGGTATATAACTCTCATCTGAATTGATTTAAAAGTTCTCTTTTTTTGTATAAGTAGGTAATGTTTTTGTTAAAGCATCATTTGAAAAGCTCTAGAAAAACTTTTTATTCGAACAATATACATATATATATATATATATATATATATATATATATATATATATATATATATATATGACGAGTATATATATAACTGAGATAATGACGATGCATCTTCAATACAAAATGTAATTCAACATCAAAACAAACGATTTGGAAAATCAGTACTGTTAGGAAAATCAGATAGAAGGTTGAAATTTGGAATCTGTTCTAAAGATAATCTCAAAAAAAAGGCTGCTCAAATAACGTATGTTAAGCGAGTACTTATTTATCATTTTATTATTCATGACATGCACTTCTCCTACTACCCATTATAAATTATTTTATATCTTACCAAATGATGTAAAATATTCTTAAAAAATTATTTGGTCCATTACATAAATACACAACAAAGGGAAAATGATAAATAACAAGAAATAATTCATGTTTTTTATAAATCCATATAATCATGAAATAGATTGAAATAGTGCATTTCTTTTGTGTTTATTTTGAATTTGTTTTATGAGCCATCTGTTAGTAGTTCCATGAACTAAAACACGCTTGAATTGCATATACAGTTTAGTGGATTTGGTAAGAATGTTGTTAAGTAAACAAGGGTCAGCTAGTCGAAATAGAATATGTATTATATGCAGTATAATAGAAAAAACAGTATGGTTCCTTGTTTATATAATATAATTAGGTAAACTTCCCCTTAAATTAATGTACACACTGCTTTAAATTAGTTCATCGACTGCTAACTTCTTCTAGGAGCGATTCCTAGTAACGCATATCTGTTTCTTATTAATTAGATTTTAATTAGAAGTACTTGCAGTCTTTTTTTGATAGACAAATCGACAGCTCAGTATTTCTCAATTAATAACTAATCTATAAAAGTTGTATGTATAAGTTGTTTATGAACATAAAATACAGGAATATGTATTGGCTAATTGAACGATGCTCTGAACTAAACTTTAAAACAAACTGCTCATTTATAAACAAGTGCTGAAGCCAGTGTCGTATGGAGTACAACTCTGGGGTTGCATTAAGAAATCGAACGTTAAAGAAATCCAAACGTTCCAAAATAAAGTTCTGCGAGGAATAGTTAATGCACCGTGGTATATCCGCAATAACGACATACATAGAGACCTGAAGATTAACACAGTCGGAGAAGAAATCAAATCCGCCGTGACGCAAATGTTGCTTGATAGTAATGATGTTCGGAGACTTCGCAGGACTAAACCCTCGGACCTAGTAACCTAATCATGTAGAATTGTTCATTGGAGCAATCTCTACCCCACCGTGTAATTATTGAAAGGTAAGCCACTAGATAAGTATATCTATACTTAGTTGCAGTATTATAGAAAAATTAAAAACAAACTTAAAAAAATATGATGTATCAATATAATCACATATATAGAAATGTGAAATTTTCATTGTATCTAATATAAAGAACAGTGCACTTGTTAATGGCAATATTTTAAATGATCTAAAGATTCAAATTCATCGTCTAAGTCGTTGTCTTAGTAGTCTCAGCTACACTGATTTAGTAGGTTTTATCTGGTAATAATACAAACCCCAATAATACCATACATATGAATGCTTGTTTTATTTGTCTACAAGTAAATAGAAAAAACGATATTGAATACAAAAAGCTATTATAAGCAGATACTATTTTTCATCTAGCCCACGACGTTTTCTCTAAATCTTCTTTATTAGAAACGTCCGTTACAGGCAGGTATTACCACATACCTTGTACCAGTAAAAAAACCGGAACGAGAAATAGAAAAACAAACGAAAAAATACACACACACAAAGAAAAATATACAACCACCACAAAATAAACAGAGAAGGAAAAACCACACGCAAACATTGAATGAATGAAAGAGATAGAGTGATACAGGGGAGGTAGAGGAGAGGTGTATGAATACATATATGAAACACAGTAAAATAGTGCTTACTCATCCGTAATTCGGACAAGCCAAATTGGTCTTTTTCAATCAATTTATCCCGTGGAGTTCCGAACGATTGAGAGTCCTTGAAAATCTGCTTCAGTGCAAAAATGTTGTGTGTAACAAATTTTATTGTAGTGTCTGATTTGATTGAACGTTTAGAGGACCAATGTGTTGGGAGCGGTGAAGGGGGAGGGGGGAGAGGATGGAGGAGAGGAAGGGGTTGAATTAAATTACTAAATGCTTGGTAAAAACAAAAAGCAGAGAACAAAATTATCCTGTTTTGAGTAGATGGTGAAAATACAAATACACATATTAAAAATAAATATTAATGAAAATATGAAAATGGATATTTATCAAAACAATTATAATTTAAGCAATTTAAAATATATTCTCATTAGAAAATTGTTTTGTACCGTCTAGTTAGTTTAAATGTTTATGTTAAATTAAGAATTATTGAGTGGATAATTTTTTCAGGTAGTATTTAAAGGATTCAAGCACACATTAAACCGTATGTAGAAATATCGAGGTTTACTCTGGGTCAGACTATTATCTAGAGTATTTGATTTATTTAGTAAATGATAATTGTTTAGGATAAGGGTTATACGTAAGCGATATATTACCTAATACTAGAAATTTAAATAATTTACACATTTCCTCGAAAAAGCCCACATAAAAAATGCAATCAATTGAAACGACGAATAGGACTTCGGAATCCCACGCATCTTCCCATATTTTGAGTTATGTTCGGCAGTGAATATCGGAAACATAACGGGAACATTCGTTTCGTTTAATAAATGGTACTTGTACATATTTCATAAAGAAAATAACTTTTATTATGAACATATACAATAATAAATTATAAATAAAATTCATCTGTACGAATCCGTATTGGACATCTCATATGAATGGGTGGGAAAGAGGGCACGGGCCAAGGGGGGATGTACTACGGGTGTATGGTCCATACAAATAGAAATAATAAATCGCTGGTCATATATTTAAAAAAAAAACAGAGAAAACTTTGAATTCTCTGCAACAATTTAGGGTTTTATTACATTTATTTCGTGAAAAATGTTCGCTGCGAAATGAGCTTCTGTATAAATATAAATTCAAATAGCTGGTACGACATTTCCTGCATATTTTATATTATATATTATTTAGTAAAAAAATAGTAAAAATACGTGTAATTTGTAACCCTTTAACTTTGTTGTAGACATACAAATGTTCACAATGTTTTAAATCTCGAAAAATGTGAGATAATGTAATAACTCGAGAAATACGTCGCTGAAGAGGGGTTAACCGTACATTTTGGGTAGGCACAAAAAAAAAAGAAAAACCTGTCATCTTGAAAATAAGAGTGTAATATTAATAATTATTATTAATATTAGCTATTATTTTGTATGATTATCTTGAAAACTATAAATCCCACAAAAATGTTGTAAAGAGCTTTTTTTATAGATAACACTATTATCTACAACTTTAATTAATAACTTTTTGTTGTGACTTTTTTAATAAAAAAGTTATAAGCAAAATTAAATCTTAAATTTGTAGTGTCATCACTTAATTTAAGATTTATTTTTACTGGCAAGATATCCAAGGATTTGAATATGACCCATGTTTTTAAAGTGTTAAACCCCAACGTAAATTTTGAGCTTGTTTTAAGGTTCTAGCAAGCTTCTACTGTATAAATAATATTAGGTGATGATCTTCTTAAAAAGATGTTTAATAATCCTCTTCTTATAAACTACATATTAGAAACAAAACCTGTATTAATTGATACTACGTAAAACACAAAATAGTTACAAAAAAATGCTTTAAAATATTTTTGGCTGGGCGCAGTTATTCGCGAGTAATACACTCGGGTACATCGTCAAATGAACGATAAATATATACAAGAGCCTAGAAAACAGTAAGCGAGTAATTGACCCATACGCACAAAGTGCATATGCATGAAATACAACAGTATACAAAATTGCATTGCGCTATAAGAAATTGGTCTATAACCAATCACTCCCCTAACTAAACTAAGTATAAAACATTTGTAATAAAAAGATACTTAACAAAATCAAGTTTCAAACGCATAAAATATTTGATGTGTGTTTCGGTTTCAATCTCACAATAAAAACATAAATAGTTATAAAATAAAATCTGTTATAAAAAGAAATAAATTGTTCTAAACGCATATATTTGTAATAAAATAAATTTCATGGATTTATATTGTCATGAATCCATATTTGATATCGCGCAAATCACCCACCACATAGTTCGAATGGAAAACGAGTTTCCATATATCAATAAAATAAAAATAAAAGAATGAATTCAATGAATTGAGATCTTCTTCTTTTTTTTAGAGTTTAGAACAATCTATTGTTATACATACACAAACACAGACAACTATAAGTTGGAGTCCATAACTCCGTGGGATAAAGACAGACGCAGGGATGCTGCGAATATACATCGCGCAGAAGTTGTAATGCTCACGAATATAATTTGAGCATTTGGGACCTTCAGAGAGCCCCTAATACGAAAGATATATACATGGTTCAATTCTAAATTTAACATTGCATTTCCTTTTTTTAGTTTAAGAATATTTTAATTGCAAAGATCATTTATCATATATATATTTTAATTATATTTAATTTATTTATTTTGTATCTTCGTAAAAATTGTAATAGTTTGTTATGTAATGTTTTAGTCTAGTTGTAAATGTAGTCTTATCTGGTAAAGTTCAATACATTGTAGTAGTAGGTGTTCAATTGGTAATTCCTTGTTACAAGTGTCGTTAAAAATTGACTTTGAAATGCTGATAATTTGAAAACCGGCAGTCCAAGAAAGCGTTGAATTTTACTATAGGATCTGTTGGAATTTTTCAAATCGGAGACCAACAACTTTTTTGTAAAATTACAAAGGTTCTTGTAAAAATTTTTACCAAAAAAAAAATATCTTAACTTTTAAATACGTATTCTGACGTAGAATTTCCCCCCGCTGATTTCAAATCTGGCAGCCATTTTGAAATCGGTCAAAATTTGACTTATGAAATGACGATAACTTGAAAACCGGCTCTTAAAAAATTAATTACAGATTTGTCTTTGTATCTTAAGGATGTATTCATGTGTAATTTTTGTGTGTCTTGTCAATGCTTTCTCTTCCTTTCTGTTTTTTGGTAACTAGTGTTGAAAATTTTGTATTGCTTTTTGATTCGATATAGTTTTTGTTTTTGCACTTCTGTCCATTCTAGATTGCATATTTTCAGTATCTCATCACGGAAATGGAATATAAGATCATAATGATTTATTATGTTTAATTCTAGACCATTAGTGTATGCATCCTTCTTTAATTCCTATAATATTAGAATAACCTGGCACCCATTACATTTTTGATGTTTCATATTCATAATTATAAATTCATTATTCTGAATTTATTTTCTAAGTTAAGTAAAACATAAAAATAAAAACTTAGCAAACTGAATTTCTTTGATTAAGAAGAACCTAAGGCTACTTTCTAGTTCGCACACTCTTTAAAATTAGGAAAAATGAAATAGTTCCTCTGGCAATATCGCCTGCAAATAAATCGTAATTTAAAGTCGGTTCATCTCTTATTGTCTTATTCTTTTATTGGCAATCCTATCCTGCTCCAGTTTTTCTTTCTATTAGTTCAAATGGTGAATTTATCAACTTCAATGACAGCGCACAGACATTTGGATTTTATCGACGATTTATTTATAGTCAGTTATGTCTTTCGGCACATTGGCAAGACTGATCTTTCTTAAGCAATGGCAGATAGAGTGTTTATTTATTTACTCTTCAAAGTTTCGTTTTATTGAGCGCTTTAAGAATCTGATCCCAGCGTCTCCAATACCACCCTTTTTCCAATGTTTAAAAAGGGAGAAGAGATGTCAACAAACACCCTTTGTCTACCACCCACTGGTAACTATTCATGGCAACGAGGGGGAGTGAGAGGCCAGGAGATTTCTGGTGATTGTCGATTGTCTTTCTTAGATCTAAACATTTATTAAAGTGGCTTTTGGAGGAGATAAAAAATAAGGAGATTTTCAAGTACCTGAGTGGGAATTAAGTTAGCATTTAGCGTTAGTCTGTTCTGCTCTGGTTCTGTTCTCCTGGAGAGCAAGGAGTGGTGTGTAAACGCTTCAATTTAAATTGGATGACATTATCCGTAAACGATGCTTCGTTAAAGGTAAAATGTAGAACAACACCATGAACTAACGAAATGTAATAGATGTAATAAAGGACAATAATCTATAATTGAAGTGCACTTAATCAGAACTGATTTGACCTATGTATTAATATTTAAAAACACACAAAATATTTGATAGAAAATCTCGAATTATATGATGGCAGTACCGCTATTAAATCCTCATTTTCGCTCACTGTTTTGATATTTAATTTATGTTTCTATTCAATATTTTGATCTAGATTTCAGGTTTGCAGAATGGATATTCTTTGTCACATTTGAGTTTAGATAATTAAGTTGCGTCGTTAGTAATATAAATTTACTTGGACACTTGGAAAATTGCTGTTTTTAAAAACAATTAGTAATAGAAATTGTTTTTACTTCTTTATTTTTGACAAACTGACATTGAACATCTTTTAAAAATAAATCCTACTGCATTTTGACAGATTGTCACATTTTGGAGGTTATAATATAATACAGTTTCTTTAAATTTAGTATTTTCGGATTGCTAAAATCAGTAAACAAACCGTTTTTAATTTATAAAAAATACCTTTTTGCTTTTTGGAACTTTTCTAAACAAAATTTATACCCTTTTAGATAAAACAGTAATCAGTTTCGTTCGACTAAAACAGGAGAATACTAAATTTTAGAGTTTTTTATGAGTTTTTAAATATTAAATTACAAATCGAAACTTATTTCCAAGGAACGTTAAGTATTAGGACAATATTTTGCTTTATGGTATTCCTATTTGAGAACTTTCTTACCGTGCTGAATACTGAGACCAAGTAATAGAACTATTCCTAGACCGTAAAACGTCATGCTTAAATAAAAAGCTCCACTTGTACATAACAAAACGATTTAATTCGTTACGAGGGCATTGGAAATCTATTGAATCAATGTTGATCGGACCGTCTGATAGATAACATATGTTAGAAGGGTGAGGGGAAATGGAGAGGGGTATAGAGAATGTCAATACATGAATTGTTGGTGATTCTGTATTCTGCCTCGTTAGGATCACGCTATGTCTTTTCCAGATATATGTACATATATGTGTATGCAGTGATAGCAAAAGCATCGCAATCACTTATCAAATCTAAATATGTTCAAATTGAATGTATAAATTCATAAATAGCAGAATATCTTTCTATTCAAGAAATCAGTAGTAGAAAAAAAACAACAACTTATTTATCAAAGAACTGTTGTTGAACATGAACAAGAACATGTTTCGCATTAATTGGCTCTCTCAACTCATTAATTAATAAACAAATAACTCACTCAATAGAAAATGTAAATATTTATATCGAAGTGAGACTTGCATAATTGTCCTCCATATGATGGCTATTATTAAAAATATCCCTGAAAACATTTGGATATACATATACATTAATGTATATAGCATATCCTAGGTATATTATATAGTGATGTAAATCCTACACTGTATGTCATATGTATGTGCAAATGCAAAGGTATGTGCATATTTAAATGGAGCATATATAAATATACAGTAAATATATATTGCTATGTAGCAGAGGTCAGATAAGTGGAATAAATTACCTCAAATTCTACATCTTTTAATAAAATACTTAAGAAATTATTAGAAGAGTTTGGAAATCACTGCTATTTATTTCGTAGGAATACGAAAAGGGAAATCAAGTTTACAAAGAATAATGGGATAGAGAGGGTGATAGGGGTGGAGTGGGGAGGTATTATTTGGAGAGCAATTCACTTATGTGTATTTAAAGTGAAGGTTATTTCGTAAGTCAATATTGTTATTAGTAAAATCAAATATTCAATTATTTAACTCACCATAACTGCCTGGGTACGATGTATGAAGAACGAGTGAGAGGTCAAAGTTGAATCGACAATATGGGACCAAGAAATCTGAAAGAAAGAATGAATAGAGTTATATAAAATATATGAAAATATACATACATAAATGGCTGACAAACTTGCTTAGGAACTTGCTCAAATGGAGAATATATATGAAAAATGTATTATGAAAAAAGTAAAATTAAAAGCAAATTGATAACTTCAAAAAAATTATGAATTTCCAAAAACTATTCCAAAATATCATAACAACAATATGTAGAATGAAATTTGTTCATTGTCTTTGTAGAAAAGAAAATTTTGAACTTTATAAAACTTTTTAAATATTGATTTTATTGGCGAACACAAAATCGTTGTTCCTCAGTAGTTTCCCTCGACAATAAGTAAAAGCCGTTCACTGGAAAATTCATTTCAATTCTTAATTCATTCATTAATACATCAGCCTTAACTTAAGCTTTTGAACATCCAAATGGACCGCTATTACAAATAGTTATAACAGCTCTTTTATATATCTCTGGCCTAAACTTCTATAGATACAAGTCTTTACCATTTAATACTTAAACTTGAAGCGTTTAGAGAAGAAGAAAACCGATACATTTTGGAATACATATAACTGTTAAATAGCAATACAAAACCTTGCATAATTTGTAAAGCTATCAAAGAAAAATACAATTCAATAGATTGCAACACTGTCGCCTTATTAACAAGCTATAACAAGACATTCTTTAGTGAATATGACCGCAATAGTAGTAAGAGTAGAAGAAATGTTAATATTTATGTTTCAGTTACGACAGGTTTCCTCTCACATTATCTGTAAAAGTATACATTGTGCAATGACAATATTGATTGTTTTTGTACCCGTTAAATAACCGCGAAGTAATAAACTAATGCGGTTGCTTGAGCCTGTTCGTTCAATGCTTTAGTTCAAATGGCGGAAACTAAATAAACATGTTACCATTGAACGATTGTGTGCCCAACTCTTTGAAAATCCCGTTAGCATACAACGTGGTAAGAGTGGGAAAAAAGGGAGTCGCGAATCCTCTATTTCAGTGTACAATGTTGTTGGGGGGGACGCGAATTCAACTCCCGGTAAAACATCCAACGGAATACGACAAAATACAATGAAAAGTGATACAATTTGGTTTCCCAACAAGCGAACAAATCAGTCGACATAAAAATGTTAAATAAAATGCAACTACTGGTGTCAGCTATTAGCGAGTTGACGGAACTAAAATAAATACTATTGTTTGAAATGAATACGGAGTATTACTTAAGATTAATTATTTATTTGTATTTGTAGTGAATGAAGATATTAATTACAAAACATTTTTAATAGACTGCTAACTTCCTCGATATGATTTCTTCTCTCTGATAAACTTTGCATTATTTTAATTATTATATCTGTTGGTAGTATACTTAGAACCTCTGCCAAGATCTATAGCTTTTTTCTTTTGTATATTACGGATTATAAAGTACGAAATTATTCCACAGTAAACATATTGGAGTCACTTTGCCATCATATTGAAGATGCGTATGATTCTTTTATCATGAAAAAGTTCAGTTTCTCACAAACGTTCATATAAAATGTCTATTTTATAGGCTACAAATGACGAAACCACTCCATCTGCGGAAATACAAATGAAGATAAAGTTGATGCGAACTATAATTGAAATGCAATAGTGACAGAAACGTCACAAAAAAGGACACTTCACCAAATTGTTTACTGGATATACGACGATTTCCAACCAGCTTTCATAATCATCATCATCATCATCACACTATAGATATTGTAGAGTTTTAATTAACTTAAAAACTTCTCTACATTTTTGTCTTTTTCAAATTTGTAATACCCATTTCACTTAGGTATTTTCTTATCTATTGTCTTTTCATCTCGTCCTGAGTATTAGACTCTCTGGGGTTAGAACTATTTTCTGGACATTAAAATTTCTGTTACAATTTCGATTCTACCATATATTTCCTACTTGTTCTGATTCTCTACTATCCTCAAAATCCACGTATTCGATTCGTACAATACATCTGATTTTCACATATAACAATTCTTAGTTGTTAACACTTTAGAAACTAAACAATTCATATATCATATGTTTTCTTTATTGAACTGTCGCTTAATTTGTTTTGCTGGTAGATTTCAGTACCTCAATAAGAATAAAAGTCACGAAACTGAGAATTAAAATTATTTATAAGTTTAAAAATGTATGGTATTTAGCCAGGAAGCTATATATAAGCGTGTCAAATATAAATTCTATTTAGTGTAACGTTCGGGCCACGTATCTTGATAATATATTAACAAGATAACGCGTTACAATATGTAGTGAGTTGTGTCCATCAGAAAAAAGGGCTATTCTTAGAGTATTGAGGAAGTAGTCGTCTTCATAATTTAGAAGGTTTGGAATTACTAAATAATATTTTGAATTATTACTGCAAACAAGTTTGTATTTACTGTAAATATTAACGTAGTAGCGCAATACAAATTTTAACAAAAGCATGGAGGCGTCAATTTGTATAATCATTAAGTGAACTTAAAAAAAAACCTCAGATTTCAGAAGTGATGTTGATGTAAATTATAACTAATGTTGAACGGTTTTTAAAAATAGCGCCAACTTGCTAGAAATCAAAATATTAAAAAAAATCTCATGTGTTTCTATAGGTGTTCATATATGTAATAGAATACATTTGAGTTTTTAGTTCTAAATTAAAAATTACAGCAGCTACGTTTCCGGTAGTGAAAGACTGCACAAAAGAAAAGGATTCACAGAGAAATACTGTACCACGGTAGTAAATTTTGTTACTAATCACTGCACAAAAATGTATTTGCATAGTTTATTAGCAGTATAATAAAGTACTGCGAACATAATTTTGATTAATTTTATTATTTCATTGGTCAGACTGCTAAACGTTTTCGATTAGACTGCTAACTTCCTATACATGACTTTTGCGTAAAATTTGCATTATTTTGATATTATTTACGTTTTGTATCTAGTGGAAATACCTGAATAAACAACCACGACATTTTTTAACCTTCCCTCATCGTCAACTACCCAACTTTGTATACATTGACATTAACTAACACATAATTGTACTAAACACGCACGATGATTTTCACATATAGCTATTTTAAACATAATCTATTAATTTCTCTCAAAGACTGTTTACTCCAATTAACTTCCAAGTTAACCTCTGACCTACTGATGATCGTGTCGTATTAATGTGCCCTCATTTATTACTTTAACAACTCACTTTACTGTAGTGTCACTTGAACTAGGTTTAAAACTTTCTTGTGATTTATAACCTATGTATTTAATTATTTAACTCCATCCTCTTCAAGTAAGTATACTATTTTTGTTATTGGAATTATGAATGTTTTAAAGCAGTAATTAATAGGCCGATTGATTTGGTATGTAAATATTTAATTAAGTAATTGCTTTATCGATATATACGTACATATGTATTGTGTTGTTTACGTGGTCCAATCACAGATGGTGACAATATTCATTTCATCGATTAAGTTACTAATGGTATAAGTTTACTACTATTTGAAATTGTATTTTATTATTCAATGACTTTAATTCGATACTGATGTAATGCTCAGCCATTTAATCATTTACGTTTTAACAAAATATTTATCTTGCCTTATGCTGAGGTTACACGGTATAGGTAAGGGTGCGAGTTGATCTGTATAGTTACTGTAGTAGAGCTACTCGCGTGCGATAAAGTAAGTAGCTCGCAAGAGAGTTACTAGAACATTTTCTTGTTTTCACAGGTACTCGCTTTCTCCCACTACGTCACAGAGCAGCTGGACGTCAGTTCGCAGCAGCTACTCGCCGGTCGTGACCGATCAAGGCTAATCGAGCTACTGACCTGACAGTATACAAGACCAGACAGCAACTCGCATAGCGTAACCAACCCATTAATTTATTACAATCTCTTAAAAAAGATAACCTAAGAAATCTGTTAGACAATATTTCGCTTGAGTTTAATTCTGAGAAATGTACAAGGCTTGCTTGAGTAGCATCACATAAAGATGACCATGATAAAAAAAATGTATGGCTTCATCCTTCTTAAATTTGATGGTGAGTAAATCTATGTATCTATATAGTCTGTAAAGCGTCAGATTTAAAATCATAAAAATATTAGATATTAATGTATATTTTTTACTTAAGGAGGGGTAAGGTCATAACCATAAAAAAGAAGCATATTTTCGATAATGTTTTCTGACGACACAGTTAATATATAATTATTTCTATAATTACTACATGATAAAATAACATTTAAAGAATACTTTGTGACAATTTCATAAATAAATGTATAGAAATGAGGCATTGACAGCGAATCTCCGCAGACGTCACAAAAAAAAGAAACATTGCGGTGCCACTCATAACTCATCACTGGATTTTCTGAAATCGAAAAACCAAAATGATTTCATTAGTTGATTAGTTTCTGCAGGTAGCGCTGTCGAGTTTTTCTTTTTTTATTGATTTTGCAAAATTTTACAGCACTTAAAAGTCATGAAAAAAAATCAGAAACTTTGTTATTTTAAAATACGATAAAATTATAAAAAAAAAAACTCGACAGGGTTACCTCGGCATTTATGTAAAGAAAGAGTGTGCAAAATTTCAAAAGAATCGGTCCAGTAGATTTTGAGCTAGAAAGGGCACCGACTCTGAAGTTTCAAAGTAACACGAAACCAGACCAGAGAGGTGAAGACTTAAAACTCTATATCTCCGACAGTTTTACTCCAATCGACTACAAATTTTTACACAATAAACTTAATATGTTGTACAATAATATAAATTAATTTAAAAAATGAAAAAGATACGTATAAATATTTGTAAAACATGAAACAGATTTTTGCTCAAATGAAATTATATGATATATAATCAGCTAATTACAGACATCAAACATGTTACTTTCCGATTATAAAAACACATGACAACTTTTAATAAAACACATTTTACGATTTTGATATTTTAATTACAGATCTATTCACAAGACGGCACTATAAAAATTAGCATATCCAATAAAGGTCTAACAATAAAATTACTTTAATTTTCCTTTCATGTTAAATAAGTAGTAGACTATAATTCTAATGTTACATTTTGTCACTTTTAATTAAAAACATAATAGTGTTGCAACAATTTTATGCTAAATAAAAACAAAGGTATTTTACCTTTAAAAGCTCAAAATAATAATTATACAAAACATTATAGTGGACTCATATTAAGGGAGGAGGGGGATAGAATATGGAGAATGGAGGGGGTAAGTATATTTATACGCTCATGTGCACCATTAAACATACCAACATGGTGTTGGAAAAAGGGAGGCCATTAACGGAAAGTACGTAAATTCAAATTAAAATTTCAGTGGCGTGCTGAGGTACATAGAAATATAAATTTCTCGGTAGACATGGTTTGTATAAGGTTGATATATTCACTACCACCAAGATCTGCACCGATGGCGGCTCTAAGCATTATCACGAGTAGACCCTCCTACTTATTGAGGTGTTATAATAATTATAAACAAGTTATGACGTCTTAGTTTTATGTAAGTCACCGTAAGGCTTACACGATGCGGCTGGTTGCAAACCTTAGCCCCGAATCTGCCCGAACCGAATGAGAATGGAACTGTGTTGTTAGTGAGAGAACAAACGTGTATGCGAGTGAGAGAAAACACAAGGCAAATATATTGTGTTATTTGTTATCCACATATTGTATAATCTGTTGGGAAGTAAGAATATACAATGTTTTCATTAATTCTAATAAAATTCAATTTTCCACGGTGTGCAATGAATATCACCCTTCATATATATGTACACACACACATACATTCAACTAAATACGCATTAACACACCTTTACACACATTAACACACCTCTACACATAAAACAAAAACATACTTTGTAACATTCTTTATATAATGACAGTGACAATTTTCAAAAGGGTTAAAGAATAACAATTAACGCTCCCAAAGGGAGTTAAACAAAGTAGGATGGAACCATAAGGGTAGAAAGCGAGTGACCATAATGGTGGCGAGTCAGTCATTAACGCGTGGACCCCCTAAATAGAATCCGCTTTTACCATTATTACTAAACATAGAAAACTCGGTGAGTAGAGTTCAGTATATTCTCTGGTGGTAAATGATCATATGAAAACATGCAGCGGAATGAGGGGGGTAGATGATAGTAAGTGGAAACCACTAAGTAGGAGACAGTGGAAGTATGTGCAGTGTGGAGTGTTCGTTATAAGTAGATGGGAACGTTAAAACACCCGGTTTTGTTGGATTAATTAAATTACTAAGTTTCTTTCATTTTCACTCTAAACTAGAGACCCTAGAGACGTTTTTGTTGAAATTAGAACAGATTCTCTGCTTTCGTGTATCATAACGAAACCATTTGTATATTTATTAAGTCGTTTGCTTAACTTTGCAATCAATTTTAAAACTATCTCCAAATAATTAAATGTGTTTGTAAATTCATTCGAAACTAATATATAGTTCAAATTACAAGAGTTCGATGCTTAAAACAAGTCATATTTGTTCCTATACACTATCTAACTATTGCATCATAGATTTATGTGGTACAAGTTATTTCAGTCATGAGTCGCAGCTGAACTCTCGTAATTCAAACTATTTATGTGTGATCTACATCAATGTACTTTTCTAAAATTTGATAATTTAATTAATAAACTTTTTTTAATAATTAATTAAATTAATTTCAGTAACATTTGTATTTAATTATGCAATTTAAAATTGTAAATATTTCATACTGTAGGTATATAATAATTAATTTTATAATAGTTTAAATATTTGTTATAATATTGTACCCTAAATATTGTTCATATAATGGACCAATTACTCAGTTGGAGAAGATCAATACAGGACACGGGGTCTTCCTGTTCCTGTACCATGACCATGCTCTGCGAACTGACAGAATGGATCATTAAACAAACATACGAGGATATACATACATGTATATGTGGGAACCGTTAAAAACACTAATATATACACCATTAGTACATAGAAATATTAGAGCATACTAAATAAATATATATATATATATAGAAAAAAAAACAACGAGTCCAAATAACACATTGTAAATGATGTAACATTATTTAGGTGACTTTTGTTACATTAAATAAACCTTAAAAACACGTATCAGTGTTTAGCAGGGTGTTTTATCAACTAACTAACGTTATCACTAGCTGCATTGTGTACTACAATCACTGCATTCCTCTTAAAAGATCACAATGTCCTAAGATTCCTGTTTCACGATATATACCTCCGCAATCTAATCCTGTTAATAACCTAACTGTGGATCCAGAACACAATTGCTACTTGGAAATAACAGTCCACGTCATGACTTGGTTATGTAGGGAGAAGAAGAAGAAATGGGGACAGAGGACAGTAAGGACAACTGACCCAGTCTTCTAAATAGTTTCTCCAAGATCTGGAACATATGGGGTACAAAAAGGGTCATTCTGGAACGTCGGGAGACGGGAAGAACGATAGCAGATGGGACGTTAAACATTACGTTAGACATTGAAAATATTTCGAAGAATTAAATTCCATGGTATGACCTTATGTCTAAATGGAAGACTTTCTTAAAGGAGATGTATTTATATTATTTGTATTTTGTATATTGTTCTTTATAGTGCGATCCAACTGCGTGATTACAACGTTCATCTGTTTCCTAATCTAAATACAATTTAGATTTTAATTAATATTACAATTATTAGCAATTAACAATATTTATTAACATTTGCGATACACAATTTATAACTTATAGATACTTAAAATAAAGAGATATTTAGCTAATTAAGAAAACAAATTACTTTAAATGTAAGTGAATACATCAGTTACTGTTATTAGATACGCTCCAGTTCCATTTACAAATTTTTTTAATGCAATTACTTAAATAAAACATTACTGCAATTTATATGTTTAAAATCTTTTGTATTGTAAAAACTTTTGTATAATAAAATGTACAGCGATTTTAAAAAACTTGGCAAACAACGAAATAAACTAAAAATATATAAAAATAAAATAAGAAATGTTTAAAATAAAAAAAAAGCTTTATACCGAGTGCTTTTATTAGAGCTTTTTTAGATACAGATCTTTTATAAATATTTTCATTGGCCTACATTTTATTTCCAAGTTTTTACACTTACGAAAAATGGAACCGCATGAGGTCCAGGATATATAGGAAGCAGTTTTCTATGCAGTTGTCTTCAGAAGTTTCTAGACGCTTTCATTTTATGGGGGTCATTAGTTCAAAATGTTTGAAACTTTTTTGTAATTGTGGTGCTCGTTTTTAGTTAGATGATTTCTTATTTTATAAAGCTGCGCTATAAACTATTTTTATTAGATGCACTTAAAACTAATTTTAAGGAGTTTTTTAACACATGTAATGTTGTATAATTACGTTGTAGTAATAACAATATTTTGTTATTTAAATTTACAACTAATTAGAGCAGCAAGAATTCTATTATTTTTTTTCTTTTATAATTAAAAAATTAAGTAGAGTCGTTTGATTAATATACAAATTTCAAAATATTCCGAGCGCTGAGTGAAATTGAGTATGTACATCCCAGAAAACATTTGGATATACATACTATATTCAAGGTATATACATCCATGTATATTGCATAATCTATGTATATGCTGTTGTGATGTAAAACCTACCTACTGGTGAATTAAGGACCAGTTGGGCCTGGTCACGGTTTAGATGGGTGAGTTGGAACCCATCCATTCAGATTGTGGCTGTGGTGGTATGCGAATGACGGTAAATTCATGGACATTGCACTCCTCGTGCCAACGGTTAACAGTGTTCGATTAACCATCATACTTTCTTTCGATGTTCTCCGGTAGCTACATACCAAAAGTTACACCTTCCATGTACACAAGCAGATGCAATTTCTGCACAAACTTCACGAGTTTATGACCTATAAACGCTGGCATCGCACACCTCTAGGAGTGCAGGGAAAATCAATTGGGATTCGAATAAATTTTCACTGTATATTTTCTCACAGTGAAGTATTGTAACACTCTTATTCTGTAAGTATTCACATTTCTTAAAATAGTTTTACGTGTAAATGTATTTTCATCAGACTCAAAGGCTGTGTATAAAATATTCTTATGTATAAACAACTTATAATACTAATTACATTCATATTTACTTAATAAGTACACCCCCTCCCTCACTCTCTGCTCCTCACTCGTTCATTCATTAAAGCATTACATCGTTACACCCAAGCATCATACATAACTTTACTATATTAATTATATTTAAATTATTATTATATCATATAATGAAAATTAATTTAGTTTTATTAACTTCTATATTAAGTTCTATATCACAAAGGAGCAAACAAGTAAATAATGAGTTTTGTATGTGTGTATGTGTGTTTGTACTTGTACATACCTCGTAGAGATAGTGAGTTAGGTACAGAGAGAGAGATACTGACTGAGATGTTGTACATTTAACAATAATAACTTAAATATCTAAGTTACATACAACTTAAGAATGAACAACTCACTGAGATGAGTACGTGGAACGTAGGACGAGTAGCTTCATTGGTTGGTTCGGTGCTTGGTTGGTTCATTGTTTGCGTAGATTCAAGTAAAAGTTTTGTTTCTGTTTTGAACAGTTGTTTATTGATAAATAGTTTATAAAGATATTTACATATTTAGATTTTGTGCTTTGTGAATTTATGTTCTAACTAGATATTCATTCATTGAGTCAATTTAATTAAATGCATACGTAGAAGCAAATATACTCAATCATTCTTAGTTTTTTTGCTTTTCGAAAGTATTGTATCCTAAATTGATTATATTTTGTTATTGTTAGGATTTGAAATTGCCGTTAATTACTTCAGTTTTATAATTATAAAAATAAGCCTTCTCTCATTATAAAAACTTGATTTATACACTGGAAACAAGACTGCTTCAAGACAAAATATGGAGTTGTATCATCTTTCTACGACAAAGCAATGGTCTTGAGGCAGTGGGAATATGTGGACAGGCACCTTAATAGTAAGTTTTATAAAAAATACTTCAAGAAGTAACAAAAGATTGCATCGGCCGGGAATCTAACCCGGGCCGCCCGCGTGGCAGGCGAGCATTCTACCACTGAACCACCGATGCTTATACTTACTATTAGAAATATAAAATTTTGCGCCGCTATTGGCACTTGTTCTTAATATTAGTAATTAATATTAGACTATTAGACATATATTAACGCACTCCGAACACAACCCTGACATTTGGACTGGTTATACAGTAGCACCACTTGAAAGAAATTCAGGTAACTTACATTAGAACGTTTGCATAAAACAGTCTGTGTTAATGTAGAATTGAAATGTAAAATAAATGTAATAGAGTTTTTAAGACAAATACAATAAATATAAATACTTAGCCTACTTTTCTCCTTCTTCCTCCATTTTTAAATAACTTTTCGAACGAAAAGCAATGCTCTACATTGTGAGCTTTTCTGACTCTACATTATAACAAAGATCAACAGCTGATTATATTGTATTGTAATAATTATTATTGAACTTTTGTATTATATTATATCACACCTAGGGGCAGCTTGAACAAGAAAAAGGAATCACAAAATATTATATAATACCCCAATTACATACTGACTTTATACGAAGTTGCAAGGAATCAACTTAATCTCTATTATATATAACTGCTATGGAATATGCGATACATCACCTAGCGCGTAAAACAGAAGATACTCAGTGCAAACTATATGAAGAATCTGGTGTTGATCCGTGCACTGCACTGACCGAAGATTACCGGGGCTTGTAGAAATAACATGACATGAACCGGCGGATTGATTTAATATATAAAAAAAAATATATTAATAAGAAAATGTTGTTTTTTTGCCGCTACCAGTTATCATAGCCAGCAGCCACTGATCGCAATAACGTCTTTAAGTAAAGAATTACATGGAAATAAGGTAAATACTAATCTTAAAGCAGTTTTGTCTCCGGTAGACTTATTCCAGCGTTGTTTTCGGTTAGGGAATAAAGTAATATCACGTAATAACCTTTTAATAAAATATTTACACATCAATATTCTCCTGAACAAAATCGTTTTAATTTGAATAGGATTATTGTTCCTGCAATATTTCATCTGACGTTAACTACTCATGTATCCAGCATCCAGCTTCTGGAATAAATCGTCTGAAAGGGAATACAACGAAACACACCACTCCAGTAACATATTTCCTCACTTGCTTTTACAACATGAGGGAAAGATCTAGAATTTCCATGTAAGGATTAACAATACCATTAAAATGAGGGTTAAGACAATGTTGATGATAAGGAGAGAGAGGCTGAGAGGGGTGGGGTAGAGTGGAGAGAGGTTATAAGCTAATAGGATCTACACTAGATCCCAGATTACGCTATTAAGATTTGATTCCATTAGAATTTATTAATATTAACCTAAGTCCTCTCGTACCATATATTATTCTAACGTTTAATAGTGAAGGGAGAGGGGAAAGGTTATGTAACAGTTTAAGATTATTTAAAAAACAATCTCTTATGTGAATAAGAAAAAGCTGTATTAATTATAGTGCAAGTGCATGTCAATTTATTGTTTTATTTAACAAAGCGAGTATATATAGAAAAGACATACGCAGTAAACATTTTGGAGCATTTTGGAGTCACTTTGACACCATATTGGAGATGCGTATGATTTTTTTGTCATGAAAGAGTTCATTTATAGTTCAGTTTCTCACAATCGTTCATGTGAAATATCTGTTTTATCGGCTACAGATGAGGAAACCACTCCACCTGTCGGAATACAAATGAAGATAAAGTTGATGCGAACTATAATTGAAGTGAAATAGTGATAGAAACGTCAGTAAATAGGGCACTTCACTAAATGTTTACTGGGTAATGATAAGATATATAGATATATTAAAAAAAGCTCCAATTTGTACTATAAGCACAATTTATCACAAAGTGATCCTTATTTAGTAGTTGTATAGAATGAAGTAATTAAAAATATATTACCACAAAACTGCTGTTAATTAATATTACAATATTCTATAGCTTAAAAAATAGGTCTTTATTTTAAGAAGCATTATTAAAAATGTTCTTAATTTGAATACAAATTTAATAGACAAATACATATTAAAATTAAGAACTGGTTATTAATCTAGTTCTATAAATATAGAACTGGTTGAAAATGCACTATGTTATGAAAATTAATATACCTGGATCTAAATTTTTTTTAATATCTGATTCTAAAATTTAAGCAGTTTTAATGAGAGTGTAGCCAAAACTAAAAAAGATCGATTATATACTATTCCAGATATTTAACTACTTGAAGTTAACAATAGTAAAATCTAACCTAAATATATAAATATAGTCGTTATGCCTAATAAAACCTTATACCAAAAATAGATTAACATTTACCAGAACTCCACTTAAGCATTAATTATAACAATATTAAAAGCTTATAGCTAATTAATAATTAACTTTATTTATCAAGTATATAAGTTTATATTTCAGTTTATAAAATAAAGTCTTTACTCTATAATAGACAAACTTACAAATAATTCTAAGATCTCTGTGTTTTATACCCTATTGGAAATTCTTTCCAATAACACATAACACTTTTCCTAAACAGTATTTGTTTACCTAATAAATCTAATAATTACGTGTTGATATTAGTCGAACCCATATTAAACCTTGATATTTCTATCTACGGTTTAGTCTTTCTTTAAATATTTTAAATACTACCTGAAAATATTATTTACTAAATAATAAATCCTTAAATTAACATAGACATTTAAACTAATTAGACTAAACTAAAGAATAATATTTAAACTTATAACTAATTAATTATTAATCATCACTCCACACACACACACACATATATATATTAAAATACAAATATATTAATATACATGTATCATTATAAAAAAAACTTTTTCCATTAATAAATAATAAATACAGGTAATCAATAATGCTTTTAAGTTATAAATAGAATCCATGAATATTAAAATATATGAAAAATAAAATATACCCACCACACAACACACCATGGTACAATGCAATATTTGAAAACTATTTTAGTGTTAGAGTTATTACATAGTCAAAGGAGATTCGAACGAGTATTTATAAAACATGGGATTCATGGATTTATCATATGCGATCCTTTACTGTTTACTGCGAATATAAAAATGAAATTCTGGGGTAATCGTACGATGTATATTAAACGGAATAAAACCTTTTGAAGGATCATTATGCGTTTATATTAATGTTAAAAATGTGGTGTTTGAAACCTTTTAGTGAAACCGATATCATTCTTCGCAAGATGTCCACTGGATGTTAAAATTACATCTCAGCTTTGTCAAAGTAAAAATATTATCTATTATCTTTATCATTTATAATAATTAATACGATTAGGTCAAGCAAAAAAGTTAGCAGAATTTTTACACTAAAATTTAAACAAATTATTTTTATATTTTGAATAATTTTTATTAACCAAATATGAGCCTTTTTGATTCATAATCTTTTGTCATTTTTCTGGTAAAACCATTATGTCATCACTATATATAACTTATAGAATTTTTGGCAGAACTGCCAAAAGTTCGATCCCAGACAAGAGTTATATTTTCTGGATTTGGTTGTTATTACTCAGTAAACATTTTGGAGTCACTTTGACATAACATTGGAGATGCGTATGATTTTTTTGTCATGAAAGACTTCATTTATAGTTCAGTTTCTCACAATCGTTCATATGAAATGTCTGTTTTATCGGCTACAGATGACGAAACCACTCCACCTGTCGGAATACAAATGAAGATAAAGTTGCAAACGTCACAAAAGAGGACACTTCACCAAATTGTTTACTGGGTATATATACCTCTTATTCTTAAAAAAGGTTATAAGAGCGGTATAAATCTATATTACAATAATGAATTTTATCTTATTCGAAATAGTGATAGAAACGTCACTAAATAGGGCACTTCACTAAATGTTTACTGGGTAGGTTAAATAGATAATATTCATACATAATCATAAACTTATTAGGCAGCTGTACAGTTCATATATACGAGGAAACATACAAAAACTGTTAAAACAGTATGAAGTCGTCGTCGGTAATAGAACTCACCTAGTAAACATTTTTGAGTCAATTTGCCATCATATTGAAGATGCGTGTGATTTTTTTGTCATGAAAGCGTTCAGTTTTTCACAGTTATTCATACGAAATATCTATTTTATCAGCTACAAATATCGAAACCACACCACCTGTCGGAATACAGATGCGAACTATAATTGAAGTGCACTAGTGATAGAAACGCAGGATACTTCACCAAATTGTTTACTGTGCAGCATCGGAAATAAGCTTACGTTAAATAAATTTAAAAAAATCAAGGTTTCAAAACCCTGTTTTAATGTATATCACAATCAGACAAAACATATAATAATGATGCATTAAAGCAGCTGGTATCTGCAGCAAAACGAGTAGCAGAGATAAAAAGGCACTATTATTATATGTTTAAGGCTACTTATACTTTGTAATCATTCAAACTTTGTGCTACTCTTGTTGAACTAACCGGACTTTATGAAAAATTCAACAATCTACATTATTATTAGGTAGTATGTAGTTTAACAATATTGACTCAGTTTTCAAAATACCGTAGTTATATAACTCACTGAAATAAATAGTTTTATTATGTTTAAAACTGTAAATTTATATACATATTTTGTGATGTGATTCTTTAAGGAGGTGTAGAACGCTAACGTAAATGATGAAAACGTTGTGAAATTTGGAGGGTCAATACAAATAGTAAAAATGCATGCTGTCTTAAAATTTTAGAGACCCAGAGTTTCTAGTTTCTTTTTTATACATGATTAAAAATAGTCATTTTCCACACAAATCATAATTTTTAGCTCAATTTCACCACATGGTGACACGGCTTTCAAAAACTAGGTGTATATAAAAGAATCGCTTCTGTAACTATTGCAAAAAGAAAATTATCAAAAGGATACCTATATATGAATATATTTAAATAAAACCAGTAAGAAACAGTAAGTGTAGGTTATAAGCCGGCAACGTTGCAAATCCCAATTTGAGCGGGAAATTCAAAATCGGAATAAATATTTTATAAAATATAACAATTTATTTGTCAAAGAACCAAATCACGCATGCGTCAACACACGTAAATTTGCAGCGTTGCAAAATTTATTATTCCTTTTTCAAAATATTTAATTTGAATTTAAATTGAATTAATATAAATTTGATATTAATTAAAGGTAATTTTTCATTTATTTAACTTATATATTATATGCATAAAAAAATCATTTTAACTAGCAAATAGCAGTTTAATAGGGAATTGAAAAATTCATTTTCAAAGACACAGTCCCAATATATGCTCGTCTTTCATGTACTTCGTATTTTGCATTTCGTATTACCGAGAGATAAACTTTTTGCATTGACGGTACGTCCTGTACCTCCTTAAAGACGTTCAGATTGCACCACCCGCAATGGACGACGCTGACCGAATAATTTCACCGTAATGTGGAGTTCTTTCTGGTCGTGTGACATCTAGATCATCTGGTTATGTAAACTTAACGTTAAATAAAGTGCTTTATATAACATAAGGCTGAATATGTGTAACTCATACTATAAATTAATATTCGTTACCAGCAAGTGGCGCCATCTATTATTCAAAACCGGATATACGACAAGTAAAAGCCTTTTATATGCCATTAAAAGTTTTTTATGATTTTGTCAAGACCGGATTTACTTTTATGTATGTTGTGTATTGTACTTGAGCTCACGCTGGTATGGGTATGGATATGGTAGGTCGTACTGTATGTATTGTCCTATCATATATCGTACTTGCATTTTATTGTTTAATATTTTATTCATAATTTTATTGGTACTTGTTTGTTTTATGGAATACATTTTATAACAAAATCAATAAAAATAGCTACTAATAATTGGTATTGTGTTTTGTATTTTTATCAATGTTGTGTTAGGGTAGTCGCACACTGCAGACACGACTGTCTCGTGACAAAGTTGTTTGCGCTGTTTTTTGATATTGTATCATCTTTCTACGGCAAAAAATTGTCTTGAGGCAGTCGAAATATGTAAGGGGGTAGCCTTATAGTAAATTTTATAAAAAATTGTTCAAAAAGTAGCAAAAGATTGCATCGGCCGGGAATCGAACCCGGGCCGCCCGCGTGGCAGGCGAGCATTCTACCACTGAACCACCGATGCTTATACTTAAAGTTAGAAAGACGAAATTTTGCAGCGCTATCGGAACCTATTTATAAGTTAGATTTAAGTATATATATATATATATAAAGGCACTTCGAGCATAACCCGGATATCTAGACTGGTTATACACTAGCCTTGCCTAAGAGAAATTCAGGTACTAGTCGTCTTAGGTCCTTATGCATTTCTGAGTATACCTTATGACAAAGACACATTGCAGATTATATTGTGTTATAATTATTATTATTAAAGTAAATATATTCCAAGCAGTAAATGTAACGGTTTAAATTTGTCTTTGGCGTTGTTTAGTTTGCAGTTGCACCGTAAGGAGCGCTACTATACAAGAACGCACAGGCATAACTGCATTTAAAATAATATGTTTAAGATTTTTCTGTTTTAATGTTTATATATGCCTTGTGAAAAGCTATATAAATAACTATATATATATATTATAATTTCAAAGGATTGAAATATGAATAATTGACATTTTTGTGCGTCAAACATTCGCTGCACTGCGGACGCATTTAATCACCGTCCAACAAAAATGTTAAATATTTACTTTTAAGTTCACGCTGTAATTAATTGTAACATGACGATCATATTTTTAACACTAAACACCAAAATACAATCATTCATAACAATATTATATTTCATAAAAATTAAAGAATTTCACACAGCATTAAAAATAGAAAAGGACATGGGCGTGCGCAGGTGGAACACTTATTCGTTCAACTATTTCATAATCGCTATAAAATGTTTATATCAATTTATAAAAATTCATTGCTAGAAATAGAGCGAAAGAGAGAGAGTTAGAGCATCATTCCGTCCATGAGACAAGGATGACGCAGGTTGCCAAAGTAATTATTGAAGTGTTTATATTATTTCTATATATGTGTGTATTACACTATGCGTGGGGACCCGATAATCGTCTCAAAACGCCAGGTGGAACAATACTTTAAGGGAGGGGTTAGGGTTTCAGCGTAAAAAGAAACACTTTTTTTGCGATTTTTTTTCTCAAGTATAGATTTAGCAATTTTATTCGAACCTTTTGTACATTATTGAGCATACTTTTGACTATATTAAATAATTTTATCATGCAGCAATATTGAAGCATAAGCCGGTAACAGAGCTTCCTCCAGAAGGTCTTGGGAAGAAAGACAATTTGCGGTGTTCACTATAACTCGGCCGGAAATTATTTGAAAATGAAAAACCATTAAAATTTAGTTAAATTATAATCAAATATACCCCCCCCCCCCCCCGTTCTCTGATAATTTTTTGACGGCCATCTAAAGTGTGTACTGTTATTTTACACGAAAAATTCCGACATTTTGTGGATGGGAAAGACCCTTAATGTAAGAAAATTTTTTTTATCTAAACGTTGTGGGGAGGTATTTTATATGTAGAAAATGTATACGAAGTTTGAAATGAATCGGTCAATTAGTTTTTAAATGGCAGTGAACACGGACTTTGAAAAAGTAGTTTTGAGAAAAACGCGTTCGAGAGCTGCACTGCTATCCCGAATGCCCGCTGCTGTTAGAGTTATAGCGTTAAAGGCCAGGAGATTAATAAGTCAATAACTTCAAGAATATTGCTTAGATCGGCTTAAAATTTCAAGGACGTATTCTTGAAATATTAAACAATAAGATAAGACAAAAAAAAATTGGATATTTCGAAAGTGAAAACCCTAACCCCGCCCTTAAACCAATACAAAGTTATACTGTGGTTGTATCAATGACTAGGGTTAGGAAAACACCTCATTTGTTCAACGAGTTCATAACATTGATTCAAAATGAGTATAAATTGTTTGTCAGAGATAGTTCAAGTCGTGAGAGCAGCTGTGTAGAAAACCGAAGGTCTAGGTTCGAATCCAGTTTCTGATAGACATTTTAATACTCATGTAATTATTGATATGAGTGATAACGAGAACATATTCCTCTATTATTAATTATCTGCAGACGCCCTTGCATTAAAGAACCAGGAACACATTACACACACAATACTCTTTAAAATTTCTTTTGAAAGAATTGCAAAAATAAATCACTGAAATTATAAGTATATTTTCTATTTGTTTTTAGACATTTTCATATTATATGACCATCAAAACAATGTAGACACATTCATCACAGCAAAATGTACATGAGTACATGTCACAAGCCATTTTGTTTGATTAATGTTGCGCTAAAGCAAGCTCTTACTACATATGTTTGTTTGTTTTATTTTTGTGTGTTTGTATAGTAACAAGAATAAAAAAATATATAAAAAGTTTGACAAAAAATAATGAAAGCTAATTAAAATGTTAGTAGAGTTAAAAATAATGTTTAGCGCAGTTAATATACATTGATGTACTAAGATTGTAACCGGATATCGTCTATTAAAAGTTAGAAAAAACGTTTTAGAATTTAGTACCACTTACGCCGCTAAACAAAGTTACATGTATTTAAGGGCTACATAACATTAGAAAAGTTTTTTTTTATATTTCAGTTTCCATGTACTTAAAAGGTAAAATTACATAAAAATAGTGATCTAAAATTACGTTCTTATACAAATAAAACATTTTTAATGTATTACATTTTAAACTAATATATCAGTAATGATTTTTACACTTTTTTAGTAATATTAATTTCTGTTAGAAATCGGTAGGAACTGGTTACGAAGTCAATACGGCGGTGCTGTAACTTATTGAGCTATCTTGCAACAACAACGTAATCTTAAATATTTATTTTTATATTATATTATGTAATATTTATATTTTTGAATTTTGGCAAAATCGCATTTGAAATAAACTAGAGCCAAATAAACATGTAAATTATTTCTGATTTCCAAAAAACTTGTATAAAAAAATATTTAATAAAGAAGTAGAATTTTCTCTAAAGGCTTTTTGTATTTGTTGTAAAAAGAATAAGTCACGCTTAAAATGTTCTCTAAAGGCATTTGTTTCGTAAGTGAACTTTCATACGTTTCCACGGTTCGTACAATTTCGATCATATTCCTTTTGTATTATCTATCTGGCATGAGGCTACAACGCTCTTGAACACTGAATACTAAAAAGTACTGGTAAAGTTTAACTCTTAAATTTACTTAATAACTTCATTGATTTTAAATCTTATTGTTATTTCTTAGTCATTATACGGTACTCAGTATGTTTACATAATCTTAAAAGTAAAGTGCTGCCCATATTGATGTCGAGTTAAAGATCCCAGCATCCTGATATCCCGGTCGGTATCCCAACATCTAATCCCTTTTGGACCTGAACAATATGACACCAACGAAAACTCAAAATAAAAAAAATATGATTTACACACGAGATGTGGGCGGGGCGAGGCATGTTATGTTACTGACTAATGTATTTATACTGATACATCTGGTTCTAAGATCATAAGCAACACATGGAGAACGAAATAAATTAAATGATAATGTGAGATAAAAAATCAACAACCTAAAACGCATTAATTATTGAGAAGGATAAGAAGAAGAAAGATATATGACGCATAGAAATGTCTTATGAATTATTGTTCATTTGTTTGGGGACGGGGGAGTTATTAATGGTAATTGGAAATAGATGAATTCGTTTTACTAATTAATACGATTGATTTAGTACGTATTTACATAATGAGATATTTTGTGTGTTAAAAGGAATGTTATTGTTAAAAATGAAGACAGTTTAACTCGTTTAAACTAAAGTATGGTAAACAACTAAAATAAACTTCAACGCATAATGTACGCGTAATATCTTTAAATGTTCCGACGTAGGATTGAAACATTTTTGTTTCATAAAAATACTATAAAGAATTTTTTTAAATTGCATAAGGGTTTTATTAGTGTCGCACTAGTCCGTACGTTAAAAGTACAACACATTTAGTACATTCATGTCCAAATAATTTCAACTTATGAATGAAAATATATAAAATGGATATTAAACATAAAAATGAAGTATGCAAAACTTTTTATACAGTTCCTGAAATAAATAAATATGCCATACTTTGAGTTAGTGTTGGTACTTCTAATATTTGAATATGTTTTACCGTAATTGAAAATTTGATGTTTCAATATAGGGTACCATCCATACATGCATCCATCTTTAAATAATGACGATCAAAAACGGTCCTATGATAAATATATTAATTATTGATTTTATAGAAAACTTTGTTTCGTCCAATTGGTGCGTACAACATATTTTTGTATATCTGATGGATATTTAGCTACATTGCAGTAGAGAAGATTTTCCGAGGCACTTCAGAAAGAGGGGCACAGCATGTGCGCTGTTAAATCCACCTCTGTATCTACATATACCCATATATAGAAATATTTCATGTATTATCAGCTATATAATTAAAAATACAATTTTATGGCACCCTTGGTCGGCGCCCTACTGGTAATCTGATAACTTTTGGACCTTTACGTATTTTAATACCCCATATTTTACATTCAAAAGAAAGGGATCGTTGTTCTGCATGTCCTTTCTTTGCCTTTAAGGTTCCTTATATCGTCGCTGGTGGTCCTGCAGTTGACCTCTTTGGGTATTTTAGTTATTTGCCTTTGTAGTTTCATGGTTATAGTTCTGTCACTGCCTTTCCTTTGACTCTTAGACTATAAATGTTGTAACTAACGTATAAATACCCGTCTTATAAACGTATTAGTCCAGCAATACTACGTCTAAGATCTAGATCCCCAGAGGATTAATCCAGCGCGGAAAAAACACTAGTTCTGTTACACATGGAATCATATAGTAGTGTAAATAGTGTAATGAAAGTAGTGTAAATAACCAGGTTCTGGCGTATTCGATAGATAACTGTATTTGATTGCGAATGAGTATATATGCATTATGTATGTAGTAGGATATTCTTCATTCTTTCTTTTATAATTTGTTTTAAAGTGTTATTTTCACATAATAACCTGTTGTTTAGATTTTGTATTATTCCAGAGTTAAAACTACGTTCCTCAATTTTATTACGAACCTCGTGATAGCGTTCTATCTTTGTCGAAAGTATTGCTATCTCTTAATAGTTACTGTAGTAAGAATGCACTTGTTTTTAAATCAATTGTGATGGAACATCAAATTTAATAGCATTTAAACTTTATCATTTAGATCCCAGTCAACCAGCACACAAGCTAATTCATCGTTTATAGTATTTATCAAATATACTGTTATTAAGGAAGATTCTGCTTGTTGTAATTACCAAGTAAATTAACTTGTTACATTACTTATTAAATAAATTGACACTATGTTGATAATTGACACTAATTGATATATGTTTCTATTGTTATTTTAAAATCTTGAGGTTTAATTTCTAAAGAGAATATTCTCTTAGATTCTTCCCAGTGTAATCTACAAAACTGCACCCCTGGGTGAGGGAAACCTCCAATAATTAAACTGATCCACAAGACATCGTTTATAATATTTATCAGAATATACAATTAAACAAAATAAAATAATTTAAATATTATAAAATTTATAAAATACATACGGTGACCATATTATTGCAATTTTTCTCAACCATTATATCGTAAGTATTCCTTATAGTATGACTTGTCTACACCAGAGCAATATTCTACAAGGAACGACTATTTCTCCTTCAACAACTTAGAGTGAACTCTTAGTTCTAAAGCTTTTTACTAATTAAATATGTTACATACTTCCGGAATAAATAGCTTAAGCTGTAGCCATTAATGAACATATGTTCTCGTCGTATTTATCACTAAGCTGCATCAGCACCACTATAATCCCTAGAATGAGTTATTACAGATTTTTATAGCAGTGCCTACACCATCTCATAGGTTTACTATATGGATTATAAAATGATGTGTTTTCCATAATGTGTACTTATTTATTAGTTTTTTGGCCAACTAAAATGTTGTGTAATTGACACACGAACATTTTGATCTTGAGATCAATTCATAGGACATCAACTTTCAAAAGTTATTAGCACTTAAAAGAATATATATATATATTTATAAACATACCATGTTGTTTCGCTACATATATAAAAAAACCATCAGACTATAAGTGAGTTTAAGTTAATTTCTTTGTCAGTTTTAAAGCATCTGCAAGGTAATACAAGATATTACAAGACAACTGCTTTAAAACGTTTTCTAGAGGACATACCGATCCAAGCGGCCAAACATCCTCTAGACCCAATTTTAATTCCGCTATGAGTACGAGCGAATAGAAGTGAGGGATTACCTGATACCAGAAAATGGCTACTGGTTAAGCTGGCAGGTAGTAGTGCATATACTAACACTACTCAATCTTACACATTTTGTTCATCAGAAAATAAGTGATGTCTGGTGGCTCTGGGATCTTGAATTATATCTAATAATACACTAAAATAACTGCCACTGCCTACGTTAATCAATGACAAGTGTTGTACTAAGTTAGAAACAAAAACAAACATCAGGTCTCGTTAATAGAACATAAGTGTTATCTCATTTACGAAATCAACACGTAATTAATCAAGCTACACTTAGAATATTAAAGAAGATATGCGCCGAATCAACTTCTGGATGCCATATGACATGACTGCAGATTCCACAGCATCACAACTCCACCACACATAAATAATAGTGACAGCTCTTCAGTTATTTATTATTTATCGCGTCTATTAATTACTGGTTGGTAGACTTAATACTTCAGTCGGTATCAAGTGATAATCTTCTCGGAATACAGACGGAAAAAATATGTTTCATTAATTAATTTCTAAAATTATATAAGAAGGAAATATGAATATAGTGGGAGGTTTATTTTACGAAATATTATTGAATGATATAAGATATGTATATGGCCGGGGGGGCACCCTTTAGACAAGTAAACTAAGAAAAGTATTGTTAGCGATATTGCACTCTAAGGCCGTCTGCACACGAATGAAACTAAACTGATTTGAAATTGGTTTTGAGCGACTGTGTTTCTAGGTCGCAGGCAATTACGTTGTATGCTTTTGATGGTGAACATGATGAGCAGAGATGTGCTCAAACACTATTCAAAATATTTAAATACACACAAAAACACCACAATACGACACATTAAAATGGCCTATTATGCTATGTATTGAAAATTCTATAGAGTCACGAAAAACGGCTACAGCTTTGTATACAGTTCTTATATTTGATAATAAATACTATTGTACCAATATTATGTTCGGCTTATGATTTGTAATGAGTAAATCCTAATTATTCCAGACGGAACATGGTTTCTTCGCTCATAAGGACTTGATATTTTTAGCCACGCCAATGACCAGGATTTTACCAAATATTAAACTTCAAGTATACCATCCTTCAACACACATTCTTTAATTTTTCTAAAATTTCCAATCCATATATTTTAACAAAAATAAAGATACGATATATTACTTTTAAAGATAAAAATTACGATCCGATTTTATTTTACTTAGTATATTTTTATTAACGCGTCATTAAACTTTATGAAATATTGAAGATAGGCTATAAAATCCGTCCAAAAATGTACTAAATGACGTCATAAAAAATGACAAAGCTTAACCTATGTTAAACAGTTTAAAATGTTTTAAATGACACTATGTTAAATATCGCATAAAAATAGGGTTGACTCATCTATTGGATGTTGTATATAGATTCTAAGAAAGTAGAAGAGTTGAAAACCGGAAGCGCAACACGAGGAGAAGACATCTTGCGAAATAAAAATAGAAATTAAATTTGTGAACCATCAGTTCAATCCAACAGTGAAATGCAATGCAGTAGCGTATAGGATCGGATGGTTTGTAAGATGCCACGGAAGATATATTGCAACTAAGTTAACATCTTTAGATGTAGACTTCATGTGTTGACGTGGCATTAAAATAGCAGCCCATCAAAATAATTGTCATCTTAAAAAAAATAAAAATGTGCGCTAAGGGGGGGGGGGGGGGGGTTAAGTTATTTTTTAATCATTTATATTATTGTACAACATATAAAGTTTATTGTGTCAAAAGTTGAAGTCGATTGGAGTAAAACTGTCGGAGATATAGAGTTTTAACTTCACCTCTCTGGTCTGGGATCGATTTTTTTTTAAACTTTTAAATGCGCTTTTCTCACCCTCTGTAGCCCAAAATGTGCTGGACTTATTCTTTTAAAATTTTGCACACTTTTTCTTTACATAAATGCCGAAGTAACGCTGTCGAGTTTTTTAATTTTAACGCATTTTAAAATAACAAAGTTTCTGATTTGTTTCATAAAAAATCGGTATTTTTACTTTTAGGTACTGTAAAAAATTGAAAAATCAATAAAAATCTCGACAGGGCTACCTACAGAAACTTATCAACTAATTAAATCATTTTCGATTTCAGAAAATCCAGTGATGAGTTATGAGTGGCACCGCAATGCAACTTTTTTTTGTGACAATTTTTTATGAAATATTCACAAAGTATTCTTTAAATGTTATTTTATCATGTAGTAATTATATAAATAATTATACATTAACTGTGTCGTCAAAAAATATGATTATAATACATTAAAATATGCCTTTTTCTTATTGATTTGACTTTACCTCCACCCTCCACCCTTAATATAACACAATAAATGACGCAAGAAATACAATTTTGCATTGTTATGTAGTTATTAAATTAAAAAACAAAATCTAAAATTATACAGAATGACTACGATATTAAAAAATATATAACATCATATTTTTTTGTTCTTTTTTCAATTTAATAAATTCCTAGATCAGTTTATAATCCCAAAAGAATGCATTTTCCACGATTTTCCATTGGAAAATCCTTGAGATCTTTACGAACACAATCCACAATATTTCCAATAAAAATATCATTTCAGTATTTGAGAGTCATTTGTCTGGCATGACAGGCACTCAGCTGAGGACATGAATCACACTTCCAGGATGAACACAGACACACAATATGATTCAAGTGTCAGTCAGCGTTGAGTCCTGGAACGTTGGTACGCTGGAAGGATGGAAAACAGGAACGGGGAAACTTTTTGAAAATCTAGAAGGAAACTCTCAGTACTTGTTTGCAAAAGAAGAAGAAGAAAATGACGATGAAGGAAGGACAATAAAAAAAGCTTTTATATACTGGTTTATAGTATAACAATGTAACAAAACAACGTTCATATATATATGTATATATATACATATACAAGAGAATATGGATAAAAAAGCACTAAACTTTGATTGAAGATATTTCTTTAAAAGAAAACTATTTGATACATAACTAAGCTTTTATTTTATCCTTATAAGAAATGTCAGAAAATTGTTCATTCGTTTAATCTAAATAAATTTTGTTGAAAGCTGAATTTGTGTGTTTTGTGTGTGTGTGTGTGTGCGATCCAAACAACAATGTTTTAATATACTGAACGCTGAATGAAATACAAATTGTTTGCTCCGTTTCTTTTCTTAAGAAACAATTTGGTCTGATTTTGGACTATACATTTCTAAATAGCTACTAAACCTTATAACGTACCACAGGACAAGATTCTGTTAATTTCCAGACAAACATTAGATTTATAAGCAAAGTAAGTCATTGTATTATTTAGAAATCATAGTAGAACATTTATAGAATTTAATAACAGCGTTTCCTTATCATTATTTAATTTCACAGTGCTCGTTTTTATTGTATTTTACATTTTAACACCAGTTTTGTAGGTTTTACATCATATTATAGATGCCTATGTTTTTCTTGTCATGGAACCGTTCATTTACAGTTCAGATTTTTACAGTCGTTCATATGAAATGTCTATTTTATCGGCTACAAATAGCGAATCCCCTCCACCTATCGGAATACAAATGAAGATAAAGTTGCAAACATCACAAAAGAGGACCAGGACAAAAAAGGTTATAAGAGTGGTATAAATCTATAATACGATAATGAATTTTATCTTATTTGTTTCTATATACATTATAGAAAAATAAGTGAGTTTATACCCCACAACTTGTTTTAAGTATGAGTCGCCGCCGAACTCTCGTAATTTGAACTATATATATATATATATATATATATATATATATATATATATATATATATATATATATATATATATATATATATATATATATATATATATATATATATATATAGAAAAATCTACAAAAATGTACAATTATTATATAATTAATGCGAAATTAATGCTATCTGTTGCAATCGCAATAATTTACCAAGATAAAAGTAACAGTGAGTGTCAAAACCGACACTGCGGGCGATAGACAGTGCAGACCTTTTACAATTGAACACAGAATACTTACACTGTGTCGGAAATCCAGTGAGTGCAACACTTTCTTTGAAAAGATAATGCTGTTATAATTAGCAGCAGGGGCGGCTTTCGTCATTAGCCTTAGCATGCGGGCAGCAGATCTTTGCGAGGCCCCGGGGCGGCAGATGATAATTGATGAGAAATAAAATTTTATATTGGAAGTTTTATAAAAGTCAAATAGCACAAAGATGACAAATATTAATGATGATAAACTAAGGCACATGAATGCCTTAAAAGAAGATGCAGTGATTCTAGTGGAATTTCTAAAGAGCGAGGAGCGAGATTCAGACACATATATAGTAATAAATTAGTATACTTGGGTTGTTGCGCGAGAATGCGAGACCACTACAAGAGCGAGGCCCTGGGTGGTTTCCCTGCCTGCCACTCCCTAGAGCCACCTCAGATTAGCAGAGTTATCAAAGTCCTCTTCTACAAATATCTATTTGTAACAGTTTTAGCATAATACATGTAAAATTACCTAAGAAATTTTATATAAACAAAATCTAGTTATATTTAATCGAAAATGTCTTAATTTTATTGTATTTAGTACTTTATAAGCTTTGACAAGGAAGATATATTATTTTAAAAAGCAATAAAATATATCACGAGTTGTTATAGACGTACTAGATAAACTTTTTTATCCACAAAATGTTTACGTTTGCGGGATTATACATAATTAGTTTGAAGAGAGCAATTTCCTTAATCCCTCTCTGCGATAAAACTACAATAATGATAATAATAAATAGATGATCTCAGTTAAAACAACTTAATGAACAACATCAGCCCTTTCTCTTTAATCCATAGCGATCCCCTTCTTTATATAGTTTGATATTTCTTCACAAACCAACTAACCACAACTCAAGTTTACTAACGTCTAACGGTAAACGTTTAGAGTTAATTAGGGCCTCCCTATTTACTGCTTTTGTACACAATACAAAACTTTTCTCTCACACTTGGAACCACCAACAAAAATATAATTAAAACATCTTAACGATGCGATGGGAAAACTCTTCATACCTACGTGAAATAAAGATGGAGTTCGCAGGGCCTTGTTTAAGAAATAAGACTTCTTAAGGATTCAAGTAATTACATTGTATCTGAGGAAACGTAAATTTAGAATATCACTACCCAGTAAACATTTTGGAGTAAATTCTACTTAATTTCTATTACATATCATGAATTTTTTGTCTGGAACGTGTTCGTTTTCTATTCAGTCGTTCATAGGAAAGGTCCTTTTTATGAGCTACAGACATTGCAACGACGGTTCACTGCTGAATTAAAAGCGGAGTAGGTTTATGATTTATGACCGGATAATAAAAATATACCCATGTGGGAAAGAAACAGAAATACTTAATGAATGATGTTGGAAAAAGAAAGAATATTATTATGAAAAACTAACACAAAATCTGTGACAGGTAGAGAACTTGTAAAGCGTTAGAATAGAATTGTACGAGTGACTCGAACTTCACCAAATAGGACACTTCACCAAATTGTTTACTGGGTAAGTTCTACTTAATTAAAGTGTTACAAACAATTTCTATTTTGTTGTTGGAGTAACACTACATGGTTTTTTATCATTATATATATTTCATTTTTTATAAAATCAGACATGAAAGCAGAATTAGAAAAAAATGAAATGAAAAATTGGCAAGACAAGTATGATAATTCTGATAAAGGTAGAGAATTTTATACAATACAACTAATACTGAGACGTAAGCCATGGTTTGCCAAACTAAAATGGCCAAGAAGATTAATAACAATGACCTCAAGACTAAGAATGAATCATACTGGAGCTCCGAAACATCTAGCAAGAAACAAAATCATTCCAAACTCTAAATGCGAATGTGGTGAAGAGGAGGCAGATCCTGACCACATTCTGTGGCAATGTAAAAATACAGCAATGGCAAGAAATGGACTCCAAAGGGCGGTGTTACAGACTTCGCAGACGCTTCCTGTTAACACCGCCTTTTTGATTGAGAAACCGAAATTTATAACAGCAGTAGTCATGAATAGATCATTATTGTTGTCGGGATACAAAGTATAAGAAGAAGCAGAATATATTAGGGGCGATAAAAGGCTACGTGCCTAGAAAGCCCGAAAAAACTATATTTAAAAAAAAAAATGGTTTTTTATCATGTGTGTCTTGTGTGCAATTGAAAGTAGTGTAAATAAGCAGGTTCTAGCATATTCAATAGATAACAGTATTTGACTGCGAAAGAGTAGAGATGCATTATGTATGTAGTAGCATATTCTCTATTCTTTATCTTTTAATTTATTTTAAAGTGTTGTTTAGATTTTATATTACTTCCGAGTTAAAACTAAGTTCCTCAATTTTGTTAAGAACCTCGTGATAGCGTACTATCTTTGTCGAAAGTATTGCTATCTCTAAATAGTCACTCTAGTAAGAGTACACTCGTTAAATCAATTGTGATGTAACATCAGACCAAAAGGCATCTAAACTTTACCATTTAGATCTCAGTCAATCAGCCCACAAGCTTATAATATTTATCAGAATATACTGTTATTAAGGACGATTCTGCTTGTTGCAATTACCAAGTAAATTAACATGTTACATTACTTATTAAACAAACAACCAATATACGTTTCTATTGTTATTTTAAGATCTTGAGGTTTTATTTAAAACATTAAGACATAACACTTTCTAGCGCAATATACTAAAGAGAATATTCTGTTAGATTCTTCGCAGTATTATCTACAAAACTGCACCCTAAAACATACCCTGGGTGGGTTAGACCCCCAATAATTAAACTTTTATTAAAAGTTGCATTATTACATTATAATCAAAACAATAGGCTCCTGCTTTAGAAGTCAACACTTATTTTATGAATAAATTTTTCGAATTTTAAACGAAATAAACGAGTAATTAATTTTCTTGTTCAATATTTTAAGTGATTTTAATTAACTTTTTTTATCGATAATAAACATTTATTAATTGGTTTACTGTATCGCGCTCAGTTGATTATTTAATGAAAGTAAAATTAATTATAATTTCTTAAATTACTGAAGTTTTGATTAACTAACTAGCTTGTTAGATTATTTTTTACACTTTTAGTACTTTTAGGTTGCACTAGAATATTTAATAGAAGTTTGTATAAAGGAATTATCGTGCGGTGCGATCGATGAAGTCGTGTGTCTATTTTGTTATAATTTTAAATTAATCAGAAATGAAACTATGCAAGTAACAATAAATAAACTCGTATCGATGTAGTTTCCGGATTGTACTTGCAGATCCGGCTGCATTCTACCGTTTAGAACCGATAATATTTTCATTACTCAGTCCTTTAATAGGACAAATAACTGCTCCATTACAAATGACAGTTTCTATAGCATTTGTACGGATTAAAGTCGGTGCAGAATGGTTTTCCAATGGTCAATTTCAGATAAGTATAAAAGAGAATTATATAATAAATATTATGATCAAGCCATTATATTCAGGAAACTGTATTAAACTTATATAAGACATTTAATAATATTTAAGGTAAAAGCAGAGGTATTCGCTAGATGGATACTGCATTGTTACTCAAGCTACGGCTCACGGACTCTAAAAGTCAAGTCAAAAGTCAACTGATATCAGCTATCCAAATGACGTCATCAACATGCATTGCAAAAGTTATTCTTCGAAATAACATCGTTGGTGATAAATTCAATGTGTTTGATGCGAGCCAGACGACCTGTCAACGCTTATTTTTAGAGAATTTATCCTTTTAGACAGAAAAGAAAAATACAAGTGAATTTGGGTGTAATTGAAATTGTAAGACAAAATATAGAATTATATGTAGAATATAATTATAAATTATATATATTATAAAATTATGATAATAACGAACTATTTAAGTGTTTTAAAAAATTGTAATTCCAATGATCACAAATCAAATAATGATATTTTGACATGCAAAATTAAGGGGCTGTATTTCAATATAATAAATAAAAATAATATCATAAAATTTATGTGAATGTGGAATAAGAGGAAATGAAATTGCAGAAAAACTGGCAAAGGAATCAATAAATTTGGAAATTGAGATGAAAGTGAAATTACCTTCATATAAATTTTTTAATATAATCAAAAAATTAAACTTTAATTTTAGAAACCAAGATTTCATTAACAAAAGTCAGTTAAAAGGAAGAGATTATTATATGTTACATCCAAATTTAAGTAAGAAGAGATGGTTTAGAAATGAGTCCCGCAAAATTATATCAACTATAATCAGAATCAAAAGTAATCATTGTAAAACTCCAGCTCATCTGTACAAAATTAATATTTAATCGTGAAGAAGAAACTTTGGATCATATTATATTTGAATGCATAAATTATAATTTAGAAAGATCAAAATTCAATAGTTAAATATTAGATGTGATTAAAACTTTTCCTGGCAATACTAAACTTTTGTTAAGTGATTCAAAATTAATTAGTGAATTATTTAAATATTTAGAAATTTGTAAAATAGAATTATAAAATGTTAAATATGTATAAAAAATGTTTGATGGTGGCTATGACGAATAAAAGTCAAGGGTAATAAATAAATATATGTAGTATCGAAATTGGATAGAATTTAAATTTTCGGTTAAAGTCTTAATATGGCTTCCTTATTCAAAACTTGAGGATCCGTGTATTACTGTATTAAAACTATAATAATATTTTATATTTATCTATTGCAAAATTTTAGTAGAACTAAACTTTGTGAAATAAAACCATTGAATTTGCTATAACATTCGTATATAATAAAATTGTGCATTTCAATTTGAGTAGTATTAACATATAAAATACGAGGTATATAACAGATGCTAGATAAAGAAAGCATGCAGGTAACATTTAGTAGAGTAATTAACGTAAATACGACGTAACTATTAGGAGATTTATGTTATATAATAGGAGCATCATCTTGTTTGATAATTAAAATAAGATTTTCATTATTATAAGAAAAACATATTTTATGAAATAAAATCATATTTAATGCAGTTAAACAATAATTTATTTTATCATACAGATTAATAATAAAAGCGTGAGGCGCACTTATCATACCAAATTTATAAACCTAATTTAAAAAAAAAGAAAAATGTCTTTAGCAAATGTAAATTCGAAATTATGTGATAACAACTACATGAAAATAAACAGGTTTATTTAAAATAAATCATAAATATCTGACAGTATGTAGTGACATTAAGATATCTCCGTTCTAGGCTCCTCTCATCGCCTGTGGAGTCTGCAGTCTGGACCATTTAGATTTTAGAGAATTAATGACATAGTATATATGTATGGGTATGTTTGTAATGTGTGTGCGTCTGTAATGTTTGCAAGTTGATTCCATCACTCCCCTAACCCTCCCACTCCATCTTTAGTTCCTTACTTCGTTAAAAGATAATAGTATCAGTAGAATAAGGGTCGGAAATAAAGCAGAAAATTTGTTTGAACACGCACTTAGTTTAGATAAAAGTCAAAAGAGGAAGTTAAATGTGAAAAAGTCTTGTTATCATCATTACAGTCACACTGAAATAACTTTGTAACCACTCTGTTCAAGTATACTTGGTATAGGTCTATATTCCAGTCTAATATGAAGAGATCTCCTACTTATAATTGATAATGTTGTTAATCACAATTATTTCTAAATTAGTCATAATCGTATAGACACACCAGAAAGACAGTTCAATAAAACACGAACAAAAACTTGTTTTTCTGAACAAAGACACCAATATTTCAGTTCTTAAAACATTTTTGTCTTTAAAAACTGTTTTAGTAAACAAAACACATTCCCATTTGGAGTTGGTAAGATCAAACGAAGACACGTTTTTTGTTGTTTTTTAGTTTGCTTGGTTTGAACACGCAGTTTTGTTTTTTGTGAACATTTGCGCTTGTCACTTGTTGTTTATCATGTTTATAATTTTTATGGGACACACAGAAAAACACTAAAAAGAAAACCAGTCTGTTCAGTGTGAACTGTCTGTAAAATTTAACAAAACATGTTTTTGTTTTTGTTTCGAAAACATCTACAAAAACGATTCCTAACCATAATATAACATTTATTTTTAATAATATAATAAATGCAAATTGCAAATGCATTAATTCTATTAAAGTACAAGTAATAGCACGTTATAGCAACCAGCGGACCAACACCCATCGCAAAGCAATCGTCATAATGGGTTCGAACCAATCAAATTCAAACAAGTAAAAGTTCTCAGCTGTTAAATGTGAAGTGAGCCGCAGTAGATGAGGTAGCTGAAAGTAGAATGGTGGAAACAGCACAGTACGGATTACGTGGAATGGTGAGACAGGTGATAACGGTATGGAGCAAGCAGTTATTGATCTGACCAACTTGTGAGCTACAGTTTCACGGTCACCGCAGTTTTAAAACAGTGAAACAAACATATAACAGATGGTTACCGTGAGTACGTCTCTATAGCTACATGAGTGTTTGCAAATATATAAATTTAATAGAGTGAACCCCCGTCCAAATTTTAATTCCATTTTTGAATTGAAATATTTAACTCGTTCCATATTTATTTTACATATAACAACAAATAATTTTTCATATAAACTGACAAAAAAAAAAATATTCTTTTTAACAAAATAAAAAATATTTTTAAATTATTCATTATTTGACCAACTTCAAAATTTGGTTTTTTTTTTTTCGATTCGTAAATTAGGTACTAAAGTTAGCCCATATACAAAATTTTAACTTTCTAGCACAATTTTTACTCTCGGCGAAAACAGCCCCCGTGCCCCCAAAATAAAATTTTGAAATTTTAATTTTTTTTTTATTAATAATATACTAAATTATTCTACAAACCAGAACATAAACTAGCTCCAAAGTTCCCTACCGGGACTCCTAATTTTATCAACGCCCCTTTTTTTAATTTTTGAAATTTTAATTTTTGAAAAATGTTGGGATTGAACACCGTAATACACTTGCAAAATTTCAACCTTTTATCTTTTACGACTTAAAAGTTATACAGGAAAAAGGGTCCACTTTTTTTCAGTTTTTCCAAAATTTCGGGTTCCAGGAAATTCAAGGAAAAATCCGGGGACGCCAAAAGTCTTAGAATTGTTTTCTCTATAAAGTAGGCAATTTTCAATAACATTGACGGAGCCGTTTACTATTAATACTATTAATTTTCAGTGAAGTGCTCTATTTTACAGCGGTGCAGTTCAATATTTATCAGACTTACAAAAAAATATTCTATACGCAAATTGTAAGAAACTGAACCCTGATAATTTTGTTTACGAGCTACTCCGCATTTGTCAGTATTACACAAAATGGAATATAAATTTTAAACTAAGATAAAGTAAGTTAAATTTCTAATCATGTCAATCACAAAACCTTGAAAACTTGAATTCTTAAAAACACTTAAATAAAATACAGTTTGATTAAAATCATGAAGATAATGTTTAAGACATTTTACACGATAACTGAGAGATCTTACAAGCAAGCACAAACGAAAGGGGTTCAAATAAGTAACCCTTTTAATTCGGAGAAATGCCCGCAAGGCTCAGATTTTCTTGTCGGTATAATGAGACAGGTTCGAAGTCTTATCGAAAGTCCTTTGTACTTTATTCTTCTTTCTCATAATTTCAATTATATATATATATATATATAAATACCCGAAGGATGTTTCAAAATTTCAGCTTTAATACCAAGTTCTGAATTGAAGTCATTTTTAAATATAAGTGCGTCAATCTATATTGATAAAAGTAAGACGTTAGCTTTAGTTAAATCGATGTAATTTGTGTAGGTGGCAGTACTAGCTAGAGCACTTAACTATTAATTTAAAATAAAATAAAAATATAGTGTCTTGTCATATATCTCATTGAAAATAAATGTACTTTTAAGATGTTTCTTCTCTCTTACTGATATATTGGTAAGATTATTAAGGTTAGAGTGGTAAATTAGGGTTAGGTTGTAAAAAGATTGTGCTATTTTTTAGGGTGTTAAAGATACTTGCAAAAGATAAAGTAGAATATATTTTGTTATATATAAAAAAAGAAGAGATTGAGTAAAACATTTAAAAAAATACGTTGTGTTGTGTGTGTAAGATGCGATAGGAATAAGATGGGAGCAGTTAAAAAGCTTAAGGGTTTTTACTTTATTTCTTTTTATGTTTTAAATTACTTAAATATATCATTTAATAATGAATTTATAAATTATACATTTGCATGATCAAATGTTCTTTTTGTGTAAGATAATGTGTAATTATAAAAAAAAGTGAAACTTTATTTTGAACAGATTATTGCTATGCGGCTATGAACATTAACGCGTCTGAGATTATATTTTCGCCGTGAGCTATAAAAGATGTAATTAGGAAAGATACAGACGTCCGTTGGTGTAATAAGGGTCGGCGCACACTGGAAACAAGGAAAGTGTTAAATATTCATAAAAATTACACCCTAACCCAGGTCAAGCCATAACATAGACTACAACCGAACTAGAACCCTATTAGGTAGAACCCGGTAAGGCTCTTATCAGGCTGCTGCGTTACCTTTGCTATTAGAACCTTATTACTATCCTTTCATTGTACATACTCAGGTACCGTGTTTAACATATAGGAAGAGATACTTTCTGTACCATACTTTAAACTATTTTTGTATTCGAAACTATTTTATTTCTAAACTGTGTATCTAGTTTTGTGCCCTGAATAAACAACATTAATTCTAAATTCATATTCTAAGTTTATATTCTAGCCGCCTAACAAAAAAACCTGTTATAAAATGTATACAGTGTTCGGACAGGCTTATTCTCAGTTTATACCTGGTATAAATTTTATAACAAGTTTATTTGTAATAATACACAAAAATAAATATATACCAAACTGTGTTTCGTTGAAAAAGAAAGAACCTAGGCTAGTAAAATTTTCGTTATTTTAAATTTGTTTTTGTGTGTGTTTATTTATATTATATATTAAGTTATTGCAATTTGCATAACCACATTATTTTTTAATGAAAAGGAAAATCTTTTTACGAAAAGAATTATTCCACTTTTGAATCCTCGTGTTAACATATTTCTAATCCAACAAAAACTTTGTGTACACGAGTATATTATTGTATAAGCAATATTTCGTGGTATCTCAACGATTCTATAAACTCAACATATCCCTAGAGAGAGACCACATAATTTGAAATTAATCTTCAAACAATAGCGGTAAATGAAATGAAATCAAATCAAATAATTTTGTGTAAAATGAAATAATCAGTAAACGGATTTCAAAACAACTATAAACTCTCAGAAATGTATCATTACATTCCACATTAGTAAATTTGTTTACAAGTATGAATTGTTGGATGGGTAGTTAGGAATGTTGGGAAAATGAGAAGAACATCACTAACTTGAAACTAGAGGGATATCCGGAGGTGTGAGTCTAGGGAGGTATAAGGAGATAGGGAGAGATGGGAACCACACTTACAATACTTTGATATCAGAGCTCCACTGTTCACTACTTCACTTGTATCTGTATCTTTTGGAATTGGAAACCACGCATAACTAAGTTTGGGTTAGACTTTAGACTTTAGTGAACCACCATAGCTGTTTGTATTATTTAGGCGTGTAATTATATTTAATTAAACTTTGGAATGAATACGTGTCTTTGTATTACATAAACTCTCTGATTTTCTCGTCTCTCGTTATGTGAATGTTGTATAGTCTATAGATCAGGGGTTACGAAGCTTTCTTCACGATAGTAACTTACTATGATCCTTCGTTCAGTGGCGTAGCTGGGTAACCAAGGGCCCCGGTGCAAAAAGAAACTGGGGCCCTAACTAAACTGTTTAGGTTTTATCAAGTCAGATAATACCTTAAAGGTACAGAACTACTAGTTAATTATCAGCTCTTTATCGTATCAACAGCAAATAAGCTTGCCATATTTGTAACCGAAACATTTACGTGAAATATTTTACGAATCACTTTCAAAAGTGAACCATAATAATAATTAATAATAAAATTCAGGAAATGTACAGGAATACTATTTTAAAAGTGATTCATAAAATGTTTCACTCATGTAAATCAGATCTGTTCGATCACGATCTTTGTTCGCAAGACTCAGGAATACGGCCACCGGTTATTACTGCATACCACACAATAATGCTTAGCTGGTCTACCTTCGGTAAATCTAAATCTAAGCTGTTCTTTTTATAAAATGAAATAAAAACTGTGATTTCTCATAAGCCTCAATGTTAAATTAGAAAATTCAAAGTTCAATATCATTTTACTGGTTCTCTGCAGTTTTTCTAAAATTTAACGAGATCATTATCTTATTATACTCTACTAATATGCCAAATTTTAGAAAATATTAAACGGTAACTCTCTGACCGACAGTACTACCTTAAAATCGTCTTGCAACCTATTTCATGTACATTCCAAAGATGGGAGAATTGTTAGCTTGTACAATACGAGGTTCGCTGGTCAGGGTCGGAGGGCCGCCTGAGCTTGGGCATACCTAGCTACGCCAGTGCCTTCGTTGCCGGATTCGCATGACGACTCAACGAATTGAACACACGTTTCATTATTTCCAATACCTTTATAGAAGCAAGTTATGGAAATTGTTTTGTATTTTGTTCATATTTTGTTGAAAACCTAGTTTACCTCGACTTAATCAAGAGTTTACAAACCAAATGTTGCTTAGCCCTGTCCCAGTTACTTACTTCTCTATATACTATACACTATATTATACCTATAGTAATACATACAGAAATCTGCGTACTATTTTGTATATTATCAGAGAGACAAGACAAGACTTAATGTTTAAAGTCAGTTTGTGTACTGTAACTACTGTATTTAGGTCTAGGGGAGTATTTTAACTTGTAATTGTTACCCAAAGTAGTTTTGTTTAATGAGGACTCCTTTTATTAACTACATCTACAATATTAAACCACAAAAGGATTCATTTATATATACATTATATCATTTATCAAACAAACACTACTACTACATTGATTTACAGGGCACTCGTAATCGTAAAATTATCGTTAAATTATTAACTCATTGTTTACTCAAGTTTTATTTATTATGGTGAACAGGTTATGGGTCTGAATTTAATTTATTATTTGTACGTTTTATTCTTATTCATTTTGTTTAATATATTTCTAAATAATTCGTTTTAATTACGACTATATAACAGCTGCGTAATAGCAAAGCTGACAACTTGTGCTAGACTGTGATATCTACGAGATGGACAAAATGTGTCGCGTATGTATTGCACATATGTACGTGTCAAGTCTTGTAGGTTATATGTCAATGTGCTATACGCTTTGTTCTGCAATGTTTTAAAACAAGCGAAAGAGGTGCTTGGTTAGCAATTTTTGTCACAGACGCTCCCGCTAGCAAAACTAACATGATAAAACATCACCAGCACGGAGGAATAGTACGCAGATTTCATTTGAAAGCAATTGGTGTTTGTTTTGGCGTAAGAATAGGACAATATTCCGTTGGAAACTATTTAGACGCTCTACAAATCTATTCTGCGAAGAATGGTAGGTGTTCTAAAAGCAAATGGTTGACCAACACCTTATTTATTAATAAATTGTGTGTACGTGACAGGTGTTCATATTTTGTCTATCCGCTGTAGATCGTTCCAATTTCAAGGCTGTGTAATCAAGCGACACCTGGCGATAAAATATTTCATTCCGCGTCTATAAGAGACCGAAGGCGTACGACAAACTGTGAAGTGGAAATAGTTAGTAGTGGCATTACGCAGCGTGCGAATTTAACGTAACAAATATGTACCTAATAGAAGCATTATATTAAAGAATAAACTATAATAGTACGAACAATAATATTAGAACAAAATTATGAAAATGGCATAAACATATACAGACGAGTTTATGGCCATTTTGGATTCATAATTTGCAATACGTATCCAACGTGTTGTTGTAATAAGTAAAGATTTTCTTTAAGCGTATAGCGAATGGTGTTTTTCTTTCATTTTGATGTTACACATTCCCTTACAGGGAAAATTTTCTAACATTACAACCTGCATCAATTAAGGGTTTCTCCATGTTATACGCCATAATGTTGAATGTTACTTTAATTAAACATAATATTCAAGAATCAACCCTTCATTAAATATTTATAAAAAAAAACTAATGTTAAAAACGTTCCCCTGCATGTTGTTGATGTTTCAACGTTCGTGGAGCTTACAGAATTCAAAACGGATTTATTGTAGGATAGGGAGGACAGAGAAGAGAGTACATACAACATAGTACGATTAGAATTCAACCCTTTCTTGTGTTTCCTTTAACTCTATACCCCCGCAAACTTCCCCTGTTTCCTTTGTCCTGATCACACTTTCTGATTCTCCTATTTATTCCACGGAAGTCGCTGGGATCTCCTTCTGGAACAACGACATAAACCTAATAGTATGCTACTGACGTACGAACTAACAACATAAGTCCTGGAATACCCCCCTCCCCCCTCACCCCTTTTACCCGGCATATCGTCTTCTCTGGAGTCACTAATTTTATCCAGGAACCAAACGACTTGCACTGTTTCACAATGAGGAATAATATACTGTACTTCCTTCTTTATAATATTTTATTAAAAGTGTATTTTATAGCTAGGTTCATTATACTTGTGCTAGTTTTGTGATTTTGTCAGTTTGTTCATGTTAATTCTATTAGACAATTTATTTTCTTGAATTCATTTGTAAAAATTAAAAAAAAAAAAATTAAAAATGGTAGATATATGAGTTTCCGTGGAACACGTTTGCCGGGATCGTAATCCATCAGCATCAGGAATCGTCAGCAATATTATCTTCTATTTTACTTCTATTTCTTACATGTCTTTTTTAAACATGTTGCGTACAAGATAAAATTTTTAAGAGGGGGGTAAAGTTTCAATCTTTTTTATTTATTTATATTAATGTACAATATATTAAGTTTATTGTGTGAAAATTTTAAATCGATTGGAGTAAAACTGTCAGAGATATAGAGTTTTAAGTCTTCATCTCTCTGGTCTGGTTTCGTCTTTCTTGAAACTTTTAAACGCGTTTTGCTCACACTTAACTTTTCAAAGTTGGTGCCGTCTCTAGCTCAAATCTACAGCACTGATCCTTTTGTAATTTTGCACACTCTTTCTTTACATAAATGGCGAGGTAATGCTGTAGAGTTCTTTGTTTTAAATTTTAACGTATTTTAAAATAACAAAGTTACTGATTTTCTTCATGAAAAATCGGTATTGTGATTTCTAAGTGTTGTAAAAAATTAAAAAATCAATAAAGAAAGAAAAACTAGACAGCGTTACCTGTAGAAACTTATCAACTAATGAAATCATTTTGGTTTTTCGATTTCAGATAATCCAGTGATAAGTCTGCGGAGATTCGCTATCAATGCCTCATTTCTTGATATTTATTTATGAAAATTTTACAAAATATTCTTTAAATGTTATTTTATAATGTAATAATTATAGAAGTAATTATATATTAACTGTGTTGTCATAAAACATTATCGAAAATATGCTTTTTTATATCGATTTAACCTTACCTTCCACTTTATTTGTAACAGGTAAGTACTCGTATCATGCCTATATAAACTGAATATGCTGCTGCTGTGTAAACAACATACAGATAATGATACATTTGAATTCTTTGTCATCCTTACCTTTTCATTGGGGTGAAACTTTGAAAGTTACCCCACGTGTTTAACTAATTTCTTTTAACAAAATAAAACGTTAATTAAAATAATGATTAGAATGTCCTTTTATCTTTTTAACGCTTTGTTCAGAACATAAACACCTCTTTATGATAAAGTCCTATTTAGTTTAGCACGAAACATAGCTTGTCCCACACATAATCCAAACATATACTATATTCAGAGAAATGTACTCATCCGCCTAACACAATATGGCGTCTTTGTACTATAGCTTAATACTAACACACATAGAAAAAAAAGAAAGAAAAACAGAAAAGAAGAAAAAAGTTTTTCCCCATGCGGAAACCAACAGACGGAAATCGTTGACGTTAAAGTTAGTTTTAACCAAACGCTGTATCATTTCCGTTTTTACCGTTTTACCGTTTTTCCGTTTTTCCTAGCCTGATTACAAACACCTTAAGTTTTCAGTTAAAAGAACTTTGTGAATAAAAGAATTTTCATGGTCTAATTGAACTAAACAGAATGTTGATCTATGTTTAAATTCGTTTTTCTTGTTTGTTTAATATATTTAATAGCATTTGGCTAAAAGAACTTTTACTGAGAATTGTAGATATTTTAACATTTTTGTGTAGAAATAACTTAGAAAACATTTTAAAAATTTGGCAACATTATATGTGCCAATTGATTCAATGTAAGTTTATTTATAACATAACACATTTCTCAATAAGTTCGTAGAAAGACATATAGATGGCAACACTAGTAACAAATCCATATGATTTTTAGATAATCTTTAGATTCATAACATTGCGACAATTAGTTTTATAATTACAGTGGTTTTAGTGACGGTACTTTTGTTTCAAAAAAAAAAATTTGAATTCCTTGTGTTGATAAAGCATTGCTCCGCACACGAGGTGACTGGTTGCAAACCTTAGCCCCGAATCTACCCGATATGGTAAATATATAAGGGTCTACAACAATTCCAAACTGTTGTTTTTAGATATCGTTCAATATCAATAATTGCGTGGGCTTCGGGCTGACCGCCTTGTAAAAGAGATTGCAAAACCGGAAGTTTTGTGAATACTTCAATTAAAGAAATATAATTGAGCTGTGCACTCTACGTAGCAGTCTCCCATGCAATTAAACTTCATTGTGACTTACTTTATATATTGCTGTTACTTTTAATTACAATTAATACAGAATTCTAAACATGCAGATTATAAAATGCAGACTCATAATACACCTGCAACACATATCTTTCAAATGCAGTTGTTTTAATTAAATTCAGTGAACAGATTTACGTCAAAATCCAAGAAAATCGTTGTGAAGTACGACACAAGGCGTCTCGACGCGGTGTAAGGCGTCGGTCTTATGAAGTTTAATGATAATATTATTTATACGGAATGAAATATGGCAACACTTCCACTAAAGCAGTCTATATATCAGTAGTAGAGTGATATTAAGTACATTTACATTAAATATATTGAGAAAACGATATATTATAAAAGTGGGGTAAATATAACAGTAGTGTATCACACAAAAAATATAAGGCCCCCTGAAGTTGGAAACAAGTGCAAGTTATTAAAAAGAGATTTATATCTTGAAGAACCGACATGATAAAGTATTCTCAAAGCAGGGGTTTGCAAACTTATTGAACCGTATGGTAAATATGATTAAGACATCTACTACATATCACATCACTCAATAAATACGTTGGATGACACATAGGTGGCACCACTATCAACAAATTCATTTGAGTTTTAGATAGTACCAACCTTTAAACGATATGTGTCAAAATTTCATGTCATCCCGACAACGACTTTAGAAGTTACAGTGGTTTTAGTGACGCTACTTTTGTAATTTTCAAAAAAAAAATGGAAATATCTGAATTTCGTGTGTTGATAAAGCATTGCTTTTTAATGGGGAAAAATACTGTTCAAGCAAGGCATTTGGTCTACTCCATCTAAACAAATGCTATACAGATACAGGGTGCAAGATACGTTTCAAATATAATAATAAATATTTAATTACATTTATATGAGCACGATGATAAATGAGGCCTCTATATTATAATAGTAGGTAGTTTAATTGGCGGTAAAATGAAATAAATAATAATAGTATCTTCTCAAAATTGAAGTATTGTATTAAATCTAGATACGTTAAGCATTTGGATACTTTTATCATATATAAAAACGTAGTTATTAATCTGAAACCCAGTAAACAATTTGGTGAAGTGTCCTGTTTAGTTTTGTGACGTTTCTATCACTATTAGACTTCAATTATAGTTCGCATGAACTCTATCTTCATTTGTATTCCGACAGATGGAGCGGTTGCAGCCGATAAAATAGACATTTCATATGAATGACTGTAATAAACTGAACTATAAATGAACTCTGTCTTGACATTTTCAATATGATGGCAAAATGACTCCAAAATGTTTACTGTGATCTTTATCTAGATACAAAATGTAACTATTGAGAGTTAGAAATGAAGTACGCAGACATAAATTAGCAAACGCCTGCCTTAAATGAAATAAAAATTTCTCTATATAGAAATGAACAAATTTATGGAGATATTTTTCTTTTACTTTTCTTAAAATGAAGAATAAGAACTACGTTTTTTTTTTATATATACTTACACACACATCTAGATACTATATATAAATAACAAAAAGATATTTAATAAAGCCGAAAAACCACTGAAAAGAAAAGAATAAGTTCTTAATCTATTTTTGAATGGTATATATTGAGTAATGTGAAACGCTCTCGAAGTAGAAATGTTAGGACGTCGAGGATTGTGCAACTTTACTACTGCTAGAACTATAAAAACAATGTAGTTAATATTTCAACGTTGTATAGTTCTATAGATACGTTATATCTATGTTTAGAATGAATAAAGTATTTTGCTGATGTGTTGAAAAAGAAATGAATATAAATTACAATTCAGTATTGATTTTAGTATATATTTAAAATATTAAAATAAAATGTAATCAATCACTCAAGTAGAGGTTGGTTTGGGGTCAATTGGGGTGCTTGGAAATATATTAAACACAGTGGGTTTACTGACCATGATGTAGAAATATTATAATCTTTAATTTAAACTATTAAACTAATTATAAATGAATTAGTATTTGGTGTAATTGCAAACAAAACTCGAACAGTAGGAGTAGTAGAGTAACAAAGAGTGTTCTGGAATATACACTGGGTAGAATCTATATAATACTGTTTGGCTCTTCCACTAACTAGTGTGCGCTGTCGATTGAAAAGGTAATAATGATAGAATAAGACTTATAGTACCCGCTAAGACATTTCACAAAATAAAACAATATAAAAGTATTTTAAAATAAGTTAGTTCGTTTACAAACAATTGGGTTAACGTCATCAGCATCCAACAAGCAGTGCGACAGCCTACGGTAATGCGATTGTGTCAGCCAGTGCCAATATAAATCAAGTTTAAAAATAACTATGACTTAATTAATACCAACGGGCTTTTAATTATACATCGGTCTATGGTTTAACAGTGAATACAGGAGATTGTTATTCTTTTCTACGTTTTACATGACGGTGCTGGATTATTGCAGCTAATAAATAAATCAGAAAAATGACCTAGTTGGGAAACTGGTTGATTTAGTGAACACAAATATATTTATTTTTTAAATATTTAGGAAATCGATGTTTTAGTACAAGTGGCGAGGATTCGACGCTATTTAGAGCCGCAATATATATTAATTGACATAAATTAAATTTAAAAAAATATATAGCTACGATAAGTGAATAGATAAGTGATTTAGCTATATGTTGTAAAAAAGTCCGAGAAAATAAATTACTTATCTAAAACTCTAAAACAATATCGATGTATCAACAGTGAATTTAGAAATAATCGATGGTTCGTCATTATTTAGATATAGTTGCTAGCACGTTCTTCCCGGGATACACTGGCTGGTAGAGTAGGAAGCCAATGGACCATCGACGGAAGACTATATCAGAAAGATCACAGATGTTCGAACGTTGCTCATAAAATAGACAATAAATAACACTACTTAAGAAAGAGATTTCATGCGACAAAGTTTTAGAATTTATGTTTAGAATGTTGAAATGTAACAAATCGTTGTGAAAATGTTTTGAAAAATGTAAATAATGATAATACTCAGCTTCCATTAAAATAACAAAATATACACAACAAGTTTAATAGGATAAATAAATAATTAAAAAGATGTTCTGGATTAAATGGAATGTAACGTTTAAAATAAACATAATTAGGGTTTTAGCAATTATGTAGGAAATGGTAACAACAAAATATTATATAAAACACCAAATATAAATGGTTTTAAAATTACTACTGACACACTTAAGCTTCGTTTTAATTTTAGTTTTAATTTAATCCTAAGTTGCATATTTTTTGAATAGGAATTTTAATTTTATTTTGAATTACCTATTGCGCATTATCGTGCGTATGTAATATACATTTACACAATTGTGTTTGTAAAAAATGAAATTTGTACTTTTACAAATGATGGTTTTAATAATATTATTCAACAGGATAAAAAAATGAACATTACATTTTGCATGATTAGTAATCACGTCTGCTTCCGTTCGAAAATTGTTGTTTATTTTGTAGTACATCTAAAGATAATACTTTGACACATAGTCATGGTTTGTAGGTTATAATATAAAAATTGTATTTAGTGATGGGCCAACTCGGAAAAAACAAAACTCGAGTTAACCCGAGTTAAAATCCACGTAACTCGGGTTGAACTCGAATTACGTAACTCGAGTTAACTGGATGGACAAGTAAATGATTTTTTTGAGTTTCTACCAAATTATTCCCTGAGCTGTTCCAATTTTTTAAAGTATTTATGCAAATAAATACTTAAAAAAATTGGAACAGACAAATTATATTTTTATCTGTTTCAATTCCTTATTTTTTTTTATTATTTATTTATTATGTATTGGGAGAGTTATACCTACTAACTAAAGAAACAAAAAAAGTTATTGTTTGAAATCGAATCATTTATTTAAGTATTTTTGGCTCGAATTTTGATTAAAAATAATATTTACTATCAATTAAACGAACTCGAGTTAGAGAGAATTCAACTCGAGTGGATTCGAGTTACGCTCAACTCGAGTTAACTCGAGTTAGTTACTCGAGTTGACCATCACTAATTGTATTTACGTTTATAGATTATAAACATGGATAAAAATTTATTTTTTAATTTAGAAAATATAGATTATACATTGGTACTCATATATAAATTACGTCACAAAAATTTCATGATTTCTTGATAATTGATAATTTAAATTAAAATTAAAAATAAATTTAAAACGGTAGCTGGAATTAATATTTGAGACAATACTAAAGTAAACAAATTTATTATTTATTTTTCAGTTAGACTGCTAACTTCTTTGTATTAGCTGATTTAGAATTTAGATTTAGAATTAGCTGAATTGAATTTACATTAAATTCAGATAAACAATTAGGTACGTTCATTTGTCTTAAATTCTTTAAAATTCATTAATTATATGTGCATTATAAAAAAACATAAGTTTACTTTATAAAAAAAACGTTTTTATTTTTCTTTTAATTTTCAATAAACCGAGATTCAAAACGACCGTAGATAGATCGTTCTATTTATCGGGAAGTTTAACAAAATAGAAGAACATCATTAGTGGCGATAAAAGGCTATTTGTCCAGGAAGCCTAAAAAACCACGATGCACGTGATAACCTCTCCCTTAAAACAGAATTGCGAATATCATTTTAAACAATTACAACAAGACCGGGCAAGTAAAAACATGAACAAAGAAATACAAGATATATACACTTGCACTAACAAAGTTGTTTAACTTTGCTACAGTAATTTAAGATTCCCTTATCAATATTAAATATAAAATATAATTACATAAGTACGATAATTATAATAATTACATTTGCTTTGTCTTTGTGTCTTCGTTGGTTATATCTTTGTTTCCCTAATGTATATGAGAAACGAAGGACCACAGAAGACAAGCGAGAGCTTAGTGGTTTGATATTATGTAGAAATCCGTATATCTGAAATACACGAAACGTGGTGCGAGTAGACTTAGCTTTGATGTTTTAACGCGTGTTAAACTTAGGTATACGAGTGGTGCATATGGTCTGTGGGGAGGCTGAGGTCTTCCATGTCCGTTTCCGGGTACATATTCTTTCATAAACACAAAGATCTCTAAATATAATAACTTATAGAATCAAAACTTATGCCGAAGTTACACGTGCGAGTTACTGACTTAGTACCAGTAACTCGCGCATGCGAGTATATCGCTTGCCTTCCCCCACCAAGTCAGCTACTAGCCTGTGTCAACCGCCTACTCATGATCACGTGACCGAGCAATAGCAGTGGAGCTACTGACCTGACAGTATACAAAGGCAGTTCGTTCTTTAGTTAACCTTAAAACTTCACTAGCGTCTCATCATCACCGTTTTTTTTGTCTTCTATATTTAGTTGTGCATGATTACCTCATGGATATAAATACGTGAGTTGACACGATAACCAATTAGTGTAACAAATTAATGATGTTCTATATAATGAATGTGTTCTAGTTGGTTTCTTGTTAATTCCTTTTTTTTATTGACATACGTTGATGTTGTTGTTGATGTTGCTGTTACTTAGGCGTTCGTTATATTATCTGATGATTATCTTCATGTTGTATTTATAATGAACGTATCCCGTACCGGCAATTGACAGAGCAGCTTAATGGAATTTTATTTTAATTATATTTATATCACTTTGTCAATTACTGTTTTAGATAATGAGGTACTTTTATTAACGTAATTATGTATAATCAGACAGATTTTATGTCTATCAATTATAAATGATAATAACTACGTTTTAATTTAATTAAATAATTTATTCTAAATAAAATGAATTTTATATTAAATTGATCTAGTTTCTTATTTTTTTAAACTAAGTCATGTAACAGAAGTCGACAGTAGTCTCTTTTAGTGTGAAAGCAACTTTTCTTGATTTTCAAACTATATTTTTTGTTGCGCTCATACTCATTTTGTTAGAATAAGTGTGGGGGAAACAAAAAACAATAAATGTGAATTTTATATATAAAATTTTTACTAATACATGTGTTTTTCTTTAAATGTTTTAGTATAAGAAGAACACGTAAGCACTTTTCTTCACTGTATTGCCTCCTACTTGCAATATCCTCACTTATTGATACAGAGAGCTTCTTAAAGATTAATATTCATTTCAAATTAATAGAAATTAAAATTCGTTAATTTAATATTAATAATAGATGTGTTAAAAGGGTTGTGGAAGTGGGAGCTGTTTTAACCCTTCCTCATTGTCGTTGCCATAATAACAGTAATTAAACTGTTCTTCAACGCGCCGTTATCTTAGCTTTAGAACTAACCAAGGATTATGTATTCATGTTGACTACATAGAGAATATATTTAGTAAGTAATTCTACTTCCAGTTTGGTGGAATTTTCGAATCTTCATACCGGGATTCTAACCTAGATACTGTCTTGGAGCTCAGTAGTAGCCCTTATATGTTTCTTACCAGTCAGAAAAATATCTTTTTCAAAATAAACCGATACTTAAAGTTGTTACAATGATTATGTATTTTTTAGTCTCTAAAAATAAGTCGTCTTAAAGAACAATAGGTAACGTGGTGAGAAAATGCCGGGGAGAATGAGGACTAAAAGGGAGCAAGAAGAGAGGAAGAAGGACGGAACGGAGGACAAAATTAAACGGATGTTGGAAGCAGAAAAAGAAATGAGAGAAGAGATGAAGGAAGTGAGGGAGAAGTTGAGGAAAATGGAGGAAGAATAAGTCGTCTTAAACCTTAACTTACTAAATGAAATAGGTAGAATAGTTAGTAGTAGTAACTAACCAAGAAAAGTCGCACGCTCACTCGCCTTAAAGGCAAAATAATCAGCTAATAGACTCTATGCATAAACAACACCGCATTTCACACATTTAATGTCTTTGTATTAGTAATTTGTAGTTGCATGAGTAAGTCGACCCGATGGATGTACTTAAAGAACACTTCAGTAATATCTTTTTTGCGGCAAAATGTCTTTAAACAATCGCATTATAAATAATTTATATTCACATTTATTTCCCTTAAATATTCGTTTCCGTTCAGCTACAAAATGTTATAAAATACAAAATTATAAAATAAAATATTTAACAGATGTTTGTTTACCAGATTTTATATTTCGTAAATTTACAACCTAACCTTTTTTGTAATAAAAAAATTGAAGTATCGTGCTGAAAATTTCTACTGTAGTTACCTCATAAATTTGAACGAGTAATTTTTTGGAATAAACTACATTTAAGCTACAACTGAAGTATATCTATGAATTGATATTATGTTGTCATATACAAAATGAGCAGCCTGGTACCTAAAATTATCAAAACAAAATTCCTAAGTACCGGAAATTAATAAATACGAAAAGGGAGTAAAATAATATCATTTAATAAACAAATTAAACTAAAGCAAGTCCTTAAAGTGAAGTGCCTCAAGTATTATATAGTTATACGCACACTTCCTGCCACCGATACTAATTAAAATCAGTCAAAATAACATTGGGATATAGTCCCGCCCCCTTCCATATCCCCACCCAACATTAACCCGATGTAAAACAACTGTTGTGACACTTATGTCACATGATGTCAGATATCTTAGTCAAGATGACACACTGACAGTTGAATTGTAGCGAGAACTAGTGTGCGTTAGAAAGAGATAGTTGATTAAGAGTAAATGAGAGAGATTGATGAATAAGTTATGAGGAGGGCGGTTGATGTTCGTATAGATATATAGTTAAATTTGTTCCGCTAGATATGTAGTAAGTACTATTTAGATTGGTGGACAAAGTTAGTGACAAAAAATGTGAGATATACTAACGTTAAATTTAGAATTATTTTCAGTGAAGGTAAATATGTTAAACTTCTTCTAGGAATGTTCTAAATAGTTAAAATGAATGTACTACTATAAGATTTCGTTGAATAAGGAACCTTCTAGTGAGCATCACTGCTACATAAACATATTTCACTCATCATAAACATAAATTCATTGACTAATCACCATTTAACATTAGGCTCTTGATTTGATTAAGTTTGAAATAACTGGTTTCACATCTGGTGATGTTAGTTCCTTCCCAAAATTCCAACCACCCTTTCTATCTAGTTCTTACCCTTCCTATACCAACCCTTTCCCCTTCCATGAGACTAACAAGCAACTATAACATTGACATATGTGACTTGCTGAATAAAATGTACAAGAACAGTGGAAATCTATGTGGAAAACAGTGAAAACTATATCACGTGGTTGGCAGAAGTTAGTCTGGGTATGTTAGGGGCTGTGTAGTCCATATGATGACTACAGTAGACGAGGGAGGAGCAGAAGAGGCTCCGCAGAGATTATTCAGTATTTGTATTAGGAAATTACTACTGCATTTGAGGGCTAAAACAATGGAAAGTTACACTAATTAGAAAGCAGAGACTTTCGTGAATAACGCAGTGTGTCTATTAGACTGGTACGTAATTGTACAGGAGGAAACTTTGAATGTTAGTTTACTTTTCTAAATAAGTTAATAAGCACCTCTCGTTTTAACGTATTAGACAATGAAAAAGTTATTACAGTGCGACAAAGACAAATATAGAAAACACTGCTCGCCTACCAACAGAACCTTTACTCACTTAGTGATATATAAAAACAATATTTAAGTTACAAGCGTTCCAGCGGTATTCCACAAGTTTATCTACAATATCATATTGTTGGGTTGCATTTATGAGTTATCTGTGTATTGAATCAGATAGTGATACAATTTTTCATATAGCTGCATAATCAAAGTGGACGATTAATCAGCAGCAAATGATAACGCTTATTGCCATATGTTATGTTATTCTTGCAACAAAGAAAGAAAATCAACACCAAAACTAAAACAGTATGATATACTTTATATGATTGATACTTTAGGGCTGCTGCCCATGTAGTGTCACTTTAAACGTACGTTTTCGACATTTACCGCTTGTTGTACGCTTCCTTTAGCTTGCATTAGAACAAAGGAGGCTCTAGCGTACCGTACGACGCATAGACGTAATATTCTTTCAAAAACGACGGGCTCGGCAGTCAGTTTTGTGCATATTATTGAACAACAGTCATTCGGTATACTGATTGAAATACTGAATCATCCTCTGGTAACTCTCTTGCAGCAACAAACAATCTGCGGTTAATGTTCTTTTCAATGTAAGGATAAAGCCAATACATTCTACGTCTGATTCGTCGTCTTCTAATAAAAGCGTATGCTATAATCACATCTTCTTCATCACTTGACATTTTCCTAATGAAAAAACGTGCTTTCTCAATGCTAAACTTTAGAGAAATGACCTTATTTGCAGCTTGTATGACGTTAAGTGGACAGAACTGAGATGCAGAATACGTCTGGCTTCATGCAATCTATAAATTAAGCTGCCGTGAACAGTAGCCCTTAGATAAACAACCAAACCTAAAAAATGTTCTCAAATGTCCAATTATTTGTTAATAAGTCTTAATATTATAGGAGATATTCACAATTAAAGTAAGTAGTCATTTTTTATCCTTTAAAGGGATCAAACCTTATATATAAAAAATAAATCTGCATGTGACGTCACATAAAACGATTTGCCATCTCTTTTATACAACAGAAACGAATACAAATATGTATGTGATACGTCATTTACTACTAACAACTGGGTCGTGCATCCCATCAAGTTTTATATTATAATTAAAATTGAAATTTTAAATAGTCACATTTTCGTCAACTGTGGGATATTTAAATAAGTAGATACGCCAATTTACACATATTAACTTATTTCAATCCAAAATTTAAAAAAACTTGAGTACAAATTAAACCTACATGGGGCCCTATAAATATCCCAATAGTAGATTATTAGTTTACTGCTATGGCACGTGTTTACAAGTAAATGTAGATAAAATAAAAGTAATCAATAAAAAAGATCATTACTCCAGTTAATAGTTTCCTGACAATCTTAATCTAAATGACAAAAAAGAAAAGAACGATTGAATTCTCAACGCCTCTTAAAGTTAAAACATATTTTAGTGACATTTAATGAATTTCTAGTGATAAAATAAATTTCAATTTTCCATTAAATTGATAAGAAATCTTAAAATCCCACTAGTTGTATTCTAAAATCATGTCAGTTAATAAAAAGCTAGAAAATAAAAAATAAAACCTTAGTAATGGTATGTGACAAGAACAGTCATTTCAAATTCAAGAGCATGGGTCTAATCTCGAACCGACTCGCTCTTCAACACTGGAGATCTATCGTATGTTCTAATGCACTCACAGCGCATGAGAGTGTATTGTATTGTATGCAGGATAAAATGAAAATACGATTAAAATATTCACTGAGGCGAATATGTCATATACTGAGAACAGTCTCCACTGGTGCAACTTCTCTTTGAAACAATCATATTTATTTCTGCACGGAAGGAAAACTTTATTATGTATTTGTTTAAGCCTGTCACACACTGCAAGTATATTTAAGCGACTTTTGACCAGGCACTGTAAATGTAATGAACCCTCGCAAACAGCTGTCATTTCCTCAAATTTTTTTTTTATCTTTTTCCGCTATTCTAATTGATAGATATTGCATTTGCTTACAAGAAAATATTAATTTCAGCGATTCCTAAAGATGCGACAATTGGCAAGCGTAATTCCGTAATTTTTAATTATTATTTTATGTAAATACATTCAAAAATGTATATAGTATTTAATGATAATAAAAAAATACATATATACGTAAAAAAATTATATTTCTTTAGTTAGTACAAAGCTCGTCTGCTGGTAAAACAGTGACCGTTAAGTGAAAACATATACTCATGAACGCCATAGATGTTCCTGTAAAAATAACGGAAAACATAGTTGGTGATATTTGGAGGCGACCGAACTCACGTTTTTAGTTAGTTAGTTGGTGAGGTTATAATAAAATTAGATAGAAGGGAATTGACAATTTATGGTAAATAATAAACTTTAAATGTCGTTCTTTAAATTTCAGGTATGATAGTATGATTTAAGATAAACAATGTAATTATTAAAATATGTAAGTAAATTTCCAAATTTCAGAGCAGCAAATGAGTTTGTTTAAAATTTACAATTCCTAATAAAACTGAAGATGTTGTATTGTATTGAAGATATTGATATTGTAAAAGTATCTATTCTTTTGTACCAGATTTAGCGAACGCCATGGTGTGTTAACCCATTACCTCATAAACAATTAAATAATATAACAATATCAAAAATCAAATTGAAAATGATTAAATCCAGTTAAGATTGACAGCTGTATATTTCAAGGAGAGAAACGCGAATTACCTGACGTTAGATTATGACGTCATCTGCTTTTGATACCCTTCAAATAAACTTAAAAATATTTTCCTTCCAAAAAATTCGTGGAAATTCTATCTATATAAAATTGATGTAATATTTAATACGTTTGTATAGTATACTCGTACTAGAGAGAACCTTCGCATCGATATCTGCATGTTCATAAATAAATAAAGGAAAATCGATTTTCCGTTGGAAGTTGACAGTTTAATGTTCGGGACAATAGTTCTTCAACGATTTAAAACGGAATCGCATTAAGCAGACTGAAATTAAAGACATTCATGTCAATTGTCAACCAAGTTTTACTATAGAAGTCTTGTCATTGAAGTTATAAGGTTCATTTGAATTTCAATAAAAAATATATTTGGTTGATATCTACTTTTTAATGTGTTGTATTATTTACATATATATCTATAATCATTCGGTATCATTTGAAGGAGACTTCATCGATTAATGGTGCGTACATACGATTACGTAATATCATATTACGTATATTTGTTATATTTATTAACTAAAAAATAATATTATTATCTTACATAAATAATTAATAATCAAAACTAGCAAGAAACAAGTGTAACAGAATTAGAATTTGATAAATGAAATACTGTTTTTTAAATATATGTTTCATTCTATCACTAATGTCAACAAATACTAACAACCCATAAGCAACGACTACGATATATTAATTAGCACAATGTTTTAAAATTACAACTGAAGAAATTATTCTACCAAAATATAAATTTTCTCGCTGAAAATATATAACTAACACGCATCAGAGTATGTGACAGTTTTGACTGTACAGATTGAACTGCTCAGACAAACCTGTCAGATAATCTGTTACATATATACCTGGCTTTAGACTTCGCATCCTCGAATGCAATATTCTGCTAGATTTTACCGAACTAATAAATGAAGTAGCCAACAACAAAAGACAACAGAAAATGTTTCTAAGTTTGTTTTAGTAGTTTTTATATTATGTGTAGGTACATTAAAAATATTCCCGATATAATTTGGTCGAAGATCTCATAACGAGTATTCCAATAACGCTGTATTCCAGCATTCCATTTTCTAATCAATGTTCTGAATAGAATCGATCTCAATTCCATTTCGTTAAGAAGTTTTAACTTGATTAACATTTCAAGTAAACTTTTAATTTTTTTTTAGATTTAAGATATCAGACACTACTCTCGTATATTCCATGCTACTTATTACATCAATGTCATTTCCCATTTCCCCATTTTCCACTTGTATTTCAATGCATAAGAACCCCCACACCCTTATCTCTATACATACGGCTAGAAAATGGCTAAGGGTTAGTTCTAAAGGAAGGTTCCTCGGGGTCTGAACTTCTATCTTAGAAGATTGATCGACGAAATTCTTATTCTGACCCCTGACGGATATTTTACACTACCAGTAGTGACTAAAACATGGTTCATAGTACATCTAAAACTCACCAGATGGCAGCACCTACTATACAAAACTGTTGGAATTCATCGTTTGTCTTCTAATTCACTTTTAATGACAGAAATTCAATAAAAACCTAGCGGAAAAAGAAGAAGAATAACTAAGAAAGGATATCACATTACATTTTAAGAAAAATGTTTTAATTTTGATAAATGATCTTGAAGTATTGCAGTTGTGATGATGCTAAGAATGGCAGACGAAGACGAAGACGCTGGGTTAAATGGTAATTGGATTTAGTCGACTCTATTTCAAGGAAAGAATTAAGTTAAATGAAATTTTCATTTAATGCTTTTACAGATGTTCTGTCAGAAGTTCCAAATACGAAATTTATCTTGAGTGATGATATTATGTACGTTTTCAAAATAAATTTAGATGAATAGGAAAAATATTCTAATTTTTAGTAAATTACATCATTTTCAATTATAAGGAATCATTTCCAAATGTCAGTACTAGTAACTAGGTCAAATATAAAAGATAGACTTACCAATAAAAGAGAATTCTTCAAAAATTAGTTGTAGTGAAACTTCCTGAAATAGAAAGAAAATGCGTTAGATATTTAAAAAAATTCATATATAATAAAATTAAAATTAAAATAGTAATACTGACTAGATTGCTTTGAAAAGAATATAACAAATAAAATAAAAGTAAAACAAAATGTTTTTAATTGGACAGGTTAAAGAGAAAACACGAAATAGAGATAGAAAGTTGAAATTTTGAAAACGAAAGACGAAATATACAGGGTGTTTGGTACCAAGGTGCAAAGCTTTAAAGGGATGATAGTTGAGACCATTTAGAATACTTTGAGCCATACATGTCTTAGGCGAAGTCTGGCTATTTATTTTTTACTGCTACTTTTCCCAATTTCTGACAGAAAAATGTCAACAGTGGCCCAACTTAAGTTGGTATGTTAATTGTTTTATTTTTTGCGTTTGTCAGATGTGTACCTACACTAATAAACCAAGTTCAAAGCATCTGTCTTATTTAAGAAAAATACTAGACGCTTTTGAAGTCGTAAAAACTTTTCAAATTAAAAAAAAGCTGCAGTTTATGGCATTTAGAACAATAAATAAAATAGCCTCGATCGTTCAAACAGAAAAAAAATAATATTTTCTGATTTGGGAAATTCAAACGGATGCAATTTATTTTTTCTTTGGACCGCCGGTTTTTGAGAGTACCAAAAGTATTATTTTATTATAAAGTGAATTGTGTTCGATAATTAAATGAATTTCCATCTATACACATCACTAGTTATTTATGTTAACACTTGTATTTTGCCGCTGAAAAGAATCGAGACCCTCCGTATGAAATTTCTATAGTATTTATCTATACTATTCATTAATGCTGATAAAATTCCAGTAGCAACGGCAATGGAAATGGCAATGGCAACCAATGAAGGGTCGCAACTTCCTTAAATCCTTCATCCCCATCTAAAACTACCCTATTCACGATAACGGGTGTAGACTAGTGGATGAGAGAGGTGAAGTAGAGACGAGAGAGGAATTGATACAACTATTCACTTAAATAATTTGAAACATATATTACAATGCCGGCATTGACATTAGAAATAAATGAAGTGGAATTCACTACGTCACTGATTATACTAATGACTAAATTTGTCTCGATTTGTTTGGAGATTTATAATACAATTATTTTTAATTTGTTTTCTAGTTTTATTTTATATTATGCTTTGAATATTTTGTTAAATGGAGGTCCAGGGATAGGGCTAAACGAAGCACCCTGAATATCGAGATTTGTCTTGGATAAATTGTGTTACCAGTAGCTTTTAGATATTCTATGAGTTGTAGAATATATATCAGTGCTTGGTACTTAAGGGGCCAATGCCAAAATTCTAAATTTAAGTCGCAAATGAAAGATTAAAATTAATTATTTTAAATTCAATGGGCTTGTGTCCTATGTCTTAATTTCTTGTACTATATATTGATAAAGTGGGTTACTAGAACCTCAAATGTTCAATTATTTTTTAATAAAAAAGTCATTTTGTCTCTTTAATTATTAAAGTGATTCAACGTAGTACACATTCCAAATGCATGTGACATCATAACCGCTGCCTACCTTACAGCTCATAAATCTCTGCTATATGTATTTATATATCAAAATATCAACTATTATTTACAGCTAATATTTACAGCTATTTTAAGGAACAATCAAATTTCAATATTATGTCTGCTTTAGCAGGGTTAAATTAAATAAAAACTTATTATTCTTTGACTTGATTATTTCGACTACCAACAGCTACAAAACATTACCACAGCATTGACCTACTCAACAAATAACTGACGTGAAATGCATTTCACGTCATACAAACATGGCCAACCATTCCTAGCGCTAAAACTACAATTCAAATTTTTAATTACTATATCTCCGTCAACATTTAGATATTTAATAAAATAGACACGCCAATACACATTTATTAACATCAATTTCAATCAACAATTGAAAAATCGACCACTAAAAAATGAGGACACAAGCCCATTTACATAAATTAGAATGTCTATACAGTACAGAGTCTGATAATGTAATTCATGTTTTGAAAAATTTAACATTTGTAAAAAAGAAAATGGATATTATTTCTTTATGTTCTCGTATTACATTTAAATATAGTTTTATAAGCAAGTTAGTAGAGTAACAAGGCAGGTTTTGGGTACAGGGGTATTTACTAAATGCAATCTCGGGAATCTAATCAAGTTGGCTGTATCTAGATACGATTGATTTCACTTAGAAGCTAAAAACTATAGAGTTATTATAAGATAGGTTTGAAATCAATTATAACTAATATTTATTATATTTCCGTTACTTTTTTCTATCCACTTAAAATATCTTGATCCGGTGCTAACTATACCTATACTTAAATAAACACATATAGTATTATTATAATGTATATTCGATTAAATATACATAAATTAATAATACATATTTTACAATAATGTTAGATTTGTTTATATTAAACGGGTAAACAATCCTTACCTTAAAGGCATTTCTGTTTTGATTAAAAAGGATCTTAAAATAACAAATTCATGAAATACAACACAACATTAAAGCGAAATATTTAATTGATTCTCATTGTTATCATCTCAGAACTTTCATATTATTCTAAGAATAGAGTCCGCTCTCATCAACATCAAGAGAATATTTCTACATTAATTTATTTAATTATTTATTTATATAAAATTCTAGGTATTCTTTAAAACTGTTAATTGTCTATAAAAGAAAATACATTTTCTAACAAAGTTAAGCATTTTATCCAAAAATAATTTCATATTATATACAAATTATTTATTAATAAAAGAGTATTATCTTTAAAATAAGAAACAACGATTTTCGAAGTACGTAAATTAAAATGTATGTGAACAGCACTCTTGAATGCATTCGCAACGATAAATTCAAAATATATATAATATGTCTTTCTCTTAATCCTCTAGACTTATTGAGGTTGTTTCATTGAATAATCCGCTCTAATCAATTCAACTTGAAATATCTTAATTCTTTTGCTAAAACGCCGTGTTCTTGTAGACAGACACTTGTGTGTATAGAAGATATTTTACAGGCTCAAAACTATTTTCTTTTGATTGTCTAACAAGTGGGTAGTATATCGTACGCGATACATCGATATTTTGTTAATAAATATTTGTTTTCTGTCAAGTTCATTATTTATTGCCAAAGAACTAACTGTATGTGAATTATTAGAAGATCAAACGTATTCATTTTAAGTTTATAGATAATTCTTTAATTAGAAAGGTGAGTCACAGACTGTATAGTATAAAGAAATGAATTAAGTTACGCTGACCTAAAAAATTACGATATTGTATCCAGTTATATAGGTAAAAATGTAAAAACAGTGGATACAAATTTATTATAATTAAAATTTTGAAAGAGAAAATCAGAAATCGAAATAAAAATAAATAACTGACATTCATTTCAATGGAAATTCAAAAGATATATACAGGGTGTTTGATAGCAAGTTGCAAAGCCTTAAGAGGATGATAGTCGACAGCATTTAGAACATTTTAAGCCATACATGTCTTTGCCAAAATCTGATTATTTATTTTTTACTGCTATTTTTATGTAATTTTTATAAAAACACAATTTCTGACAGTTAAATTTCAACAGTGGCCCAATTTTAGCTGGTATGTTAATTGTTTTATTCTTTGTGGTTTGTCAGATGTGTAGCTATACTAATAAACCAAGTTCTAAGCATCTGTGTTATTTAAAAAAAATACTAGACGCTATTGAAGTCTTAAAAACTTAAAATAAAATAGCTTCGATTGTTTAAACCATTGCTCGGTTATTAGCCTATCTTTTAAGGTATCATTTAAGCTGATATATTATCTTGATATTAATTGAACAAATTTAAAATAGTATACTGCAAGATTTGCTTAAAGGTTTTATAAACGTATTTTCTTACACACTTTACAAGAGTTTACATTTCATTACGATATATTTTTATATCGATGTTTATTTTTCCACTGCACATCACTAAACCTCACAACTGACAGACACAAGAAAAGGCCAGACAAAGTAATTGACATCGTGTAATAACAAATTGAAACTAACTAGTAGAATTGCATTAGAAAATGCAAGTCACATAAAATATAGAAATACGTGTGTCGGGATTTAAAAAAAAACAACAAAACTCTTTGTATGTTAATTTTATAAAACGAAACAGTAACTTAAAGTGGTACTCGTTATTAAAAGTATAATAAAAAGGGTAGTGGTGGGGCGGTACGGCGGTAGGGGGTTGAGTGTGAGTAATGAGTACCTTAAATTATAACCTTAACTCATTTAGAATTCATAGACAAACATTAAAGAACCCCAGCACTAATGAAACTATTATGATAATAGACATTTATATGAAATGGAGGACTCCATGGTAGGGCTAATAAAAATATTCTCGTATTGTTGTTTCTTGGATGAGATATAAATGTAGTTAACGAGAGTTTAGACGTGGGTGATATCGACTTAAAGAAGTGGCTACACTGATACAACATTTACCTACATTTGTTTTATTTCACAGCATACAGACTTATTGCAATAAAATACATGAGTGCGATACACAAAATGTTCTAGAGAAATGTTCTATCAGTGACGACGCTCCATAGATTTCGGAGTTTAAATAAATAGCTACATTAGACGATCCGATGAATTCTCAATTTCTAGTCCAATCAGTTCTCTAATCAGTCTAAATTTTGCATTAACTATAGATGAATGAAAACAGTGTGATATTTGAAGTCTTAGCTTGCTACTAGCTAAATTATGGGCGATGCGAGCTAAAAGAACATAGCTTCAACTATTTCAACTACGAATTAACAAACATCGGCAAAATCAGTAATATTACTTTAAATGCACTGGTGTTTTACACTTGCTAGCTTTCCACAAGTTAATTCTAAGGTTTGTTTTCTACTTCTCATATAGAAATTGTCTTGCAGTGTAATGCTACCTTACACAAAAGGTAATTAAAGTATTACATTGCGTTATTTTTTTCATCTGGGCTTACTTAAACCATATGTATTATAACATGTAAATTAAAAAAGTTTCAACTTTCCTTTACAATACTTTTCTTTTATATTTTAAAGATACAAATGGTCAATTTATGACTATTTTATTCCCTAAATAGGCCTTTTTAATTTTAGTAATACAAAAACGACGGTTTAGGGTTACATTTAACTAAAATAGAAAACTGAAATAACAAAACGTTTAATTTAGATAACATTTATTCCGAAAAAGGTAATTTTTTATACCTAAGATAAACGTAAATAGTATGTTTAAAGGGAATAGTGTTTCACGCGATAAAGAAGAATAAAATCAATGATATTACCATTTCTAATGTTAATCTACTATAAAATAAAAAACTATGATAATAAATAATAAAAATAAAAAACAAATTATTAAAAATAAAACACTTGGTGTTGACAGTTAAGATTAAAAATGTAATTTTGATTTGATGTCCGTATTATTAGTCCTAATGTACTGACTGTACATCTATCATATCAGAAAAAATACCGGCTTTTAACTAATGTAATATGTATTAAGTTACCGGTTTATATCATTTTAATATAATATATTTTTATTTTGTTTTTAATTTTGAATTATTTAAAACGCTTTACATGTCACATCACGCTTAGAATGTGTGAGACACAAATATGCTTTTTATATGTTAATTTATTTTAATTGGATTCTCATAGTTCGAATCAGAAGATCGGTTTTTGTTATTAAAAAAAAAGGGACTAAGGTTTTAAATCATTTTATAAAGCGACTAAATTTTACGCTTTTATAATTTTTTTATATGTTTTATGTAATATTTGTAATTAAGATTCTTGGTCATCATTTTTGATTTATATGAATGTGGATGATTATGAAGAATTTATATATCGGGCATTACGTGGTAATCACCGTTACACTTAGAGTAAAAAAACCATCCGATTATAACCAAATTAAATACTAAGATATTTTAATGAGTATGTATGGTTGAAGTTACGAGAGTTCGGCAGTGACTCATATTTAAAACAAGTTGTGGGGTACAAACTGTTGATATAACTAAAAAGCACTGACTCATTTATTTTTCTATAATGTATATAGAAACGAATAAGACAAAATTCTTTATCGTATTATAAATTTATACCCCTCTTATAACCTCTTTTAAGTATAAGTCACCGCCGATCTATCGTGATTTTGACTATAGTAAATTTTTATTTAATTTATTTGACGTGGCTCTATTACCGTTGCAAAGGCCTATCACCAACCGATGTCGCGGCCTCGTATACTGCTTAATAAGTTTATGATTATACATATGTCCAAATCAATTTAACTAAATAACAACCAAACTTAGAAAATATAATTCTGGTTCAGGGATCTGGACGTGACGAATATAAAAAAGCACAGAAAGAACACAGTCTATTTTGTTAAGAAACAATTAATTTTTAAAATATAAAAACATATTTATGAATACTTATTGCGAAATTACTTCTCTAGACTACAATATAATCAAAATAATGAACTCCAGAACTATTTAAAACCTTTTGTAATTAAATATATTTTTAACAATAAGGTTTTAACAAATACAATAGAAAAAAGCAATTAAAGACAATGCAGCAATTGTTAAAACAGTTTTTTTTATGTTTTCTACTCTATTGTGTAAATGCTATTCATTACGTACAATCACTTGTACGGTATTAATAACAAACATATTGAATACTTATACAGCTGAAATTATCAGAGAAGTTTAAAATTAATTCACATTATTTTGATTTATGTACTCTTTAAATATTGTATTTAATAATTTTGTAGTTTAAGTACAAAGGATCCAAAAGCATTTATGTTTGATGTTACAGCAAGGTTTTTATCAAAATTAAGAGGTATTTAAAAGGTAATATTCGCATGTTCATTTTTTAATTTAAATATTTTACATATACATTTCTCACCTTCCCATATAAATAATATTTGATATGAATATAAGAAGTATAACCCAAACAAAATGTAAATTTTAATTATTTGTTAATATTATTAAAATTTGTAAAAAGAAATATGTGATAATATATTAAACATTTAATTAATAAAGTATACAAATGTTCCATAAAACAAAATCGCGTAAATAATATAAATTAAACAGAAATAATTTGAAACAAAATTGAGAAATTAATTTAAAATTTTATGACAGCTTTTCAAACAATAATTTTGCAAATGATTTGCGGGGTTTTTAATTGCGCAATCATTTTAGCTGTTAATTATTTGGCAATTCTCTTTTTTTTTCATTTCTGCAGTCTTTGCAAAACTAAATGTAAAGGTGTTTCAATTTGTAACTTAAACTTTTTAATTGGAATAGTTAAATACTTTTAATGTAATATTATTAATGTAATGTAGTATTTATTGTAATATATCACATTAAGTTTAAATGTAGAAATTTATTAATATGATTCAAAATTTAATACGTTTTCTGCAAGTTTGAGCAATATTGCTTATTTAAAAAAATATATTTTTTATTCTTTTAAAATAGTTTTAAATTGCCTAATTGTTAGAATCTACATTAACATCGAATTTATATTATTTTGTTAAGTTTTCCAAATCCGACAAAGTAATTAAAGCTAGTAATAGACTAGTATCTGAACAATTATGACAACAAATTTGCAAAATTTAGAATAATTTAATACTTTTATTCTATCGTAAATAAATGTTATTGGAAATAGCGAAAATGAAATACAACAGTTTTCTAAATAATTACAATTAAAAAAACTTTATCAAAAGTTTAATAATATAAATTTGATAATTTTCAAAAGACTTTTGCATGAGTTTATACAGTTTTGCAATAAATATAATTCAGATAAAAAAAAGAAGATATCAATATAATAAAAATAAAAATAAATTCATCAAACTTGTTGTTACTTTAAGAAGACTGTTTGACTTACGTTTTATAATTTGCTTTTGGTGTTTATTCCTTTCGAAAATAGTTTGAAAACATGAAACTAATAATTTTATCAAATCTTTTATACGACACTTTTATTCACCAACGTTTAATATAATTAAGCACAACACTTTAAACATATACACACATAGAATAAAATTAATTATCCTTTTTTAAAAGAATTAATAATCCAATACATAAAATCCTATAAACCACACAAATTAAAATAATGACACTCGTATCTTTTAATAGATTTTTTGTCAATGTACAACAAAAGTAGTTCAAACATTTTTCAACATAGAATTTCAATCGTTCGTAGAATTTATCAGCTGACGACGCCGAACAACTACGACGCTGAAATAGACGTCTATACGCGACGACATTCGCGGGAAAACTGAAACCAAAATGCGTCTGATGTTTCTGGTGTTGATATTTCAAGCATACTAACAGTGGAACAGTGGCTCCTCTAGCGTCATATCGTGCGTTACAGTTTCATGAACGAAACGAAACAGACTACACAACGCATTCGGTTTAACTGACACAGGACTATAAGTCACGTGAAATGGGAGGAGCTAATGGAATACATACATACATACATATAGTATACTTTTAGTTAGTTTTTATTTTATATAAAATTCTGCTTTAGTCAATAGAAATATGTTATACTTAAATATTTTATTTCATAATAAAAATGCAGCGAAAACAAAGTATGGTTCTTTTAGAACTAGAAAATAGTAACCTAGGAAATAAGAGCGCTTTAGTTTCGACTTTCAAATATGTTAAAGCTCCAGTGAATAATTAACCAGTAAACGAGTGTTTATGAATTCAATTTAGGTGACACAAATAATTGATCAGTGCACACAAAGTGACAAAACGGTAATGTGTTTTCATTATTTCGTTTCACACCAGAGAGACTAGTTCAAAAAAACACGAACAAAAACTGTTTCTTTGAACAAAAACATCGACACCAAACTAACAGTTCTTAAATCATTTTTGTCTTTAAAAACTGTTTTAGTAAACAAAACACATTGTTGTTGTTTTTTAGTCTGCTTGGTTTGAACACGCAGTTTTGTTTTTTGTGAACATTTGCGCTTGTCAGTAGTTTATCATGTTTATAATTTTTATGGGACACACAGAACAGCACTACAAACAAAACCAGAATGTTAAGTATGAACTGTTTTGAAATAAAAGAAAACATGTTTTTGTTTTGATTTTTGACAACAAAACTGTTTTCAAAACTGTCTCTCTGGTGTGAAACCGGTATAAGATTGCAGTATGACACAAAATCATTGTTCAGGGCTTCACAAACTCTATCTTTACATGTTGGTATGAATTGTTTAGTCGGTAGATGGCAGTGATAACAGAAACCGAAGTCGTGATCATAATAATCCACATATTTTCAGCATATAGTGATAAAAATGATTTGACCTATGTAAAGTGATAACACGTTTACAATAACCAGCGTTTTGAAATCGATAACCGTTAATGAAGTAATAGCATTATTTGGAAATGTTTGATGACCTATTTTCGATATTAAGTCCTATTACCTCCGATTATGTTGGTAGGTTTCATTGTGACAATGCCCAATTAGTTTTTATAATTACGTGTAAATTTGATCAATGAAAGTTGAAAATATAGCTCCTTAGAAATCAACCATGAATGCTCTCGACCACTATGCAGTCTTTCTAAATAATAATTAAAAATGTTTTTTAATTGCAAGTAGTTTGCAAATCATTTCGAAACACCCTGTTCTACCTTGACCTTTAAACCGCACCATATTTACTGACGTTGAGTTTGAAGTTGATGCAATATATTTCCTTCACAAAAAATAAAGAAAGAAAACATCATTGTGAAAATAGTTATATTATTTTATAGCATTTGAAAAAAATGTAATAAATCAGGAACACTGAATTTTCTTTTAATAAAATTTCAATATTTTTTATAATATATTCAGAATATTAAACAGAGTATATAGTCTTATGTATTAAGTTCATATAAATATAATAATATATATGTTTTTGTTTGACCCCGTGTGTTTGTGTGTGTGATGCAATTGAATGAAAATATTAAATTCGTTATATGACAACTTGGCTCAGGTAAAAAAGTTGCGCTACGAATCGGAAATAGCTGGAGAAAACACAGGACTTGCAGAATACAGGATACAGAATGGTTATCGGTAGTCAGTTCTGACAAGCGTCCAGTGGTCAACTAAGTCTTACATAAACTAAAGCTGTTTACGAAATGACTATTGAATGGAAACTACAAAGTAGCATACTTAAAAAACTTTGTCTTATATCATAGGGAATTTAAAAACTTTTTAAATTGACATTGAGGCCGTGCATTACACCAAATAAGTTAGGAACTGAAAAAGGCCCTTTTGACATTAGAGTAATGCAGTTAAATAATTTTTAAAGATTTTTAATCTTTTTTTTAAATTATTTTGTTGATATAGTTCCAGTTACGAGCGTTCGGCAGTGAGTCATACTTACAAGAGCCTACGATAGATCTACGAACAAATTATTTTTACTAATAAAAGGTCTCAATCGTGTTATCTTAGGATCCAAAAACAGAAAGAGTCAAAGAGATGCATTACTCAATTTTGTTACTAAATACACCAATCTCCCTGTATATGTTTATTTTTGATGTCAGATGTAGAAAGTGATTGGATTAAATATATTGTAGAATTTATAACAGACCAACAAGTTTAAGTTATCCATAGCAAAAGTGTAAAAAAATTATTTATGTATAATGTAATGTAAAAATTATGCTTAATTTTTTGTAAGTGAAATATTTAGGCAAGAAATCTGAAAAAGCTAAAGACAGAAATAAAAAAAAAATATTTCGAGAGAAAAATACTAAGTATATATATATATATATATGCATTCACTATTAAGACTAACAGATATATCTAGTAACAATTTCGTTTCAGTAGCGCCTTTAATTCTCTCAACGAATTTCCAATAAGAATCCATTGTGCAATGTCACATGACCATCCTAATGCGGTTCTGATGAGACAGCTTGAGGCATTTGATATAAAGAAAAATGAAAAACGAAGTAGGGTAAGAAAAGCGTCGACAACTGAAGACTAGAGAAGAGAAAACTATATAACTGTAGATCGAGAAAACCGTAGAAAAACCAAGGGCAAAAAAGGACATGAACAGTGAAGGCAGACGTATCAGAAATGATGAAAAAGGTAGTGAAATTGACTGGAGACTTGCGACCCTTGTTGACGGCAAGAGGGGTAGGAGAATCGGGATGAATGATGAAGGGTTATAAGGCGTAGAGAGGGAGAAAGAGATCCGATCTGTGTCAAACAAATATTGGAATACTATGACATATACTCTTTTAGAATCTAGAAATGTAGAACACGATTTAAATTGTGACATTTGTGAACTTTCTATTCGATATTGTTTTCTGGTGATGTTTTGCATATATAGATATATATATATATATATATATATATATATATATATATATATATGCTATATATGTGCATATATATACTATATATGTGCATATATATACTATATATGTACTATAATCATTTATATTTTAATAAAACTTCTATGAAGTTAGCAGTCAATTCATACCAGTCGATTCGAATTCATATATCTATTCAAATCTATTATATATATATAATATTTTATATTTATATCTACAACTTATTAACTACATTATTTACTTAAATGAAGCAGCTTGTCAAGAAGAACTCCGAATTAACACATCTCCTTAAAAACATCGCTTTCACGTAAAACAGATACAAATTGTTTTTTCTAGTTACAAATTCCTGATAGTTTGAAAATAAACGGGGAAAATAAATTACCCTTCATTAATGCATGTTCGGGCAATTGCCTGAGGGTGGAGGAGGGTGAGTTAAGTGAGAAAGAGGTATAGGAACCACACGTTCAGCGTACAGAAACACCTTTACAACTCCAGGAGAAAACTTCACGAAACTGGCTATGAAGTTACTAGACAATAGAAGAAAATTCTTTGAAGAAAATTCACATGTTCTATAAATTTTCTTTGTATTGCTGTAAAACCTACGATGACTTGGAATAATTTGCTATTAATGATGTAAGAAGGATTATCAATTAATCAGTGATTGCATTTTAACAAAGAGTAGTAGTAATTTGTGTGTGTGGGTTCAAGAAAAACTGATTGTAAAGTTGAATACAAATTTAATATTTATTGAAGAAAAGACATTAATGACTTTGTACGAACGAACGGTTGTTTGATACAATGAGTCATACAGTTTAAAACTACTGCAGAAATAAAGTTAAATCTTTTAAGTAGCCTAAGCTTGATAGTTTTATAAGTAGTCCGAAGCAGATTTTCAAGAGAACTGACTTTGTTTACACTACAGAATTTGACAAAAATCTGACAAAATGATCGTCGATTTGATCGTGTAAATGCACCATAAAATATATTGGCAACATTCTCTGCAAACAGGTTTCTCCTAATAATTTAGTAATAAAATATCTATTATTAATCTAACAACTTCAGCAGCTATCATATTAGGCTTAATTCAGTTCACAGCATACTTCATATAGTAACATTTTAAGCTTGTGTGAAATTTTGTTGAATTCCACAAAGTTTTTGCCCGTGAAACTGTGAAAGTGTTACAAGAGAATCGGTCTTCAAGCATAGCGAATTTCGTAACGTTACCGTTAGGGTGGGAATCCAGGGTTTGGGTTGAGTCGTTGATGAATTGTGTAATTCTTCGCGTGAAGTACCTCCTGTTCGGTTCTGGTACTGTTTTATATTATATATGCTTTATATAGAGTGTGGATACATGTATATTCCAACCACAACTTTACTTATACACATTATATATTATATAGTAACATGGTAGCGTACCAACATCGCTATGAAGTAACGCTAAGAAGAGTGAAGTTAGCAGGCTATGAGAAGCAGCTTTCTCATCGTGGTGTGGATGTGGATGCGGATCCAGATTCTTTAGTATGTATACTCATAGTAAATATTAAGTTATATTAACTTAATATATAATAATACTGACATATATATAAGCTGTTTTGTTTTAAAAATCAATAAAGGTACACTCTTCCTCTGATTTATTATTATATTAATAAAAGAATTATTACGTTTTGCTAGTGTTCTCATACATTGTTTGAAAGATCGAAATAAAAATCAAATACGTTTTTATCTAAACCAATGTCATATTTTATTTAGATACATTGTGAGAAGTACATAGTAAAAATTACTATATGAGCATAAAACTTGGGTGTTTAATGGTTTAACAAAATAATAGCAACTTTTGAAGAGGACACAGCAATATTGGCTACGCATGAAACTAAAGATGTTGGATCACAGCAAGTAGAAGCTATCCTAGACGAGATTCAAGCCTGGCTAAAGAAGCAAACGAGACGATGTCAACTCATGTTACATTTACCTTGTGTAGAAACACATATTGGACGCAAATCGCATTTATCCAATAGCAGCAAACTATTGATTTATAAAACAATACTGAAACCTGTCTGGACTTACAGTACATATTAAACTCTGTGAAACAACTAATGTAGAGAGATTTCAGTCAAAGACAGTAAGAACCATTATGGATATCACGTGGTACATAAGTACCAAATACATACACCATGACTTCGGCATTAAAACTGTGAAAGAATAAATTAACACATTGAGCCAAAGATACCAGCAGCGACTAAGCAAGCAACCAAACTATCTAGCTATGAATTTACTAGATAAACATACGTCTGACTTTAAAAGACTAAAAAGACAAAGTGTGTTAAAGCTACCACAACGTTTTTAATTGCCCTCACTGGGCGACTATTTCTCATCTATGTTAATTATCATTTATAGCATACTTATTGTAACAGATTGTAACGTGGCTTATTACAAAATAAAAAAATATTTTTTATTACTTATAACTTTCTTATTGTAAAAGTGTAGTTACAGTAAAAAGTTATTAGTAAAAGTTGCAGATAATATTTTTATCTACAAAAAAGCTCTTTACAAAATATTTGTGGGACTTATAGGTTTCCAGATAAACACAAAAAACTGATTACAAAAAAATCGCTGCCTTTTGGAAATGCAAGATTGCGCTCTTTTTAACAACTATGCAATATTCTATTTCCTAAAGTAGGTGTTCAAAAAACAAACTATAATTCATTAAATAGTTGATAGTTTAATTAAATCCTCACGTTAAACTAATTAAGATACGAGACGCAAGTACCGAAAAGAACAGAACAAAAACTCAGCGTCAAAGAAATAAGAAAAGGAAGTTATCATCACCTGTTTAACATCTGATAAAATATTTTCAACACAAATAAAAACAGCTTCGTTGTTATACTTTGTCGAGTCGTACAGAGAGAGTGGGAGAGGGGAGTGGTTGGAGTAAGGGTGGATGCAAGTTACGAACTACGTTGGCGACGAGTATAATTTATGGGGCGCACGAAACTCGGGGGTAAATGAGATAAATACCTCATCGGGGGATCAAGAAGGTTTTCAAGATACCTTCCCCTCTTCCCTTCTCACCTAGTGTTGCTGGATGCTGCGAAACAACACCGAGAGATACATCTCAAAAGAATGAGAGAGAATTAACTGGTCCAAAACTCTTAGTGGTTTGCTATATTCTACTAGAAAGATACACAACACGTTTCAGAGACTTATTATATCTAAAGGTAAATGAAAACCTAGGTTTTGTATATATTTGCAATAAAAAACTTCAAATTTGTTAACTTGTTTGTACTTCCAAATAAAAACGCATAATAATTTCTATGACAATAATAAAAATTCTAAGACAATAAAGTAAAAGTATATTTAGAATCAAAAATTCATATATACATAAACTTTTTTTATAGTATTAAAAGAGTACGTCGAGTATGACATATACAAAAACTCACTCTGTTTTACTGTTGACCTTAAAGTCAGAACAAGTTGAAATTAAATAAAATAGAATTAGAAATTTCACGGGTTGAGACCTGCAAAAACATGCAACAAGTTGAAAAACGACATACCATTGTAAATCTTCAGTTGTCCACATTCTGTGTTTCATTTCAAAACAAACACCCGCACTTACAAATGGTTCTTTCATAATACTTAAACCATGAAACACACCTGCACCATCTTTAGAACGCACTACTACGTATTGAATTATAGTATGTCAATATTATGAATATTTGCAGACTATTAAAATTTAATTTTTAAACTGTAAACCTAATGAATTTATACAGATACTTGATCAGCATTAATTTGTCTGATAAATATTCATAATTATGAACATACAAGTACACTTTATTTTAGTTATGAACACACTAATTTGCAAGACCTTCCGCTATGAAAGTTAGGTTAGTTTCTCAAACACATAATGTCAGAATTTATTAAAACAATCGCAATATATTACTTAAACTTAACTACACGTTTCTTTTATAATCACCAATTTGTTTGTTTATTAACTATTATATTTTAATTGTTATTAAAACTTCAAACCAAATTTATGAGTTGCAGAAAATTGCAAAAAATTTTATTGTATTCAAGTCTTTGCTAAGCAAAAATAACTCACTGAATAAAACTAGATGAATATATATGTTCCACTGTACGTGTATAACAACACTAAACACTATAATATATTAGTTAATTAATTTAAAACAAATTAATAACGAACACAAATAAATTACGTCGAGCTAATGTCATGACATGTTCAACCTGGAATAGTGTTACCACCGCAACAGTTATGCATAAAAATTAGAAGCAACGTAAGGCGAATCTCTCGTAGAACCAAAAGATTTATATTGTAACAACTAAATAGTAATTAAAATAAACTTATAATATATTAAATTACTATAATAATGCTTTATATTTAATTACTAATTACTTAATTTGTTGCTTTATATTTATTTATTCTTAGCTTCTTTTATTTCTGTACAGTGTAGAGTAGAATATATTTCAAAATTACTAACATGGAAATACTTATAAAAAACATGTATAATTTACTGTTAATCAAGGTGGAAAGTCTTAAATAAATAATAATATTTCTTATATAATTGAATAGAAAAGTGAAATTAAAATTGGTAGCTCCACAAATTTGCAGTTCAATGCATTACTGTCAGCGACGCCTACTGCATACTACCAGTCTGTAATATTCTATCATTTGACAGATGAATGTTGACAGGAGATGTGTTGTTACAGATATTATTTCTGATTATGTGTTTTATTACTTGTTACATTAATTATTTTATATTGTGTGTGAGATTTCTGTGTGACTTGAAAGAATTTCACTGTGAAACATCTTTGATATTAGCTGCTGAACTAACCTAACCATACTTGTCATTTATGTCAATGATGCAAGAAAATATACTTCACTAATATAAAGTGTATAACATAATAATATAATTTTAAGTGTCAACAATAATAATAAACAATATACTCAGTGTGTTCCTCGTAAATATACAGTACATAAATTTGAAATACTAAGCTTTTTGTCCTATGCAAATATTTCATTATTATATTCAGTTGATAGGTAGTAGTCTCGAGTGGTATACAAAATTGTACAACTGTATTATGATCCCCTATATAAATATCAAACAAAATATTCATTATAACCTATTTGTTTTATACTCATTAGTAAAATATTGTTGCGTTTATTTAGGATACATGAATTTATTAATACATAAATCTGTTCATTTTTGGAATTTAAATTTATAGTGTACTTTATGTTATAAACACACCAGCCTATGTGGTAGTTGTTACATTTGTTTGTATGTTTTCATCTATATCGCAAAATGAATATTAATTAATTATGAAATTGGGATAATCCATTCTTGGTCATGGAGACCTACTGACTTTTAAAAGTGATTCATAAAATGTTTCACTCATATAAATCAGATCTGTTTGATCACGACCATTGCTCGCAAGACTCAGGAATATGGGCCCTGGTAAGAATTGAATTTGGGTAATATCAAAGTGAATTCGGCCTTGAATTCACCATTATAAAAAAAGAATAAATAAACAGAAAACTGAGTTTGTCCTTCCCATATACAATAATTAACAATGTTAAAGAAATAATTTTAAATACTTCTGTTTTAACCAAAATCTTTGCATCCCTTGTAGATAAGTTTCGCACATTTTATTATTCCTCCACCAAAATAGAAAGGGAAAGGAAGAAAGAGAGAGAATTTTCAACAATGAATTCAACAATCAGTCGATCAAAACCTGTCTAATACCAGTGACACCCCAATTCATGTCCCTTATACCATAACAGATCTCACATATATATATATATATATATATATATATATATATATATATATATATATATATATATATATATATATATATATATATATATGTGGCACAAATATAATGCTAAGACTTGAATATAGATGCCAGTATAAGAGATGAATAAAATAAGAAAAAGAATAGTATCTGAGGGATGGTTAACGGTTGAATGTGTCGTAAGTAAGGGTATGAGGGGTTGGTAAAGTTAAGGGTTGATGGAAATTCTGAACGGGTGAAATTGGTTCCGGATTTCAAGTATCAGATGGCAAAATAAACATGGCAGAGTCACATTACTTTTGGTTTTTTACTGCGGCAAAAGTCAAAGATTATATTTTCCATTTCACTTTAAATAAGAAATGTGAATGATATGTACACTACGTAGGTGTGTAAATGTTGTTATCAGCGCCACCATCGAGTGGTGTCAAGTTGAAGAAACATGATATTAAACTTAACAAAAAAAAAAAAAGAATATAATGTCAGATTAACTTTGCGTTAATAGCTTTTATAAATGTTTTTCTTTTCTTTTTTAGTTTCTTGTTTCTTAACCTTATTTGTTCGTTGTCTGGAGAACGGTAAATGTCACAGAGTAAATATAAATAATATTAATTAAAAACAAACTGCTTTGTTCATATTTAATTAGAGTCTGTATGCAAGTATACTTAATCAGAAGTTTTAAGAATGTTGTACTCCACAAATATATTATATGAATAAGCTTCAAACGATTTACCTGACAGGTTTGCCTTTACAGGTAAACCGTAGCAGCGTGATGATATTTTTTTTAAATTTTCCTATGCTGAAGGTTGTTATATTTAAAAACCAGACGAGCACTAAGACCCTATTAATTCTTATAAAATACAAAAAAAACCGCTGTAATAAAACATAAAATTGTTTTGAAGAACGTTGAACGTTGACATATACATATACAGGAGTATATATTTTCTACTATTGTAATAAAAGGACTGTTAAATTGACGTGAGGCATCCCGTTTTATTGACGGAGTCCTCAGAATGACAAGCGATAAGTAACGGGTCTGTCTGGATCTAGAGGCTGAGCCCGCTACCGCTGAAGATGTGACGGAGATAGAGACGGTTCCTATTCCTATATCTACCAAATGGTTACACCTTCATATGGGCTGAGGTTGTCATGTGTGTGATAGTATGGTGTGCCCATATCACACAACGAATTAATTGTCTGTTAGAAAGCAAAGAGTTGAGTCAAACGCATTGGCTTTTTTTATTAAAATAATATACACTAGAAAAAGATATCGTATTGCATGTTTTCAAGGACAGTTCAAGAAAATTGTTTAATCAACTATTTGAAATTCTATTGACATTTATTTAAGGGGTTATATACAGTTAGAATTTTCAAAAAATCTAATTTTTTTTCTTTTCATTTTCGTAATATACATATATTTAAGTACACACGCAAATTTCAAGTCAATAAGACGTTTATTTTCGAAGTTACGTAAATTGCAAAAATTATTTAAATATTTAAATGCGTTTTTCTGAAAACTGTGTTTTTAAAATCGGTGACCAAGTTTTCTCGGAAACGGCTGAACCGATCAGTCTCAAATTTTGACACAAGCTTCTTAAGTATATTTTATAGTAATGAATAGCAGGTGTTTTCTCACCGATCAATACATATTTTTTTATAAACAATTTAAAGCCAAAATTTTGGTCAAAAATAGATTATTTTTTTTGAGAACCCGTCATTTTGTCAAAAAAATATATTTTGCTTCTACCTTTGATAAGTTATTAGATTATACATTACTTTAACGAGATTCGTTTGGTTTTTTCATTTTTATCTATCTAGTCCAGAGATATTGTGGTCACCGCAAGATGCCTTTTTTGAGAGGATCTCCTGGAGATCAACTATAGCAGCTTTAAAATTATTATTTTTACAAATACAAAAATGTTAAATACAGCTAAAAGTTACCATAACATGTCTACAAATTTTTACAATAATACATTTAAAAGTCTTCTAAAGAAAAATTCTTAAAAAATCGGGCCTTTTTTGGGCCTCCTGACTGTATATAACCCCTTAAGCCTAAATGTAGAATGCCGTTTTTTGCAATTCGTTTCTGTTGCATTTAAAACTTACATAAATCCATTGTGCGATAAGCCTTAATAGTTTTACGTTTGAGTTCCACACGAGTAACTAAGAATGAAAAGACATGGAAATGCACACAGAATTTGCAATAAGAATAAAATACAACGAGTATGTGTCGTGACATGTCAAGACAGTTGATGTTTACGGGTGGAGGGCGGAATTTGAGTCGAAGTAATCGAAGTACAAAGATATCCTCAGAATCACAAGTAGAAGTTAGTGACTTATAATGCAAATATACAGAACTTTCTAGTCTTTTATATAATTAACCAGCGTTTACCCCAGTCGCAAGCGACGACTGTCTTTTGTGTGTGAATTGAATTTCATTTCAAATTTTCTTTCCATTTAATATTTAACTTGTTCTATATTAATTTTACATATAGCAACAAATAATTTTTCATATAAACTGACTAAAAATATGTAATTTTTTCAACAAAATATAAAATATTTTCAACTTATTCGTTGTTTCATCAAATTTTTTTTTAAATTTGGGAATTTTATTTTCAACTTGTAAATTAGGTACCAAAGTTAGCCAATATATAAAATTTTGTATTCGCACTATTCGCACAATTCGCACAATTCGCTCTATTCGCACTATTTGCACTATTCGCATCATTTGCACTATTCGGACTATTTGCACTATTCGCACTATTTTCACCACACACACTATTCGTATTATTCGCACAATTCGCACTATTCGCACCATTGGCACTATTGTACCGATTGTACTAACATGTACCGATCTCGCTTTTTTACTGCATGTTTTAAATGAAGCAATACCTTTTGAGGAGCACGTCATTTTTGTTATATGTAGTATTTACAGTTTATATTTAGCAACTATGTAAACTAGACCCTTACAATTTGATATTACACAAATTTATCATAATAATTAGAAAATATTGTGACCAAAATCATTGGATTTCATAGCTCCAGACGATTTTAAGTGTTTTTCTTTTATAAGTAGTGGGGTTCATAATTAAAATTAATGAGATAGCTTCACAAAAGATGTCGCTGTATCTCTAACAGAAGTAAACATTTTAACGGTAAAATATTCCATATAAAATATTAGTAATTCAATTTATACAGTACTGAAAAATATTTAAAAAGTTAGAAGAAGTTTTTATCAAAGAATCTTGAAGATATATAACACATGATCTATTGTTCACTAGATATATTAATTTCATTTGGTATCGGTTCCTTTAAAATTTCCTAATTTTTTCTGTTGATATCCTAGAACAAAAAACTAAATCTGAAAAGAGATTATAAATAAGAAAAAACCTCCAGAAATCAATTTCCATTTCCTAAAAAGAAAAAATCTAAGTATAAAATGAATATCGAAAAATATTTGATTTTAGGATAAAAAAAGAAAGATTCTTTTTAGATCAAACCATTATTAAAAAGTTTTTAAGTTGAAAATATTTAATGATATATGTAATTTTATGTATAATATCCTATTGAAAGAAAATAATTCTGAAGAAAAGTTCTTCAAAAGAAGTATACAGGCAAAGTTATTAGAATTTGAAGCTAATTTAATATGATAAAGTGTTGGCTATATTTAATATACTTACATAATACATTATTTCGTCCATTGTGAATAATGGAGTCTTAGAAAAATATGTTTTATATACTCAAGAAAGTGCTCCAAGTTTACATCAAAAGATTATTTTGAAATCCTAAGAATATACATGAGTATGTAGTAGGAAATGGAAGGTACCTCTAAGACATATTAAAGAACTGTTGGATCAAACCAACTCCTGTGTTCTTTGCATGTGTTGTGTCACAATACATACATACCACGTACCGATACGACAGTACACCAAGTCAAACTTGTGTACTGTAGGGTGTATTGGAGTTGTTTTGCACTAACATAATTTACCATGAGAGTAAACTTTTACTTTAATTTTTATCGATACACCACTGTTATGAAAGAGACTATTGCATTCGCTTCCAGAGTATTCGTTGATATACGCTCCCAGTATAAGAGCTACGTATTTGGACGACTTGTCGCTTGCAGTGTACGAGGTTCATTACATTTACAGGGTTCGGGTAGGTAAAGCGTAGTAGCACAAACCTAGACCTAATTTGTTTCTAATACAGAAGTATTCTAAAAAGTTACACAAGTATCAAAGAGGACAGCCCACTAAAGTTAAATAATTATATATACAATACAAATGAACTTTTAGACTGCGATAACGTTGATCTAATCCTATAACAACCCCCTCCTCTCACATCTATGTATGTTTTATTCAACACCATACAGTGACCAGTTCAACACAATTTATATGAAGTTTATTCCATTAAATATGTGTTTTTTCCCTCTATAAATCATTTATCCTCTCACAGTGCTACTGGAAAACCAATTTATACATTTGTTTTGTTAAGAAATTCAATCAGGCTTGGAATGATAGAAAAACAAAAAATAAAATGGATTTTCCACGTAATAATGTCCAACAAAAAAGACAAAAATCACATTTTATATTTTGATTTCATTATAAAAACAATGATTAGACAAGGATTTTCGGTTATTATGGTTAATTCAATTAGTTGTATTAAAAATATACTTGTAGATCAAATAATACTATTTCCGGTCAAATAACTTCCTTTTAAATTTTATTAGGTTTAATAGTTCTTTATTTAACTTTAGAAAAATCAATTCTTCAAACCTATAAAGTAAGTCAAATGGCACATTATACTTCCTTGTTATGATATTTTATATGTAGGCCACTTCATTTTAAATGAACCAATCATTTTCTAACGCAACAGCTAAGGCTCTACTGTTACAACAACTGAAATCAGCTACTCTTCGAAACTACTGTTCAGTGCAAACTCTTTGGGCTGACTAAACCATACAGATAATGCCAAAACCCATAGCTGTCACTATATACGCTTTTCCTACTGCTTCCCTTTTCTCTTTTACGCGTTATTTAATAAAGTCAATGCGCTTGGTGCGAGCGGTGCGGACCTGTAGACGCCCACTTTAAAATACTTTAATTTTAGAAAATAGAAAATGCTGTTCATTTGTAAGCCCATCACTCGAAAACGGCTGGACCGATTCGACTAATTCTTTTTTTCAAATGTTCGTGATAGTCTGAATAAGGTTTTAGCGAAAAAAATATTGCATAATTTGCCCTGGAAATGGGAAAATTCTGGAAAATATTAAAGTGCTTTTTTCTATGGGATTTTTGGTTCGACAGCTGATTGTCAAATTGTGAATAGTGACGAAATACTGATTCAGTTATTTATTTTCAGTTGAATTGTGAAAAAAATTATTAAGATTTGGACAGGACAACGTCTCTCGGGTCAGCTAGTACTTTTACTGTTTATAAAATGGTATGTTATAATTTCTAAGTGTTTGTTTCAGTCTTATTTAACATCAGAATTCTAAAATGTTATTTTTGTACATTTTTGTGTTAAACAGGTCACACACAAATACTTAAACAATAAAGACAACACCATTACAAAAATAAGTACATCTACTTACAGAAGGAAAATATTATAATATGCCTTCAGCATGAGAAAAGAAAGTTGAATAACAAATTGCGTGGTTATGAAAACATTGAACACCTTTCTAATACCCTTCATAACATTTACCCTTCAATAACACAAGTACGAGAAAATCATCCACCCCTCCCCCTTCCCCTGGAGCCCTGCCCCTAAATATGATAGAAGAAAAGAATATTATCAATCACTTTACTTATTTTACATTTTCGAGATCAAATTTGTATCCAATCGGTCGTACAATTTTTTTTATATTACTCAATGGTGCGCAGTTTATATTTCTGGAAGTTTTTCTTTTTTTTTTTCTTTCCATTTATAAAGAATTTTCTTTTATCTTTCTGAAGTTATCATAGCCCAAGGCATTTTACTTTTTGTTCTTACTAGGTCTCGGCTTACGCATTATTGTCTATATAACAAAAGGGAAAGTACACCATACTATTTTCAGATTTCTTATATATTTTGATGTTTGTTTTTCTTTCTTTTTTGTATCTTTCATTTATATCATGATATTAAAAGATATTAAACTCTATAGACAAAGAAATATGATGAATAATTATTTTCTTATTGTTAAATCATATTTTTAATAAAGTTTTCTGTATCTATAATTTATGATTTAGTGAAAAATGTCTCTAGTCTTAAATATTTTTAAATTTACAAGTAAGAGCTAATTTCGTACGTCTCACTTTTTGGAAGGAGGAAGAGATCCAAGAGGTGGAAAAGTTTCTATAGCTAGAATGTAGCAGTGTTAAGTATTAAAGGCTATTAAAATTGCTATAAAATTAGATTAAATGAATATAAGGTAGGATTCATGTTTTGTGTCGCTAAAAGCAAAAGAATTATTAAAGCCACGACGAATAGTTTGTATATTTTATAAAATTGTACTTCAATTTATTTTTGGTATAATTTTTTTTATAACATTACATATCATATACATAAATTTACGCTCCCGTTTTTATATAATGCATTGCATCCCTAAACAAAAAGGAGATGGAGAAATATCTATGATCCCTTCATAATACAAACGCCTAGAGCTCGAACATGCTCCTATACGAAAAGCTTCTTACATTCCAGAAATCCAAACAATTCCTTTTATTCCCTAAATATCTTAGTGGTCTGAAATCACAGTACCGAGTCCAAGACTCCAGATCGGCCATCTCATTGGATTTAGGAGATTGTGTCATTAGTAAAGAAATCACTAAATCTAATTTATGGTGACATTAATGGTAGTATTTTGATTGTTCTTTGGATTTTATGGATAAACATGAAAATATTTGTGGGATGTAGTAGAGTGACGTTGGATACTTTGATAATTAAAGTGGTCAAGAAGTGTGGAAGGGATGGAGTGAGATGACATAAATATGTCATATTTATAAAAGGAAAAAGCTTTCTATTTATAAGTTTCTGAAGCAGCACTAACGAAAGATGGTATTGTTTATCTGAAATAATACATAAATTATATTTATGAAAGATATTCTCCTCTTATGAAATGATCTTCAAAGAGAAATTTTATTTTAAAGAATAGTCCTTAATATCTGATGACTTATAAAATGAAACTAAAAGCGATTCTAAATCTAAATTTAAATCTGTCCACATTTCTAACTTTCGCTCTTCTTTTCTACAAATTTCATATAATTTTTTTTAAAAAGGTGAAGAGTTATGTTTCAAGAAACTTCTTATCTCCCTTTTTCTACATTTTGATCGTCTTAACTTTAATAACACTTAAAAGTGCTGCAATTTGTAACAATTATAAATAACGTAAAATAATTTCAATTAAATTCTTATTTGTCACAATCCCAAGTAGCATTGCATTATATATTCTAAATTCTACATACATTGCAGTGTATGTGGAATACATTTCCCACTTATAATACAACTCAAATGTGTTGAACTTGTTTATTCAATTACATCACAAAGTTTTAAAACAGTGTCACATGAGCAGTGACTCAAAATAAAACAACAACAACCACTCAATACCATGGTATGACTACAACACAGAAAATAACGAGTACATCACGTGTCACGGTGTCACTCGAATTGAGTACTGAGTACAGAATACAGAATACAGAATACAGAATACAGAATACTGACAATGAGTGACACCGTGAGTACATGTAGAGGTTTAGTTATGTGCCACACAATAAAATAACCTTAAAAACAAACAATAAGCTAGTGAGATATTGGATGTATAATGGCGCAGTCGGTAGGATCTGATTTGCAGTTGTTGGTAACATATTAAATTTATAAGAAGTGTATCTATATTACTCTTGAATTATTAGATGGATTAGAGCAGCTTTTAGGTGTTTGCTAATTTAGATATATTGATGTATGTTGCCTACACCTGACTTACAAGTTTTAAATACGTAATCATATGGTTTTTGTCTATACAATAAACTGACAGAACGAAGTTGTGGTTTAGTCAATGTTCAGGATTCCATCCGCGATGAATCTGTGAAGCTGCGGCACACGCTGATGAACGACGGATGATGGATTACCTTCATTTTTTATCTCTATGTGATATTTATCACAAACCAAACCACATTTTGATTCAATCATTAAAATTATCTAGTGCATCATTGAATAAAAAAAGCATTGCAGCTTGCATTTAATAATAATGATTAAATTTATAAATGATAATAAGATTAAAATTAATAATTTAGATCAGGTGGAAGCTATATAATTAGTCTAGATATAAGATTTGATTGTATTGGACTTGAAATAAAAATAAATACAGTTTTTATTTACAATTTTTTTTTAAAACAATTTTAAACTACATTCCTTCAAATTTTGGAAATAATCAGAAAACATAATCTAATATTTAAGGTTATGTAAGGTTATATAACATATTTTAGGTTAACATAATATAAAATTATATAACAAAAGTTATCTGTCGACACAAATTTACGTTTCTTCAAGTTGATACAGCATTTTATGCAAGATTATATATTGTTGCATAGTAAATTAATATTAATTTAATGTTTATGCATTTATTTAATGACATTGTAACAGAAATATATTAAACTTCGTTAAAGAACAAAACGTAACGTTAGGTAAAAGATAATACATGAGTTTATATTTTATGTTTATAAGGTAGATTTTGATAATGAATTTTACCTTATAATTTCAGTGATGAAAATCTTTCATATTATTTTGATTGATCTTACTCCATTATATTATAGTTAAGTCTATCGTTGAATAAGGACAAGGGCATATCTTGAATACTGATTTATCCGTAAATAATGTACACATAATCCATAGGAGATTCATTCACTATTTATGATCATTTTCATATTTTATACATAAAACTTCCGGTAATTTTAAATGCTTGATTATGTCAGTAAGATTGTAGGGTTATTAATATAGAATGGATAATGGTTTGACTGTAGTATGGTATAAGGACAATGCATAATTAACAGTTAGTTAATTTGTTTACCACAATAGAGTTACATGCACTTATAAAGGTTAATATAACATACTTAATGAAGCTACTGGCAATCGTAGCAAAAGTATACTTGGATATATAGGATATATTATAATTTTGTAATACATCACTCAATAAGTTCGATTGATGACGTATAGATGGCGCCAATATTGACAAATCCTTATGATTTTTAGATAGTACCAACCTTCAAACGATATGTGTCAAAATTTTATGACATTCCGATTTTTAGTTTACGAATTAGAATAGTTTTAGTGACGCTACTTTTATAAATTTCGAAACAATATAAAAATCTGAATTTCGTGTTTTGATAAAGCACTGCTTTTCCATTAAAAAAACATACCATGTCCAGATAACACTTGTCAAGCCATTGCTTTCCTTGAACGGTATTTTATTTATTTGATATATATATACAGAATAAATATCATTCAGAAATATGGCAACACGGTTGTAAATAGTAAAGTACATATTGTGTATAGTGTAGAAGAAGTATACACGCAAAGCATGACAATATACAACGTTGCCATATCGCGATACGTACTTTGTGTATATTGTTTTAAAAAATATCAACTTTTAAACTTTTTACCTTTGTTATTAACTGGTCAAACAAAAAACTTTCCTAATTTAATGCTCTACAACAAATCAGTTTTTTTTTTTTTGCTTAAATCTGCATAAGCGTTTTCAACATATACGTTCAAACTTTGCAGGAATTCCTGCAACTTAAATATGCTCACTTTTATTATTAATACCTCACTTTGTATCTGATCAAAACATTTGAAATTTTGTAATTAAATTAAAGATCAAATTCTGTAATAAAGTTGTAGTGAAAAATATCCGGTAATCAAAAAATTTGCGTTGTAGTAATTTTCGTTGTAGTAATTCGCATTAAAGGAATATACCATCAGTTTAGTCATTAAATAAAACAGTGTTAGTAGTCGTAATGTAATTAATAAACTCGCCATAATTTCATGCATTTCATTTAAATGATTAATTAATTTTTAATACAAAATAAATGTTGTGAATTTATTTATTAATTTTATGCAAACGGCTTTACAGTCATAATGCGATTAAATATGTTATTTATTTTCAGATTAATAAATAAATAGTAATCAGTGACGTATCAGTATTTCCACATACTGTCATACAAATTTGGAATGGGCTAGTGTTCTATGTCTTAATTTCTATAAAAGTGTACTATATATTGATAAAGTCGGTTACTATAACCACAAATGTTCAATTATTTTTTAATAACTCCTTATATGTTAGGAGTTATTAGCAATTAAAAAAGTCATTTCGTCTCTTTAATTATTAAAGGGATTCAACGTTGTACACATTCTAAATGCATGTGAGATCAGAATCCTTGTGTAAGGTTACCAACCTTACAGCTCATAAATCTCTGCTATATGCATTTATATATCAAAATATAAAATATTATTTACAGTTATTTCAAGGAACAATCATATTTCAATATTATGTCTGCCTTAGCAGGGTTAAATAAAATAAAAACTTATTATTCTTTGACTTGACTTGATTATTTGACTACTAACAGCTACAAAACATTACCGCAGCACTAACCTAGTCAACAAATAACTGACGTTAAAATGCATTTCACGTCATAAAAATATGGCCGAACATTTCTAACGCTAAAACTACAATGAAAACTTTAAGTTGATATATCTCCGTCAACATTTAGATAGTTAATAAAATAGACACGCCAATACACATGTATTAACATCAATTTTAATCAACAATTGAAAAATCGACCACTAAAAAATGAGGACACAAGCCCATTACAGAATTTATTGTTTCTAGCATTCTGTTAATTAGTTGGATTCACAAAAGAACACTTAATTAATAAATCAGAAAAGCAAGTGACGTTTCTTTTTGTATTATTTGCCACTGTAATTATGTATTCAATTTAATCAAACGTTGAGACAGATTTAGTTCCCGCCGCCTCTGACCGTGCAACGATTTAATAACACCAAATATTTTTAATTTGACATTTAAAACACTGCATAGAATAAAATTGTTATTGTAAACATTCCAATTTATCGAGTTTAATGGAAAATAGCGCATAAAGTGTAAAATGTGACACATTCGGTCGAGCAGAACGACAGTGGTTTATAATAATGCTGCATACAGACAGATCGATGGTTTTACCGGATATTATTTTGTGTTATAAATGTGTGCAAATGTTCTGTTAATTTTTAACCAGCGTTAATAAAAATAATAAAAGCAATTAAATAATTAACTTCATCTACATATAAATCAGTCTGTTTTTCCATGATACATTTCCGTAGAAATCCATATATGGATATTGATGATAATGATATTGATGAGATTGATATTGATTAATGAATATTATTCATCTTTAACAATACTCGTTATATTAGTTTTTTTACATTATGTTGGTGATACAAAAATCCACGATCGGCAGGTCTGCGTTAGGTTTAAAACCTCTGTCTTACCATCACTAGATTCTATCTTCGTTTATATACATTATATTCGGGGATTGAGGGAGATAGAGTCTGTCTATTACCATTAAAGAAATATTTGTTGAAAAAGGATAGCATATACTTTAAGCATACTGTACTGAACAAAATACTATACAAGTATACAAGTGTAACGGTGAAAAATATATTTAACTTGTCTAACCGCATCTCGTTTCTCTCTCACTTTGGAATAAATGAGATGAAAGTGAACTTAAAAAAAGTATATCCACGTAGGAAAGAAACAGAAATACTTAATGAATGATGTTGGAAAAAGAAAGAATATTATTATGAAAAACTAACACAAAATCTGTGACAGGTAGAGAACTTGTAAAGCGTTAGAATAGAATTGTACGAGTGACTCGAACTTCACCAAATAGGGCACTTCACCAAATTGTTTACTGGGTATCTTATTTACTACTGCACTAAGCAGTCGGACTATAGGAGAATTATATGGAGGGAAATTCAATTGCACCTAGATACAATTGAGAACAAAGTAAAACAGTTATTAAAGAGTCCCTTACAATTTACATTGCCAGGGTACTTAAACAGGATGTTCCTCCTCTGCCTAATATATTCGACTGCTAATTTATTAAAGTTAAAGTTATGTTTAAAAATTTTATTATTCCTAATTTGTACAAAAATTATTTTACAATTTTTTATTGTATCTTCATTGTTTTGGTGCTTAGCTTAAACTTAAATTTTATACCGTATTGTCGTTGCTGTCGGTCACTGTCGTATCTTAGATTTTTGCACTGTGTAATTTTGTAGGGTTAATTTATTAGTTTACGCATTTGCTTGCCCCCGTGTGCACCTTACATAAATTTCGCCATTTAAAATAACGCCACCTATAATTTGTAACTGTTACTAAAAAAATAATTAAATAAATCCCTAAGATTCAAGGGAAGATGATACTTTCAGCCCCTCACAGACAAACACCCCTCAATAGTAAAACCAAATTGAACAGATAAATATTTGTATACTTTTTTCTTTATTACTTTAAAAAATATTTTTTAAAGAATTTATTTTTTATTAAAGTAATAAATATATAAATAGAGCCGCCATCTTAGTTAAACGAATATAATAGTCATCTGATAAGATAATTTCTTAACTCTTATATTTATAATATACATATTTTATAATATATATCTGAAATTACAGAAAATGTAATTTGTTTTGCCCATTAAATTGTACTGATTGTATGTAGGCATATACACTAATGTCAATTTGCAATAAGAATCACCTTTTTCTCTGCTTCTCTGGTTTTTTCCTTGTAACATTTGCTTATCTCTTTAGACATTTGAAGATACCACCGCGCTGCGCTCACTCAACAAGGGTGGAAGTATAAGGGGTTTAAATAGGGTAATGTTATTCACCTAACACAGGGGTTGTAAACACTTTTGCTTTTATACACAACACAGCATGGATGGCAAAGAACGTTCTAAAATACTTTAATTTTAAATGAAATATTACCTAGACTGTATCATTAAGAGCTGACTGTTTTGTTTCTCAAATATAATGTGAAATAGGCGACATATTTCCAATTTTTTTAATTCATTGCAAAACTAATCCTTGGGAATTATATATATGATATAACAACGTTTTGATGACAGTATCAGCTACTCTGACAGGCGACTATTTTTCCTGCTATGTTTTCCAAAATAAAATAAATAAATAGTGTGTTACAGTGAGAACGCAAAGGAGGAAAGAATACTATAAACGGAACGTAGCGGCAGTAGAAGAGGATGAGAGAAGAGGAAAGAAGTGTAGAGATGGAGCTGAGGGAACTGAATGTAAATAACAATCTATAGAAAAGGATGGCGAAAATTCACCAGACGAAATACAAAGAGATACAAAAGAATATGGGAGAAGAAAACTCATAAGACATACAAAGCGAATAGTAAGATTCAGAACGGGAAATGGGGCGAAAGGAAAAAAGGAGGTTTGTAGAATGTATAAGCGAGAAAATAAAACGTTGAAACATATAAAGGGAGGGATGCGAATTTAGGATTGTTAGTGAAAAGAAAATAGAGAATTTGTTGTGACACAAAGAACGATGGAGGTGGATATACAGAGGATGAGAAACAAGGAGGATTAGGAAGCAAGAGATGAGAGTATAAGAATGAGAGAGTACTTTTTGTTAGAATAGTTTTTAGTTTCGGTTGGTAATGAGACGTAATTACGTGATTTAATATTGAAACAATGTTAATCCTGGCAACTTGACATCATATTGGAGAGGCGTATGATTTTTTTGTTATGAAAGAGTTCATTTATAGTTTCTCACAATCATTCATATGAAATGTCTGTTTTATCGGCTACAGATGACGGAACCACTCCACCTGTCGGAATATAAATGAAGATACAGTTGATGCGAACTATAATTGAAGTGAAATTGTTTACTGGGATATATTAAATTAATAAATACATTCTTGCACTGTAACTTTCCAAGCCCTGATTTGTTGCTACCCTTCTTTCTCTATGAAGAGCGTCGGTATGCAATGCGCCCATCACATCGGCAACGGAACAAGGCACGATACCATACGAACCCAGTGGGTTCTCCCTAGGCTTCTGTCTCATTTATTATGATTATGATTATGCGTATAATAATATTCCATTAGATGATTACTGTACTGGTACGCATACCTACCAGGTCCATGTTAAAGGGTATAATACGATACGAACTCCTTTAGAACCGAATATTACCGAATATAGACGAACTTTTGAGACTCTTTTCATTTGCATTTAATGGTCGTAAGGGTGTATTGTTAAATGTATGAAATGTTTACATAAAAACTAAATGTTATGTTTTTGTTTATTTATGTTTAAATCTCATAAAGCTCCACTGAGATTTACCTCGGGTTTAATGAAGGAACAACAAAAGCTTTCGTTATTATTCTTATTAAGTTTTAGAATAAACTGGAATAGAGTGAAGTCGCACCTTTTAAATGCTGCTTCTTCTATTCATTAAATTTATGCGTATTATTTTGGAAAAAAATATATTAAAAGGTGTGAACTGGCTTCACAATTGTTATACATTAAAAGCACAACTGTCTTAAAGCAGTTTTGTCTTTATTGTATTGTTTGCCTTAAGACAGTATTGTCTGCTACACGGTGCAAATAAATAATAGTGTAAGATACTTAAAACTATAATGTAAATAAACAAAATTGATGAAAAGCTCTTTTCAAAATAGACTTTTGTATATTACAAGAGCTTTTCCCTTCTACGTAAAAGTTAAAAAATATTTTACTACAAGAAAAATTGTTGCTGACAATATATTTTAAATTCTTTTGAAGGTAACGGGACTGTACAATAGATTTTCCCTTTTTTGTAATTAAAAAGTAAATCTACTACTTAAATTTAATACAATCATATTTAATCGTATAATTTGAAGAAAGCTCAAAAGCTTCAAAGCTTCTTAATTCTAAAGTATTATACCTTAGTTATAAATATGAGTAGAATAAAATTATTTTTTGAATATTTTTAATTAAAACAAGTATTTATTAAATGTATTTTTGTCATATCTCCACGGGTTATCACAGTAGCGTACTCGTTAGCCCGCCACTTAATGAATGATGAGAGCAGGTGTAAAAAACGTGCGGTTCGTAGATTAATTAACTGTTGCTTTAAATATTGTATAATTTTTCTTTAATATTTCAAAATATGTAATGATAGATTTAAGGACTTTTTATAGGTTTTTCTCTGACGTCATGTGTCTTGTAAGATTCATTTGTTTGTTAATGATAAACCTTTTGATAAACAACAAGTGAATACTTTTGACATTTTTCAAGATAAAAGAAGATCGGATTATTTGATAGATATTTCCAAAAGAATAATAGTGTTGCGGGATCTATTATCCGTCTATAATACTATTATATAATAATTATTAGCACTAAAAAATAAATACATTTACAATTTACATTTATAAATATACTCTGTGAGAAAGAAATAGTAAAAAGTACTATGTGAGCATAGTACCTGAATGTTTTGATAATTATGTGGCAAAAATTCTTATGTATATATTAAAAATTACTATGGCTATAATAATTTTTATTTGAATTTATATGAATTTTTGTCATAAAGCAATTTTAGCATTCTAGTACTGTTACATAGAAATTTTACCTATATATTTTTCACAGAAATGAAATCAGTTAAATTGATTAGACTTTCTTTGCATTCAAATAGTTTATAATCTCTTATTGCAAATTGTACGATGACTTCGGTATAAGTTTAACATACCACCAATTAAATAACGGGTTATAATTTGTGATTACTAAAGCCTAATTATTCCTGACAATAACATAGTTTTATTTATAAATTTTGGATTATGTACTGTTACTGAATGGCCCACCTAAAGAACGTTGTGTGGCGCTATTCTGCAAAGTCTACGTTGGAACAGAACAGTGTAACATCTCAACGGTACGCATTCAAAGCGTTATCAGTTATCCAAGGTTGCTCCTCGTAATAACGAACCACAAATGGCACTTCGTCTTGACTTGGTGTACTTAAACGTAACCTCCACCACTACATAGTCAGCCACCCAGCCACCTAGCCACCTAGCGGTCTTATTACAAGGCTTCTGCCTTAGCGCAGTTAATGGTTTGTTCCATAACCACAATACACATTTACATTTCACATTTAGAACATTACCACCCTCACCACCAAGTCATTGTTACCCCACCACTACGACAATCACACTCATTCCCCCCCGTCTCTACTCATCGCGTTACACCGACTACCAAATCCTTAACATAGTCAAGTGGCTATAAGACGCCCTGCAAACACGGTTAAATAGTCTATGGTCCAAAATCAGTTACGGTACAGCCATGAAGTTATTAGGAGACATCTTAAGTTTTTTTTTTTTATATATTATTTCTCCAGCTTCCTAGGCACGTAGCCTTTTATCGCCCCTAAAAATAGTCTGCTTTTTCTTATACTTTATATACCGACAACAAGAATGATCTATTCATGGCTACTGCTGTTATAAATTTCGGTTTCTCAATTAAAAAGCCGGTGTCAACAGGAAGCGTCTGCGGGATTCTACCTCGCAAAAACATTTAAATAAAATAAATATATAAAAACAATTTTTGTGACCCTCAATTTTCGCAAATCAAGGACTTGCGTACATGCTACTATGCAACATAATTTAAAAAGAACCTTAATGAATCCATCGGGTCTAGCTTTCGACTTAAAAATCTGTTTCAAGACGTAGGAACGTAAAGGACGAAAGGACGTTTGCCTTAGAAAAAAAGTCATTCTTTAAAAAAATTTGTTGTTGTCCGTCAGAGCTAAAAATAACTTTCTTCAATGTGCCAAATAAAATGAATGCAGAAAATTATGTAGCTTAACTCTAACTGCACTCTCTCTCTTGTAAGGCTTTATAGTTATCTACCTACCACTCCCCCATTGTCCGGTTAATGGTAGTTTATATACAACCCCTTACCTCGATGAATATTACTGCGATACTTTTAAAATTTCACTGTTTTAAAAAACGACATGAAAAATTCAATGATTTTAATCTTAATAATGAAAACTGAGATTTGGAGCCAAAAGTGTGAATGTGAAAAACGTAATTATGTTACCCAAGGGGCAAAGCGTTAGGGATGAGCTACAAGCCCACTCCTCTTCACATTCTTCCCCCTCTCTCTTCTCATGCTACGTTACGCTACGTCGTCCTTGTTTTGTTTTTATTTGATTTAATTTATCATCACTCTTGTCTTGTAATTTTTTTTCTCTTAATTTTATTTCACTCATTTTGAATCGTTTCTTTTTATTCCGCTATGACTATTGACTCCAATTTGTTATATATTAGCTGGTTTTATTAAAATTGACCTTCACTGTTTTATATTTTAATATAAGAGCAATAAAATTGTTATTATTTATGGAATCTACGATAGGACCGGGGTAAGGCGGGGGGAGGAGTACTTGGAGGTGTTTTCCAATTATTAAAATTTATTGTTTTGTTGTGTTGTAATTATTTGGACGTGATTACAGTATTACCAACGGCACGAAGGTGTAAACGGAGTAATAAAGGATGTGTAGACGGCGTTGTACACCTTGTAGATCTATTTTCTGTATCGTGAACAGAGAAATGTAACTTTCGGTATGGTATTTGCTGCCACCTTCAAGAGGTGAACCGAAGGTGGTTCCAGTAAGTCTCACAATCAGAACGATAATCAATAACACAAAAAGCACACGATTATCAATTGGTTGTGGTATAGCTGACAAAAATAATTTAGAAAAAAAAGCAAAATCAAAATGTCAAAATGTATACTTTAACTATATAAATAAATCTCAAGTTTTAATAACATGATATGATAGAATCAATTTGTAATAAAGATAACTGATGATAATAATAGATACCTAAAAACTTTTTTATTTTTTTATGTAACAAAAAAACTCTGTTACTCCATTGTAAAGAAGTCTTATACAAAACTTGTTGCTTTAACAACTCAAGAAACAGTGTTCTGAAATTGCGAGTATTTATGACTAAATTTTGAGCCCTATTCTGACTCAAAATTTCCAGCGCTCTTATGTTATAATATTTTAAAATGAATCTTATGTGTACCTGTCATAAAATGTATATGACAATAATAAATGTATTTCAGAATAACATTTAATTTCTATTTTGAAATTTTCAATATTCTATTTTAACAACGAAGGAACGTTGTTGGTGATAAAAATGGCAATTAAAACAACCAAAAATATGCGCAAAACAAAATGCATATATCAATATATGCATTTTTACTATTAGTGTAGTAGTGAAAATGCTAAAAAAATTACAAAATCTTAAAGAAAATAAGAGAGGATTACATAAAGAATGGGGGGAAAGGAGGTCCAAAAAAGAGAAAAGAATACTTTGAAAGGAATGGAATGGCGATCGAGGAGGCAGAGAGGAGAAGAGAAGGTGGCGCAAGTGTGGCAGAGAAGCTAAGGAGAAGGGATAAGGAGACACAACAGCAGGAGAGAATGGGAAAAATAGAAAAAAGTAACTACAATAAAAGATATAAGAGGTTATGGGAAAATAATGTGCCTCAGTACCTTATAGAAAAGGACATAAAACACATAAGAAGAACAGCAAGGTTTAGATTGGGAAATGAGGAAAGAGGAAACAGATACTGGGAAAAGAGTGAGGAAAGAAAGTGTAGAATGTGTGGAGCGGAGGACGAAACACTGGAGCACATTAAGTTTGAGTGTAAGGAAAAAGTAGCAAGCGAAAGGAATATTGGACAGCTATTAAAGGGAGGCAGTGAAGGAAAGAGGTGGATGGCGGAAATAGTAAGAAGAAAAGGAAAAACAGGAGAATAAATAATCTGGTGGAGAATAATAGAGAGGGTCAAAAGAAGAAGAAGCAGAAAGCACTTTTGGAAGTAGTAAAAGTCGAGAAGATTTTAAGTTTATTTTAAGTTTAGTTTTTAAGTTTGGAATGTATATAGGAATGAAATGTATTAGAAATATAATACTGTAGATTGTAAAGCCGAAAGGCATACACAATTAATATATAAATAAAAAAAAAATACAAAATCAATGCTACACAGTTTTATTTGACGTTAACCTAGTTAGAAATCGCCAGCCTATGTATTTACGTTATTTATAAAAAGTGATACAGATCAACACGATCATTGTGTTTAGAAATGCTTCTAAAATAACATTATAAAATGAACCTTACGTATACGGCGATAATTAAGGGTGAGTCAGGGTAAGTTTCCGAGATTATCTTAAATAGAATATCGTAATAGTCATTATATTTTATAACCAATAGTATATATACTTAAACAACTTCTAAAGCAGTTACTACGCTTAATTAACACAATCGGTCTTCAACAATAGCCCTTACAAATTACAATCGTCTTCTTCAACCCCTAAGTAATATATAAACTATATTGTACTTATTGTAACCCTCTAACTTAACTTAATCTACTAATTATAGAGGACTGTATTACTACTTCTTAATTTACTGCGTAGTATGTTAAATTCCCATGTTATAAATCAAAGAAGCAGACCATTAATGTCCTGAGACTTTCATCAAAGCTGGAACCTCTCTAGGGTGTTAGGGGGGTTAGAAAAGGGGAAGGATTCAAAACCAAGCCTACGCATGTTACAAAATATTCAAATTATATATCTATAGTCCACACTATCATAATGAATAATGGACTCGATAAGAAGTGAAGGTAACCCAACCCATACTTTTTTCCCTTTTACCCCTTTTAGAGGGACTCAAAGAGGCCCTTTACTGCTGTATTGTTTTATGTTCCATTATATCCTCAGCATCTGATATATGACTTTGAATATGAATATTTTATAAAAATATGAGAGTTGGAAGGGTTTAATACGATATAGTGTTTTTACCAAGTTGTGCCTTTGCATTGTGTTCATATGATATACGACGAGCCGCGCCCAACATGCACTGCGCGAATGTTAAACTTTTGAATTAAGTTAAAATATGTTCAACTTTAAAACATTTAAAGCAGAAAACATAACAGGCATTTGGAGTAGTATTGGTAAACGTCGATCGCTGTCTACCGATATTGGTTATAATAAATAACACTGACGATGATTTCCAACTATTACAGAACTAAATTAAGTAAATGACAAACAATTAATTAATTTTTAAATTATAATTATCCTCAAGTAACTGAGCTTGAGAAGCTGTGGTGTTTCATTTAACATAAGGAATATGTCAAAAGATTATGAGGTGTAAATTATAAATTTGAAATATTGCTTATATTTTGTTTTAATCAAAATTACATACTCCTAATACCTATTATAACAACCTAAAAGGAAATGAATTTACATGAAATACTAATATTTTTCACACTTATTTTGCAGTTTAAACCAATATGTATATTGTAAGGACATCAGCTAAGTCAAGCATTGAGATATTACAAAGGTTTCAATCTAAAATATTACGCATGATTGTAGATGCACCATGGTATATTACAAGCGAAAGGCTGCATCACGATCTTGCCATACCTACAGTGAGACAAGAAATTAAAGCTCCAAAGGTGAAATACAAAAAACCATTCAAATACATTAGTGACCAACTTAATGGAAGACAGGACTACCTTCACCAGGCTGAACAGAAGGGCGTCTTAGAATTTAATTAAATGAAATAATATGTCAAAGGACACATAAGTTTGTTTAAGGTTTATTAAGCTTAAAGAAGTTACTGTTTATGTAAAAAATGTTATCTAAATATAATGTTCCTTTACCTATTTTATTGCTATTAAAATGATAATTTTGTACAGCATAAAAATTAACTTTTTTATTTATCAATGGCATAACACTACCTTTTTAAAAACCCTTGTTGTGTTTAGCCAACCTATTTTCTATCTTTCTAGTATATTGGACTTCTCAATATCTTTCAGAAATCTTAATCAAACTTATTTGAAAATAAAGGACAACTATTGTACTTCTATTTTTTTAAGTAAAAACAATTTAATATTACGAAATAAAAATAAACTATAACTATTGGAGAACAATTGGAAACTAAGAAGAAGACCTCAGTTGTAAATAATAGAACAAATAAGCTTTTATATTATAATACAAGCAACAAAAACAACGCCCGTTCTTGGGCAAGAACAGACCAGTTGGCCATGGCCAAGACGGTGACGGTGACGGTGGTGAAGGTATCCTTGAAGCATCGCCATAGTCTGATGCTGTGTGGTAACTTATTTGTAAGAAAGCTCTTTATCTAGAAACAAAACTTCGGAAAAACTTTATTTTATTTTCTCGTTTTACTCAGATGTTGTATGTTTTTCATTTTTTCTTTTTTTTTTGTAATTAAGAATACGATTCAATAGAATTGAAAGCTTCAGAAGCTTTTTGTTACTTTTTTTTTATGTGAAGCTTTTTGAGGAGAGAATCTTAATGTGTTTTAAAATGTTTTTGTGTTTATTAACAAATTTATAAATATAAGCTTTATTTTTAAATATTGTCTGCGCAACTTTTTGAATAATATTATTAGTATTAAAGGAATCATCTTATTCTTATCCAAGTAGCATTATTTTATTACTAATGAATCTTGTTTTCTATAGAATTTCGATTTTTGGTTTATAGAAATTCTTATAATGAAGATATGAATATAAATATTTGTTGATCATATTTATAATTAAATTTTGTGTATAATTTAACACCGCAAACTATAATTGTACTTTAACCTAAACCAAACGGATTGTTCAAATACAATGATCATATCATCCAGCCGGAGGCCATGGTTTACACTTTACACTTTCCATCTCTAAATCAGTGGAAGGGGAAGTGAAAGAAACAGGAGGGTTGGGGTTTTATATCTGATATCATATCCACTTAAAATATCCGATATATAAAGCACTACCTTCACTGATAGAACTGTTGCATAACAAATTTTATTTAAATATTTAGGTAATTGCAACCAAGTGAAGTAGTTATTACCACTTTAACAAATTGATACAAACAATTACATTAGAACATTAAATTAAATTAGTTTGTTCCATAAAATTAATGAAATATTTGATTCCCTTACTTGGTTTTTACATCGGTCACAAATTAGTTGACATTGACATTAAAGGAAACTGTTTGATGTATTTTTTTTTGTAATATTTATTTGAGTATATCGACTTTCAAAAGTTATTAAAGAAGGTATTTTTATTCGTATTTATCTAGTAAATTTCAAAACCTTATTTTGTAAATTTTTTTCTGATTAATTGAACCACTGTTGAAATTATTTTTTTGTTAATATTGACCTGCTTAACGTAAAACTGCTTTTGAACCTAGTAATATTTAATCTAGAGGTCTTTTACTTTAAAGCTATTTCGAAAGCCTTTAATCCTTAAAAGGGTGTTCATAAGCTTTCATAATTTTTTATTCTTTCTAAGGAGTTTTATGATTATCTTAATAAATAAAATTCGAAATTAAATAGTATATAGTTCTGTTTACGTAACAGGTAACTTTGTTATGTTAGATAAACCTTAAATACACTGTGTTTTGTGGGTAGAATATTTAATTAAGATACAATTTTCAAAATCTTTAGTTATCCAAACTTCCAGATAAGAACATGTAGCAATTATCATGCAACATATCTCATGTTTCAGTCACACTTATTGTATGAAAATGAGTGTGAGTGAGATATAAAATATACTACGGTCTGGGCAAACTACTAGTTGTAAATTTGTGCTTGTTAAACTAGTAGAGACTTTCGTTTACATCATAAAACTCACGCATATGAGTGCCTGTAAAACCATCAAGAGAGGACAATGCTTATAATATAATTTGTTTTTGACTTCAGGGTATTTGATATATCGCGGTATTTATTGGCGCAATATAGCGTAGCGTAAAGGGTTGTCTATATCTACCCCTACGACTGCAGGTTTTTGTGTTTGTCTGGAGCTGGATTGATCGTAATGTAATTGGAATAAAATAAAACTAGTTTTTATTGATGTCAAACACTTTTTTGTTTTTTTTTTGTGAGATGCTTTTTCTGTTTGCTTTTAGGTGATTTATGTATTAGCTTCATTGTATCATAAAATTTATTATAGATAAAACTTTTTTTGCAGACCAAACTGTAGCAAAAGCAAAGAGCCACGTTGTATTCTGACACCCACATCAAATACTACCCGCTAAAGATAGTCATATGTATTTTAAGTTGTTTATAGAAAAAAGTTTACCATTCAATTTAAACCAGGTTTTTGTTAGCTTAGTACAAGCTAATTCAAGTGTTACATTAACTCAACATCTTCAACCTGCGTATATAAAGTCAAATTCCAAAAATGAATACAATCATCTTGACCAATCCTTTTATCTTATCACATTGTTCAATGCACCGATGCACCGTTTCGCAGCAGCCACATCGCGGTAAGCGTCCACATTTCCGCACTATTCATATAAAACGTATTGGTAGCGACATCAAGCTGCATAATGGCAATGCTGACTTATGCTTTCACTCTTTTTTAAATAGAAAAGCACAACATTTCATCACCGGGTGTCGAGTTTTTATACAACGTTGTAGGCACAACGTAATAGGAGCGATATTTTTTACTGTTGATGTGAAACGATTGATTGTTGGCTTTGGCATCACGCAGCCGAGAAAGCACATTGCAATTTTATACAAGTTATTAGTTTTCAATATATTTTAATATTTGTCAAACTATTTACAAGTGATTTTTATTTAAAAAGTTGTGTTTTAAGGATCTACCCTATACCAATATGATATGTAACGTATGTTTATACGAATTTTCAACTAATTTCTAAAATTCACGTATTGAATCGATGAATGTCACATTGATTTTGACGGCCTTAAACTTTAAACTTGTGGATGATCCCTATTCCATGCAGTGACGCAAACGCATTAGTCATTTGAAGCTCATATTTTAAACATTTAAGTGCTAGTCGTCCTAACAGCCCTCTGGCTAACTGGACTGCGTCGTTATAGTACCAAGCGTCGAAAAGCGTCGACCCCTTCCGCGTCCCTACTGAAATCAATGTACGAGTAGTGCAGGGAAGAGGGTAAGTGAAATGTATTAATGCGTCCTCAAAAAGTAACGGGAAGGGATAATGTACAAGTGCATATAAGTGGCCACTTTGATATAATATCAGAATGTATAGGGTATTCAAAGATATACAGTTGCTTTACCTTTGAAATTTTAGTTCGTTGAAATTTTATAGTCGATCTGTTTTTTAATCAAAATATAGAATTTTTATAGATAGTTATTAACAGAGAAATCAGTTTTACTGGCTTGTCTATTCAAATATGACAGCAAGTACTTTTATTAGAAATTTATTTAATTAATTTTGATTTGTACCATAGATAAAATATAATTTTTTTCAATAAGATATGTAAACAGCTTAAAAAGATTAAGTTACTGTTTTTCCCAAAGTCCTAACTTCTTGCAAACAACGTGTAATTTAACTTAACATTAAACTTATACGTTACATGTACGTAAGTAACATTATATAAAGTATATTACTAACCCACGACGCAGGTACATTCAAAATAAAAACTTAAAACTAAAACGCAGCAAGAAACGGATACTTTGTTCTGTGATTAAAACTTCAAGCTAAAGTTTCTTTTCTCTTAATTAACTATAAAAATTTACACGTAATCAACCTAAAGATATTAAATAAATTACCAACCTAATAAACAATTTAAGGTGAAGATAAGAAATTAAAATTATATCTTATTAAGAATTGTGCCAGTAAAACTAAATATTACCGTATAAAATTATGACGGATACCACATATGTCTTGAACTCTCTACTCAATTTATTTCCTAATTATATATATATATCTAATAAGCTACTATCATTGTAGTGTGTGTAGTGGAACGAGTAACAACTAATAGAACTCACTGTACATAATATTAAGTTATTATAAAATTAGATAAAAAGGAATTGACAATGTAAAAAAATAATTAACTTTAAATGTCGCTTTTTTGATTTCAGGTAAGATAGTATGATTTAAGTTAAACAGTGTAATTATTATAATGTGTATGTAAATTACAAAAATAAAAGACTTTGATTTCAGAAGCGACACATAAGTTTGATTAAAAACTTACAATTCCTAATAAAATATCTGAACATAATAAAATAAAACGCTTACTTTATTATATTTATAACATAAAATAATGTACTTCACTAATTAAAATTTTTAATTTATATACCTAATTGAATTTTAAATTATAAAACATAATTTGAATACACACACACACACACAGACACTCATTGTGTGACGTGGCGTGACGTATGACGTGTACTTTTTAAGTATGGCAACATTTCATCCCTATATTTGCATTCCCCATGTGTTTGAAGTCTGATGCATATCGTATCGTATAGCACGAGGTGTCTACATACTCTACGACCTCTACGTCCGTCGTTCTCTACGTCCTACGTCCTACGTCCTACGTCCTACGTCTGCATCTACGATGGGGAAGGCGCACGATATGCAACCATGTAATTAGTTTATACTGGAATATTTAATATGAAAAAAATACGTAAAATGAAAAATAGAAAGTACCAACACATGCACACATCCTTGTATATGTGTTATAAAATTTATAAAAGAATTTTAAAGTAAGTTACTTAGATGGGGCGAAGGTATAGAGATAGTGTGGTGGATTTATCGATAATGCAAATTGTTTATAATGAAATATAATTAGTTTAGGGTGAAGTACATACGAGTGCATCATCAAGGGGATGTTAAAAGACTGTTTTTTATTAGAAACATGTATAATAAGAAACATTTAAACGAACAAGAATTGACCTTTGAAGTAGAAGCGAACACTGGTTGTTGTAAACTAAGTCCAGTGGTAGATTTAACAACAGGCGCATTAAACACGCCCTTGAGATCGAACTAACTTTATATTTTTGTTTAGTGACAACAAGTGTGTTGAAATTTTAATTACATACAAGTTTACAACAGGAGAACGTGGCAATAAGAAACACAGATAAAAAACAGCAAACTAAAACAATTTATAAATATTCAAAACTATAATCTATTTCCTAATAATTATTTCTAAATGTCAATATATTTTTAATAAGACAAACTTTGTAGACTAAACATTTTTTATACCTTTAAACTTAAGGGGTGAGACGCATGAAAAAAATAGTATTTTTAATAATTTCTTTTTTATAATAATTAATTTTATTTTATAAAACCGATTACACAGAGTTTTTATAGCATGTTTCAACTTGACGTCCACAAAATTTCAAAGAAAAATAATAATAATTTTTAAAAATATCGCCATCTTTGTTTGACCCCATCCGCAAGTAGTGTTTCGCGATGGCCATTAGCACATTTCATCACATCCGCTGCTGATTAGATCTATAATCCTAGCATTGACTATTATTGAAAACTACATATACAGGTATCCCAATATTCAACGATAAGCGGGCTCCAGAGGATGACTATACACAAGAAAAAAAAATGAAAATTTATTTGTACGATTTGTTTTAATTCATTCAACAATAAAAAACCTCTTTGGGTATTGTAAAAGTAATAACTATCAACAACAGCCATTTATGAAATATGGTTCTTGTTTAGAAATAGTATGCATAATTTTCTTTTATTGCTAGTTTTCCTGGAGTATTATACCATTTTGGAATCCTAAAGAGTTGCGCCAATTTTTAAAAGAACTTTTCATAGTAGTGTTCATACTTTTTTTTTACACCACGATGAGTTAAAGTGGAGAGAAAGTAAAAACCTTTAAAAAATTTAGGGAAAAAAATAATTTCGATTGATTTTTTGTGTAAAAACTACTAGCATTCTGGGATTTTTAATGGTTGTGGTGGATAGCAGTGCTATTTAGGTTTCCTATACAAACAAAAATTGTGGTCATGGTAGTTAAAAACATCTTCAGGTGTTTCAATTTTCGAAAAAAAATTATTTTTTTTCTAATTCCTAAACAAAATCAGATAATTTTTTGTTTCTTTTTTTCTTGTGTAGTCATGAGCAGGACCACCCTCTGGAGCCCGCTTATCGTTGAATATTGAGATACCCTGTACATACATAGCAGTTAAGGATGTCCAATCGCCTAAATTTTACTGATTAAAACACCAATTCATTTAATCTATTTCCTTTAATAATCAACCACTTAAAATACAAGCTTTCAGCTTCTCAATTCAAGCCATTTTCAGGTTCACAGTATATTTTGTTGTACAAAAAGATTCAGTTCAAACTTTGGTCCGTAAAATATTGTTTACAATCCCAAAAAAACCGATAAAACTCGAATAATATATTTATATACATTTACCTCAAAGAAAACATAAGAATATATTCTTTTGTATTCAAAGAGAATTTCGGAAATAGCTTATCAGGCAGTGTTTTTAATAATCCACCATTATTTATCTCTGAGCTATTATATCTATTGGATCCAATATATCATAAACTTTGCAAACACATATCATGAATATATATCTATAAAATACTCGTATATATCACAAAATACAATTCAATTCCACGTTTTTTATTAGAAAAAATGGATTGAATACAAAAAGAAAATGTATCATATTTCATCGAATACAAAAAATATTCGTATACATATATATGTGTATTTTCGAAAAAACCTTTGACGTATTTACTGAACTCTGCCTTCGTTCTCTCTTATGAGAAGGCTCACGTGCTTTATCTTTCGTAAACACACATGAAAAATCATTGAAGTTGTTGTGTGAAAAGAGGAGCACGTTTGCGCGATATGTTTTATTATTGTATTAGTTTTTGTGTCAAAAACCTAATTGACTTTGCGTAGCCTTCACGTTATTACAATTTTTTTAATTTTTAATGAATGAATACATATATAATATAATATATAAATAATATAATAGAATAATGTATAATATAAAAGAGTCGGTAATTAAGTATAAAAATACAATACAATAAAAGCAAGCGCATATTAGAACATGTTTACGCGTTAAAAATACGCCAATTTCTAATACTAATGAAAATGAGAATATTTCTGTTAAGACTGTTTTCTCAAAATTGTTAGCATTGTCTCAGTTCAACGTGTCTATATGTTATTGTCTCTTTCTACCTTCGACGAAAACCATCTTATGTAAAGACAGTCTTATATTCGTTGTAAGTTATGGTGATTGTGCTTTTGGATCATATTTAACATGAGTTTAACATGAGCAAAACAGAGTTACGATGTATTTGTACAATAGCTTAAGGATATTAATTCTCCGCAGATGAAGAACACTTTATAGCTAAAATAGAACCTTTATTCTCAATGGTTAACAATAACAATTAATTTTACATTAAAACAAAATAATATCTCCTTATTGACTTTATCTATAAAACTAATTTAATCTCTTTATTTCAAATACCCATACTCATGTCTATAAGTTGTAAATTATATATTGCAAATTTTTATAAAAGTATATATTGTTAACTTTTGAAAGTTGTTGCACTCAAATAAATATTAAAAAAAAACCTTATTAGTTTAATATGTAATATTATATAATCTTGCAGAAAAAGTTTTATTAACGGTAAAAATGTTAAATTTGTGGTGAAACTTGAACTAAATAATTTTATAAAAAGGTAAACTTTGCCATATTAAATAAAACTTATGTATATGTTTAGCGTATAAACAAAACATGGATGTTACTCTAGATTTATGTAACATTTTACTTAACAGTACCTTGTAACATTTAATCTAAACGGGTCCCATTTGGCTATTCTTAGAGCCTTTAATTATTAAAAAGGACTTCTTAAAATGTTATATCCCTTAAAAATTTATGTTACAGCAGATCTAAAAAGTAATGCAATGATTGATTTTTAAAAGAAATAATTTGTAATTCAAAAAAGATACGAGATTTCTTAAAGCGCATGCAGTAAATTAGTTCTTTAATGATTTCACACATTTTAAATGAATAAAAAAAATATTTTCTTTATGTATATGTATATAACATAAATATATAATAGAATGGTTTCCCATGTCCACAGATTTCTTTCTGCCATACAAGATAATTTAATATGAATCTATTTAAAACCTTACAACTTCACATCCGGGAGCCATCAACAATGCAAGGACCATTATGCGAGATGAAAGACTCCTTCATCCTCGTGTAGCATAGACCATAAATATATGTATAAAGTTTTGACCATTGTATTTTGTCGCGAGCACTTTGATAATAAAAGCTTTAACGCGGCGTCGGGATCTGGAGCCACATCCAGGCGTCGGGAAATGTTGCAAGGTAACTTGGGTCACAATAGCCACCTTTATAATGGGTATAGTGTGGTACAGGTTACGATTTACAGGTATAGGTATCGATTTAATTAGAAGTATATAACTTCCACTAAGTATAGTATATCAAAGGTATCGTTTATAACACGTGTTGCTTTTTTTCTTCACGTAGGTTTCACGTTATTATAATTACGAAAATGCCGATAAATCAAAAACCGGCTGTGGAAATATAAATTTCAGACACACAAATCTGACAATATTATTTTTTTTTAAAAATATTTTCGTCGCAAAATAATTATATTTTCTGATTTGGGAAATTCAAACGGATCCTATAGTAAAATTCAACGCTGATTTCAAATCTGTAATTTAATTTTTCGTTGGACTACAGGTTTTTGAGTTATCGGCATTTTATAGGTCAAATTTTGAACTGATTTCAAAATGGTTGCCAGATATAGAATCAGCGGGAAGTTCTACGTACAAACACTTCATTAAAATAAAAGAATTAAGGATATTTTCCATCTAGAAGCATTGTTTTCAACATAATGATCAAGCAATGTGGTTTTAACGCGTTCTCTAGTTCTAGTTCTAGCTCTAATTCTGAGAATTGGTAAGATATCAATCTAAATGATACCTTAAAAGAAAGGTCAATAACCGAGCATGTTTGAACGATCAAGGCTATTTTATTTATTGTTTTAAATGCCATAAACTGTGCAGCTTTTTTTTAATTTGAAAAGTTATTACAACTTCAAAAGCGTCTAGTATTTTTTTAAATAAGACAGATGCTTGGAACTCTGTTTATTAGTTTTGGTGCACATCTGACAAACGCCAAAAAAAAAACAATTAGCATACCAACTTAAATTGGACCACTTAACTATCAGAAATTGCTTAAGACTTCGCCTAAGACATGCATGGCTCAAAATGTTTTAAACGCTGTCAACTATCATCCCCTTAAGGCTTTGCACCTTGCTACCAAACACCCTGTATAACAGGTACAATATTTCAGAGCCTCTATAGTTTTGTTTCCATTAGTTGCTACAGAATTATTAAATTTATTTGTGAACCAACTTTAAGTATAGAAATATAAGATAGAAACAATATACCACCACTCCTATCTTTCATCCCCTCTTCGACCCCACAAAGTGCATGACAGCATTAACTTGTTTTGATATATCAATGATCTATAACACAACCTAAGTGCAAGAGTGCAAAAAAAAAAATTCTAGGAAATATCATATAAATAAAATATGAGATGAGGCCAATATATATAATGGTACACTCATATACAAATTTATATTGTATGTTGAATACTGTATGTACTTCACCATTTATAGGCATCTCGTCATTGCTAAAGAGCTGTGTGTGTGGCCATTTATCCCGTACATCCCCTAACTAAAAAACAACGTTGTATGGGAAGCTGGGGACAATAGGGATATATGTATAAATCGGGAAATAGGAAATAGCCACTTATATATATTTCAATAATAGTACCGTCACCACACATAAATATATATATATATATATATATATATATATATATATATATATATATATATATATGTAGGAAAATGTATGTAATATAACAAGGTTAGCATCTTTTGTGACGTAAGGGGATTATTGACCTTCTTTTATTTAAAGTGAAATGTTATATTAGTCAAGAATTATTTTATATCCGAGGCATAGGTTATATACGAGTATTAGATGAAGTATGGGATTAGATTCATATAAATATTGTATATAAATGAATTCGCTATTTTGAATCACTACTAATTTTCAGTTAACGAGATCTACTTTACAGCGATATAGCTCAGTATTTAAAAGATATACAAAAAAATGTTGTATGCACAAATTGTAGATAATTAAGATCTCTATTAGATTGATTATAATTACTTTTGCCTGAGGACCCACTGATAAAGAGATATTGCAAAAAAAGAGACACTTCTACCCGACATGTATTTCAATATGGAATGGGTAACATTGAAATACGAAACTAGATTTTATAGAGAATACCATTATTCATTTGTTTTAACTACAGTTCAAATTACGAGAGTTCGACAGTACCTCATGCTGAAAAGAGGTTAAAAGAGCCGTATAAATCTACAATACGATGGTGTATCTTATCTTATTCGTTCAAAAATATTCATTATAAAGAAATTAGTAACACCCCAGGTATAAAATTGTTATGCAGTACATTTTAACACTTGCTAACATGATACAAACTTCAAACTCATATAATGGTTATATTTATTAGCTTACTACAAGCTAATTCCAAGAATCATTTTCTACCTGGGACGTTGTTTTTTTTATTGTATCGCAGATTTATATGACACCGCCGAACTCTCGTGATTTACTATTCAAAATGGGAAAATATGTACTCAATTCTTTAACACTCGTATCACACTAATCATTAAGTCAATACAACTTATTTGTTATTTAGCTTAAGACTGGAATACACATCAAAAAGCACAGTTACCAAAAATGCGTAAAATTTGACATTTTCAATAGCGTAATTCGAGTATCCGTCGTGGTTCATTTAAATCAATGTAGCGCTGCATAACGAATCCATAAAGTCGTTATAACAATTGCAGTGTGTGAGAGAGTGAGAGAGTACTTTGCGTTTATCCATTAAACAATCATGGTTCATAATCGTTCCGCCTAATTTTGGCGCGGCTGTAAATATCTAGTGTAACATCTATAGTACTCAAACCCCTATTTTAAATGATATTTTTAAGGGTATGAGTGGCATCAACATCAACATTCACATCAACTTGATTTAACTGGGCCCCCTCGCCTCTCTACTTCTCCCCGTTTATTCGTTGTTACAATTCAAGATAACAAAGAGTGTATCGCAACTACATTGTTTGATTGTTGTTTTTCACGCTATGAATACAGCGGTTTCATCAACTAAACTATGCTATTTATGTATTGTTGCATTATACTTTTGAAAAGACTACGAGAAAGATACATCTTCTTTAAAATATGGCTGAAATACTTCTTGTTAGAAAGTGTTAGTTGTGTTTGGCTAAGAAATGATTTACAGCAAAGTCACTTTTCATTTCATTTTCTAGCAAGAAACTTACAAAAATTAAATAGTTGGAAAGATGCGTCATCAAACCATGCATTTAGGATGTGCATAAATTTTCATCATGTGACGTAGTCAAATTTGAATTTAAATGTTAAATTTGAGGGGAGAGGAAAATTATAACCACCACAACAATTTCGTAATACACTATTATGAAGATAATTATATTATCTACAACTTTTTCTAACAAATTCTTGTTGTTCCTTTTATAGTAAAAGAATGATAAGCAAAACTCTACTTCTGTAACAGTACAATATGTCCAAACATTAATTAATTTAAGATTTATTTTGGATTATATCTTCTTTATTATAGAAGTAACAACAGTTATTAGTAAATGTTGTTGATAATATTCATATAACGTCAGAAAATATGAATTTATGTAGGCAGATCTTAAATTTAGGTGGACAAATCTTAAAAATGTTACGTAACAGGTAAATTCCTTATCTTAAAATATCTTCGCATATATACACATTCTTAAGTAAAATGTATAAATTTTAGAACAGGTTCTAAAGCATATTTTAGAACCAGTGCCCGTATACCTAAGCCTTGCGAACAATGATCGTGATCGAACAGATCTGATTTATATGAGTGTAACATTTTATGAATTATTTTTAGGAATAATTATTATTTATTATATTTATTAATTCAAGAGTATTTCTGTACTATTCCTGAATTTTATTATTAACTATTATTATAGTTCAGTTATTATTATAATACTCTTATAAAAGTGATTCGTAAAATGTTTCATTCATATAAATCAGATCTGTTCGATCACGATCATTGTTTGCAAGACTCAGGAATAGGGCCCCAGGTATTAAAAAAAATTCAGATCCAGGTATATTAATTTTCATAACGTGCTTTTTCAAAGAATTTTTCAACAAATTCAAACTAAAATATATCTTTAAAAAATTAATAATCAGTTGTCATCAAAAATTTGTGTTAAAATTGAGAACAATTTTAACAGTGTTTAACTGTATTCAGCAGATACACTGTAACTTATTCACAGAATGTTACGAGATTCAAATCAACGTCGAATATATTTCTATCTATTCACAATTTTTCAATCTTCAGTTTATTTCAATTAATTCTTTATTCGCTACTTTTTCTTGTTCGATAGAATTAGCTTATAATTTTATACATGTTTTTTCTGCCAACAATTTCACAAATTCTGATGGCACTACGTCTGCAGTCGCATTTTAATAAATACAATAGTAGGTATATGTCGGCAACCGCGTACCTTAGTACCCATAAATAAATAATCAACACCAATTATTTCCAAAGTACACAGTGCAACCCTTTCTAAACGCGTGCAATTCTTTAAACTCCACGTAACTGCGTTCCTACCACGTGGTATAAACAACCACAAATCAGATTATTATAAATTTAACATTTATATTTAAAAATTTACAATACAAATCCCTCTTTATTTCTAGTTAGATTGCCGGTAGGGGTACAAGCTCCCCTATCGATTCCTGTATGCCGTTCAACAACAATACGAACCCCCTAGCTTTATTATAGTGAAAACACTCTCCCCATCTCTCTTCCTATAGTAGATATACAAAATACATATGCATCACGCTTCACAGAACACTAATTATGGCTTTTAATACCTCCCCCTTACTCACCATATTTCTCTCACTTATTCCATTCTCATCCCTAGTAAATATTATGGCATATTTTAATTATCAATTTCAAAAAGTATTCAAATCGTTTGAGCATTTTGATTTTATCATAATAGTCATATGCATCATGGAGATAACATTGTTAAACATTCGACATTTATAGTTAATGGGAGAAATATAGTCGTAACTGTTGTTTGGTGTATTGTGGACAGTGTAGAGTGTGGACTACTCTAAATGTATTAGGGTTGCCAGATCCTATTTGTGATAACAAACACACTGCAACACCACAAAGATTGTTATCTATGAATATGTCAATTAGAATTTGTCAGTTTAATTAATTATATTCTAGAATAAAGATGTAAGATTATATTTAGGTTATAATTAGTTTATAAAAATGGGAATAAATTATCCTATCTGATCAGTTCCGGCAGTATTAAGTCTTATCTAATTAGATAAACAGCAGTTTTTTTACAATAATATCACCAGTTGTTAGCTTGATCAGAACTTAAAATTTGAGCATTCTGTATTTACAGACTTCTGTCTACCTTGTGCCTTATAGTAGAAAATGAATCTTGTAATTAGCTTTTAGTAAGCTAGTTTGAACCTTACACTGCAATTTTACATCCGACCCTGCCAAATAAAAAATGAATGCGTAAAACATGTGAATAATTTATAAATCCATCATATATTTGTTTTAGCCAATATAAAATCTCCTTAATTTTGTATGGGCCAACAATGATTTTAATTAGAAGTCTAAACAAGGGTGTGGTCATATTTTATTCAATTAATAACGTACTACAAAATCTATATTTGTTTTTATTATATGCATTTAAATTCCCTTTCTATAGAATTTCCTTCTCTTATAAGCTATAGAGTACTACACGTAGAAAACTACCCTGAGTTTGGTTTGGTTTATTCACCCTTCGCATTTTATATTTACCAAAGATGGTGGTTTTTCTTCTGATTAATATTTGCACAAATACTATGCTAACCAATTAGATTTGGTAAACTAAGATAATTGTTCTCTTGTAATATAGAAATTGTGAAACGAGCGAGTGTTGTAGAAACATATCTATATTTATTATTAAACATCTGATAAGAAATTGAACACAATATGTCCTTGAAGAAGTGTACTCTGCAGTGGATTAAGTACTATCTACCCCGGAGTCTTCCAAGAAAGGGGCCTCCACAAGAAAGGGGCTTCCACAAGAAAGGGGCCTCCACAAGAAAGGGGCCTCCACAATAGAGATCAAGGCACTAAATTTTTGAAAGACTTGACGGGAAAAAAATTGTTCCTTTTATTCGGAAAATAATTAGGGGCCTCCACTCCTTCGTTGCCCCAGGGCCTCCACACCTCTAAATATGTCCCTGAGTACGATGCTAGTTATTTACCAAAGTGGCGTATAAATTATTACTTCTATTGAGCTGTGCACTCCATGAAGTTATTGTTATTGTGAGTAGCAACTGTTAGATTATAAAAAATTAAGACTCCGCCAAGAGTATGTAAGTTAAACTAAGTATACCAAAAACAGCTACATGTGGTCATGAATTTAGTTTCGTAGCGTTGACAGAGTGCATTGTTCACAAAAATAATTAGAGATGTTAACCAGACGGGTACTTTTAAGTGGTGTAATCACGAAGAAAAGATTGTAGTTGCCACATCACTCTATAAGTTTGTAGTATGATAAATAGATGGCATCGGTATTCACAAAACATATGATTCTTAGATAGTACCAACCTTCAAACGATATGTGTCAAAATTTCATGACATTCAGGGCATCAGCTCAATAGTTACAGTAGTTTTAGTAACGCTACTTTTGTAATTTTCAAAACAATGAAAAAATCTGAATTTCGTGTGTGGATAAATCATTGCTTTTTCATTATTAATTTTCTAAACGTATGCTTAGTTTGAGTCCAAGTAATTCTGATGAATTGAAAGAAAAACTCTCCCCTTTTTTTCGTAGACATGCAGATAGTTCATAACTTACAAAACAGTAAAAAGAAAAACTTGAAACCATATTTCATAAGTAAAAACTTAAAAAGTGTTTAAAGATTTATTGGTAGCGTCACAGTCACAAAATACTAACTTTGAAGTTTACTTTTTCCATATAATTCACATTATATTTAAAACGTTCACTTTTGTTTTATTTGAGCGCTTTAACATTATTGTATTAAATCAAAATATTCAATAAAGCGGTCTGCTCTTTCATTCCAGTTGATTTATGTGGATCAAATAGTTCATTTTTTGTGACAGTAATATTAAATGTTTTTTATAGATTTATGTATTTTAAATAATGGTTATGTCAAAGGTGATGGGTTTAACGGTTGGGTTTTAATCTTTTGTTATGATTATTTTGTCGGGATATTTAATTAATGCAGGGTGATTTATTGGTTGTGTTAATTGAAAATATGATTGTATTATTATTTTTAAATTACTAAAAGTAATTCGTTACACACTGGTTGTTTATTTAACATGACAAAGTTTACGCTTAACATAATAAACGTTACCAAACAAAACATGGATACTAAAGCAAAACCTAGTAATATTTAATCTAAAAGTTAAAGTGTGTTCTTAAGAAGTTTTATGACTGAGTATAAAAGCAGTAAGATGCGTCACAAAGCATTGTACATTACATAAAGTCGTTTACGTAACAGGTAACATATGTTACATTTGATAAATCTTTAATACACGTAACACTGAGTGTCAAGGGAATGTTTTATTACCTATTTTAATGCTATTAGAAACATAAAATGACATTTTTATAAAGGTGAAAATGAATATCACAATATAGTGAATTTATTAATTAACGTAGATATTATTATTGCTCCACAATATTTATTAGTTAAATTTATCTAAACTTATTTTTATTTGTTTGAAAATAGACTTATATAAACTTTTTATAAAAAGGATTCCAATTTATGCAGGTCATAAATTGTAGGTTGGGTATTATTGTCATAGTTGTGGGAGTATCTGGGATAACATTTTTTTGATTAAAGTAGACTCACCGTATGCCACTTTCAACATTTCAAGTGTTTTGGAGCACTTGATTCCATTTTTCACACAAAATTTAATGCAAACTCTTTGATCCATGTTTTTCGACAGCAGAAAATCGCCGAACACGCAAAACACTTCTAACTTTTATGCCTCTCACAAACAAACTAAATGTGCTATATAGCTAAAACTGTGAACATATGTTCAAGACGAGTGTACCAACATAACAAAATAAAAAAATCGATAATCGAATGTACGTAGCCCGCGAAATTTGAAAATTCACCTTATTTTTTGAATAGACCTCGTATGTAAGACCAGTGCAATGGTTAGTTTAAAACTGTTAACAATATATAACCAATACTTAAGCAATATTCATTATTATTAAATAAATAAATACACTGTTAAGTAAAGTATAGCTCACTTATAATAGATTACAGTTTTAATAAATCTATTCGTAGTACAAAAAGAACAAACACCTGGTACATGTTATTTGAATTTCCCGCTCAATATATTTCACTAAAACATTATTTCACTTTAAGTTCAATTCGCTGCAAAACTTATATGGTGTATATTAAATCTAACAACTCTTTATGCATGCAAATATGATTGCTTTAGAAAAACAAAAGAGAAAAATCTCATTTCTAAAGAAAATTGTCTGGGAAATCATGGAGCTGTTGCTGCGGTTTGCTTGTGCAGAAAATCTACTAAAAGTCATTTCGCTTTATATTTTGTGCTTTGGGAATTATGAAAATCCTGATAACAAAATGCATACACGGTGAATATTTTCAGTTTGAGTTAAACATTCTATTTACTATGCTTTTATAAACTAGGTTAACTTATGTAGTATTATCTATAGAAGTTTTCTATTTCGATTCGAAAAGGAACATTTTGTGCTAAACAAGCCATCGTTTGAGAGTTCCTGAATTTCCTCGGATGCTCGCTGAAAGTAAGAACAGAGTTTTCCAAGAAAACTTTACCTAAAACTGACCCGATCCTAATTCTCACGTCTGACCACACATTGTGCACACCTTTTTAAACTATCCTAATTTTCCATCACTACAAAGTCCTTTATAAAGTCCACTCCATCAAATGAACGGCGATAAATACAGTAGGGCCTCGGTAATCCGGACTCTCGCTTGTTCGGTGATCGCTGTAATCCGGCCGGGATGTAATCCAATGGGATTAGCGGGGGAGGCCCGGCGGCGTGTAGGTGCGGGGGCTGTCATGAGCCAATGCGCCGTCAGTCTTTTGTTTATCGCCTTTCGTGTAATACGTAGTGTCAATTAAGTGTGCTCGCTAACATCATGGCGCCGCCACGTAAACATTCGACATTAACAATAAAAGACAAATTACGGATTATAGAAATGTTAGATAAGGGTGACAGCTACCCTGTCATTGCTCGGAAGTTTGGTATAGGCAGGTCAACTGTAGGCGACATAAAGAAAAACAAAGACAAACTCTTGAAGTTTGTTAGCCTAACAGAACGTGGTCCCGGTGTACGAAAACTGAGGAAATCGGAAAATCCTGTTTTAGAAGATGCTTTGTTTACGTGGTTTTTGCAACAAAGGCGATTTGCATGTTCCTGTAAGTGGTGATATGATTTGTGAGAAAGCTCGAATTTTTCATCGCCAGATTACAAACTCCAATATCGGATTTAATGCAAGCCGGGGATGGTTAGACAAATTTAAAAAACGCCACGGAATAAGACGTTTAAAAATGGCCGGTGAAAAACTGTCAAATGATGAAGCCGCTGTAAATGATGGTGCCGAAAGCGAGTTACAAAGATATGAAGTGTTAACTGATGAGGAGATTGTGCGAGCGGCTATGTGTGAGGACGATGAGGAAGATGAGGACAATAGCGTTGAAATTCTAAAAATCACAAAAGTTGGTAATTCAGAGGCAGTAGGAGCTTTAAACACTGCTTTAAAATGGGCTGAAGATAACGAATTTGATAGCCACGAAGTTATGTTTCTCCGTCGACTTAGAGACCGGGCTTTCGAAATGAAGTGCGAAAATTATAAACAGAAGAATATTACAGACTTTTTCAAGAAGAATTAACTAATGTTTTATTTTAACTTACTGATTTCCTTACATAGTTGTAATTTTGAACATGTACATTTTGTCTATATGCTATAATTTAAAAATTGATTAAAGAAACTAAGGTTAAACATGTGTTTTATTAACATTTAATATGGCATACTATAATCCGGACGCCTCGATAATCCATAAAGGGTCTTGTTTTTGCCTCTCCGGATTTACGAGGCCCTACTGTACAACAAAAGTTTTGATAAAAGTTTAAAATATTTACGATGCTCATTAGTAACGTATAAAAAATGTTTATTCAACGTCAAAATGATGAAATATTTATCAAAAGAATGTCTACTACCCTAACAACTGTTCAACATTTTATTCTGTAATGAATAAACCATTGTGGCATGGACTTATTATGGGGCTAGGTTCATGGCAAAGGACGTACCGGTACTGATACCTGTACTGGCTTGTGTTTTGTTGTGATGTGCTCTACTTGTGCACACTTGTCATAAAATGTTTCATTAGTAAAATGTAAATAAAACCTTGTACAATGTGCAGACCTGATATAGTTCAAATTATAAGAGTTCGGCGATGACTTATACTTAAAACAAGTAGTACCGCCTGCTAAGCAAAGGAAAAGCGCACTCCCACTGCATAAGATAACATTTACATCTTTACACACACATTTTTTAAACATGAGTCACTGGCGATCTCTCGTAAATTGAACTATATGTACATTTATATGTGTATGTGTTTATATAGTGAAAGAACGTTGCGAATAAACAAAACAAAACCTTGACGTACACCTATAACCTGTTTTATGATATCTTTTAAAACACTGTTTTAGGTGGAAAGTACAAGTACCTACTGAAAAATGTGCCATCATCATGCCGGATACCCAAGAAGTACCATACAATGGAATAATAACCATGTTAATAATGTCAGGTGATCAGTGAAAAATACGTATTCAAGAAAATTTGATGAGTTACACTGGTTAACAATATTTTGCTTTTTGGTGCTGGAAAAATAATAACTAATTTGCTTTATGCTAATTATTGTAATCTTGATAATACGTATTATTGTAGATGCACCATGGTATATTACAAACGAAAGACTGGACCACGATCTTGTAGGACAAACTTTGAATTATAAAAATCGAGCTGTGAACCATCTAAATACATTAGAGACCAACGTGAATTAAATGAAAGGATAAATGTATACAGTTGTGTCATTGCACACATACAGCGCCAGTTGAATTTCGTTATAAACATATTGCAAAATATCGATATGATAGATCACAATATAAGTACATTTAAATAAAAATTATGCCAATTCCAAAATACCTGATTTTTTTTGTAGTATCTAACTATAAATAGAAATTTGGTTAATTTAATAAAATAGACATCTTCCTCGTTGGACAACAAATTGGACATACAAAACCTCTTTGTTTTCATATCTTTGGAGCAGCAGAGCTAAGGATCAACACTTGGTTGACCAAAATTGGCTTGTAATTGTCAAAAATGTCACGATGTCAAGTGAAAAAATATGTATTCAACCTTACTCTTTAAATCCTGACATTATTCAATAATAATTCTGTGACATGGTGGTAAAAGGGCCAATTCAAAATATTAAAGTTTTCAAAACATTAAATACAAAATCGTATCCTATATTTTAGCAAAGTTGAAACAGACATTCCACGTTATGTCACTTGAAATTAAGGAAAATTTAGTTAAGAACTTTCAACACAAATCTTTCAAACTTTTATCTCGATTCCAAATTTGTAATTTTGGCATTGGTCCCTGGTCACCTCTATCTTGAGAATTTCGGAATGTACCATATTCCTATTCACTAACAAACGAGTCTTACCTCTTCGGTACAATTTCGCGAGTAACATCTATGTTAACACGTAGTGTGACATATTATTTATGGGAGGCTCACAGGAATTCTGTTCACGTATCACTAGAATAGCACTGATATTACATATATTTTAGACAACACGTGCATAAATCTTACACGTGTAAATACCTGTACACATTGTATCGTCGTAAACGTACAAACAAACATGTGAACGATGTACCTGTAATACTTATGGCGTTATTTACTGCATATGTGATATTATTTACATACTGGAAATTATGTACATTGTTCAATTATTCGGTAGATTAAACATTGCTTAGAGATTATGTATTTAAAAACGATAATTGTTTTGAAATAAATGCGTTTAAAATACTAGTATATTTAATTTAAGTAAAGTTAGTTTAAAAAAATTATTACTATTTTATATTAATTCAAAAAGCAATTAAATCAATAAATGCATGAGATATATAAAGCTATTTAAGAAAAACACGACATTAAAAAACAAATACAGGGTATCTTAACCGGTAAAAAAAAGATCCTATCTAAAGAAGTTACGTTACTTATATTAAATAAACTTATACTTATACTTATAAACGTTTCCTGCAACAATTGGTCTACTAAAAACTATTTACATCATCGTTAAGGGAAAATTAATAGTATTATATGCATTATGTATTAATAATAAATTTTACCTCTTTCCTATTAAATCTGTAGAGAATATTTAACAGTGTATAAAATAAAAATAGTTTCTCAAATATATAGGTTATAGAATATCGATAGCTCCTCATTGAGACATGCCCAACAAGTTATGAAAAGGACAATGTTTAGCGAATAAGTCCCAGTTGTTGAAATCGTATTATTACAAGAAATGGTAAAGAATCTAGTCAATTTTTCATTCATATTTTTTGTGTAGATTAGTAATAGGGAACATGCAATCTTTTGTAGTTTTATTTACTATCTTAAGGTAACCTCACATTAAGATTATCCCACCCGTACCTTGTTATATGAACCTACTAGTATAGGGTGTCATTTTAAATTTCGCGCCATTTTTGAACAGTTATTACGGTAACAATTGTCAGATAATGTGTTCTATTACAAACCTCTGAGTTTGTACTTTAGATTCAAATAAAAATATCACCACATTTCACGGAAATATTGCGTTTTTCTGTTGATTTAAAATGACACCTCTTATTGAAAGTTCCTTTATAGTAGAATGTAACATTATCAGCAACAGCAGTAAAATATATTTTATGTGTTACAGCTACGCCAGCGAATAAACACGACGATGATTAATACGTATAAGTATTACGTCACGTTATTTCGACCATAAATAAAGTACGCTTCGTTTGTATTCCGTTGTACTAGATTCAATAACTACATTTTTTATATACTCTGCTCTATATCCAGGTATGAATGTATGCGATCATAGCGAGTATGAGCTATGGCCTTCCCTGGTGTTGTTTTGTTTCCTACGATACCAGTACTTTCGAAACAACGTTATAACGAATCCTGGGCACGTATTTCTTTAAGATAAAGTTCAGATAATAAGTGCATTTGTCAGCTAGTATCGGACTGGTAATAATAGTGGAGAGGTGACGGTAAAAGATTTGAAAGGACTCTTGCAGAGGCGTACTTGAAATTGTAAAGAATAGGGGTCATAAAGCTAACATGACAACCACTGTCTCTTATACTCTAATGTGAAAAAGGCTACAATAGTTACGACGTGTAGAAAGAATGTGCGGTACCACTAAGAAACTTGTGGAATGGAATTCAGAATTTGCAATGGGCGAAGAGGAACGGACAAACATCTTAAAGGATTGATTGATATACTCCAAAGTAGCGGTGTTGAAAGTGGTGTTTATATCACGAAAAGCAGTAAACAATAAATAACTTAAAAGAAGTCGTACCATCTCACGACGCCACTGGACCCATGCGCAGAGCGTGAAAAATGATAATCAGGAAACTGAATGGATGGAGAGTAGAAGTAGCTTAAAACAACTGGAGCACATTCAGGAAAATGTAGAGATATACCTACTCACACTATGAATGTAGGAGAGTAGTAGGTCAAACATGCGATTATAGCGCTATGAAATATACGTGGTGAGAATAGAAAAATTATATTAAAAGATACATGAAACGTTGAGAATATACTGAGCAATGGTTAAATGATATTCTGTACGCGATCCTGTCAGCTAAACTGCCATCTGTTGTACAAAATTATTAATTTAATATTACTTGAGATGTTTTTAATAGTAGATGGATATATTTCCGCAAAACACAAAACATAGATGTTACCTTACATTCACGTAACATTAACTTAAACAAAATTAACTTATTTTTAATCTATAAATGTATCTTACTTTATTATTATTGTAATTCTAAAATCCTTAAAAACGAGAAATCGGTTAATTAAAATTGGTTCCTCACACATACCTTTTTCAGAGTCGGTGCCCTCTCTAGCTCAAAATCTAATGAACCGATTCTTTTGCAATTTTGATTTCTTTACATAAATGCCCAGGTAACGCTGTCGATTATTTTTTTATTTTTTAATTTAAACGCATTTTAAAATAACAAAGTTTCTGATTTTTTTCATTAAAAATCGGTATTTTTACTTTTAGTAAGTGCTGTAAAAAATTGAAAAATCAATATAAAAAAGAAACTCACAGCGTTACCTGCAGAAACTTTTCAACTAACGAAATCATTTTGGTATTTCGATTTTAGAAAATCCAGTGATGAGTTATGAGTGGCACAGCAATGTTAGTTTTTTTGTGACGTATGCGGAGATTCGCTGTCAATGCCTCATTTCTTGATATTTATTTATGAAAATATCACAAAGTATTCTCTAAATATTATTTTTCCATGTAGTAATTATAGAAATAATTATATATAAACTGTTTCGCCAAAAAACATTATCGAAAATATGCTTTTTCTTATCGTTTTGACTCCTCCCCCCTTAAATAACATAATCTTATTATTAATAAAATGTAATTATAATTTCTAAAAATATAAATAAATGTATAACTTTTTAATTCATAGCAGACAAATGGGGATGATTACGACACTAATTTGATGACTACGATATGAAATAAAGAACAGAGCAGGGTAGAACATTATTACCCGAAAACTTTTACAAAACTCATGCATTATATTTGGTTAGTTTAACTCAAGTTCTTTGATACCGTAGCACAATGCACAGTGCTTCCCATTCTGAGTAGTGGGGGTTGACTCTTGGAGTGGGGATACCCCTTCCTTACCTCACGCTACGAACTGATACGGATCGTGGCCATGAATATTACAAACGAAGTCTGAGGAACTGTTACAAGTATGACGTACTGTACATCTACATAGATCTATGTACGTTTACCGTAGAGGAGGTAGAGGTAGAGGTAAAGAGGACGTAGAGCCGTCTACGTGCAGTGAAACAAGGAGGAAAAGTGAAAATGCCTTTAAGTTATTCTTTATAAAGAACAAGTGACTCTTTTTATATTCGTATAACAAAAAAATACAACGACAAAATAAGCGATAGACATTGTTGTTACTTATTTATTGTGTGTGTTTGGACGTAAAACATTTTACTGTTTTAATATGATGTATTAAAGGGAGTTGTAAATGGAAAATTATGGCAGAAGACATAAAGTGGTGGAGTTAAATGCTTGTAAAAATGATGCGGCTAATTGCAAAAAACTTGCTAAAGATTAAGTTATAAAGAATTTAAAGATAAAACAAAATATATCACATTAAACTGTCAAAAATAATTTTTGTCAGAAAAATTTAAGAAAAATATTTCTGTATTGAACTCTAATGTGCTTTTGGAAGTATTTAATAATTGTTTGTAATGATGTAATGTAATGTTGGTATTATAGTTACTAGAACAAATATTTTCGTGCTTTTTTTTTATTTATGATTTCTCGGGCTTCCTAGGCAAACAGCCTTTATCGCCCATAATAATATTCTGCCTTTTTTAACTGTATATCCCGACAACAAGAATTATCTATTCATGGCTACTGCTGTTATAAATTTCGGTTTCGAAATCAAAAAGGAGGTGTTAACAGGAAGCGTCTGCGAAGGCTGTAGCACCGTCCATTTATTGCTATTGCTGTATTTCTACATTGACACAAAATGTGGTCAGGATGTGCCTCCTCTAGGCGTCTAGGTTGTTGACCAAATTTGTTCAGCACCTTGTCAATGAATTCAGTATATTTCTTTACCTTTTTCCTGTGGACACTTAGCGTTCATCTTCTGATGCAGATGCACCTAAAAGTAATTCTGCTGTCGTCCACGCCTATATGTAAACTTATTCGTTTCACTACACATGAAAACGCTGGAAATTTCATATCGAAGTAAGGCACTAAACCAAAACCACAAATTGGAAGCCTCCAAAAATGTAAGACAAAAGCCAAATGCCTGTCAGAACTTTTACTTGCAAGTCAAAACACGGTATGCGATTGTTTGAAATATAACCTCCTGGCAATACAGCTGCACTGGTATAGGTATATTCCAAAACACAAGACAGTATTGGATATTGTATAGATATAGATATACAACTTGAATTACGTGTGGTGTATATCTGATATTTTCTTAGCGCGATTTCTATTTTCTAAAATAATGCACGTATACGCCGCACCGCATTTTAACGTGCTGGCAGCAAAGCCGCTTTACTTATGTTTATTATGTGTATCTTATGTATTTATATTCATCTCAATACATATATAGATATAACAGTGTATCATGTATAGTTATAACCACGTGACAGTCTAACACATATGAATATCACAGGAATACAAAATGTTAGTATGTAAAAAACTTAACATGAAATTTACCAAGTGGCAAGTGTCTTGCTTTATCTACATCTAGACTCGTGCTGAATATATTATATACATTATTGGGGAAAAATATTACGGCTCGCTGTGATCACAATAACATGAAATCAGGGGTGCTAAACGCTTTTATTATTAAAATATAGTACTTGATTTGATTGTAATACTTCGTTTGAATATAATTTTTACAAAGAGTACCCTTCAATTTTAAAAGTATGTATTTTATTTTCATAATTTTGCATTATTAACTAACTTTATTTAAAAAAGTGAGATTTTTTCATTCGATTTGTAACTTAGGTACTAAAGTTATCTTACGTAACAAGTTTCAACTACTTTTTAGGACAAGTTTCTCGCTAAAAGCATTTAACATCTACAGATAGTGGTGACGTTCAGCAAAGTGTAATAATTAGCCATGTCAGTGCATTTAATATCAAGATAAAGGTTGCTTTTTGGATACAACATACCAACCCCATTGTAAGCCATTAACATTTGCGTTATTTTTAAAGTAAAATTGTCCAGATAATTAATTTTACAGATTGTAATTGTAGCATATCAAGTGAAAAACAAGCATAATCTAAAAGTCTGTCAAAACAATGACAGTGTAATGCCGGTTTCACACCAGAGACACAGTTTTGTTGTCAAAAAACCACAATTCAAGCAGACTAAAAAACAACAACAAACGTGTTTTCCTTTGATCTTGGGTTTTTAAAGACAAAAATATTTTAAGAACTGTCTCTTTGTTGTAAACATTGGTGTTTTTGTTCGTGTTTTATTGAACTGTCTCTCTGGTGTCAAACCGGCATTACACTCTCACGGTGTAAAACGAGAAAAGAAAGAAGTTATCATAAATATAAAACTTAATAAGGTAGACCAAAATAAATGTTAGTAGCAACAATAGTATCATATTCTAACATGAATTCAGTAAAAGCTTTTCAACCCCTGGTGACTTGTATGTATAAGTATCCTACCCTACCCTACTAAGTATCTGAGCAGGTTGCTGCATAACGATATTTAAGCCACTGGTGCTGCTGCCCTCAGCTGGCAAGGCACGGCTCGTTTCGTCGCGTCGTGCCACGGTGCAAGATGCAATATATAGAGAGATTATTATGGATATAAAGGAGTTGATATTAATTTCAATAAATTTCCTGTTATTGTTTGCCAGGCGAACAACGAAACGAAGAACAAACGAATGGTGATAGGGGTACACGGAGGAGGGGGGAATGATGGTAAATGTAGGAGCTTTTATAAACAAGTATGAATATGCACAAATTATGGTTATGAGAGTCTAGATTATACTTGTTTATATTTCTTTTTAAATATTCAATGGAATTTAAAAATAAAATGAAATACACTACACTTATTCGTGTAATATGTAGAGGGGTGGGGCGAGGGGATGGTAAAATATACTTTGATAAAGAAAATTCTATTGAGATTAGAAACATCGTAAATTTACATAAAAATATTAATATAAAAAGTTTGTTATTTACAAATACATTACGTAATGCAAAGTTTGAATGAGAATTTATGAAATTTCTTCAATATACAGTAGGCACTTATATAACGCGGTAAATATGTTGCGCGTTGTATAGAATCATGTTATAGTACACGTTTGAAATTTCTAAAATAATATTTTTGTGCATATGACACAAAATTATCAGTACAACACGTTTGCTAAAAAAAAGTATTAAAATTTATGAAAGGATCATACGTTTTTCATTCCTGACTATACAACGAATCATCTCCGTTAAGGTAGTTGTATCGTGGAATGACTTTTCAAAGGATTTTAATAAAACTTCATTTAATTGCTCTTTAATTAATTATAAGACATATTGACCTCAGGTCGATTAAAATTTACCACTCCATTATTGAGAAAAACGATATTAAAGTTTTGTTATTTTAACACAGGCTCTTATGGGAAATAGTAATTTCAATGTTATTTTTATCGAATAAAATAAAAACGATTCAAAGGAATTCAATAAAAATTTAATATATTATAGAAACAGTAGTTATTAATCACATAAAAAAAAATGGAAATTATTGTCCACGCCATTACAGAAATAAAATTTTGTAAACATTGAAAATACGTGTATATACGTGTATGTATGTGAATATACGTGTAGATACTATTTACATGTAGTGAGAACAGTGAGAATACGTGAATGTATATACGTGTATACGTGTATGTATGTGTAGATACTATTTACATGTAGTGAGAACAGTGAGACTGTACTTTCACAAAAGTTTTTAACGAGACTATTTGACACTAACGTTTCAGCTACATTATAATTTTAGGTTGCTGAGTTATACTTTTGAGCATGACTATCTCGGACCAACTACCTTAAAGTGTACAAATTTCGTAAGCTTGATTTGGATTTATACAAATAACTATGAGAGTTCTATAAAAGTACCTGTCTGTTGTTCACAAAGAGAATTACGAATTTCGTGCAATTACGTTGCACAGAATCGCGTTGTACGACTTCGCATTGTAAGAACTCGTGTTATAATGGAGCGCACTGTACTTGCTATATAATGCGAGAGTAATAAAGCCACATTCCCACTCACTGTTTTGATATTTAATTTACGTTTTTATTTAATATTTAAATATAGATTTCAGATTCTTTGTCACATTCGTGTTTTAATTTAAGTTTAGTTAATTTAGTTGTTGCGCATAAATTTTGACAGTTCGACAGTTGGACAAAATTGAATGTAGAATAATAAAAATTGCTGTTTTTAATAACAATTAGTAATAGAAATTGTTTTTATTTCTTTATTTTTGATAAACTGACAAAAAATTACTTTAAAAAATAAATCCTACTGCATATTGACAGATTGCCATATTTTTGAGGTTATAATATAATATAGCTCTTTTAATGTAAAAACATGTGACCTTATAAGGTTCTAAAAAGACAATGAACACGTAAATGAAATTCTAAATTGAAAATGGTGCAGGGAATGGCTTTTCCCATATGCTATACAATTTAAATTAAACTTATGGTTTTAAAACAATTGAGGCATTGCCTAAAAATGTTAGCCGACCCCTGTGCTAAGAGATCTCGCTACCAGCTTCAGACCACACAGAATAAAGCAGTCTGAAATGCTGTTAATAATATATATTTTTCAACCTCATCTTTTATTTCGTTTTTCAGACCACGAGAAACATATTTATATAAAATAAAATCTCATTATTTTTAAAAACAGTCCTCTCTCTCTCTGCATCCCTGCCTCTCTGTGCAAGGCATCTGAACTAGTAAAATACCGTTTCCATTTTACTCCCAGCAGCACACTCCTCTACTTGAACCACACATCACATACGGAAATATTTCATTCTATATTTTAAAATTATCACCCTTATTGCGTATGGATCAAAACCATTTATACAACCACAAAATAAAAAAAAAAAGAGAAAAGAAAAAAATATCATTAAATGTTAAAATATAAAAACACCTACCCTGTAAAATACAACACCCTCGAGATTGGGGGTGGAGGGTAGAAGAACCAGTAGAATGATCGCTGTTTGCTTCTGATGAATGTATGAAGAAGAAGGACACGTGTCTGTGATTGATACTACCCTTACGTATCCGTTAAGGGTTTCTAGCGAGTACGAGGATTAGAGGGTAGTAGAAGTGTTGGTACCGTTACCCCCTCTCACTCTGTCTCTCTCTCCATAAGACTCAAACATCATTCCTCATGAGGGACGTGAGCATTGAACACACGCCGGCGTTTAACCTGTAAATATTACACATGCATTATTGATAAACACATATACGTTTTACGAGTATGATTACGGTTACGAGGGCAGAGGTGTAATTAGGTAGGATGGCGCCCAAATAACATAGACAAAATTATCCGACCTCAATTTCCAGAGCAAAAAAAAGGGACTTATCTGACATGAGGTACGGTAGCTCCGTCCCTGTAACACTTATAAAAACATTTTGCATACAAAACTTGTAGAGAATCGTGTCCTCTACAAGATTGATAATAACTATTTTTATCATAGGATGCACTAGTAAGGAGATATTATCAATAAAATGTTTTCAACCGCCATTTCTCCAAGGCCCTAACTTTAAAACATATCGAAGAATTAGAACTCCCTAACCTCATGTTAGGTAAAAGTACAAAGTTCCTCTGCTGTCACGGCATTTTTGATAGCTGTATCTAGTAAGAATGGTCAATAACCTGGATGGCTCAATGGGCTTGTGTCCTATGTCTTAATTTCTCTAAAAGTGACCTATATATTGATAAAGTTGGTTACTACAACCTCAAATGTTCAATTATTTTTTAATAACTCCTTATATTTCAGGAGATATTAACAATTAAAAAAGTCATTTTTTCCTTTAATTATTGAAGCGATTCAACGTTGTACACATTCCAAATGCATGTGACATCACAACCGCTGCCAACCTTACAGTTCATAAATCTCTCCTATATGTATTTATATATCAAATATTATATATAGTTATTTCAAGGAAAAATAAAATTTAAATATTATGTCTGCCTTAGCAGAGTTAAATAAAATAAAAACTTATTATTCTTTGACTTGACTTGATTATTTGACTACCAACAGCTACAGAACATTACCACAGCACTGACCTATTCAACAAATAACTGACGTTAAAATGCATTTCACGTTATACAAATAGAACCGACCATTTCTAGCGCAAAAACTATAATTCAAACTTTTAATTTGCTATATTTCCGCCGACCACTAAAAAATGAGGACACAAGCCCATTGTCAAAACATTCTGCAGCTGTTTTAATATTTTTTCTTAGCTAAAGAAGTAATATAAGGCGATTTTTGTAATGCTAAACCCGGCGCTGGTAAGCGGAACGGGAATTTAGCTGTATTCCTCAATATTCCCGTGTTCCCGAAGCACAGGAGCAAAGGAGGGAGCACAGGAGCAAGGCAACTCACGCCTCCATGCTGGTTTTACTAACGTAAGATGTTTTATAAGGGGTGATTATTACTTTTATATAAATTGTATGAACATAACACAAACATTTACATGTAAATAAATACACCTAAAATATTATAATATTCTTTTTATATATAAACCTTAAATAAATAAATTGATAGATTGATTTGTGAAGGGTCAAAAGGGCGAGGTGTTTTTAATAATTCAATAGCTGTAATGCTTGACAAGCCTGACCTATGTCGTACCGTTAGCTGTATCTAGGGTTAGTATGTCAGTAAAAATATATAACAGGTAGGTCAGGTATTGCACGGTATATGGCGAACGAAATTAAAACGTACCGAGGTGAAAATGGAAATACGAGTATAAAAATAGATGTGTACAGAATTGTAAAGCACTTTTAATTTAAAGCTGATATTGAACATGAGCGCTACCAACCCCACACCAAATTCATTATTTTTATTTTATATTCGTTGTATTTAAATGTTGTTTATACATACATATATAATACAGATTATTTGAATTTGATTCATATATAAAAATGAGGATATAAAATAGGAAAAATTTCAGATATAAAAATTATCTAACATAAAAGTTATTTCTGTTGACGAAGAAACATGTTTTGGACTGTTTAGAGTCTTTACTGGCTTTAAGGTGACAGAAGTCTTAATCAACGGAATCTCCAAGAAATAAAACGCTGATAGAATGAAAAAGTTTACTTATTTATTTGGCTTTAACTTTTATTCGTCATAGCCACCATGAAACATTTTTTATATATATTCAACATGACATTTAAAATTCTATTTTACAATTGTCTAAATAATTAAATAATTCACTAATTAATTTTGAATCACCTAACAAAAATTTAGTATTAGCAGGACAAGTTTGAATTACATCTAATATTTCACTATTGAATTTTGATCTTTGTAGACTATAATTTATGCATTCAAATATAATATGATCTAAAGTTTTAAATTCGCCACATTGGCATCTATCGTCAGATTTAATATTAATTTTATACAGGTGAGATTATTATTAGTAATAATTATTATAAAATACAGGTTAATTTAACATAGTAAAACTATGAATTTTAAATAGTACCAACCTTTAAACGATATGTGTCAAAAATTTCATGACAATTGGACCATTACTTTACAAGGTACAGTGGTTTTAGTGACGCTACTTTCGTAATTTTCAAAACACTGGAAAAATCTGAATTTCGTGTATTGATAAAGCATTGGTTTTTAATGGGAAAATTTGCTTGCTTGAACGGTATCTAATCAGATTGACTTAAAATAACTTGAAAGTGAATTTTTAAGTCACTCAGATAAAGTAGGCATCGTTTTAAAAATGCTCTATTAAAACGAAGCGTGCAATATGAATATTTGAGCGGGGCACTCAATGAAGTTTAAATTGTGACATTCTAACGAGTGTCGCAGTACCTTTTTGGGGTTTTCTTTGTGGAAGTAAGGATAAATTTTCGTTTTGTTTTAACTATGATTACGACCAACATCTTGATGACTCTGTATATAAGATTCGAGAGGCTTTGCAAATACAGTTTCCGAGCAACTAGCCCTGAAAATAGATGGCGCTGAAGCGTTATGCTTAAACATAACCGTTGGGGCAAGTGAAGTATTTATAACTTTCGTTATAATTATTATAACGCCTCAATAAGTAGGACATTGGTACAGATCTTGATGGTACTAGCAAATTCTGTACCCCTCCTCCCCCCTTTCAGAGTGGGGTCAATAACAGATGACAATTTTCTGATTTTCTATTATTCATATCACAATCATACACTCGTATTTTTTTAAAAGCAGAAAAAACAATTTAAATAAATGAACATATAATTTGTATTTGCAAACGTATCATTTGAGTATTTATAATTTATATACATACACCGTCAACATAAGCCCGACATTGTCGGGTACAGTCGTGTTGTAATACGAGCAGTGTTGCCTGTGCTGTTACTGCAAATGTCGAGTTAAAAGTAGCGTGAACAGTTGAGAGTCGGGAACATAAAGTACATATGTCAAAATAACTTTACGGCCGATGTATTACACAAATGAAAAATACGTCACATGTCTGAAAGTAATGTAGAAATATGTATGAGTACCTATATATAATTCTATTTAAAATTATATGAGTGATACACGACACAGTATATATGGAATAACAGGGCTTGGAAACCTTTGTAGACAGTCGTTAAGCAGTAAAGAAATTAATATAAAATTAGACAACGAAATTTATTATGTCAAAGAAAAAAATAACCTTATTTGGATACCGTCACATAAGGGAATTAAGGGAAATGAAAAAGCTTCCTATGATGACTATATTTCATATTTATATAATCAGATATGAAAGCTGAATTAGAAATAAATGAAATGAAAAATTGGCAACACAAGTAGGATAGTTCTGATAAAGGTAGAGAATTTTATAAAACACAACCAATACTGAAACGTAAGCCATGGTTTGTCAAACTAAAACGGCCAAGAAGATTAATAACAATGACCTCAAGACTAAGAATGAATCATATTGGAGCTCCGAAACATCTAGCAAGAAACAAAATCATTTTAAATCCTAAATACGGATGTGGTGAAGAGGAGGCAGATCCTGACCACATTCTTTGGCAATGTAAAAATGGCAAGAAATGGACTCCAAAGGGCGGTGCTACAGATTTTGGAGACGCTTCCTGTTAATACCGCCTTTTTGATTGAGAAATCGAAATTTATAACAGCAGTAGCCATGAATAGATCATTCTTGTTGTCTGGATATAAAGTACAAGAAGAAGTAGAACAATATTAGGGGCGATAAAAGGCGATATTGGTCATAAATGTTACTTTGATAACTACAGTGTAACAGATTACTAGAAGAAAACACTATAAATCTTTTACCATATAGTATTTTCAAAACATACAAAAGCTTAATCTTAATTCCTAAGAAACTAACGTTTTCATCCAGCGTAATCGTATTACATTTAGTAACTAAGGACTCAATAAAAGCACTCTGGTATAATTTAAGCATCCCCAAGATACATTTTAATAATGAACCGACTTAATAATATAATGATCACAATGTCTAACTGCGTCACGTTTATAAAACCATATATTTACATTAAGCACAGTAACAAAAACTTAAATTTTATGTCAATATATAAAGCGAAATGAAAGGGAATGATTTATTCTCCCTTAAGCTTTGTAAACTGTAAAGTGATCCCCCAATTCTCATTCACTATATCTCCCCGTTCAGCTTCTCAGTCCCACTTCTGACTTCAGTAACTATCCATCTCTTTCTATCCACCAAACAAACGGCTAAGTCAGCTTTCACTTTGTTAATAGTTAAAATGCACTCTTATCCTTGTGTTGGACGTAGAGTACCTTTTTTTGGCAGACAGGGCTGAATTGGTGATGGATTATGAATACAAGAAGTTAGCAAATTATATTACATACCTGTAAACACACAAGACATTAATGTTAACTTACATTTACTAAAGCACAACCTATTACTATTTAATCTATATTGATTTTTAATTGAATTGAAAGTGCATTCAGACTTTCCAAAATAAAGTTCTGAGGAACATAGTGAATGCACCATGGTATGTCCGCAATAGTGATATACATAGGGATCTCAAAGTAACTACAGTAGCTGAAGAAATTACGAGAATAGCAAGAAAGCACGAGCAACGTCTCCAACACCATGTCAACGTGGAAGCGTTTCACCTGCTGCACACGGATGGACTGACAAGAAGATTAAAGAGAACTAAGCCTGAGCTAGTATGATGACCGACAGAAAAAGAGTATCAACAATGGTTAATACTCTAACTTCAAAAATATTACCATTATTAAATTAACTAGAAAAAATGTTATTAGATAGTTTACATAAACTAGTTATAACAATATAATAGGTATAATAAAAAAAAAGATATTGATTTTGTAATCCTTGAAAAGGTTCAACATTTTTATAAGTATGCTAATGCGCAATAGAATAATTAATTTTTCAAAAATCAGTATTCCAACATAATAAAACTTACCAATTACTGTAAACAATGTTACTTAATAATATATTAATAAATATATAATACATTAAAACAAGAATTGTAAAAAGTAAGTCTACATTTTTGCCTGTTAACATTATCATAAAACTTTTTAAGAATTAAAAGCTTTTAAGTTAGCGTTAAAATAAGACCTTTTCAGATGAAGTAGTTATAGCTATGTTTTGTTTAAGTAAAATATTAAACATGTCTAAGATAGTATCCATATTTTGCACTTAGCGGAAAATATCTACAGGCCGTAAATTGGAACCAGTGCCAAGTAATTCAAATTCAATTAAGAAGATTACTTCTATAGCCGCTTCTTAACTGAATTTTTTTTGTAATAAAGTTGAAGAGAAAATGACTTCTAAAGCAGCCTAGTTCGCCTCTGTAAATTTCGCACTCGACTCACACAAGTGCTCGCAATACGAATGATGAGTCAGAATCATGGAATCTGATTAGGTAAACACAGAAAAGCGTCCAACGTTCATTATTCAAGATCATGTTTAGGTTTACTCCAGCAGGAAGCACTGCTCAGTCTCTTCTCTCTACAGATTTCCAGTAAAAGTTCTAGAAATGTGATGGGGAAATGTACTCGTCACTGAAAACTCGGGTACTGTTTCCTTTCCACCATTCAAACAAGCTCTTAAAGATAACTGAAAGTTGCTCATGTTAAATAAGTAGAAGAAAATTCTATTAAAATGAATTATTGTGCTATGATGTTTTTAAATTATCCGTATGCGAAAATGTAATACTGGGATGGTTCACAATGGTAATATAAAAAACATATTAAGTGATAAAACAGATTTCTATATGAACAACGACTTATGCTCAAAACAAGTATAATTCTACGATATAAAGGAAAGTATTCTTTCACTAATTGTATATATAATGTATATAAGAATAAATGAGATAAAATTCACGATCGTGTTGTAGATTTATACGACTCTTATAATCTCTTTTAAGTGTGAGTCAACGCTGAACTCTCGTAATTTGAACTATACTAAGCTTACTACTAAGTCAAAGATAACCATAACAAAGTATAGTCAAAGATAAACTAAATATTGAATACCCCGATCATTTTCATCACAGAATAATTAAATATGTTCCTTATAGCTCTCACTTCAATCTGCCGACAACGATTACTATACAAAAATATAAAGACAGTGTGTGTGAGTCACTAAGCAATGGTTTCGTGTCTTACTGCAGTGTTTCGTTGTCTAAATGCTTGACCGAAGAGCTGTCGAACATTTCAGTGATGAAATTTCACCACTAAAGAAAACAAAAATTATACTATGTTTGGAAATTCTGCAACGCAACGTTTAATACAGATCTATGGGTTACTTGATACGTACAAATGGCGTACCTAGACATGTACCGAGTTCGATACCATTGTTTTAATCAATTAAAATTAAAAGCCAATTATTTAAATTTGTGTATAATATATAATATTTTTCATATAGTAAATTATATGCTTATTTTTAATATAAGGTGTTATCCCTCTAGCTTTTGTTTTCTTTCATATTTATTACGATAAATCCAATGGTTTTGATGTCTAAGTCTTTGCTTCTGTAGGCTTTAATCAAACAGATTTTTACATAATTACAGCACATAATTTTAATAATTAATATACAGTATTTTGTACAAGAGAAGAACAAGCAGAAAGTACTTCTGGAAGTAATCTATAATTATTTAAGTTTAGTTATAACTTTGAATATAAGAATGAAATGTATGAGAAAATATAATACTGTATATTGTAAAGCCGAAAGGCACACAATTAATATAATAAATAATATACAAAATATAGTATTTTGTTTTATAACATAATAACAAATCTTAACACTACTAGATATTATTAAAAAGTGTGTTATACTCTCTTTAAACGACAGTCACAAAACTTAAGAATATTATGTATAGCATTGTGAATCACTCTTTATTTGATCCATATATTAGGTCTGTACATTACAGATTTTCAGTAGACTTTAAGAAGGAGAGGAAAAAGGGGAAGAGAGGAGGCTCTTTTGATGAAAATGAATTTGTACATTTTATATAGCTTTTCTTAAACTTGTGTTATTAAATTATGTAAATTATGTTCTGGCCAGACGTTTTGTATTAAAAGCTTATTTGAGATAATATGGCTTTACTCTTGTAAGATTTTAAGACTCTTGTCCTGTGCTTGACAGAGTTATTTACAATCCGTGACTACAGGAAGATAACAGCGTGGAGGATCAGTGGTAATTAAGTGGAATAATGATTAAAATCAACGTTCATTTAATACAAGATAACTTCAAATAATTATTTATTGATTTATTATGAGAAAATAAGATCAACATAAGTATACTTTAAATATAAATCTGCTTACTAGACACATATGCACACTGTGAATAACGCACAGTGAAAATTACTATGTGAGTATAGTATCTGTGTGCTTTAAATAGCTTTGAAAACTACAATCAAATAGATGAATGATTATGTTTAACATATTATCAATTAAACGGAAAATTCTGATAAAAAAACACTAAATCAATTTATTTTATCAGCCTGCGATAAAATACATAAAATCAAAGCAGCTATTTACTTTTCACTTTTTTTTCTTTTCCTTTTAGAATATCATTAAATTGAAACTGATTTCAATTTAATTTTATAAAAATTGTTAATGAGGATATGACATTATTCAAGATTGTTTTTTGTTCTTTCCCTTCTATATATATTTTAATTTAATTACAATATCAAAATAGGGCGGTTTTCCAGGAAACCTTTATATTAGAAATTAGTACAGCCACTTTCCGAACTCAACAACGAGAGAGGAAAACTTGTAAATTATTATACGTAAATTAAATAAAGATTTTCCTTATTATTAAAATATTCTGGTAAAAAGGAAACTGAATAAACAAAAAACTTTATTAAATAAATGACATATACCTACTTATACTTTATTGTATTTGTAACGTGAATATTGTTTTGTTGTGTAGCTAGTAAATAAAATATTAGAAATTAGCACACTTAAATTAATCAGGAAAGTATATGTACAAATGTTTTTACAAGTGTCCCACACAATTACCGAGGATTTTTGACTAAACTGTAAATATATTATCAAGGTCTCTTATCGATATTCAACTGCATAAACAAACTTTAAATTAAGCCAGCTTTCAATATCAGAATCCTACCGACTGCGCCAGTTACGTCCACCATTATTCGAGTCCGCTATTGCATTATCGAATAAGTCAAACTTTTAATGGATCTCTAAGAAAATCAAATCAAATTCTTCATCTCTTTATAGTCGTACGATGTACTTCTATTTTATTTTTATATTTTTTTCTTTTTCTTTTAAATTTGTAATGTTAAGTGATTGGTTTATTATTCATCAATGAATAAAAGTATTCAAAGTGACTTGGATTTCAAATTAATTCGAAATATCAGTATTTATTTAAATATTTTATACGTTCTGTTGAATATACGAGTATCTTATTTCAATAGAACTTTGAAATATTTTTAGCTGATGCTGATGAAGAATTGACAAAGCCTTCCGCTATATATATAGCTACATTTATTAATCTTATGTTTAAATTTATTTTTGTATTTGTGTATTGTTAATTATTACATTTAAGGATTAATTATTACAAATAAAAACTACTGATTTGTTTTAAGACCCATCGTCTTTCTTAGACTGCAGCCACACAGCGAAAGAAAATCGTGTGGAAATAAATCAGCATCGCAAATTTGTATCAAACTGTTGATTTTTCAGAGTGACTTTTAAATTAACAGAGTGTGTGTTCATTTAACATATATGATTTAATGTATTACAGAATTACGGATTTATATCTGTGCTGTTCTTTCTCGCAGTGCAGACTTAGTCTAAGAAAAAGGTGTCTAATTCATATGTCAAAACAAAAAAAAATAACATTTTACAAATCATAAAAAATTAAAACAAATTTTATTCTCTTTTCAGTAATTTCTAACGTATTATATTTTTTGAATACTGATTGCAATTTTATAATTTATTTTTAGTTACGAGTAGTTTTCATTGACGAAATATCAGTCGTCGTTCGAAAGCTTATTAACTTATTAATGTTATTAATAGAGCTTTGTGTTAAGTATTCTAATTCACGTTTTCATGATTTATGTAACACCATTAAATTGTCGCTAAATTTAAAGATTAAGCCCATAGAAAAACAATCGTGGTTATATAAGCTGCAGAAATAATAAAAAGCTTTTAAGAAAATCTAAATTGAAATGCTAACAATTTCTTTAAATAGTTAAATGAACATTGTTAAATACATTAGTGACAAATTGACATAATGCAACAATCATTATTGTTAATGCAGAATAAAGGAAGTATTGCTTCCTTAATGGGCTTGTGTCCTATGTCTTAATTTCTATAAAAGTGTACTATATATTGATAAAGTGGGTTACTAGAACCTCAAATGTTCAATTATTTTTTAATAACTCCTTATATGTTAGGAGATATTAACAATTAAAAAAGATATTTTGTCTCTTTAATTATTAAAGGGATTCAACGTTGTACACATTCCAAGTGCATGTGACATCACAATCCTTGTGTAAGGTTACCAACCTTACAGATCATAAATCTCTGCTATATGTATTTATATATCAAAATATCAAATATTATTTACAGCTATTTCAAGGAACAATAAAATTTCAATATTATGTCTGCCTTAGCAGGGTTAAATAAAATAAAAACTTATTATTCTTTGATTTGACTTTATATTTCGACTACCAATAGCTATAGAACATTACCACAGCACTGACCTACTCAACAAATAACTGACATTAAAATGCATTTCACGTCATACAAATATGAACGACCATTTCTAATGCTAGAACTACAATTCAAACTTTTAATTGCTATATCCGTCAATATTTAGATATTTAATAAAATAGACACGCCAATACACATTTATTAACATCAATTTCAATCAACAATTGAACCATTGAACAATTGAACAATTACCAGAAATTTTACATTTCTAAAACTAATTATATGTTTCCAGGTTGCATAAGAATAAAAATTGAAGAGTAAATTTCTAGGTTTACAATATTAACAACAAATTAGTTGGCTTTATGAGTGTCGTACCATGAATACAATCAATCTATTTAATAAACAATATAGTAATATTTACGTAACAGATACATTTAAACGCAAACAATACATAACCATGCGTACAGGGTGTTAATGATCATTCAAAATATATCTATACTTTATTAAAGCACCCTGTGGTTGTAAGCCGTATAACTCAAACACAAATAAATAAATGCACAAGGGTGTCTGCGAAAGATAATCACCGTATCGCGTAAACTGAATACAATGATGACGTCACAGCAAAGACCGGAAACAATAACTAAGCATTCACAAAAACATCGAGTAGAACGTAATAGAATCTTGAAGCCTTAAAACTGAATGGAAGAAATTGTAAAGGAAAATTTAACTCGTCTGAATTACGTATAACGATTGTCACTCACAGCAGCTATTATTCTATGTATGTGTGTGTGTGTTTATTGACTATACAACAAGCTTGCTACTTTGATTAGTGATCAAAGGGTGAATTAAGATTAGGATTAAGAGTGGTAAACCCTCTACAAACTAACTGACTGTAAGTGAACAAAGATAAACGAAGAATCAACATGAGTTGGTGCGTATGGTGTTGCTTAACATATGTTTTCATAGATTGAAGATTGATTTGGCAAATATTGATATAACATTATAGCAATCATAACCACTAAAACTAATCGTTAACCCCACTACTACCATAAATCTTAATGTAATAATTTAAACACGTTCGCTGTCAATATAATATGCCTGATAAACACTAAACTGAATATTTCTGTTAGATATACTCGTATATTTGACTTTAATAAAAATAGTTGTAACACTATAATTCACAATATTTCTTTATTATAACGTATAATAATCAGAATGGGCAGTTCCATAGCTAGAGAAAGAAGAACTCGTTCAGCTGCTAAGTAGAGGAAAGTCTACTAAGTCTGGAATACATTCTGTTCACACTATAATCCAGATATCCAAATTCCTTATAGCGATGTAATTTTTTTTTGTGAAATTTATTCCATTTTCAGCACTGCCTTAAATTATCAAATAAAAAGATTCATAGTTGACGAAACTACAACGTTATCACTCCCACATTACTCAATAAGTTCGTAGGATGACATATGGATTCTTAGATAGTACAAATACTAAAACGATATTTGTTAAAATTTCATATCATTCCAACTATTAGTTCAACTATTCAGTGGTTTTAGTGACGCTACTTTTGATATTTTCAAAACAATAAAAAAATCTGAGTTTGATAATGTGTATTGATAATGGAACAGAGTCCGAACAACATTTGTCAACACATTGCTTTCCTTTAACGGTATTTTTTACATTAAAAACCAGTGCTTTATCAACACTATATCACAATATTCAGATTTTTTCATTGTCTTGAAAATTACGAAAGTACAGTCACTAAAATCGCTGTAACTAGTAAACCAATGATCCGAATATCATGAAATTTTGGCACATATCATTTGAAGGTTAGCCCTATCTAAAATCATATGGATTTATCAATAGTGGTGCTATATATATGTCATCCTATGAACTTATTGAGTGATGTGATATGTATTTAGACTTTTGTAGTATAAAATGAGATTCAGAAAAGGGTCTGTTTTTCATTATGCAAATATTTTCTGTAGGAAAACATTTTGATACAATTTTCTTCCTGTTTCTTCATTATGGCTTTCATTTATATTGCGTTTTACAAATAGAATACGTCCTTTAATACTTTAATATCCTTTTGGCTTGCAAGGATTCACTTAACGTACTGACACGAGTGTATATACATATATAACATTCGCTACATTCAAAGAACAAAAAGGTGATCAAAATATTTATTTATATGCAAATATTTAATAAGATTTTCTACTAAAAATGTCATAATAATATTTTAAAAAACTATTCTAAAAATAATTTACAATTTATGTTTTTAAAAAGCTTCATAATTTTAAATTTTTATTTCCATTTTCTTATAATCCACTTTATTTTTACGCATGTTTATAAAACATTATATAAAATTACATACATTAAATGGGAACCATAAAAAATAAGTGGATTCTTATTCTCTAAGGTCTCTGTAGTCTAGTGGAATCATCAGCATCACCATCAGCATCACTAGCACCATCTAGTGCTTATATCCCGTATTTCTAAATTCCTGAGAATCATCAAAAAAAAAAAAAAAAGAAGGAAAACCTAGAGGAACCACATTGCTCTGGAACAACCGGTGCGTAAAATGAATAGCTTGTACGAATAGCTCACCCTTGAAGAATAAGAGGGAAATAGCAGTCGTCCAGAAGGAAAATGCATCGTTTGGAAAGAAAATAAGTAACGGCTGATTATATCCAACTCGTTACGGAAAAACAAAATAAAAAAATCGTTAAAACCAAAAATGTTCAACATTTAATTAGCGATAGCAACCTGGATGTACAATCAAAGACAAATTACTCCTCAACCAATCGTAGAATGAAGAAGACAGTAAGGCTGTTCTAGGCACTGCACGAGACGATAACTTTTACGGTAAGGTGTATAGGATTTGGTGCACAGTAGCGTCTTATATCATGAGAGAATATTACTACTTTAATGTTTACTTGCTTCTACTTTATCTGTCTGCATCGTTTTCCTCTCTCAACGATCCGCTATCCTCGAAATCGTAGACACAGAGAAGACTCAGAATCACAAGCAGTTTGTTTCAGTAAGAAAGCATTCTAAATATTTATCTCAAAGGTTTACCCCATGGTTTACCTTAAAAGTAATATGTAAATGCCCAAGTGGGTTCATTCTATATTTATACTGACTAAGATGTTAAGAAAGTCCCTAAATTTACAATACATAATATAATGGATGCGCTCATTTGCGTAAATTTAATATTAAATGCGTAAATTATATATATATATCTTGAATAGTAAGATTATATTTACGAACCTCTAATACAACCTCGATATTTAGACTGGTTAGATAGAGGACATTGCAGGATTAGCATATCTACTTACATTCTCTACTTACTAGCTGGATCAGGTTTTTCTACCTAGCTGTGGAACGGACCTCAACGCTCTCCACATTGACCATTCCAACTATACATTATAATAAAGAAAGATTCAGCTGAAAATCTGAAATTCAACTGAAAGCAGGGAAAATCTGAAAAACCTTATTGAGTTTATAAACAAAACCAATTTAGTCTCTTTATTTTAAGTATGTTTATAAGTTGTAAATTATAAAATTAATATTAATTAATGCTTTTAAAATAAATATTAAAAACAAAGATTGAAAAAAACAATATATGTATATATATTACGTACGTATCGCATACTCAACCTGTAGTGAAAGAAGATACCTTTAAAATATTTGTTGGGATTTAAATTCGACCTTGTTTTTAGTGCAGCTGCTTAATGCTAACTGCACACAGTGAAACAAAAACTTATTTTGGTATGAATGCAATCCTTTGCATACAATGGGTTCAATTTAAACACAACGACCTTGAGTTTCCGGTTATAAAAATAACATATTGTACTTCAGTGATGTCCAACCTGCTTAGAAATAATATAAAAGACAACAAAGTTACATTGTACATTCATTGAAATCACTTGGGCACATCTGGTGTATATTTGCAAAGATAAATTCAAGGTCATTGTTGTTTACATTGAAAAGAATTTACTACGAGACACCTGCAGTACGGTAATATTTGTAACCTACATAGAACCTCATCGTAAAACTAGTTTTGTTAAGAATGGAACTGTTTGTATGCATTGGTTTCGATATAAATATGAATGACCTTGAGTTTCCTGTTTCAAAATAACAATATTACGCAATGCGTTATTTATTAAATTATGTGTCAAATTACCTTCGCCGTAGTACCAGTACATATAGTTTGAAGACTTCAAGTTTAGGTCTTATTTGATTATCCACTTATCAGGGCACATATCGTATCAAATATTATTTGTATAGCTACAAATACGTGCATTATTCAGTATCGTTTGCGTTTGCGACATTGCCAACAGGAATAGTCTGACAGGCAATTTTCTTACGCCAGTGAAGTTGGCAGTCTCAATTAGCAGTGTGATCCAAACTAGTGGTGAAGTTAGCAGTCTCTTGGACCACTATTGGTAATCAATATTATAGAGCTCAAATGCATTTTTAGTAGTATTATTTTAAATACAGAATATAACAATTAAATATAAATATTTGCAATAATATATTAGCACTAAGAGAAGATAACCTTCTATACAATAAATTAATTATTTAAACGAATTTTGAAATGTAATTCTACACCATATTTCAATAATTAATCAATCAATATTTGGCATGTGTATAGAGTATAGTATGCACATTTATAATTTTACTTCAGAGCAATGAAAAATCATATTAAATTCGGAGGTACCCGTCCAAATAAAGTCATAAATGATCATGAAACTAATTAAGCTCATTTCTTTTTTAAATTCAAAACTGGAGATCATCTCCAACAATAATTTTGAAATTCCACCATTTCTGTTCATTAACAAATACAAAAAGAAAAGTCAGTCCTCCAATTATGTATTTTATGTATGTGTGTGTATGTTTACGAGTATGTGTGTATGTCAATGATAATGTATGCAAATATGTAACAAACTCTTTGCTTTGTGTACATTTAGTTCGTTACTTGCGCGAATACGAGGGTGATTACACCCTGAGGGATGCAGAATGCAGAGTACGACAGAGGAGGAAAGAGGGGAGTGAAGTTGTACAATGTTCGCGTACGTTTTTCTTTGTGCTACATATTCGCAATATGCTAACAGGGTGTTATGGTGTGATTTAAAATAAAAGAAAATTTTAAGCTTTATTCTACATGAAACATATGCTTTATTTGTATATGTATGAGAGGCTCTGTGCATGTGTGAATAACACATAGATTTAAAAAATAAGTTCGTCAAAGAATGGGTTTTTTAATGAGTTTTATATTAAGCTTAATTATGTTTTTAATTAACTTGTAATAAATTTATGTTTTTACAGCAAGTTAACAAAAAATGAATTAAAACGTTAAAGATAATTCTTTTGAGAGTTTAGTAAAGCATGGAAATAGTGCAAAACCGAAATAATAAACAATAGTTGGCAGTACGCATGTAGAAAATGAATGTTGCACTGTGTTATAATGTTCTATATGAAACGTAGAAAATGAACCTTCAATTTAGCTAATAGGAATATATGTTAGTAAGTTTAAAACTTGCACTCATTGACGTATAAATGTATAACCAAGCCCGTAGTTATAAAAATGCATTTGAGCAAAAAGAGGTCCAATTGCTAAGTGCAATACTTTAATTTAAATTGTTAAATATCCCCCTAATCCCACTCACTGAGTTTTAGTGTTAATTTCAGGTTTTAACCTAAAATGTAAGTTTCAATCTGTGAAATATAAAGAAATAAAATTAATTATATTAAATACAATAATTTATATTAAATAAAGATAATAATTATTACAAAATAACGTATATTACATGTGATTTCACAAGTTCTAAATTACGTTTAAGGTTAAAACCTTAAATTAAAACTAAAAACAGTGAGTGGTAATGGGCCTTAAAGCTTTATTAAAAAATTAGAATTCTGTCTTACGCCTAGACCCAATTGGGAATAAATCCCAAAAGCGAATTCTGTAACACATGGAATTATATGACCATGCACAATTGCACACACTAGTGGTTTTAATTCCGCGCGGAAAAAAATAATCGTAGCCTTACTCGGGGTCAGTCAAAGACACAGGAAATAAGTAACCGGAAGAGGTTAATGCTTGCACTATCATACTGCAATTGTTTTCCTGTGACTTCCGATTTTTGCAGTTAGTTTTTCATCACTAACCATAACTTTTAAAAATACATCAAAGAATCAAATTTAAATACAAAGAGTTTATATTTATAATTTTATTATTCCATTGTCGATGTGGTTAGTTGTGTTATAACTTGTATTTTATTTTGTCTTATGTATGGAAAAGTGGTTAAAAACCACTACTTTGCTGTGGTGATATTTTAAATGGAAAGAAATATGTATCTGTCTTTGTTATGTGGCATGCGCTTAGAGAATTCGGTAGTCTGTATTTGATTTTGAAGGCTAGGCTATCGAGTGTGTATTGTCCCTGGCGTTGTATTAGTGTGGAGAAATGTTCCCTTTGTAGTTTAATTATGATTTAGATATGTAATAGTGTCGTACACTGCACTAAGTAGCGTGCTATTATTAAATAATTGTTTTGTACTATCTGTAGTCTCTTCTTGTTGGCGTTGTCTTGTCAACGAATCAGAACTACTGACCCTCATGTCTCGTAAAAGTACAAAATTCTCAGACGTTTTGAATAAAAATAGTTTTGAACTCCAGGTGCCCAAATACTGACCACCTATTTTGTGTAAATCATAGCTCTTTAATAAACGAATTTAAAAAAGCAACAATTTCGTTAACTGAAATTCCAATTCATGATCAACTCAATGAACATTGTACAAAATGAGACTACACCTAGAGAATCTGCACCACCGTCACATTTCATCGCATCGCAGCAAATAACCAGAAGAGGAATTGAATAGGAGACTTCAGTTGGAACAAAAGTGGAAAGAGAGAAGCGGCGGCACTATGCTGTGCCGTGCCACGTCAACAGACAAATGAAAATAATTGTGGTTCGCATAACCCGCATACTTTACGCGCAAACTGATTTGTGTTTTCAAGCTCAGTGTGTATTCTCCCTCATCCCTTCAATTACCACTCTCTACTTCTCTTCCTCCTCCGTCTACCACCACTTTCCATCACTGTGACATGTCTGTGTGTTTATCCACTACGTACGATATGTGATGTGATGTCACGCTGTTACCATTGTGGATTCATTATATAGTTGCAAGAGTTAAAATGTTTACTTATATTTTTGTTATTATTTTTAGTATCATAGTTTTATTAATAGGTTTAAGTACGTACACAAGTAGCACTCATGCTCAAGCTAGAAATATCCCCTTAAGTAAACTACACACTAAACAATTTGATGAATTGTCTTGTTTAGTAACGTTACTATCACTATTTCACTTCAATTATAGTTCGCTTCAACTTTATCTTCATTTGTATTCCGACAGGTGGAGTAGTTTCGTCATTTGTAGCTGATAAAACAGATATTTTATAGGAACGACTGTTAGAAACTAAACTATAATTAACAAAAAAATCATACGCATCTTCAATATGATGGCACAGTGACTCCAAAATGTTTACTGGGTAATTTGTCGCCCTAACAATAAAATACCCATAAAAAACGAACGAAAACCGCTTGTTGTTATTTTCTTAACAGGATAATATTTCTCAAATTATAATGATTTTAAATTTTTCAAAAGAATCGTAAAAAAATTACCATTGTCATATCACAAAACATACGTTTCAACATAGATAGTAAATGTTAACAAACGAAATATTAAATAATTTCGACCTATTTCTATTGCTAAATGATACCACCGGCGACCTCCTACAATGTTGGCAGTTTTAACGGCGTCGGGACCGTATATATGTAGATTAAACTACTGAGTCATAAGTTTTATGATTATGAACCCATAATCGAATTAATTCTGATAACAACGAATTTTAGAATATATAGTGCTGATTTGGGTATCAGACCCAAAGACGCAGCAAAGTGAAAATGATCTCGGCTACTCTATTTTCTCATATTTTAATACTTTTCTTAATAGTAGAATGTATCTTAATTTATAGATCATTCATAGATTAACTAAACTATTATTTTGTTCAATTAACCTTTGCCTTGAATCAATAATTGACATATTACACGTAGAAAATTACTTTCACTTTGGCTAGCTGGCCACAAGCTAATTTTTAACTTAATTTCTACTTCTCATATAGAAAATGTTGTGCTACTTTAATAAAGTTCCATGAATTGAAACTAAATCGTATAAATATCTATTGGAAATTCGTGGAAACGATTTGAAAACTCAGTTTAATCAACGATTAAAAATTGACAATTTCGAGTCTGATTGACAGGATAGTGACAGTGTAGAAATGCCTAAACACGTTCAATTGAATACGCAGGTGCTTCGCTTCGTATGGTGTAGGGCTTGTAGGGGTAGGGGGTGGCAGTCAACACACACACATATACATTGTCATCCTAACGCAAACACCGTATGCTAGGACACTGTGGGTACACTCCACCGATATTAATTTATTACAATTGGTATTTGTAGATTATACCATTATGGGGGCAGGTTATTATAGACTAGTAAAGTTGCCTTTATATTTAATATCTCTCTAATGAGCTTTTTATATTAATGGAGGTTTGGAGGTCTAAATATTTGAATTAAATCTTCAATTATAACACTAGATGATTATTTCTACTGCTACAACTATCAGTAGAAATTGTATCCTCCAGTTGTATCCACTTTTGCACTTTCTCTGAATTTTTATCTCAATGTTACATACAGTCTGATGTCCTATTGTATCAAGTGTCCTGTGTATTTTGACAAAGTTGTTATTTTCCGCATCTAGGTTAGATATTAACATTATAACTTGTAGAGCAGTTCATTATGTAAGGGTCTCGAATTTGGGTTGTTTTAAACGAATGATTCAAACATGATATTTCACAGTATATTTTTCTGTGCTTAATACAAAATATAAGTAACTTATGAATATCACATATTCTATAAGAAGCATTCTATAGAAGCTATTAACACCTGCTACCAGCTTAGTATTTTATTAAGTCTTACACCTGTGTAATCTTACGTTTAATAGAATTTATGATCTCTGAATAAAACGTCATTTGACTGACACACTGAAGTAAGTTGAATCTCTTAGTTAAGTTAGGAGTAAATCTTCTTAGACATATACAATTATTAATACTGATATATATATTTAAGGTTCCCGTAATAAATATAAAAAAAAAGTTGTATAAGCTGTATTCAATAATTTATTACAAATAATAAATGTTGTTATTATTATTATTTTATTCTTTTAATGGTTTTTTAAGCTTTTTAGGCTAGTAGCTATTTTTTTTAAAAAAATTTAAACTTTATATCCCGACAACAAGAATGAGTATTCATTCCCACTGCCGTTATACATTTCGGTTTGGTTGTTAGTATAATATATTAAAAGGCGAAGAGATTATTATATATTACATCAAAATTTAAGTAAGAAAAGATGGATTAAAAATGAGCCCCGCAAAATTATATCAACTATAATCAGAATCAAAAGTAATCATTTTAAAACTCCAGCTCATCTGTACAAAATTAATATTAAATCCGACGATAGATGTCAATGTGGTGAAGAAGGAACTTTGGATCATATTATATTTGATATATTAGAAAGATCAAAATTCAATAGTAAAACACTAGATGTGATTAAAACTTTTCCTGTTAATACTAAATTTTTGTTAAGTTATTCAAAATTAATTAGTGAATTATTTAAATATTTAGAAATTTGTAAAATTTATTAATTTATTTATTATGAAGTATAAATTATAAAAGATGTATAAAAAAATGTTTGATGGTGGCAATGACGAAAGAAATTCAAGGCAAATAAGTAAATAAGTATTAAAAAAAAATATGGTTATAAGTAATAAACATTTGAATTTTTTTAAATTCATTTTATACGAATAATTATTTCACTAATTTGTATACGTGTACGTTTGTTCTAAACCTGTGCATGTACTCGTACAATTATTCGAGTACGTTTGTATTACAGAATTTCACAGTAGGAGCTCATCTCTAATTATCTCAATCAGCTAATGACGTACAGCAAATCCGATATATTCAAGTACTATTATTGCGTACGTGGTGCGGGGTATGCGGGTGCGCTGCGGTGAGATATTTATTGCTCAATTGTGTGCTTAAATTATAGCTATCATTACGTTTGTACCTGCAATTATACTTGTAAGGAGATGCATAATTGCGAATGATATATTAATTATATAGGAAATGGTTTACGTGATGGATAATGTGATCGGGAATAATTGATTGTGACGTCACAGTCGATGACGTACCACTCGGTAGTTTGTCATTGCAATTATCTGAACATTCAAGTGGGGTATCTTTATATATATATATATATATATAAATTCAGCCTGCGTATGTTTGTGCTCGCAAAACTCGAAAAGTAGTCGGTTAATTGAATTGAAATTTTGATGGGACAGTGCGATAGAGCACAGTGCATCTTGACTATTTTTTTATTGTACACATTTTACTTAGCATAGTTTACACCTTTCTCCTTGGAAATGTTTATATAGTCCAAATTACGATAGTTCGGCGGTAATACAATATACATATATAATACGATAATAAATTTTATCTTATTCGTTTCTATATACATTATAGAAAAACAAGTGAGTCAGTGCTTTTTAGTTATATCGGCAGTTTATACCCATAACTTCTTTTAAGTAATGAGTCGCCGCCGAACTCTCGTAATTTGAACCATAATTACAGTATTTACCAGTAATAATATTTACTAGTTATTTACCAAAGGTAAATTCCTGGTAATTACTTTCGTAAACAGACGCTTCACAACAATAATATTAAAAAAACCATTTGGCTCAGTTCATTAAATATTTATTAATTATCTTTTTTTATATTTTCGTTGAACGTGTTCACGCGTGGACGAACAAAATAACAATTACCCGCCAATTAACTCTTCTCGCTGCTAAATGCCATCCAGCATCCAACATCCAACATCCGCCATCTGCCATCCTCTGTACGCTCTACGCCTGCCCATCGTCTCTTACTCTGTACGAGGTCCAGTGGATCATATCAACTTTTAATATTTTTAATATTCCATATGCATCACGTGTTTGAAATGTTTTCCCATCTCATCCTCATATCCTGAAGCACTCGCTAGTACACGTATACCATAGATATCCTTTGATCGTAACCGTAGAGCAAAAATTTAAGTACAATATATCTAGTGGTGTCAATACTGTTTTCTTTTTATATTAATTTGGGTTCATCAACATTCATCAAAATAATTTATACTTTCAGTTTTTTGGTTTATAAAACATAAAAATAATTACATGTTACGTAAACAGTGCAACGTTTTGTGACCTGCTTTACTGTTTCTAGAAAAATAAATGTACTCCCGTAATAAATGTACATTAGAGTATTTATAAATGTTTATTATATACATCTCAAGTTTTAAAATCTTAAAAAGTACTTCTTAAGGAATAAAGGCTTTTAAAATAGTCTTAAATAATAAAATAAGACCTTATTAAACTAAATATTACTATGATTTTTATTAAATGTAAGGTAGCATCCATGTTTTGTGTTTAGCAGGCATATTGTTCCATATAACATTTTTGTGACTTTCTCTATTGATGACTATTTTATTTTCTATGTAAAATGGTTTTAAGAAGAGTGTAATTGAAGGCTTGTCTTCTCCTTAAAAGTAATAACATTTTATATACACGACGATTTCAGATCTTGCTAAATTAATCATTTCCACTATTGTACATCTCATTTATGTTTAAATAAATCAACTTTTCCTTAATCTCTAATTTTTGTTATTTTTTTAAATCATGCTGTTTCACTGCTTCACCCTGGACGTAGGCAGTTTTTCAAAAAGATCTAATTATTGCCATCTCTTTTGCACTCTATTATAAAACAGAGGTTGAAATTAAGCAGAAGGTTAGAAGTTTACGGCATGAGGTCAAAAATTGAGATAACTTTTGGCGTGTTTAATTTAACACAAATTCAAATTGCTAATATAATAATTGAGTCTAATTCTTCAGATAGCTAATTTTATCAATATATGGCAAGTACACTTTACCCTGGCTAATAGAGAACTGCAGTCTGTGTGAAATTACATTTTTTCTAGCTTCGACACAAAATTTAAGAACCTATGTTGCACCGGGGTCTATGAGGACCCTCCTCCTCAGTTAGTATGTCACTACAACCCCATTAAAACACGCTTACACTGTAAATCTACTTACGAATATATAAATGAAAAATTAACTGAAGGAAACTACAAAAATAGCGACGTAATAAAAACTATTGTCTCGTGTGTTATACTAGTTTTCAGTTTTGTTTCATTTGCTGACGGTTTATTTCGAACTCGACAATACTCAATACTTTCGCTCACTGGTTCATTTGAAACATACTTGTTTTTCTCAATGATTCTATAACAATATCTTCGAACATTGTTAAACGAATAATAAATAAGTATTGACACCCCCATAAAATGATACCGATACAGTTTAACTTCGCTTTTATGGATGTATAATATGTTTTGTTACATTTTAAATTTCACCATTAATAGTAAATTGGCTGCGTTATTGTCCTCCCATTTCTGCATTCTAATAGAAGATGTTGTTAAACTAGATTGAACATTTTGCATGTGTTAAATAAAACCACAGTACCGCTGGCTGTGTCTGTGGCTGTGGCTAATGTTTTGGTCTACAGGCGTCCAGAAATATGCCTGTGGGTTGGATTACTTCTCCCCATGGCTTATGTGTGCCACCCCCATCCTAACGCCGACGGTGACCAACGCCTGGACACCACGCTTGTGTGATTTTGATTATTTGTTAAGTGTTGTTGGCACACTATTTCATTTATTTCGCATCGTTGATTGGATTTACCGTTTGTAGTCGAGCGAATTATTGGTTTAAATTCTTAAGGGTCGTGTTCACTGCAACGACTTCTTTATGAAACCCTTTATGTTTCCAAGTATCGACTTATTGATGTCATTATCTGTTATTGCAGATGATTTCATTTACTTTTTAAAAACTAAATATAATGTTTTCTCCAATCCCAGTAAACAATTTGGTGAAGTGTCCTGTTTTGTGACGTTTCCATCACTATTGTATTTCAATTATAGTTCGCATCAACTTTATCTTCATTTGTATTCCGACAGGTGGAGTGGCTTCGCTATTTGAAGCCGATAAAATAGACAATGCATATGAACGACTGAACTGTAAATGATCTCTTTCATGGCAAAAGAATCATACGCATCTTCAATATGAAGGCAAAGTGACTCCAAAATGTTTGCTGTGATGGTAGGACTTAAACGATAGATGCAGTAAGCAGGTCTGAGAATTTCTTTGATTAAACTGATTAAATTTATTAAAGTGCAAAGCCTGACTGTTGTTGAACGTTGTTAGGTATCATCAATTTAGATGCTAGCTATACGCTGTTGAAAACAGCCCGCCGATGCAATGTTTGGTGCCTAGAAGAAGTTGCTTTGTACATATGCAATAGAGTTTCAACGTTTGTAGAAAATATAAAAGAATCCATAAAATAAAAACGATAATATCGTATATAAATAAATATAAATTATAACTAAAATCAACAAATTAAAATTATTATAAAGAAATAGAATGTTTAATGACTGGCTTTTTCTATTAGCCCTGCGTGTGAAAAATCGAAAAATATAGTGTTCAGAGGGAGGGTTAGTTATACTTATTCAGACTTTTGCAAAATCTCAGAAAATCAAGCTCCTATTGTTTATGACAATATATTTCAATAAGTTGGAAAGGTTAAGCAATGAGAACGGTTTTTATGACCCGAAAATATGCAAACTTTCCAAATACAGTTTTTTATCTTTAGTTTAAAAGTAATATGCATATTAAACAACATTACATAAATAGTTTTTCCAGCATATACTCAACATATAATTAAAAGTTCAAAACATCGAGCTTTTTAAAAGCTTTATTGACACAAACAAATAAAAATTTCCAAAGCTTTGACAATCGACTAGACGTCTGTCTGTACATACATATATCGACTTCAAAATGCACTTTACGAGTACGACTCTATGTTATTTCTATAGCTACGTCATATCACAAGTACACAATGAATGCAGCTGCGCTACCCCAATGTATCTATCCCTCTAGCGGATGTTTATTCAAGCTCATATGCTGTTCTCTCTGTCGGCACTTTCAACAATCGGAGCTGTTGTGAAATATGGATGACTGTCGATGACAGAGTGCATAAATTATGGATTGTTACAGGATAATGTGATTATATGTCTATAGAATCAATGCATTGATAGTGTACGCCGTGTGACTGCGTTTATTTTAGGTGGAAGTGGGGTGAGGGTGAATGTGCAGAAGCTATGGAGTTAAATGATGGTTGTAGAGGGCATTTATGTTCGATGTAGTTTCGTGAGAGCAAAGATACTATTACCAAGCGTATTGTTTTGTGACTTTTTTGCCAACTTTGAAAATCATTCCTGAAGACACAACGCGATTGTTAAAATATACATCGCTGCTGTATTATTACTAATAACGCATATTTAGGAGGGAATATTTTTCCTAGTATCAATTCAATGGTCGGACAAAAGAAACAGAGTGATAGACGTAAAAAACGGGAGAAGTGAAAATGAAGACAGAAGGGAAGAAGGATAGTGAATAGGTAATAGAGGGTTTGTCGAGAGAAGACAAAGAAGACAAGAGGTGAGGAAACGGTGAGAATGAATGAGGACTAGGGAATATGAAGAGAGAGTGTCAAGAGAAGAACAAGCAAAAAGTACTTCTGGTAGCACTAGAATTGTTTAAGTTTAGTTGTAAGTTTGAATGTATATAGGAATGAAATGTATTAGGAAATATAATACTGTAGATTGTAAAACCGAAAGGCACACAATTAATATAATAAATAATATATCAGATTTAGGAATGACTGATTCCAACAGAAGTTAAAACTTGTTCATGTATAAAATTGTTTTTGATTTAGTGACTCCATTAAAAGCAGTATCACGTCCAGTCTAAGTCTAAGTTAGTCCGGAGACTGCATATCTCCAGTCTGTTGAATACTACCCCATCACAAAACGCGACGGTTATTTACCCTGTAGATAAAGTAAATCACTGAAAAGAGTTTACAGTGGAATGAATTATCAATAATTCCTTCATTTTATTTGAAATTTCATCATTACGTATACTGTAGCTATAACCTGTAGACATAGCTATGCATTGATGAAGCTATAAGTATACTAGTCTTCATAGAAAATCAATATTTGGTCCATTCGAGGGCTATTCAACATCCAAACCAATATCACGGGTGATAAACTCCATAACTATACTATTTAAAATGCATTCATTGTATTGGTATGCATTAGTGGATATATGGTGTGGTATTAGTGTGTATGTGTGTGTGTGTGTGTGCTTTGAGTTATATAAACCAAAAAATTAAAAAAATCAATGAATAGCAAATAATCACCATTGGGAATAGTCTCAAGGGTACTTGCTTTAGTTTATAGTTTGCATAGGCCCTTGTCCTATTATCGCTTATTGAAAAACAAGAGACTAATACATAAAATTTTAAATATTTTTTAAAATTAATGGTAAGTTTTATTTCGTTCTACTGTTTTAGTTTTAATTTTAAACGCACTTAATGTGGTTACGTCATATGAGAGTAATGTACTTTATTTAATATTAATTATTATATTAATTATTCAAAATATGACAGTGCCTCTCAGATGTGTTGTGTTGTAGCTCGGACTGTACCATTCTCAAATAAGTAATAATATTGTTGAACCATATATAAGACTTAATATATATAAATAGGAAATATTTTGCATAATCATATGTGACCTTCAACTTCAACCCTTGTTAATGTCGTTTAGTAAGTAATTAATTATTAAAACATCATTCACTTAGCAGTGTCAAGGCGACCTTTATCAATAAGACGTCTATAGGAATAGTTACAGGGAAGGGAAGGGGATGGGGATCAAGGGAGACAGGAGCAGGATAAATAGGATAGCGGGATAACCGATCACGCCGAGAAAGCATGGATTGTACGCATATAAGAACGGTGACTACTGCGTGTTGAAATTCTGATGTATTGTCCATATAAAAAAGGACTCCCATGGCCCCAAGTCTGGATCCCATATACACGAAGCTACTAACATTTGATCTACGAGCATGTTTCATAGGGTGCCTCCGAATATTGCAAACAACTTTATTGGTAAAACCAAATTAAATGAATTAACCTAAATTACGTATGTAGTTGTATATTTTTTATAACTGCCTTAATTTCATTATTCACGAAAGATTATGTGACATGTTCCTCTCGTTGCATCAAGTAACTTCTTTATTCCTTGGAATGGACAGCTTGAGGAATCGGAAGACGAATTGGGAAAAAGAGAACGAGAAAACATGCAGAATGTGAGAGAAGGTGGGGAGAATAATTTGAGCACATTAAGAAGAAGTGTCGGGAGATAATATAATATGCATCAGGAATATAGAGGCTGATATTTGAAAGCAAGGAAAATCTGAAAAACTTATTGATTGTTTATCAATAAAACTAACAAAGTCTCTTTATATTAAGTAGGTGTATAAGTAGTAAATTATGAATTATGTATTGTAAATGTTTATAAATGTATATATTCTTTTTAAGTGCTAATAACTTTTGAAAGTTGATGTACTCAAATAAATATTAAGTAAAAAAGTGTGGAGAGAGGGTGGAAAGTGAATTATGCCTAAAGAAGATATTGCAAGGAAAGATTCAAGGAAGAGGATGCATGATGGAGGTGAAAAGAAAGTGAAAGCAAACAAACTAAAGGAAAATAGATTTCAATTGGAAATTAGGTTAAAGTTAGTTGAAATAAGATTAAATTGAATGTAAAAAGCTTGAAGGCAAAACAATTATAACAAAATACAGGTAGTTATATTGAACTTTGATATGTTTTTAATAAATAATATGTTGTACATTCAACATTTTCTTATAATAAATATATTTTTTTAATTTACTATTACAATCTAGTCTATTAGACTAATTAAACAATTTAAATTTACTAGCTTTTACCCCCGTCGCAAGCGACGTCTGTCTTTTGTGTGTGGCTTGAACTTCATGTAAAAATTTTAATTCCACCAGAGTTTCCCCCGTCGTAAAGCGTCTTTTTGGCGTGTATCATTTGAATCCAATAAAATAATTCGTAATTACATTTCATATTTAACTGTTCTATTTTTAAATTGAAATAATAAATAAACTCGCACATATACATTGCACATATAAATTGACTAAAAAAATATATTTTTTTTATCAAAATAAAAAATATTTTCAATTTATGCGAAATTTGACTAACTTTTTTTCAAAATTTGGGATTTCTTTTTTCGATTCGTAAATAAGTTACCAAGGTTAGCCTATATACAAAATTTCAACTTTCTAGCACAATTTTTACTCTCGGCAAATATTGCCCGCCGTGCCCCCAAATAAAATTTTGAAATTTTGAATTTTTTTTTATTAATAATATATTTAATTATTCTAGAATCCAAAATATGAACTTTCTCTAAAGTTCCCTACCGGGCCCCCGAATTTCTTCAACCCCCACTTTTTCAATTTTTGAATTTCAAATTTTTGAGAAATGTCAGCATTAAATAGCTTAATACACATGCAAAATTTCAGCTTTCTATCTTTTACGACTTAAAAGTAATACAGCAAAACAGGGATCACTTTTTTTCCAGTTTTTCCAAAATTACGGGTTTCCAGGAAATTCAAGGAAAAATCCGGGGACGCCAAAAGTCTTAGAATTTTTTTCTCTACGAAATAGCAAACTTTCAAAAACATTGATGGAGCCGTTTTCATTCTACCATACGAATTTCAGCAACAAACATATAAACATATAAACATATAAATATACAGTTGGAACATTATAATATAGGATCATGTTGTATGATATGAAATATTAAACATAAATGTATATTACATTTTGCACGATTACATTTTCCCTTTTCAGTCTAATCGTTGTCCAGTAGGAGTGTTAACTCGCCATTAACATGATTTTTAAAGTATGATATAAAAAGATTCTTAATTGACAAAACTAGATCATTTTTAATTGGCTAATTGACAACTTCAAGTAGCGATTAGTTTTCTATAAATAAATTAATAGTTTGTGTGTATATTTGGAGACACGCTGTGTGACTATATCATACTCTATAATATCGAATATGTACTTTATAGTGCGCGGTGATTGAACGATGGAATTGAGTTGTGCTATCGCAATCGCTATCGCCCCATCGAGAAAAATGCCTCTGGGATTTAATGGTATGGTACGAGTATATATACTATACGGGTAAGAGATGCTGGAAGCTGGATATAAGTTCTCGATTGGGCACATTTCTCAGTGCGTACTGGCACTGATACTCGTATGATGAGTACAGAGAACAGAAGTCTGTAATCCAAATACGAATACACCAAAAATCCAACTAGGCAGCATCTAACCAGTGCCAAAGGTTATGTTTATGTTAAGTTAACTTCAATAAAGTTTTTATCAAAAATGAAAAAAAAAAATTTAAATAAAAAAATTGTTTATTGAAGCGAATATTTTATAAATTGCATTTGTATGACGAGGTGGCATGGCATGACACGCTATGTTTGCCAGCAAACAGCACAAATAATGGAAACTTTGAAAGGAAGAAAACTAGCTACTAAGGAAAATGGAATGAAATTTGTTTTCGGATAAAATTGGTGGCAATTTTAGATTTCTTAAATATAATTTTGTAGTAAATGTTTTAAAGAATACAGATATTGTTGATAACCTATTGCTAAATGTTAAAATAACAGATTGCAATATAAATAAATTTAATAAAAAAACAGGATGTAGCTGTCTTAAGAAATTCGTGTCTTAAAATAATAAGAGAGAACACCCCTTGATAAACCTAAGTGTAAATATACCCTTATTGAAGTCTTAGATCCACATAACACTGTTTTATACTTGAATATTAATATTAAACCACCTTTCTTCACATTTCTTACATTATTAGTTCATATACACTCTCTCACACATAGATAATTCTATTGTTTCATATTTCAATTTGCACCATAACGAAGGAACACAACCTCGAACCCACCAAGTGGGTGAGAAGGAGGGGGTGTATTCATCATTCACCTTATCTGAATATTTATTCAGTTGAAACATACACACAGACATTTATATCTATATCTATATATATCATAACGAGTTAATATATTCAAATTATACACATAAATTATTAATAAACATCATACATATTATTTGCTCGTAATATTTTACAACAGAAGAGAATACAACACAACAGAATGGAAAATAGAAAGTCTACCCCCGCATCCCGTCTCTACCCCCGCGTCCCGTCACCATCCCCGTCCGTACCGCAATAAGGAATTATTTGAGAAATGTTAAATTCATCTAACAAACATTCCAGAAAGCGTTTTAATTTAGACAATTCCCGTATACTCGACTTGTACGTAATATTAACATGTTTTATTATGAATTACTCTCGGAAGACGGAAGAACGACAATTTTGAGCGACAAACAATATACTATATGGTAACGCACGATTATGTACAATGCTGCCACCTATTGCCAGCTAAATTGAACACACATGTCAATATCTTATAATAGGAGATAATAAACAAAGTCTAATCCGTTTTGAGGTTATATTGTTATTTGTAAATAAATGGCGGCCATTATTGTGACACTGTTTAACTAAATCCAGGAAATTGGTAACAGTGGCGGATCACGCTGTTTAAGAGCCCTGTGCGCAGCATCCTAACCTAAATATGTCAATTAGAAAATATTTTACACATTTTCTTGTAGACATAATTAAAACTTATCTTATGTAAATAATTATACTATAAATTAAAAAAAAAACATTATACATAAATGAAATTGACTATATTTTTAACTAGTTTCACTTATATTTCTATTTGTTGGTCCATTATAAATTGCACATTACATTTAGTCAATTAACTTGTTACATCTGCAATCAAATATAAAATATTCACTGTGAAATTGGTGTATTGGACTCTTTCCATTCTTACAACCTAGATTAACATAATCAAGAGTATCTTCTTCAACACTAACGCAATTTAGAGACCCTAGAATAATTATTTTTTATAAATATATGTTGTAATCATAGTCTACTTATTTTTTTTTTAAATAGTTTCTCGGGCTTCCTAGGCACGTAGTCTTTTATCGCCCCTAATATTGTTCTGCTTCTTCTTATACTTTATATCCAGACAATAAGAATGATCTATTCATGGCTACTGCAGTTATAAATTTCGGTTTCAGCATATGTGACTAAGTTACGCTATATGTTTCTAAATAATATACTAATATACTAATTAATGATCTATTTATAAACAAAGCTTGAATATTTATCTAATCCCTAAAGTTTATATGGTTTAAATAGCTCAATCAATAGAAAACATGGAGTGCTAGTACAAATTTGTAAATCGATTATCATTTTAGTACACTGTTGCCATCTATATCTAACTATATAACCATGAAGTAATGTTTCACCTTAAAAGAATATGTACATTTATAAACATTTACAACTTTAAGATACTAGTATGAGTATTTAAATTAAAGATATTAAATTAGTTTTATTGATAAAGTTTAAACTATTCTTGCTTTTAAATATCTGCCTGAGGTATCCCCTTGAACATCGAAGAATAATATGCTTTACCGTTAGTGCGCTGTTATTATACTTATTATTGTAATAAAGGTCGTTATTTTTTCTTTAAATTTTTATAAACTATTAATAAATTTTATAATAAAAACTTCTCGTTCTAAATATTGACTACACATGACAAAATGTTGTAACAGCGTTTTACCTTTACACTTTGTATTTTAGATGACTGAATAAAAATACGAGGTCTTTTAATAACCTACGTGTACCAACCTACCGTACTGTATAATGGAAATATAACATTTACATTTTCATTTAATTAAAAGGTTGAAAATGTAACTATATTGTATAAGTCGTTTACCGCTCCTAATATTTTATTAAAAAACTACGTGTTATTTTGCAATTTTGTAGATTTTGGTTTACCTAGAACAAACATGATATATTTAAAATTGTATAAATAAATATTAAGTATTTATAATTCAGATTTAAAAACGTCTAAATAGGCTTTAATACAAAGTCAAGGTTTTCTAAGATCAGTTTTGTCTCTAGGGCATGCATTGCTGAACACAGCTACCTATATTTAACCAGCAGTCATCAAATTACAAACACAAATTCATTAACACAGCAATTCTCGAGTAACTAGAATGTAATAATTCTTCTGCAAATACTAAAATACTGTTCATTAGTTCCGCTCAATCAGATTTACGAATCGGTAGATGGCGTTACTCCTGTAGAGGTATGAGGCGGGAAATTCAAATGTACAAAAAGTAGAGAGGGGTACAAACAGTTGCAAGGCTGTTGAAACTGCCTACTGATGCTGCTGCCGTGATGATAAACCGTAATTAAAGTAAGTCAATACTAATTTAGACGGGGTAATTAGCTCGTTAGGCTTCCCTGACTTTTGAGTTGTTGGGGATGAGACTGGGAAGATGAGAGAGACAACGCTAAACGCACTTGCCTCTCAGTCTTGGTCTTGTCCCGGTGTAGTGCGGTTGCTGTACTTGCTGTGATGTACCTAATGAGGTTTCAAGTAATGCGGAATATGAGATTTCTGAATTCAAATAATTAGCATGTGCAGCTGGCGCAGATTTTAACCGCGTTATGAATTTTGAAAGCAGTGAAGTTATAGAGCTTTGTAAAAGATTAGTGGGATAGAAATATATTACTAACTGAAATTAAAATTATTGTAATGAATTTTGGTATCGAAATAGTAATTTCAGTTATGAACTATACTATTTTTGATAAGGGTTTCCTTCCGAATATAATATCAACTCTCGAGAACGTCTTTAATTAAAATTACTTTATTTATATGTTTTTGCTTTTTTACAACTATTTAAACTTATCAAATCCTATTGGGTTTGCTCTACTGCACTATTCCAATATTGATAATTGGTAAACGTCGTTATGTAGTCAGAATTTAAACTCCTGCTCTTGTTTTTAGCTAGAAATTTAAGTATAAAATGTAACTGCAGGTAAATGCTGTTGTAAGCAAGTAAACCCGTCAATGCAATGTTTGGTTCTTTGAGCGATTATTGTAACGTCATCAGGAATGAACGGAATTAAAAAGTATATACTCTCTACGTAATAACTAAGGAGTATCAAGTTATTATTAAGGAAAATTAAGGATAACAATATGAAGGGTATATAGTCTAAGTAATATCTTATTTGCTTGACTATTTCTCGAGATATTGCGATTCAAAGTGCTATAATTCAGATAATATTGAACTATTGCTATATTTAATCTCGTAAAACTTAGCACAATCCTTTATTCATTACCCCAAACTCATTCCCAATCATTACCACTTCCAAAACTGCCCAGAACCTGCTTTGTTACTCTACTCATAACGTATAAATCTAACCAAAAGAGAAAATTTAATTTTTGAACCTCTCATGGTACTAATTAAAAGATCAACATACTCGTACATCTATACTGCAGTTTTCACACCAGAGAGACAGTTTTTAAAACAGTTTTGTTGTAAAAAAAACAAAACAAAAACATATTTTGTTTTATTTTAATACAATTCTGCTTTTCGAAAATAAACTGTTCATACTGAACATACTGGTTTTGCTTTTAGTGTTTTTCTGTGTGTCCCATAAAAATTACAAACATGATAAACAACAACTGAATGTGCAAACCAACTGAATGCTTACAAAAACAAAACTGCATGTGCAAACCATGCAGACTAAAAAACGACAACAAACGTGTTTTCCTTTGATCTTACCGACTCCAAATGGGAGTACATTGGTGTTTTTGTTCAGAAAACATGTTTTTGTTCGTGTTTTATTGAACTGTCTCTGTGGCGTGAATCCGGCATAAGTCATTCTCTTAGTAACCTTACAACTGCATACCCTGAAACGCCAATACTTCCTGTAACACACCTCCGCGATACAGTTTCCTATAAACCGTATATTCAGCTGCCGTAGGGGTATAAGATGACAGATAATGTACATGATCTGAGATTTAAAGCTATTACATAAATGTGTGTTGGTATTTGTTACATACAGCTTCCGATGAATCTATACAGACTCTGTGTAGCGCTACGGTGTCAGGTGTGGGGTGTTCTACCGGTAGGAGAATGTATTGGTATACCAAAGCATCAAGATCAACGTGTGACGTCATATTATCACGTGAAACGTATTTGTTCGATTAATCTGTAATGGAATTTGAAGATGTATTGTTTTCTAATTATAAAATCTCTAAATATGCACGTACTGTATACAAATATGTACATTCTAAATCTGTTTATTTTGAAATACAATAAAACTCTATTCGTTGATGATTAGCTTTATCAAAACAGCAATAAATAAATGTATTTACAGTGTACCAACTTAACCAACCCTTTTCTATTTAATAAATGTACTTAGTTTGTAATAAATTATTTTATGTTTTATTAATTTTATGCATGCAATCTGTCAGCATTTTGAATTAATGATTTTAGTAAAGAAAAAAACATCAGCAAACAACTTATACTACTACTCACTATTCGTTGTTTTCTGGGAAAAATGAAAACCCGGAAAACTCGGCTGTTAACGTCGTTGTTCCGATAGCACGGTGGGAGCGTTACGTCGTGTATATGCTTTAATTTAGATCGTTTGTTTGTATATGACATCAAATTAGCATATTGTCTAATTTAATTATAAGAAAACAGGGTCTCAAACATCTTGTCATATTTATTTAAAATACACTCTGGGCTTGTGATCGAGCCTATGCCTCTATACTAACTCGTCTATTACCAGAAGTGTGCAACCTTTTAACAAATAATACATACAGATGCTATAGCAAATGATAATATAGTGTATTGTTAAATACCCTTTTAAAAGATGTATTATATAATTTTTATCAATGAAAAATTTGGTTTATTTTAATGAATTACTTTTGTGTTTCCTATATAGATACCCACTCAAAATCAACATTAGACAAAGAAGTGTATACCAAATCCAGCAAAATATAAATACCGACAAATATAACACTATCTCTATCTCTATCTAACTCATTATTGCGTCTATCTATCTCTTTCTAACTTATTATTTCATACTCATCTCTTAACAATAGAATCTATGTCATACATCCATAGCAGGTATTAAGACATTCTTTTTGACCATCTTAGGTTTACAGGGTTTGAATTACATATAAGACGATAGGATCATGATTTCTTTAGGACCAAGGGAGGGTCATATAATAATGTTTAGGACTAGAAGAGGTTTACTTTACTGTATTTAGTATGAAAAGAGGAGTAAAGATCCCTTTTAGAATCAGGATAGGTCTAAAATTTTGACTCGGATAGTGTGAACAGAAAGGTGTATAGGCGTGATAAAAACTTTTTGTAAACGTAATTAAAATTTCTAGTGCAGGAAAGTTTTATTAGGTAAAATAATTGGAAAATATGATTTTGTATTCCTTAGTTTTTTACTTGAATTTTAAATCGAAAATAAACAAAAATTATGGAGTATTAAAGAGGAAGGTTAAACCTGTGCTTTTATAAGTTCCAATTTTATCTTCTATAAATTCCAATATTCGAATATTAACAGCACAATAAAGTATCCGAAATATTGCAAAAATTCTCTTTTTCTAAAAAATTGTATATAAATTTGTGCTTTCTGGCTCCTGCATTTCAAAGCTCGCATTTTCTAATGGAACACATTAAGACATTAAAATATATATATACATATATATATATATATATATATACTCATTTGTAGAAGATATAGTTTACTCACATTTATATGTAACTAACTAACCCTAAAATGAAACACTCACCCTAACAAAATGGTCTAACCCAACTTACTGTAAATACTACGACTGATTTCTAACTTAAACTTCATCCCTAAACTTAACGCTTTTACAAAATTGTTTAATAATTATAGCATAATGAGTACGAGCTGAAAGGGGTACCCGGGTTAAGGTGTGAGGATGGGGATGGGGATGGGGATGCTAGTCAACTCATAAATAACGTTATATTTCAAACGGATGTAATAGTTTCGTAGAGTAGAGAGAGTAATTTGATACACTATCCGTTGATTTTACTAATTGCCACTTGCCGTGACTAAACATTGCTGCAACTGCTGATTTCTGATGTCTGCCCGTGGAGTCATGCCAGTGATACTACCCTCTTCTCTCTCCAGCACCACACAGCTTTATTTTATCATGCTGCGTTCACGGTGTAACGAAATGATTGGGGTTAAACTTGAATCAACCTTTAGGAAATTAATCGTAGTGTGTACTCCACTTGCTTGCTGGCATGGGCGCCGGGAGGAAAATTAAACAGGGTCACTTTTACCTCCTAACAAAAAAAAAATACGCTGGAGAAGATTAAGTCACTATTTTAAAGAAACTTAAGGCGTTGTTCAACACCTTGTCAATGAATTCGGTGTTTTTCCCTCTGATGCAGATGTACCTCCCAGAAAGTAATCCTGCCGACGCCCATGTTTACCGGTCATAAAATGTGTACGCGTTCGTATAAATAAATCATTTGTTTAAACGCTCAAGAACAGAAATCTGTGTGGATTTGAGTTTGTTTATGAAATTAATGGTTTCACAGATGTTAATTAAATTCAACTGAGATTATTCTGTTGACTAGATATGTTGCAGATTGTGTTGTTTGAGAAATTTGATAGAAAGTGATGTATCAATAAGAACTGACTGTTTTTAATTTGCTGTTAATTTGTACAAGAAGCAGCTTCGCTTTTGAAATTTGGTATTTGTTTTCTAGAGATATGAAATTAGTTATATATACTCAAAATTATAGAAAATATTGCACAAATGGTCACAGAGGTCTTTGAAAGAATATGACTAGATTTCTTCACATGTATAGTTTTCATAGGAACAATGATTCTTTTGCTGGAATCACACATGCGTGTTCGTGTACGAATGGCTAAACGAATGTGTATGCATAAGCTTACAGAACAAACATTCCTGTATTCATTTATGAACAAGAATTTCTATATTACATTTCATTTTCATTTTAAAAAGGCGTGTGCTAAGAATTAACACATTTCTAAGACTATCCCATCTCTACAGATTCTATTAAAAGACCGTATAGTTCGGTGCATGCGTTTCCTTCCACGTTTTACTCAGTAAATCCAATGCCATGCGAAACTGTGAACGCTAACTTTATTTATTATCGCACAAAACAGCACAATTTTTATTTATAATACTTCAAACATATTATTTTAAATGTAGAAACTAATTTGAATAATACAAACTGTAGCTAACATCTCGTGGAACAGAATTTAAATCCATTTAAAGTAAATGATTCTTAAATCAACATAAACTAAACCAGAGAAAGAAAAAAATGAAAATATGTTAAAAAGTTATGTGAGTAAACGTATGTTGAGTTCCATAAAACTGCGACGCTTATTCTAGCTGCTACTCGTACAACGGATAGCACGACAGTATTTGGCTATGAATATGCATCAACTGGTGTGATTTAGGCTGTCCTAGTTTCCTTTTTTACTGGGAATTTTAACTTTAGTACAGCTTATAAAAATGGGAAATTCGACTATAAACCTAACCTAAAATACTAGGGAATATGATACAGACCATTTATTTTTATAAGGGTCTTGAAAGAAAATTTAGTAAAAAAGAAAATTCCAGTATCCCTTGGATGTTGGGTTAGCTTAGGTCATGAAAAGAAGATACAGGGTGTTTAGAAATTAATGTTTATTAAGATATTGTCTTAGTTTGGTGCATTTGAACTTTGGTTCTACTCGTAGTTAGTACTTGGATGGGTTACCGACAGAGAACACGTGGCACTGCAGGCGTTATTAGCACTAACATATTTTAGCATTTTGTGATATTATATTATATTTGTTTTTAATAAATTATTTGCACTGTTTGCAAATTATTTGAAGTCAAGTAATCATGCACGATTATATGCCGAATCACGTGTCCTACTTATTTCTAAAATATGACAAATATTCAATTCACAAAACATTCATTCAAACTTTTGTTTGTTTGTTTGATAACTCTCAAACATGGGTGACATAAATACTTAAAATAATATTTTTACTTATGGTCATTTTTTGTTTTTATGCCCGAAGCAAATATTTGAGCGAAATGTTTGTCTTTGTGTACGAATTTCAAATGTTTGCCAATTGAGCACGAACTATGTGTCTTTGTAGACAAATACCAAACGTTTGAACCCAAACACGCAAGTCTGAACCCATTATAAAACTAGGTATTGAAAAATTTCAGATCCCATTGCATTTTAATAGAACTGTTTAATAAATTTAGACAAAAATTCATCTTAAAAATAAATTAATCTATTAAATTTGTATTAAAATTAACAACATTTTTAATAGTGTATACGAAGTGAATTCAATCTAAGAAAATCGTAAATTTTTAGGCAATTTTTTAATTACTTTTAAATCAAACACACGTCGTTTTATGAGGGGATATGCTCTTAAGAATGGGTTTACACATAAAGTAATACTTTGAAACGTATCTTGTTAATATTCAAATTAACTTGAAGTGATCTGGCAGCTATTAAACTCTGTAATTCATTTCCTAGCACAAATTTTATCGCTGGAATATTTGCAATAAGTGTGTACTATACTACAAACCAATACATATAAACAAGTACACATTATTATCAGCTATATCTGGATTTGCGTCATCGTATATTCTAATGGCAATGCGTTTCATAGCTTCATTAACACTACTCGTAAACATTATATTCGCAATATCCCATATAGCGCCCTCGCTTGGAGCAATATTCGGGATTATTTAATTCTGTCTATAATGTTGGCACTTCAGACATTGTTTGGTAGCTCTAAGCTCTTCAAACTGCTGTAATGGCATTGTCTGCATCCTGCTAGTCTTCCAACATTATTGTGTTCTAAAACCTGGTGCACTGAAACGCAGAAATTGTAAGACATCTGTAAGAAAACACGAGTATGTAGATTACAAAGAACAATTCTTGCCGATTTGCAGATTTAAATGCAGAATGAAACTACATTATCCTCCTCTGAATTTTCCTTCACAAGTATGCATCGAAACGTTAAAGTTTAGTAATATTTGGCGTAGTTAAAGCTTGAATGATAAACCTATTTGAAAACTGCGTGATTCGGACACAGAGCAAAAAGAGTAGTACACTTATATCCATAGACTGAATACTGCGATAAAGGCAAAGAGAGAGATAGCTGCTAGTGTCCTCTGTGTCTCTTTCTAGCCGAGCATTGTGATTTTTATTTTAACTAAAGCGTCTGTTTGCTTGCTTACCCGCTACCTTACCGCCAATCAGCCGAGCCAGCACCAGCGGTTCGGCTAGAAAGAGACGATTCACTCGGCAGCTATCTCTCTCTTTGCCTTTCTCTTCGCGCACTCTATTCTTATATCATTCCTTAAACGTATTTTACATATGTTTAAGGTTTATCTAACAAAACAATATGATTTAATCTAATTTATAATATTTTGTGATCTCTTTTACTGCGTTTTGAAAAGGAAATCTACCTTTCCCTTAATTACTATATTCATAAACCTTCTAAAGGACACCTTTTTACGGATTATAGACTTTTACTACAGCTGGAATAATAAAATCAAACCATAGATTTTATTAATTTGTTTTTAAATGATTTTACTTTGTTTAAATTGAATGGTGCAATCTCTGGAATATTTATTTCTTTTCAAGTAATATCAAAACCTTTAAAATTCATAGATACGGAACTTCTTTCAATATCCCGACGTAGAGACATTATAGTGTCGTTGACTGAGTTATAATGTAATACAAACATGTCGTTAAGTGAACGTAGTAGTTCTTAGCACGCTACGTAATACAGGCTACTACTACGTTAGCTACGGGTTACGGGCTACGTTGCATTGTGTATCTAGGTTCAGGATACTAAATATTAATAAGCGATGTTAATAATAGTGGCATTGACATGCATATGATACAGGGAAACACTATTGCACGTATATATTGAAAGTAAGAACAATCCTGACGACTTCGGTTATAACTGGATATAAAAAAAGATTGAGAAGTTTGTAGGATGACAAAGATAAATCCATACGAGGTTTAGATAGTACCAACCTTCAAACGATATGTGTCGAAATTTTATAGCATTTTGATCATTAGATTACAAGTTAACAGTAGTTTTAGTGACGCTACTTTTATAATTCTCAAAACAATGGAAAAATCTGAATTTTGTGTTTTGATAAAGTATTGATTTTTAATGGGAAAACATCGCAGAATTATAATTTCTAATTTAAAAAAATTACTAACGTGTTTTAAAATTTTACGGTAAAATGATATTAAGTGTTGTAAAATGTTAAACAAGTGGAGACGCTTCTTTATATTGAGATTTGAACAGTCTACATATTAAATTCGTATAGCAATCAAAAATATTAAAATCTAAAAAAGTAAGAAGGTGAACTCCAACCAACAATTACCGTCTGTGATCCATCAACCTTTATAATTCAAGAATATACAAATATTTTATTTATATGAAAAAAAAAGAAGTAAAGTTTCTAAAAGATTTTAAATTTGTTCAAGTAAACAGAAAAGGGTTTGAACCCTTAATTATTCAAATTCACTATAAAGATACAGTTAAGTGTATTTACACATTTCGAATGTTCAATAATGTAAAACGTAATTTAAGAAAAATCAAAAAATATTCATGAAACTTTTATTTTTAGAATGAAATAAAAAATGTACTTGTCTTCTTTAATAATTTACAAGTGTTTTAAAATATGCAAGGGTTGTAGAAGGAGGGGGGGGGGGGGGGTGCGGAAGAGCATAAGGGGTTTGGTTTGGTTTGGTTTCGTTGGACTCCTTTAATACTTTAAGACAGTAATATCATACCCAGTTGTATGATATAGTGGGGGCAATTGAAAAATATTTTTGAAATGTTTTCGAATTTTTAAATTTTTAATCTTGTGCAATAATTTGTTAAAGAGGTTGTTTTAGGAAATATTATTTGTTTTGTAGTTAAATAATAATATATGTAGAAATATATAAAATAAGGGACAATGCCCCCGAAATAAAGAGCCCTCCAAAACAGGGGGTAAAAAATGAAGTCGATGAAATTGATAATTTCCATTTCAAATGCTTATTTAAATTTAATATTGTAACTGTATTAATAGTAATATCGACTCTATAGTTAAAAATGTAAAATATCTTCTTTGGATAACGACTGTTTTATTGAAACCAAATTTATGAATCGTAGAAGTAGAGGTTTCGTACGAATATGTTACATTATTTACCCACGGGGCCTCTAAATATCTAATTACGCCACTGTTATTCATAAACTACGTCTATATTGGGCATTGAAAAAAAGAAACATCAGATAATGAATGACATAACAAAGAAAAATACGAAAAAGAAATACAAGAAAATAGAAAGAATTAGAAGAACAACGCAAAAAAGGTTTGCATTACGCATGTTTCTAAAATGTATTTATATTGTTAGTGCTAATAACTATCGAAAGTTCATGCATTCAAATAAAATATAACAAAAATTATAATCGATGTAAATCGAAATCGAAATAAATCGATGTTTCATTCAATGCACACCACTAGTTTGAAATGGAGATTTAGGATACTCTTCAGGGAACAAAATACCCAGTTGAACTTATAAGAATATTCAACTGGAGCGTATGATTAACCGAAGGATCCCATAATGAGTAAATATTTGATAGAACGGATATTAACATCTCCAAAACCTCTTATGTATTTACTTAAATTAAAAAAGTATTATGACTTACTGTAAATATTGTATTTTAATTCAACTTTTATTCCTTTTTTTATCTTTCCAAATACAGGGTGGGTTCAATTCATCATATATAAATTTAAATTAGACAATGAAGAGTTTGGATAGAGTACTACTGAATGTTTGCACAATAATGTTTGAAAAATTAATCAAAAAATATTGAAGGAGCCGTTTTCGAACCACCATACAAAATAAATTAACAACAAGACATACTGGTATCTGATAATACAAATATCTTCATACTATCGTCTAGGTATGACATCTAGGTTCGAATTATTTAGTTTATTGTAAGGAATTGTAAACATCCTAATTATTTAATTGGTGGGGAGGCTGAAGAAGCAATGATTTGTTTAAGGATGATGCTATACTACTAACGACGTAACTAGAACTTTTGTGTCCTTCGTTATGCATAATTTAATGTGACTAGACGTGGCGGGTACTTCTGGTACGTAATGGACCCTTTCTTCTTGAATTTTCTCAACTGATCAAAGCCATTAATCCGGTACTGGCTTGCAATTAATTAGCTAGGTGTCTAAACACTTTATTTTATTCTTAACAGTGTTGCCTAATCTATTAAACATAATGTTTATTTTTTGTAAACGTTATAACGGAACCTGGAAATTCGAGTATTTATAAACCAATACCCGAGTTAATACGAACTATATCGATTATCGAGCCCTAGAGACCTAGTGCCAGTTCTCGCGTCCTCTGCTGTGTGCGAGTGGGTTCATTATTAGGTGACTTAAATCTCGAATTAATAAATTGGGCTCGTTCAAACGTTGGAACTCAACGTGATGGAATTATGACATGTTTTTGTATTGGATAACCATCATTATTAAAACTAAATCTATGGTATGCAAATATCTGTAAGTATCGTGTAATATTTGTTGATCGGTGTAGTTTAAGTAGTAGTGATTGATGTCATGTTGTAAGTGAGTAATGGTAAATTTGTAAGGGATGGGCCATTTGTTGGTTTCTTTTTTATATTGCTATAAAAACTACACTGTTGTATATTTTTCGATAATTGTTGCTTTGTTAATGAGAGAACGCTTTCCGATTGTGTATGGAAAATAATTTCGAAGGGTAATTAACGGTTAGAAAATTTAAGGCTTAAAAGATTGATCAAACGTTTTATTTCTTACAGCGGAGATTTGACTCGGTACACTAGCCTTCTAAATACACTAAACTACACTACACTAAATTCGTTGTTAGAAAGAGTCAAACGAACAATTTAAGGTGGTACAATTATTTGCTTCATCTTATAATTATATTCAGCCATTTTGTAATCATATATTTCGTTCTTTAATGCTCCTTAAAACCGAAAACAATTTCATAAATAACCTAAAAATATGCCTATAAGTATCTTGTGCTGGAAGATTGCTTCTTAATTGGAAAAAAATACCGTAGTTCAAATAACAAACCATTGATTTGATTGCACGAAATTCAGTAATTTTTATTGTTTTGAAAATTACAAAAGTAGTGTATTAAAACCACTGTAATTCGTAAAGTAATGATCATAATGTTATGAAATTTTGACACACATCGTTTGAAGCTTGGTATCATCTAAAAATCATATGGATTTGTTAATAGTGATGCCATCTATGTGTCATCTTACGAACTTGTTGAGTGATGTTTTTACTGAAATTTTAGTTTTGACAATAGACTGATCCACAGTTGACTAACGAAATATGTAAACGATGTTATTTGCTTGGTAATCTATAGATATGTTTGACTCGAAGTTTCAAAAAATCTTTAAAATAATCCTCAGTTAACTGAGCCTTGACAAAACTATCCTAATGCAATAAAGACAACTATTAATTAAACAGGACTTCAGTAAAAATAATTTAAAGTGTGATCTTAAAGGATAATAACGACAATTCTTGTCAATATAAAATTTTGAAAGTTTGAAAGATTAAAAAATGGAAATAATTCTTTAAAACTTAATACTAGTTTCGAAATCACGATTTTCGCGAGGTAATATCTGAATGTTTAATTTATTTAAAATAGTTTCAGTAGACAATTTCTTGACGGAACGGTGTAACCTTGCCATTCCAAAAGGACTTTTAGACGATCAGATTCACAATCAGAACAGAATGACCAGCCCATACTTTCAGAGCCAAATCTGGACAGATATACATAGTTTGTCTGAATCTAGAACAAATTGAAGACCTCATCTGAACGTGTAAAAGGCCTATAACTATGGAAATATTCAGAAACGTGACGTAACGCAAGTAAACGCAACGCAGCACTGTGAAACGAACGCTCAGAGTTCATAAGTTTATTCTGACTTCTTTAGCATTAATGGAAGTTTGATTGCATGTTAATTACTACAAGGAAGATTACAGCAAAAGTTTGTAGACTTCCTGAATTTGTTGAAAACTTTTTGAATAATAAATACGGCATACCGACTACTAAACCAGCCAACCGAACGAACCGAACGAGCCGAACGAACCGAACTAGTCGAAGAGTGCACGAAAATGTGTACCACACCACCATCTTCACCTCCATCACTACCACTGGAGTCCTAATTGATTTTACTTTGTTTTATTTAAATTTTACATTCGAATTATTAAGTATTTGTTTAAAAGTTTTGTTAATCGTAATAAAATTGATCTGGTGATGTGATTAGAGACTTTGTCTAACTTTAGATTATTTTAATATAAAGAGAGATTTTACTAATTACGAGCAAGTATATTTCGTTAATTAAATATATGTAGAATGAAAGGAAAGTTTTACATTATCAATTAAGAGTTTACTTATCAAATTAAAATATTTAGTAGTTATAAAAACACCTCCTTACTCTACAACAAACTTACAAGAAGACCTTAAGACTGTTAACCGTATATTGAAAACCTTATCCTAAACAAATATCATCAAGCAAATAAATACAATCGTTATGTATATAAGCAATACAGAAATACAACTTATAGTTCAAATTACGAGAGTTCGGCGGTGACTCATACTTAAAACAAGATGTGGAGTATAAACTGTCGATATAACTAAAAAGCACTGACTCACTTATTTTTCTATAATGTATATAGAAACGAAGAAGATAAAAATCCTTATTGTATTATTGATTTATACCGCTCTTATAACATCTTTTAAGTATAAGTCGCCGCCGAACTATCGTGATTTGGACTATACATATATAGTATTTAAATTTTTACTAATAATATGTAAATTAATTTTATATATAGGCATTTTTATTTACAATAAGGAGCATTCTCACTTCTGAGAGGTACTTTCTAGCGTTATTACAAATTATTTCTCTATTCAATTTTATTAAGTATTTATCTTTAACGTGATGAAGGTGGTTCAGGACTCCGTTCTCGTTGAGAAATGCATTTCTTTATTGCGTGACTGGAAAAATATTGTCAACTGTATTAGAAAGAGCACCAGTTCCCATCGGAATACTGAACCTAAGTAATATTAAACGCACTGTTGACTTAAGATATACTAACTGCTAAGATAAGTCGAAGAAGGAACTGTAAAATCAATTTTTACATTCTGGGTTTAGTTGCTGTCAATCCAATAGATTATGCATTTAATAAATATAAATTAATTAGCAAACACTTTAATAAAATATATTATTACATATATCAAAAAGTCAATTCTAAGTTTCAAAATTTTACGTTTAATATTTTCAATGTATATTCTAAAGACAACAATGGAAACAAGTTGAAATGGTTCTTTTACATAAAAAAAAACCTAATTGAAATTGATGTAATAACTTTTTAATTATTTAAGTTAAATGTACTGCATAATCCTCCTGCTGCTCCTCTTGGTACAAAATATTTTTTATAAAAATCATAGCGTAAAATATAAATTTATTTTCAAAGAATCTATCACACATTCCTATAATACTTTTAAAACTGCAAGCTAATGCAATTGCAATATATATTTTTTTTATATTAAAATCAACAACAATACAAAATATGAAAATTTCAATATCAGAAGTGGGATAGATGATGACGTCATTGTTGTCAGATTAATAAATTATTTCACTTTGTAATAAATTTCCTTTGATGACATCTGAACAACGCATAATACAAAGTATGGGTTGCACTTACGACACGTTTGGTGGTATTTATATTCCTGTAGAGTATAAAGGGATGTTTTGGTTATGAAACGGGACATTCCAGATCATGCTTGTAGTCTTCCTTTAAGCTGTATTCGAAAAATTTAGTAGACATACTTAAAAAGTATATTTATGGTGACTTTATACATATTGAAAAGCGTTCCTTATTTTTATAATGTAATATCTTGAGAGGTGACATCAAAGTAAAGTTGCTTTGTAAAATGAAAGTCAATGAAGAACAATCATAATTTTTGCAGGATTTTTACGTATATTAGAGGTATTGGCAAGGAACTGTAAGCTCGGCTTGGTAGAATCATCAACACTTGGAAAGATAAAAGAAATCTTCTACAAGAATCTCGTATAGAAATGATAAGCTTCTTTGTTTTCTTAAAACCAACAGATATGTGTAAAAATGTGGCTGAAAAAATGAATTGGATGCCTCTTTCTTAGGCTAACGTTGCACTGCGAAAAAGAATAACGCGGAAATATATCTTTAATTTTGTAATACATTGAAACATATAAATTTACAATGATTTTAAAATCGCACGAAAATTATTATTTACATTTTTAGTATTATTATTTCCGAAACAGAATAGTGTGGATTTAAATCCGTAATTCTGTAAGACATTGAATCATATTGGGCGAGCTAATAAAGTGTGGAAGACAAAATGCTTGAACGTAGCCCATTTTCACAAATTTATTTCAAGTCATAATCAAACTAATTTCGAAAGCGTCATTACATTCAAGTTACAAACTTTAAGGGATGTTAAAGGGACCAGTAACCAAGATACAACCAACCACTACCCTTATAATATATATATGACACAATAAAGTGCAATTTCAAGTATAGATGTCGTTAGTAAGCAAAGCATAGTCTACAAATAGGTGGGTCCAGTTCTACTTCTAGTTCCAGTAGAATGTTAGCGGTCGGTCGGTACAATAATGGATTATATCGAGGGATTATACCCGCATTGAGCACCTGGGGTCACACTGTTCCCAGAGGGTGGTAAACACCTCATTGTTCGGGGGCTGCTCATACTGTGTTATATATACCATAAAAGGGTATCTATATAACATATATTATTATAATATATTTACACATATCCACAGTGACGTAGACCATGCCCGTAAATAGTAAATACTTTAATACTTGTATGAAATATAAAATAATAGCGGTAAATAGAGATTAGAACAAATTAAAGGAAAAGACAACGGTCAGCGCTAAATATAATAGAGTGTGTGCTTGATAAATTAATTACAAACGAAATTACAAATAGTATTCTTTCTTATATAAATTAATTTTAGGATATTGCAGGTATCATCCTATCCTATAATATATTAACTATTAATTTATGTAGATAAAAATTCAGTTTTATCTTTTGAAATTTATTACATTGTAGTAGTAGGTGTTCTAAATTGTTAATTCTTTATTACAAATGTCGCAAATAGGTTGTCTTTGTATCTTGAGAATCTATTGTGTGTGACCAATTCTGAGTCTCGTCAATGCTTTCTCTTCCTTTGTGTTCTTTTGGTAACTAGTGTTAAATAGTTTTAAATTATTATAAATGTATTATAGTTATCACCTATAATGCGTTTATTTTTCAGAAGCATTTATCAATCTGATGAACTGCATCTTAATTCGTTCATGAAAAATGTTTTACAATTTTAATATTATTCCCCAGTAAACATTTTGGAGTCACTTTGACATCATATTGCAGATGCGTCATGAAAGAGTTAATTTATAGTTCAGTTTCTCACAGTCTTTCATATAAAATGTCTACTTTATCCGCTACAAATGACGAAATTACTTCACCTGTCGGAATACAAATGAAGATAACGTTGAGGCGAACTATAATTGCAGTGAAATAGTGATAGAAACGTCACTAAATATGGACACTTCACCAAATTGTTTACTGGGTCAGTACTTAAATCTAGAAGCATTACTGATACTATTGTATGAGAAATAGTTTTATCAGAATTTTATTTACAGTTAATTAATATCAGTCTACTTTTTTCTCTATTATTTGGTGATACGCTACTGCTATTTCGAATACGAATCTGTTAAACGCTAGAGAGGTAGAGGGAGAGGTCATGTCGACCGGGTTACAATGTAGTGTTATTATTAATGTAACTAGTGACAAATTGATAATGATACGTACATCAATCATTAGTTTGAGTGGATAAGGGTGGCCCTTGTACGAAAAAGTAATGATAGTTTTAGATAGGATTGGTGAATGATAACATTGTTTGACGATGAAATAATTAACAATAATTCAGTTTGATTGGCTTGTACTTTGTTTTATTGATGCATAGTAGTAAGCCTTTGATAATCCGAACAAAACAAATATATAAGAGTGCAGCCTGAAGAAGAAAGGCTGAAGCTTTTTAAATCTTTTTAAGGCAGAAGAATGTAATGCCGAAAGTGAAGGGAAGAGGTGGATGGCGGAGATAGATAAAAAAAACTAGGAAAGAGAAGGAATGACAGAGTAGAAACAGGAGGGAGAGTAGCAGGAGGAGCGAAGCACTAGCAGTAGCAGTTTTGTTTTTATTTTTATAAGGAATATATATATATATTTTTTTTTCGTTTGAAAAAAATAAGAATGTTTAGATTTAATAAGGATCAAAATTGAATTAAGCACAATGACATGTATATAAATGGCAAAACCATTAAAAAATAAAATATTAGAGTGAAGCAATCAATTTTTCGACAAGAGTTGCCGGTCTCAAGATTTAGTCGTACAAACTTATTCAAAAGAAAACCTAAACAATGTAATAGCTCACTAACAGTAAAACATATCAAGCATTATCATCGCAAAAACCAAACTGTAATATCCTTGAAGGTTATGAGCAGATATTTGTAAGCAGAGGAAGTCTGAAAAATACATATACTCGTATTTAAAAATGATAAATTATGTATTACAAATGTTTATAAATATATATATTGTTTTTAGTGCTAATAATAATCGAAAGTTGATGCACTCAAATAAATATTTAAAAAAATATATAAATAAAGTGATCTCTGTGTTAAAAATTGAGATTTGAGGATATTGCGGAATTATTCTTACTACTCACACCCCCTTTTATTAACTATATGTATATGTATACCTCATTTTAGTTATGTATATAGTTACTATTCCCTTTCCACTTCGTTCCAATTTCATTGATCTCTCTTCTCTATAATAAAATAATGAAAACGAATCAGTTTTGGGTCATAAATTTAAAACCGAACATTTTCCGGATGCAGTTCATTTAGTTTTCCCGATAACTGTTGACCTATTGACCTATTAGATAAATATCAAATGTATCATAATTAAAATTGTTTTAAAATGAAATTAATTTAAAGCAAAACTTCAAATAGGCATTGTTATACATGTATATACATATATAACTACATATCCATAGTTATATATTTACCCTTATCTTTCTATGTATAAGATTACTATGTAGTATATTTATACTGACACACACACATACAAATATTCGTGATGCTGTAAGAATGGAGCATGTGATACCAAGCTTAGGTTCTGTTTTAAATATGTATACTCATCTTTCCTACAAACAATTTTGACATAAATCGTGTAAGATTCGTACGCATCGAATAGAATCGTATTAGAATCTGATAAGATTCTTATCAGAATCGTACAATTCTTAGAAAAATTGTGTGTATGGTTATTACAAGTATTTATATGCAATTTAAAATTATTAAACAAAGTGTAGTAAATTTTTTCTTATAGTTGCAGAAGAAAATGAATCATGAAATAGAATTATGTGACTAAGAAGATAACAATTATAAAGAATTGACTTTTGCTTTATTAACAGCAATTTTATATTATCGACAAAAATAATTGTGATTAATCTTCTACCACTGGAGTACATTGAAGACGTCTGAGATGGCACAGCCTCCTACCCAGATACTTATATGTAAATGATACATGAAAAATTTTTTAGAAAGAGAAAAAATTAATAAACCCCCTGCAATTTTAACTGGTAAATAAGTTAGATTTTGAGGTAGTTTTTCTAGGCATTTTATCTCGGTTTTTTAATTAAAAGTTTAATGAGCACAATCGAATTTAAGGTAGTTGTCATGCTACAACTCTCATCTTGAAAGAAGAATGTTATAAAGTTATTAATAATTTTATAATTCAATTTCATAAGTAAGCAACCTTCAGTTGTAAACTTTGTGCATCACTGGAACATAACGTACCTGATGAATCAGTGCTCTCATGTCATTTATCATGAAATATAATTTGATTATCATATTTATAAATTCAATTACAAGATAATTCCGGTCGACGTAGTTCATACATCTGGTATATGTTTATCATTACCAGGGGTGGAATTAATATATATTTAATAGTTATATAAATTGTAATGATTTATATTATATAAAAAGTATATCATCTTACACCACTGAGCCAATGTATATGTACGTATAGCAACCCCAAACGCATATATGATATCGTTACGTCATATAAAACTGAAAATGATGTTCTAAATGATAAATTAACGCGATTCCTTCACGCTGTACTAAATCCATGTGAAACGAGGGATAGGTAGAGAAACCGAAGTTTATTTGGTTAAAACTCGATAAATTTTTACTGTGTTTTATTAAAATTACTTATTTTTTCTTGATTGTAAAAAACTATCTTACAGTGGAAGATCACACTTGCTAACTTGCCATACTTCCAAGGTTTATTTTATACTTTACATATAGCTTTCAGTTCAGTTTTACCCTTGCTAGTTTACTACAAGGTAATTCGAATGTTACATTGCGTTACATTTTTAGAAAAATAAAGTTTATATATAAAAATTTAATATAGAAGACCCTTCAATTGATATGATAAAGAATTATTTCTTCTTTTTATATTATTAAAGAATTAAAAACCATTAATTTTTCGATTTTATTTTTCAACTTAATTGGATTCTGATCGATAGATTTGGTATAACATTCAAAAACAAGATGTTAAAAGTTTTAGTAAAATTATTACATATTTCTGTATGTAATACTATATACTATAGACTATATAATTTAAATAAAAATTGATTAGATTTTCATATTGTAAAAATATTTTCTAAGAAATGTATGTTAAAAGAATTCTATAAATATTTAAATTAAGATTTTACCTGGAAGCATTGAATTGGGCAATGTACTTATTTATATTATTAGCGAGAACTACACGCATAACATATATGCTTCCACAAATGTGTATTTTGCAGCTGCTCTTCTCTAGGATAATACTCACTAAACGATTTTACCTAATATGTAACAATTTTTTAACCTATTTTACTGCTTTAAAACAAATATAAATACCCTTTTACGCATCGGCATATCCACAAATCTTCTTAAGGATACAAAGCTTTTGGAATAGCCATAAAATAATAAAAGAAGACTGTTTTAAATTATATTAAGGTAACTTTCACGTTTTGTATTTTGCGTGATTATCGAACGTCAACTTCGTACATCAGAGAACTAAGTACGTAGATCCATGACATACATAACCACGCTACTGCGATCATCTACTGAACAGGATTTCAACTATCTTTATCTCTTCCAAAAAGTTTCCAATCATTATATATGTGGTATAGTTATAACTCCTGGAAACAACAAGGAATAGTTAGAGTACGCTCTGGATGTATGGTAGTGTAGATGATCCCCCTTTTAAAATAACCATATATTGGTTTATCCCTTTGGGGGTTGTTTTAGAGGGTGTCACACATTGTTACGTAGGACGCATTTGTTTTGAAGAAAATACATTCGTTACAGTTAGACTAGGTGATCAATTTCGTAACTCATAGGAACATTGATTAACGAAGAGATCTATCAAATTTATAAATAGAAAACTGTTAGATAGGTATGTAGCCAAATCACAGGAAGATTATTTTCTTTAATCCATAAAATAATTAGAAACTCAGTATGCCTCAGCATATACACACTAAAGTCTCCTTATTAATTTAATTTAATGTGTGTGTCGTTAGACTTTACATTCTTTCAATATTAAATCACGTAATTACATCTCATTGCCAACCTAAACTTAAAATTATTCTAACATTTTTAATCTCCTTTTAAGTCCCCTTATTATTCTTATGGAGAAGAAAGAACCGTTGATCACACGTTGTTAGGATGTAGAAACAAGAAAACCAAAACTTATGCATTGTGAAATTTTATTTCTTTAGTTGGTAACACTGACCAACACTGGTAAACAATTTGAACATTTACTGTAATGTAAATAATGTAATAAATTTATAAAATTTATGAAAAATTGTTTGTACCATTTGTTCTAATTCATTCAACAATAAAAAAACCTTTTTTGGGTATTGTAAAAGTGATAACTATCAACAACAACAATTTATGAAATTTGGTCCTTGTTAAGAAATAGTACGCATAATTTTTTTTATTCCTAGTTTTCCTGGATTATTATACCATTTTGGAATCCTGAATAGTTGCGCGAATTTAAAAAAAAAACTTGCCATAGTTGTGTTCATACTTTTTTTTGTACACCACGATGAGTTAAAGTGGACTGATAGTAAAAATCTTAAAAAAAATTAGGGAAAAAAATAATTTGGATTGATTTTTGTGTAAAAACTATTAGCATTCTGTGATTTTTAATGGTTGTGGTAGACAGCAGTGCTACTTACGATGCCGATACAAAAAAAAAATCAGAAATATTTGAAAAATTGTGGTCATGGTAGTTAAAAACATCTTTAAATGTTTCAATTTTCGAAAGATTTTAATTTTTTTTTGTAATTTCAAAATAAAATGAGATATTTTTTTTTCTCGAGTAGTGATGAACAGGTCCACCCTCTGGTATCCGCCTATCGTTGAATTTTGGGACACGTTGTATACATATAAATTATAAAATAATTAATATACGACTCAACTTGTACTAAGCTTGAGTCACCGCCGAACTCTCGTAATTTAAACTGTATGTATACGCAATTTAATTTGAAGTACTAAAAAATTGTATATATGTGTAATGCTTTCTTTACATTTGATACTTTTAAGGTTATTCAGGTTGAATAAGCCGATACCTAATAAAAAGAAAGATGTTTCCTTATCGATAATGAAGCATACAACCTATTGTCTAAAATATATACATCCTTTAACGTTTTATAAATTTAAGTGTACGCAACAATAAATAAATAATATATTTTATAAGACGTTACGGAAGATAATATATTTTTCTTTTGTTACATTTTTTTTTTTTAACAAAAAACTTGAATAAAGGTATTTTAAATTGTTGACAAATTCAGTGAAGCGTATCAGTTGAACGCTCAGCTCGGGTCAAAGGTATTCTTATGTATTCTGAGATTTAAAATGACCTTTGGCTTATGCTAGCAGGGATATTTCTGGGAATACAAACAGCCCAATGCAAATACTGATTAAACGCGATTTCCGTATATATTGAATACAACCGGATAATACCCGAGGATCGAACAAAGGAGGCGGATGTGTGGAGTATGGGTGGGAGGTTTATGGATCTTATGCAAAGAAGAGGAGCGGGGTGGGGTCACAGGGCGTGGAGCTCATGGACATATTAATGCCTGCATATTATAATATTCAAGGTTTTCGACAATATACTACTTCGCGTTTCCACTCACTGTTTTGATATTTAATTTTTTAACGTTTTTATTTTATATTTTAATCAGGATTTCACAATTTGAGTTTTTTGCGCACAATGCGTTGTTTATAATATACATTTTGACAGTTCATATTTGGACCTAATTGAATGTAAAAAATTAAAATTGCTGTTGTTAATAACAATTAGTAACAGAAATTGTGTTTACTCCTTTATTTATGACACACTGACATTAAACTTCTTTTAAAAATAAATCCCACTGCATTAAGACAAATTGTCACATTTTTGAGGTTATAATATAATTTTTTTTTTTAATTTAGATATATTGGACCAATTTAAATTAAATACAAAATTAAAACATTGACTGGGAATGATACTTTAGATATTTTTAAGGAGTTACTACCTTGTTACCGAGAGCAGGAAATTTAGAAAAATACATTAAGATATAATCTTGCATCACTGTGTGTTTTTTTTAAATTATGTCCCTTTTCTTTCACAGTATCGCTCCTCTTTTTTCGTTTCATTTTAGAATATATAGCTACAAACTGTTAATACTTGCAGCGTCTGATAAAAAATATGTTAATATCAATTTAATCAAACTTCTAACCCCAAAATAAAAATGTTTCCTCTCGATAGAGACAAGGGGTGCACAAGGGGGGACATTTATGATCTATAGAATACCTCAGGGTGTGATTCACATTTTAATACATTTATTGAACACAGTGCTCCGCGCTCCTTGTAACGTAACAATGTTTATTTTAGGTTTTATCATCTCCAGACACTTCAGATGTTGACACTGTATGTCGTTAAGTAGATTTTAAAACAACCAACCATGTCGTTTAAATTTAATCGTTTGTTTATTTTTGTTTTGTTAGTTGAAACGATCACGGCCACTTTAGCGGATGTTACTTCACCATTCTTTTATTGTTAACAACCTTGTATGTAGCGTGTGTTAATGTACTTGTAATTTTAAGAAAGGAAAAATCTATGGTCGTTTTCTAGAAGTTACATTTAGTGCAACCAAATTAGCAAAAATTACAAATATTCAGGTATTTTTTTTATCGAACATAGTACAGTATAATTAAAGATATTAACGTCAGTGAAGATAGCAGTCTGGTCGAAACTAGTAGAATAAAAAAGTTAGCAGTACGCAATTGGATCATTATTCGTAATCGCTATTATACAGTTCAAAAGTATACTAATTCGATATTTGGATTAGTATTATCTTGAATACAGAATAAAACAATTAAAACTAAACATTTGCAATAATATATTAGCACTAAGAGAAGATGAACTTTTATACAAAGAAATCAATTATTTTAACGAATGTTCGAATGTAATTTCCCATCATATCTTGATGACAATAATTAGCATGTGTATAATATATACACATTTGTAATTTATCTTCAAAACAAGAAGAAAACTTCTATGATTAGAAGGTAAGAGTCTTTGAAGTTAGTGCTTCATTCATATATGAAAAAACAAATTTCACACCATACCACGATGACGTGAGTCGTGACGATGTTTTTATCGAAATATCGAAAATAGAGATGTGAAATTTGTTGTGGTGTATTATGAATTGCAGAATATCTTTCTTCAACAAAGAAACTGCGCAGAAAAGTGCAACACTCTCTTTCAACGTGATTAGATTCCACGTTTGCTTGATTAATGCGATATTGTTGTACATTTTATTTCACTGCATGCTACAAATATAATAAACACCATTACCAATACGCTGCGAACATTAATTATAACAAATGTATCAATGGTTCCATCAATATATCTCCATTAGAGAATATAAATCATTAATTTTTGTTATCTATGTCATACATTAATATTTGCTGAGTCAATAATGTCACAAAGCGCCGACTGAACATTGAACATTGAACATTGAACAATGAACCATGCACTAAAAGCAACGGGATTTAAAATGCAATACGGCGTTGGTCTATATTTTGAAAATGTTTTTATCGATATAAAAAAACTATTGAATCAATCAATCTGATAAATTAAATTGATTATTGTGTTCAATTAAAATGACAAACATAAATTACAAAATGACTGCATTATTTATGTAAACAAATCAAGAATTAACAGATAGCATATGTGTTTGCATTGTAATTATCCTGTAATTAGATTTGTAATTACTTAGGTTTTGAAAACCAAATGAAATGAAAACTTTAAAATGGGGTAAAAAACGCTTTTTGATAATGATGTTTATTAAATCATATTTTATATTAAAACTGAATTTATTTTACAAGACACATGTCTTACATTACTTAGTACATTAACAATATTAATTGTCATTTTTTTAACTTGTGTGACTTTTCTTCAGCGTTTGAACCGGTTTAACCTGCTACAAATTCCCGTTATTCACATCTTTTAAGAAAAGTTTCTGGGCTTTTAATTTCTTAAATATCTACATATTATGTGGGTAGATTTAGTGATGGTATTATGCTCTACATGTGAACCAAATCGCTGCCTAACAAGCGGAATAGCGCTGGTCCGCGACCAACTTGAATAGCATCCAAGCATCTCTTGCTCGGATCCTTTAATAATTTGATATAAGATATTAATTCTTCTAAGCAGGCAGGCAGTGATTACATTAGCTTTCATAGATTATCATTCCCGGAGAATATTCACAATGCATTAGTGATGCTGCTAGCCATAGTTAGTTGAATCTTGGTCTAATGCAGAACAATACATCATTTTGTGTTCAGGTTCATAAATTTCCATTTTCTCATCTAAATTCTAAGGCGATGAGCACATAGTCCACCCCGGGGACCAATAGAACATCCATTGATCTACCAGAGACTGGAGTCCGTAGTTTCCAGGACCAGGGACTCTAGCACACCGATCTGGACTGATATTACGTGATCCAGTGTGTTCCAGCATCACATTGTCTGCGCTGTGCCTGTGAGTCAATATATTATGTTCCCTTACGAACCCTTACATCAATATACTCTTTTTTCAATACCTAATTTTAAACAGATTTTTACATAAAAATTTGTTATGTTTTTTATATGGGGTATATATCACGTTGATAAACCCACAATTTATTGCTGCATTACTTTTGTAGATAAGAGTGGGTGACCTGATTATGGGATTATAACTACCCTTATGACAAATTATATTTATGGTATACAGGGCTCCCCAAAACGTACAACGCTCAAAATGTATGTACACGGGAGGTCAAGCGGTAATGTTTTAAATCTTGATTAAAAATAAAATAAATAGTGCTTTAGAAATGTCAATTATTATATCATGTTTGAGCACCAGTTCCCAAATTCAAGGGCTTAATTTATAGTCAATACGTATTATGCATGGCTGACTGTTTATGGAAACTGACTGGATTTACTGCCAACATGTTTCGAAAAAAGGTATGGATTGACGTTCTTCAGAAGCGCCTCTTAAAAAATGCAAGTGTGTGCAGTGACACAACTCTACCATGAAGGAAAAAACACAGAAAAAAAACAGAAAATTAAATTTACTGTTTGAATAAACACTTAAAGCGCCTAGACTGTTGTTCTAATTTATTCAACACCTTGTCAATAAATGCAGTGTCCCTTTACAACTTCCCTGAAAGTAATTCTGACAACTCAAGCCTTTTCCCATAATTTCTTTTTTAATTTTAGGTAGTTCACAAGTGACAATCGAAGACAAAAGTATAGTCGGATATTCAGTACAAACCTTACTCGATTGTACTCAATACATATAAGCTTTTATGTACTCGTAAATAAATAGACTAAATACTCTGTTCAGAAATATGGCAATGCTGTCATATATAGTAGAGTACGTATTACGTATAGTGCAGAAGGGGTAATCGCGCAAAGCATGACAACATACAACGTTGCCAAGTTGACATATCTATTCTTAAAACTCATATACTGTTTTAAAAGAATTTTAACTTTAAATTTTATTAATTTTTTATTAACTGGTGAAACAATAAAGAAAAACAGTCAAGGGTTTCCTAATTAATTCCTCTACAATATATTAATTTATTTTAATCAATCGTTAAAACGTTGCCATTTCTGCGTAGGCTCACCTTAATTATTAATATGTCGCTTCACATCTGGTCAATACATTTGAAATATTGTAATTCGATGAAGAACACTTTTATCAACATCGTATTGAAATTTTTTCAAATTCTATACATAGGTTTTACATGTGAATTACCTTATATGAAAGGACTGTGTGGATGTTTTGGGTTTGTACATATTTTAAACTTCGTCCTGAGTCCTTTGTTGTTGATTCATGTTTCCTGGACATAAACAAATGTACATTTCCAAGCTAACATAAAATATAACTAATAATTTATCTTCTTTAAATAATTACAACACATTAAGCTACGGGCAGCTCTTTACTTTTCAGCTCGGAGTTGGACATTAAACAACAGCGATTTCTAGAGGTACTGGTACAACAACAAGACCAATTAAAATTTAATTAAATATATTTCTATAGAGCTAACACAACTTCTTTTACAATGTTTTGTTTTTTCGAAGTTGTTCAGTGGACAAATATATTTCATCTTTTATTAGTTATATTCTTAATTAATTAGATTTCCGTTTTTGCATCAATTTGATGTTTACTTGAATATGATAGTTAAGTATCATTCCCAACTTACTGTTTTCATTTTTAGTTTTAGTTTAAAATAAATTAACTCAAAAAATATTGTTGATTCAATTTCTTAGAGATTTAATTCACGTTGGTCTTAAGATCTTACACATAAACTACGTGCATTTAAGCACAATATTTAGATTTTTTTCAACATAAAGATTTATGTACCTATATAAATTTTAACAGCTTAAAAAACAAGTCACAAATAATAAACAAACTACCAAACTTCTAAAAGCAACGTTTTAAAATTTTATAATCTTTTTGGTTTTACTAACTAATTTATCTAGCCTTCAAAGATTTAAAATTACTAATCCCACTTCTGACGTTGTTAGTTGGATGGTTGGTAAATCACATGCGGTAATTTGTCAAAAAGATAAAAGCATTATTTTGTTTTAGTACCAGTCGTAATTATAATAAAATATGTTGGTCGACTGTTTTCAAATGTTAACTAAAGTTCTTTTTACATTCACATTTATTCTTTAGCTTTATATATATCTTTTGTTTAGTTTTTTAATGTGCTCTACATTTCAGTGGTAAGTAAAATTGGTTTTATATGTTGCGGAGCATAAACGAAACAAATATACATACATGTAAAAGCGTTTGATAATGGTAATGTGAACCATGTTAATTTCTATAAAATTATACAATATATTGATAAGGTTGGCTATCAGAACCTCAAATGTACAATTAGTTTTTAATAACTTGCTATATTATAGAAGTTATTAACAAAATCGATAAATCTGCGTATGATTTGCTATCCGATACGATGGTTTGCCATCTCATTATACAACAAAGACGCATACGTGTGTGTGTGCGATACGACATTTACTAATAACAACTAAATCAGCGTATCCCATCAAGTTATATTATTATTATTATTATTAATTGTTCGCCTTTCGGCTTTGCAATCTACATTCTTAATACATTTTATAAAACTTCAACTTAAAATTAAACTTAAACTATTCAAGACCTTTTTATTTCCAAAAGTACTTTCTGCTTCTTCTTCTCTTGACCCTCTTCCTTCATTGTCCCTAGTCTTCCTTCATTCTCACCGTTTCCTCACCTCTTGTTTTCTTTGTCTCCTCTCGGCAAACCGTTTCCTGCTTCTCCTTTCTTATAGCCTGTATTTTGATCTATCACCTCTTGCCTTCCTTGTCTCCTCTCGACAAACCCTCTATTATCTTTTCACTATCCTTCCTGCCTTCTCTCTTCGTTTTCACTTCTCCACTTATGTCTATTACAGTCCTAGACGCTCTGTCTTTACTATTTCCTCTTGACTCTCTTCCTTTACTATGTTATTATTGTCTCTATCTCCGTCATCTACCTCTTGTCCTCATCTCCTTTCCGAAAATCCTCTATTTTTCTGGACTGAAGTTTAACTGTTTCCTCGCTACTTCTTTCTTTCTCCTGCTTCCCTTCACTGCCTCTTTTAGTACTCCTCTCTCTTCCTGTTCCTTGTGCAACCCAGCCTCCAGCTTATTTATTGTCCTGTTTTTCCTTTCCGTTTTACTATTTCCCCCATCCACCTCTTTCCTTCACTGCCTCCCTTTAATAGCTGGCCAATATTCCTTTCGCTCACTACTTTTTCCTTACACTCAAACTTAATGTGCTCCAGTGTTTCGTCCTCCGTTCCGCACACTCTACACTTTCTTTCCTCACTACTTATCACTACCATCAAGTTATATGTTAGATGCTTGTGAAAAGGGAAACGTAATCTCGATTACGAAACTAAAGAGTACAAATTCTATCAAAGGAATGTGCAAATACATTGAACAGAGCTAATAGTTACTTTAATTTAGAATAACACATTTACCGAGAGATCTACAAAACAAATTGAAATAAAAGAAACAACAAAAAATCCGTTATAAATAACGGTTTTTTTAAAAGTAAGTTGTAGAGCGTTAGCGCACGTCAAGGGAGGCTACCAGCCCCAACTACATTTCCACCACACTTTTCTCTTTTTTCTTTATAAGTATTACAGTAAAATGCAATTTAGAATTATACAGTGTATCTCTGAAATCCATTAGCGCTATGCAAGTAGGGTCTAAATATACTATGAATTTTAATGCCCCTTTTATAAAACAATCAAGTACGTCAATGTGTAAGTTTACTGTTGTAACAAAAGTGTTATATATCATGAAAACGTCCAAACGTAATTGGATTTTTAGACTAATTTTATTCTTTTAGATCACCTCTCTGGGGTAAATTATATATGTATGTATGTGTTTGGTAGACATATATATCTACGAAGCATCCGTATACTGTGCCACAGCTAAAGAAACGCAACTCAGCAACTTTTCACGCCATTTTTCATCAGTTCATGCTTTATGGTTTTCATCAAATAACTCGGCAAAATAAATATAAAGTTTTAAATGACAGTTTTAATAAATCTGTTTCAAAAGTTATTTCTTTTTTTGAATAAATATACAGGTTTTATGTTAATATATTTTAAATTAAACTAGCTTCTTCGCCATTGCGTGAAATGTGCCTAATAACAAAGATAGTAATAGAAGCGTGAATGAATCGTTAAGGCATTGCTGGTACAGAGGACTAATTTATGTTTTTAATAGCTAATATGACTTCAAAGAGTGCGAGAGCATTGATAGTTAATGCTGACTGCTGTGTCTTCGTGTTCTATCCCCGGTAAATTAGGTTGTAATTAATTTAAATTGATTATTTGCGCACATAATGATAAACTTATCAGGCAACGGTGTAAATGAACCGACACTGCCTATAATTAAACGCTTGTTTAGACAACAATCTGATAAAACACATATTTTACCTAATATTATGTAGGTAAACTAACAACATAGGTTATCACCTGCTGTAAGTCGTAAGTTCTAAAAGTTAATCATGTTTACCAACTCTAGCTACCCAACACAACACACTCACTACAGGAGTACCAACATAGAGAAATGTTTACTAAACTAACGTATATTATAAATCCAACTTAATAACACACAAAAACCTAATAATCGTATGTCATAAGATTTTCATATGAATATGAACATATAACACTAAACTTTAGAAATTAACTAAAATCATAAAATTTTAATTACCAGTTATATCTACCTTTATAGTCAACACATACTCTCACTCTCTCTCTCTCTCTCTCGCGCGCTCTTACTCGTACGTCTGTGAGTGTAAGTACCTTCACAAAACCTGTTTATAACTCTCAACTTACTTTGATCATATTTATTAATTAAAAACATTAATCAGATTAATTTATGACTTAATTAAGACTCTGATAATTATGTATACATTATTATATTTTAAATGTTTTTATATGTTTGTTGTAGGTGATTCTATAAATATAATATGTCTGATGGTTTTTCTGATGGACGAAAAACCTTAATGACTTTATCAATGAAACTAATTCAATCTCTTTATTTTAAGTACCCGTACTCGTGTCTATAAGTTGTTAATTATCTATTACAAATGTTTATAATATTATTTTAAATGCTAATAACTTTTGAAAGTTGATGCACTCAAATAAATATTTAAAAAAAAGGAAGTAAGGTATAAGAAAAAGCTCTAATGCTTGTCACTGTATCTTCAAGTTCAATTCCCACACTAGGGCTGTGTTTTGTGAATTTGGTTGTTAATAATTTACATACATAATCGTAAACTTATCAGGTAGCGGTGTAGTTCACATATCTCATCACTCAATAAGTTCGTAGGATGACATATAGATGGCGCAACTATTGAAAAATCCATTACATTTTTAGATAGTACCAACCTTTAAATGATATGTGTCAAAATTTAACTATCTGCCTTACAAATAAACCTGTTATAAAATTTATACCAGGTATAAACTGATAATAATCCTGCCCGGACAGGTTGTATACCCGGTATACATTTTATAACAGGTTTATTTGTAAGGTGTTATATGAATAACATAATATACATATAATATCTGAATTTGTTTTAATTTTAATTAAATTTATAGAATCACCTTGTGTTTATAATAACATAACTATATGTATGTTATATTATATTATATTATTTACTCACACTTCTACATATTTTATGAGTTTGTATAATAATTTTAACTTTGAAATATATTGTATTTATAATTTACGATAAATCTTTAATTACTGTAATTATTAATATAAAGTTTTTATTAATGAGAAGTAAAACTGAATGTTTCAATTAACAGTGTTTTACAGAAAAGTATAGAGGGAATATTTCTTTTATGTTTAATATAAAATTTAATATTTAAAAGGACACAATTCACTAGAATAATATTTAAAGAAAATAATTATATATTTTATAGTTTAAAATAATTTAAAATTATATTTAGTTAATAATTCTGTTCCTAAATACAATAAAGTCTATATCGTTCATCGTCTAATCACGCCATCATGTAGATTTCAATATTATCTTACACTACGTAAGCATCATTTCAAAGAAACCAGTATGTAAATCAAATGACAGTCTATTAGACAACGACGTGACATATTTTACTTCATTATACATCTCACCTAGATCTATTTTTTGTCTATCATAAAATAATGTTACAAATATTTTTCACGCAACGTAAAATAAGGGGCACATCTCAGCTACACACGTTTGTACCATGACTATCGGTTATGGCAGCCATTTATTTGAATAATCCTGCAGTTAAACCAGCGAGTCAGGCAGGCATGCTCTTGCTCTTCGCTCGCTATTATTTGTTGTCCCTGTACCGAATACGTAAACAAAATCAAATCCTGCCACCTCGCACCCACCTTCATCTTCTATCAGACGAGAAAGGGGTGCGAACGTGGGTGGGTGGCAAGATTCTGATTTTGTGTACTGACTCATTATCATGACAACTTACTTATAGACTGTCCAAACGTGACAGTCATTTTTACGGGGTTTATGAATAGAATTTGTAGGATTATAACTAGTGTGCTTAATACCAAGGTTACATTGTACGAGAGAGCAGTGTTTTGTGACGTTTCTATCACTATTGCACTTTAATTAAGTTCGCATCAACTTTATCTTCATTTGTATTCCAACAGATCGACATTTTTAACCGATAAAATAGATTTTCATATGAAGGACTATGAGAAACTGAACTTTAAATGAACTCTTTGATGACAAAGAAATCATACGCATCTTCAATATGATAGCAAAGTGACTCCAAAATGTTCACCTGGCATATACTGTGAGTTATTGGAAAGTACGATTGTGTCAGTCACTCGCATGCGAGTTACTACAACATTTTCTTGCTCTTACTGCCACTGGCATTCCCCCACGATATCACAAGGCAGCAAGACGTTAGCACACAACGCAATTCAAAGCAGCTACTGTCATTAAGCTAGTAATCCTTAAAGACCTGCTTATACATGTCTCTGTCTTGCCTAAAACTGACAATTATAAAATAAGATAAAATATGTAGAAATTGTATCGGCTCAATATTATTTGAACGCGAGTAGTGTTAACGTGGAAGCGTTAACTATTTTGCGGTGTGACTAATAAATTGAGCTGTGCACTCCATGAAGTTAAGATTGTTGCTAGAGATGGAATCTAGAGGAATATCAAATACTTTTGCGTGGTACCCAGACCAAATTGAGACTGTTTTAAATATGATACGTTTACAGCAGATTAAGAACAATAACTTGCAATTAATAAGAATTGAGATTTTAAAATAAAATGATTACTATATTAATTATAAAAATTAATTATTGCGAGAAGAATTAGAAAAATACTCTACTTTTCATGATTACAACTTCAGTGATCAAGAAACTGTTCTGCAATTGTGAATCCATTTATATTGGCAAGTTCAATTCCAAGATTTTAGTATACAAACAAAAAAAACATAGGAAATGTGGGAAATAAAATCTAAGAACATCTGACCACTAAAGGGATGAGCCGTAGAGGTCACGAGAACAGTGCTACGAACATCTGCTACGAGTGACGTAGCATACTGTCGACTACAACATTCGCTATGTGCTTTTTGATACAGATAACTTTCTCAGAGTGAAATACATTGCAATCTTTTTTGTTATTCATTGTAAAAATAATGTGTTAATTATTTAGTTTATTAATCACAGATTATTTAATTATGATTTATTAATTGAACATCCTAATAAAAACTAATACATATGTAGTATACTAATACACATAAAAGCATAAAACTGTATCAAATTTAACTGATGTTGAACATTTGGCGTTGTACATTTGAATATATTATGAAATTCAACTTAATGTTTGTGAAATGTTCGCTTTAGTTTATTTAAATATTTTTGTAATACGAGTATATTCTATGTTACAATTGTAACACATACAAACACACACATGTATATATAACAGTAAATGAAAACAGATGTTGCAGCAAATGTGTTGTAAATGTTTTTATCACCTTTAAATTTATTGCATCTATTTAAGCATTCTGTAAAATAAATTACGTTGATATTTTTACTAAAACCATTAACCTGATTTTCAAAATATACTAGTGTCTAGATTTTACATTGGAATAAATATTCAAAATGTATAGAAGACAGCACAGTTGCCACGAATGTTAAGGAATGGACAGTAATTTGTTTTGCTTTCGAATTTAATTTTTTATCCACTTGGATACATTTCTTAGATACAGATGATTGTATAAATGAATTGTATAATAGAAGTTAAATTTACGCTTAAGTTTTGATCTAGAATTAAACTACAACAAAGATACCACACAGAACGTATGCTTATTATTTTATTACTGGTTGCACCGAAACATCGAAAACTGCATAAAAAGCACACAGCGCAGACTTGAACTTATAATTTCTTTATGTTTATTGATTTCATACATACAGAGTAGACACTTGAGAAATTGGTGTGAAAGATAACATATATTTGGATTGAACTCCATATCGGTAGAATCTTTAATACTTTTAATTTGAAAGATGTTTTCACGAAATTGAGTTAATTTACCACATTTTTTTTATATTTATTTATTTGCCTTGACTTTTATTCGTCATAGCCACCATCAAACATTTTTGATATATATTTTACAATTTATAATTTAATTTTACAAATTTCTAAATATTTAAACAATTCACTAATTAATTTTAAATCACTTAACAAAGATTTAGTATTAACAGGAAAAGTTTTAATCATATTTAATATTTCACTATTGAATTTTGATCTTCCTAAACTATAATTTATGCATTCAAATATGATCCAAAGTTCCTTCTTCACCACATTGACATCTATCGTCAGATTTTATATTAATTTTGTACAGGTGAGCTGGAGTTTTACAATGATTACTTTTGATTCTAATTATAGTTGATATAAATTTGCGGGACTCATTTCTAAACCATCTCTTCTTACTTAAATTTGGATGTAACATATAATAATCTCTTCCTTTTAACTGACTTTTGTTAATGAAATCTTGGTTTCTCAAATGGAAGTTTAATTTCTTGATTATATGAAAAATTTCATATGAAGGTAATTTCATTTTCATCTCAATTTCCAATTTTATTGATTCCTTTGTATCAAATAATGATATTTTGACATGCAAAATTAAGGAGATGTATTTCAATATAATAAATGAGAATAATTCCTTAATTTACTCCATAACAATTAAATTGAAATACATAATCTGGATGTAGTACAAAATATGTATACGTCGTAAGAGCGTCTTTGCGAAATTAAATTTGTAATAATTTGAGCGGTGCACTTAATGAAGTTTTATTATGATTTAGTTTAGTTCAATGACGACGTTTTGAAGGAGTATCAGATTATGATCTTTTCAGTGGCATTCTGCAGTACTTCTTTGCTTCTCTATACTACATTTAAGTATCTACAATATTGAATTCATCTATTTCACCAGCTATCTATTACTGGTAACGACCTACCAACGAATATAGATAATAGAAATTATTATTCATTACCTAGTTAACTCTATAGACATTATTATGATGATATATCGCACCATCTATGAGTATTAGCATCCCCATGGAGTTGTCAAACTCCTGCAGATACCGCATCGCACACCAAGACTTTAAATTATGTACTGTACTGTAAGGAGGAGAGGAGACTAGCGTTCGTTCATTGTATGTAGTACGGAACGGGAATATATTGAGATGCTGAATAGTTTTGTTGAATTATTGATGCTAAATCGTTGGTGAACCAAACATGAATAGATGCTGATGATACGCCACCATGAGGTGCATTGAGTTAGTTTCAATTCTCAGTCGTAGATGGCAGTAGTGTTGCTAATTTAAATGATTTCTTAGGTAAATGTTATTAAGTGATTAAGTGAAGAACTGCATTTTTCTAGTTTCAGTTACACTTGTTAGATTAGTTTCAAAATCTAGAGTTGAAAATAAATGCGGCAAAAAAACTAATAATATTAAAAATATAAGTATATTTATGTGCATGTGACCTTTATCTATAGAGTAAGGTAATGCTATTAGGCAGATCCATCTTTCTCACTCCTCTCCGTTCTGATACAACTTTGGTCCGTTCACATTCCATTTAGATTAGAAATATATTTACATCTGCATACCATAATACAAATTTATTCAATTTAGTTATTTTATTTTATCTGTACTTATTATAATTTCCATTTAGATATTCAGGAACTTTGCCAATAAAATAATAAAAATATTCTACTGGATTTGATTAAAATGAAAAAAAAAAAAAAACACAGACACCATAGTAAAACTATTTTATGAAATGATTTTAAATTCAAATATTCAAAGGTATTAAAATGTCCAACTGCAATAGGTTTTATTTAAATTTGACATTTTTATTACGAAACTCAATTTGATTTTCGAAAAGCGTATAAACGTAACGAGCCAAACGTTCTAACGATATTAGATATTTGCTAGACGATTTTGTTGGCTTTGCTCTGCTTTGGATTGGTCTGTTACTGCTACTGGTTTATCGCTTTATCTCTCTTCGTCCTTAAGTCTCAATAACAAAAGTCGTTATATAAATTAAGATATTCAAATAATGCTTCGAATAAATAAGTCCTTTCTTTATTTTAAAACATTAATATTATAAAAAAACATAATGTTATGATTGCAGCTATCGTTTCCAGAGTCTGGGCAAATTTGTAGGTGCGAGCGAGGGAATAAAGGAAAGGAGTATGATTCTCGAACCTTCGAAATATGTGCCGTACCACACGCAAGCGACTTGGGTTTTTTTAATTACCCGCAAATTCGTAACACTATACCTATAGAATAGTGCCTTTTGTGTAAGATCAAACCTGCATTTTAATTTGACTCCATTCAGCCGCAATCGTATAACAAAAGTTACAACATGAAATTATTAGTAGAAGTTGTAGATAATATTATTATTAATGGAAAAGTATATTTAGCATTTGTGCTGTAAACGTCTTAGGGCCGGTTTTATGGTCTTTTATTTACTTCGGGGTTACAAAACCCCGAGTTAGCTTAGTTCGGTACTTATTTTTGTATCGGGTTTTATGGTCCAAATTTAATCCCGAGTTAATTAGTAGAGACGTAAACCATATTTTAAGAAATTCGAATATTTGTTTACAGTTGTAAATCCATGGGAATGCAAGATTCAGTTTAATTATTGTTTTAAAAATGACGGATTTCTCAACTTAGTACTATATTTGTATAATAGCTGATTTTCCTCATCATCTGTTATTGATAATTGATTAAGGTCACTCACAAAATTCATAATAAACAATAATTTAATATTATAACCTAAAATATTATAATAATGATAGCTAAACTGGCTGAGATAACATGATATTTTATCTCTGTTGCACACTTACTCCGGGTTAAATATTATTACCTTGATTTATGACGGGATATCTTACTCCGTGATTTTAGTTCCGAGTTAGCGTTAACCCTTGATGATAAAACTCATTTTTCGTTTAATTCGGGAGTTAGCTATTTAGTTCGATAGTAAGACGAACCATAAAACCGGGCCTTAATGTTATTAATGGTAAATATATAGTTCAAATTACGAGAGTTCGGCGGTGACTCATACTTAAAACAAGTTGTGGGGTATAAATTGCCGATATAACTAAAAAGCACTGACTCACTTATTTTTCTATAATGTAAATAGAAACGAATAAGATAAAATTCATTATCTTATTATAGATTTATACCGTTCTTATAACCTGTTTTAAGTATAAGTCGCCGCCAAACTCTCGTGATTTGGACTATATCTGACGTTTGTGTATGTACTCAAAAGCATCTCTTTTACACTCTGTTGTATAACAGAAAGCAAAATAGTAGGAAGTGGAATGTCGTCAAAGAATTAGTAATTTTTCTATAGGTATCAAATCCCTTTTACGACTAAAAGAACAGAAAAGTTATTTCAATTGATAAAATCTACTTTAATATTGCAATTTATTAACAAATGATTGTATATTTGAGATCCTGATAGCGACCTTTAGTTTTAACATGGTCCACAAGTCCACAGTCTGATTAGCAATAATTCTGTAAAATGTTAAACACTTTTAACGACTTTAACGTTTTTATACACGTCCCTATATAACGTTTTACTCATTCCATTTCACATGCAAACACAATCTGTGTTTTTTAAAAACATTGACCTTTTTATTTGATTCTAAACCGAAGAATAATGCACTAACCATTGATGTTATACTAGCAAAGCCAGTACAATAAATAACATATAATAAAACATTCTGACCGAGCTAAAGTAAACTTAATAAATGTTGCTCCAGTTCTCTTCCGCTCGCCCCGCCGCGCCTCTGTTAGCCATCGGGCAATCCAACAGCATCGGAGCGAAACCAACACATTACGGCTTCAAACGAAGACCTCTACGTTACGTTACACGACGTAGCTACGTTATACACTCGTAGAGACGTAGAGAGGTCTACGTTCAAATAGTGCGGTCAGTTCATTTTAAATAGAACATGGCAATGTATTAGACAGGGGTGGAAAATCATTTGTTTTGGTGTCAGGCATTAGACGATAGACGATTCTATGGAAAGTAATATATCACACACTTCAAAGAGTTGAGTTGCAAAAATTTCATTTAAAGCATTTCTTGAAAAATGTACTCATTAATATTTGTCTGTTTTTTACACATTTTGTTCATTATTGGGAACAGAAGACAACAAGTTTGTTTTTGAATAAGATTAATTAGAAAATAGTTAACTATTTGAAAAGCATATGTACTTGTATTTTTGAAAATTAACGAATAATATATAAAACATAAATAAACAGTTACGGTTTTGAAATAATCAGCGTTTAAGCAGATATCTCGAAAATATTAACACTCAATGAAATTTTATTTACGATTTTTATGACTGCAGCAATGAACGCAAAATGTGAACATAATATTTTTTACATAACGTTATATAATATTATTTATCGAAGATTAACATAGTTATTAAATAAATGTAAAGGACATTGAAAGTACTAGAATGAAGAATTGAAGAATGTAATGCCGAAAGTGAAGGGAAGAAGTGAATGGCGGAGATATAGAAAAACACTAGGAAAGAGAAGGAATGGCAGAGTAGAAACAGGAGGGACAGCAGCAGGAGGAGCGAAGCAGTAGCAGTAGCAGATTTGTTTTTATTTAAGATTTAATAAGGATCAAAATTGAATTAAGTACAATGACATGTATATAAATGAGTTAAGACACAAGAATGTAGTGCCAAATGGCAAAAACATTAAAAATAAAATAATAATAATATAACCTTGAATAAAAAGCTTTATTAACGTCAGAAAACATACGCTTATGTCGATGGATAACTTTTGTTACGTAACCCTACATTAAATTAACCTCAAAACTGTTATGTAATTTTGTTAGCGGGTTATTTTCTACAAGATAGATTTGAATAATAAATTGATTGACTAAGTAATTTAACCACGATACTTTTCCTTTCTATTAAATTAGATTGTTTTCATGCATCAATAAATCTATTCTATATCTATATCTATAAATTATTAATAGTTTTTTGGAACGTAATTATTTTAATGTATTTTTAAACTCATTTAATAATATTTAACACTTAAATTTCTTACCAATAAAGTTATTTCTCGTAATAAAACCAATATAATAAATAAAACAACATTTATTACCTGTCGTTTAGTTATAAAGACGGTAGATAGAGACATAGCAAACATTAAACTTGATTAAAATAATACTTGAAACTATTAAATGGTAATAAAAGCTCATAAAAAACCATTAAGCTCTTGTCACTGATAGTTGAACTAGAACTATAGCGTTCCATAGTACTCGTACCGTACGTTGGGGTGGGTAGGGTATCTTTCTAAAGGGTTTAAAATTGAATACAGTGGTAAAGGGGCTGTAACTGATAGCTAGGGGTAGCCGTCACTCCGATAGTTAGGTGTGAAGACCGGAAATTGATTATCATTTTATATAGGTTAGCATGTTCACAGAAAACGAATTTGTTAGACTTGTCTTTGTGTTTGTGTATTTGTATTTAGAATAGTAAAGGGGTGAGGAAGGGCAGGGGGAAGCTTGTAAGGTTTAATAGTTAATGTTTGTAAATAAATAACTTGAAATAATGTAATTACTGTAGACCCGGTATTGTAGAATAGTTTAAGTTCCTTCTTATAGATGTAATAAATATTTTATAAGCTTTTTAAACATTCGTATATGAAATTTTGGTAAAGAATATTAACTATGGTGTCTAATTTCATGTCTTTTTCTTTTTTTTTTTATATTATATATCTTTTATATTTCCTACATTAAACTGCGCGGCATTATACTGTTGTAAGTACGCATATGTCGCACTTACCTTTTATTTTTAATGATATTAAATGTTAATTATGTAATAGAATTATATTATGTAAACAGTTTTTGTATTAGTATTAAGATTGTAAAGAATAATTATTTAAGTTTAGCGCTTATAAATATTGTCTCTGGTTTGTGGAGATTAATATTGATTTAATGCTGGTAATTCAGTATTGGCGTTCTGTGATGTGAAATAAATTATTATATATTAAATTGCACAAGACTCTGAAAGCCAGTCTTCTCCTGAGTCTCAAAGCAAGCATTACTATTCGCAACTTCGTACGTATTGAATAGTGAGCACATTTCAACTATTAATTAAATTATAACACTATAGAATTACATTTTGTTTTATATCTGTCATCTTCGTTAATCTAATAAAATACTATTGTAATTAAGTAAGCAGATATAATATTACAACGAATAAATGATATATTTTAATAAAAGTGTTTGTATTAATAGTAATAAAAAGATACTAATTGTTCAACCGTCGCATGTCGCAACGAGGTTACTTTAGACCGCTCAAGTATTCTCTAATTGCAACAATACACCGTCTGAACAAGAATCCTATTAATCATCTTAAAAGAGTTAATTCTTATCAACGTGAGTAATTCAAGAAGGTGGATGATCGTCAACTGAAGAGTCTACTTCCAGAAACTAGCATCCCTGCGGAATGTATTAGCAAGCTGAGTAATCTCCTAATAGAACGAGCATCAGACCTCTTTTTACAACATTGATGTCAGGTGTAACATCCGCCTTCGAATCTTACTTACAACAAATGGTGTCAGATGTGAGGCTTGAAGAGATATTCCTACACATAAATATCCAAGAGGTACGCCCAAAATTTTTTTCTATATATTCTACACCTGGATGCAGATCAATTATTCTGGATACCACTACGTCGATCGATTATTTCCAAAATTGCCGAAGAGTACGAGATAGAACGTCAATTCATCTGTATTTCACATAATTTTTCTACAAGTCCGGTGGATGCAAAACTACAGCCCGCCGAACCAGAAAAAAAGAAATCTTTTGCCGCCATGCGAATGGATGGATGCTTCTAGAACACATGGAATAATCTAAATCGATGTTGGTCGCGTCCAGAGCCCTGCACACAGCTGTTTATAGATCATAATCACTGATAAGAAAATCTTTAAGTATAATAAGACAGTATCTTTCTTTTTGTATATAATTATTATTATAAATTGATAATTGTTTTTTTTTATTAATAGCATTATTTTTAACGAGGCTATCATTTTTTTTAGTATTATATTCAATACTTTTGAATATTTGCTATAACCTATCTATTAGTAGCATCCTTGTAATTCATTGAAGCTATTATTTTTTAGTATTATATTCAATACTTTTGAATATTTGTTATAAAATAACAATTTTGTAGCATCATTGTTCAATATTTTTAGTATTATATCCAATACTTTTGAATATCTACTATAATATTTCCTATAATTGTTTCTACAATTATATTAATTCATGTTTAATATTTTTAGAACATCTTTATGAACGAGAAAGAATTTTGAAAGGGAGAAGTAAAGAGCTGAAGCAGTTAGATAGCAGTCTGTTCAATCAGAGAGACTACCTTCCTGTTACAACTGCGGTGTCTGAGCCCCATCGGAAATTTCCAGTGAGTTACTGTTTTCGCTAACAATTTTTCCTTGTCAGAATCCTATTTTTCGGAGAGTCGTTTATTGGTACAAAATAATCTTTAGTCTGTATATTATATATAACTTTAATTAAGTACTATGGCACCGAACGTTCATTCACTCACACTAGTTGAGAATACAATCAATCTAATTAATGAGTTTTCAAAAAATCTAGAAGTCCAATCAACATCCTTAACAATAGTTGAATTAAAAATCAAAAACTTAGACAAAGCTTGGGTTAAATATAGTAGTATCGTAGAAGCATTGCTTCCAACTCTAAAAAATGAAGAAGCTTCGGCTATCGTTAGTAAGTCTATGGAAGTTGAAAGTATTTATGACGACACTCTTATTTACTTGTTGAATTATAAGCAAACATTTGAGAATGATACACATATTGTAGACGACTCAAAAAGTATAGATTCAATAAAAAATCTGAACTTAAGTCCAATGCAACTAACCGTTTTTGATGGAGAATATATTAATTGGCAAAGTTTTATGGAATTATTTACAAATTTAATTCGTAATAATAGTAAACTATCAAGCATTGAAAAAATGCATTATTTAAAGTTAAATTTGTCAGGAGAACCACTCAAACTCATAAAGAATTATCCTTTAACAAATGATAATTACGAAATTGTTTGGAACATCCTTTGTAAACGTTATGATAACAAGGTAGCACTTATTGAAACCTGTTTAAACAATTTAATAAACTACAATGTTATACGTTTAGAGTCCGAAATCAATATCAAAAAACTACTAGATGAAATTAATGAATCGATTAGAGCATTAACCGAATTGGGGATATATTCTAATCATTCAGATTTTATGTTAATACATATTTTAAAGACCAAATTAGATTTTAATTCGTCAAAGGAATGGGAAAACAGAAATAATTCTGAATTACCAACCTTAAATGAATTTACAGAGTTTCTGGAGAGACGGTGGCGCAATCTAGAAAGAAGAAGGCATATTAAAGTCAAAACATATCCAAGCGTTCCTAATTCTAATAGTAAACCAGTTTCAAGCAAGCAAATTCCTAATAAGGTCGAAACAAAAACTAAAAATTTGTTCTGTAACCATTGTAAGAAAAGTGGTCATACAGAAAAGTATTGTTTTATTAAGAAGGAAAATCTAGATACGGGTAACCCTATTGCTCAAGTTAATACTTGTAGGGAGGCCACAATTTTATCAGAACCTTCTACTTGTTGTGAAAGATCGAAACATCTTATATCTGATGGTTCTCAAGTATCTTTTACTAACAAGACACAACACAATTCAAATAATGAATTATGTTTTTTTTATGATTTTGATGAGATCAATACGGGTAATTTACAAAATAATAATGATATTCTAAGTTTTGACAGTAAAAATAAAAATGTTAAGGCTAAGCAAACAGTTGACACTATCCAATTCAAGATGGTCGCAGCCAAAGCTAAAACCGTATCATTTTTATTAGATACTGGTTCTCAAATCTCCTTGATTAAACAAAATATTTTAAATAACAATGTCAGAATTAATAATAAATCTAAAATTCTATTGAAGGGTATTTCTGAAGGCACGCCTTATACTTTAGGTTCACTGAAAACTTCTATAATTTTAGATAGTAATAAGTCGAAACAAACTTTACAGGTTGTGTCAGAAAATTTCCCCATTAAACACGATGGAATTATAGGGTTAGATATTTTACGGAAACTAAATGCAGTAATTAATCTAAAAATGAACAGAGTACAATTCTCAGAATGTGGCAAAGTAATTGAGCTCCCACTTATAAATATAAACAATATCGTTTTACCAGCACGTACGAGGAAAATAATTCCTATGTCAGGTTCTACAGTAGGAGTTTGTATAGCCAGGGAATTGTTACCTGAAGTTTTTTTAGCTAATGCATTAATCAAGCCCGTCAAAAATATTTTCTATATTTCAATAATAAATTCTTCAATAAAAAATATAATACTTAGTAATTTCAAACCGAATATCATACCGATAGATCAATTTAGTATTTACCATTTTTCAAAATCAAGTCCTAACAACCGTAAGGAACTTTTATTAAACAATTTAAATCTTTCACATGTCAATTCAGAATTAGTAACAGAATTAATAGAAATCTGTGACAGCTTTAATGACATATTTTTTTTACCGGGAGACAAGTTATCTTGTACGAGCGCATTAAGTCATAAGATAAAGATTAATTCTTCTAAACCCGTTAACGTTAAACCGTATCGATTGCCCCATGCGCAAAAAGAGATTGTGGAAAAGCATATTCAGGAACTGTTGGTCAACAACATAATTGAAGAAAGCGACTCACCCTATAACGCACCTTTATTAGTAGTACCAAAGAAACCAGATGCGTTAGGTAATAAACAATTCCGCGTAGTAGTCGATTTCCGTAAACTTAACGAGCAGACAACAAGTGACGCCTATCCTTTGCCTCTTATACATGATATACTGGACCAACTTAGTGGTGCAAAATTTTTCTCTACCCTTGACTTAGCAAGCGGTTTTCACCAGGTCCCTATGCTTCCCGAAGATAAAGAGAAAACAGCATTTAGTGCGAACTTTAAACACTATCAATTTGTAAGAATGCCATTCGGACTTAAAGGAGCCCCCCCCATGTTTCAGAGACTTATGTCTCACGTTCTCACAGGTTTGCAAGGAATAGATTGCTTAATCTATCTGGACGATGTAGTCATTTTTGGAAAAAACATTTCTGAGCACAACCAAAGATTAAAAAACGTTTTTTCTAAATTACGGGAACATAATTTGAAGCTCCAACCATCCAAATGTAACTTTCTACATAAAGATTTGATTTATTTAGGTCACGTTATTAATGAAACAGGTATTCTACCAGATCCTTCTAAAGTAGAAGCAATAAAGAATTTCCCCATTCCAAACAGTCCTAAACAAATTAAAACATTTTTGGGTATGTCCGGTTATTATCGCCGACATATACCGCATTACGCAGAGATAGCCAAACCACTATATAATGCAGCAAACAGTAATGTTAAAGTATTAGAATGGTCAGACCAATGCGACGAATCATTTAAAACTTTAAAAAATAAATTAACCATATCACCTGTTTTGCAATACCCGGACTTTAGTAAAAATTTCGTTGTAACCACGGATGCAAGTAAATATGCTATAGGTGCAGTCCTTTCACAAGGTACTATTAAGGAAAGCCACCCAATAGCATATGCTTCAAGAACTCTAAATAAGGCACAACAAAATTACACAACTACTGAACGTGAGTTATTAGCAGTAGTATGGGCTGTGGCTCATTTTAGACCCTATCTCTATGGAAAGTTTTTTAGTATCGTAACAGACCATCAAGCCTTGACTTGGTTAATGAGTATTAAGGACCCGAGTTCTAGACTTATGCGTTGGCGGATAAAACTAGAGGAATATAATTACGAAGTAATATATAGACCAGGTAGTTCGATTCCACACGTAGATGCCCTAAGTCGCGTATACTCACTTCAGGTTGAAACAATGGATGTCACATACGAAAATTATTTAGAAATAATTAAAAATAAAATTATCATAAACAATAAAGTAATTGAACATGATAAAAGTTTATATGACGCACCGACGTCATTTTCATTAGTAGATTTTGTATCAAAAGATTTTAAAAATTCAATTGGAAATTCTCCTGAATTAATCAATAAATTTAGTAGTATCAATGCATTTCTAATACAAGAAAAAGAAGTATCAGAAATTGCATATGTTGAAATTGATACTAGATTTATTATCTGTTTAATAATTAAGGAATTTCATTTTAATCTACCAAATTATAAAGAAATATTTTTGGCATTAGTGAATCTGAAAAACTTTTGTACTTTACACAAAATTACTAACATAGCTATGAACAGGTTCGAGTCTGAACTAAGTAAATTAGATTTTGCCCAGTTACGAACTATGATCAGACATATCTTTGATAAAACAAATATAATAGTACACATTTATAATGACAATATACTTAAAATTAGTGACCCTGAGTTAATAAACAATGTAATTTCGGAATTTCATGTTAATCCCACAGCAGGCCACTTAGGAGTTTCTAAAACAATTAAACGATTAAAATCACACTTTAAATTTCCAAGTATGATTAGAAAAGTTAAAAATTTTATTAGACAATGTGTATCATGTCAAAAGAATAAAGTGTGCAAATTAAATAAATGCCCATTAACAATTACATCGACTTCGAAACATAGTTTCGAAAGGTTGGCTTTGGACATAGTATATCTTCCCAAGAAAGACGACAACGACAAATACAAATACTTACTAACAATACAGGATGACCTTACTAAATTTACGGAAGCTATTCCTATTATAAACCAGGAGGCAAATACTGTCGCGAAAGCATTAGTAACTAACGTTATTTGTAGGTACGGAGTTCCTAATATGATCTTAACAGACCAAGGAACAAATTTCATGTCAAAAATTTTTAAAGATATATGCAAATTGTTAAAAATTAAACAATTAAAAACAACAGCATTTAGACCAGCAACCAACGGTGCCTTAGAAAGAGTTCATAAAACCCTTGCCGAGTATCTAAGGAATTTTTGTAAAAAGCAGGATGATTGGATAAATTGGATTCCCTATGCAATGTTCGTGTATAACACAACTCCGCATACAGCGACCGGTTTTACTCCTTTCGAACTAATTTATGGACATAAGGCAAATCTGCCTTCAATTTTTTATAAAGAACCAATTGAGGTAAATACTTATAATAATTTTATAGTAGAACTCAAACACAGGTTACAAGTAGCGAGGGAACTTGCTATAAATAACTTGGTTAAAAGCAAAGAAAAAACAAAATTATATTTTGATAAAAGGGTCAATTCTCTTTTCACACCTGAAGTAAACGAACTAGTTTTATTAAGAAATGAACAGTTACCAACTAAAGGACAGTCAAAAAAACTTTTACCCTTATACGTAGGACCGTATAAAGTTACTAAAATTATATCCCCTGTTAATACAGAAATACTAATTGGTAAAAAACATACGGTAGTTCATAATAATAGGTTGAAGAGATTTTGTACCAATGAATAAAAACTTGACGAATGAAATGGATTTTGTCAGGGATGATTGTTTTGTGGAGCAGTGTTAACTCTATACGATGGGATCAGAATCGTTGTCGACACTTTGCTTCTCTTTTTGTTTTTTTCTAGAATTGTAACTCGTATATTTTGTTTTTATACGTGTCCCTTTTTTTTTGAAAGGGGGTGTTGTGATATGTACGACATCTCCCCTATCACAATTTTTCCTTTTTCTTTTCCTTAGAGCAGAAACGCATATGTTTTGTTTTATATGCGTTCCTTTTCTTTGGTTGAGGAGTGTTGTAAGTACGCATATGTCGCACTTACCTTTTATTTTTAATGATATTAAATGTTAATTATGTAATAGAATTATATTATGTAAACAGTTTTTGTATTAGTATTAAGATTGTAAAGAATAATTATTTAAGTTTAGCGCTTATAAATATTGTCTCTGGTTTGTGGAGATTAATATTGATTTAATGCTGGTAATTCAGTATTGGCGTTCTGTGATGTGAAATAAATTATTATATATTAAATTGCACAAGACGCTGAAAGCCAGTCTTCTCCTGAGTCTCAAAGCAAGCATTACTATTCGCAACTTCGTACGTATTGAATAGTGAGCACATTTCAACTATTAATTAAATTATAACACTATAGAATTACATTTTGTTTTATATCTGTCATCTTCGTTAATCTAATAAAATACTATTGTAATTAAGTAAGCAGATATAATATTACAACGAATAAATGATATATTTTAATAAAAGTGTTTGTATTAATAGTAATAAAAAGATACTAATTGTTCAACCGTCGCATGTCGCAACGAGGTTACTTTAGACCGCTCAAGTATTCTCTAATTGCAACAATACACCGTCTGAACAAGAATCCTATTAATCATCTTAAAAGAGTTAATTCTTATCAACGTGAGTAATTCAAGAAGGTGGATGATCGTCAACTGAAGAGTCTACTTCCAGAAACTAGCATCCCTGCGGAATGTATTAGCAAGCTGAGTAATCTCCTAATAGAACGAGCATCAGACCTCTTTTTACAACATTGATGTCAGGTGTAACATCCGCCTTCGAATCTTACTTACAACAATACCAACGATGACATTCCTCAATATTATATCGTTGAATTCGATTGATTTAACAACTGGAGATTGAGTAATACAATTCACTAATTGTTAGTCTTGGAATAACGGATCAGTGCAAGCTTAATACGTTTTTCATCAAGTTTAAACCTGTTGTCATACCCGGAAAACTATAATAAAATGGTTTTAAATAAAGAGTTGCTATTACATTCTTCCTGGAAGTGCTACTACCCTATATTTTGAAGAGGACTTTAAGTTTGATCTCAACCTGATCAGTTATTTCGACCATGTTAACATGTAAGGTGATTTCAACAAGAGATGACTGTTTTATATTTTGAATATTTTGAGTATATAAAGAGTATAATATCGTTTAAAGCATTTTACAGAAGACCATTTGTTGGCCATATTTTTGGTGACTTATATTTCTATATAAACAAGACTCGCTGAAGCGTCGAATATTTGATTTTAGCTCAAAAATTGTTGCAAGGTTATCAATATAAACTTTACTTTCTATCAGTATTAAATCACTAGCTCTAGGTGGCTAGTTTGCATCATCAACAAGAAATAAAGGAAGAGAAACGAGAATATAATTTTGATGATATATGTACTATGTGGCGCTAATTTAAAACCAGTCAGCTCATATTGGTACAAGCGTTATACGTTTAAAAGATCATATCAATTTTGTGGAGGGATTTGTATTTGCATAATATTTATATATGAAAAGTTCGGCACTGGTTTACTCGACAATAATTATTTTAAATGCATTGTGAAGGAAGCAGTATTATTACCGCCGGAAACGTTACTCAGACGTCTGTTTATTTTTAACTGTAATTTTTCATACAAATATTGAATTTATAGAACTAGGGCAGGCAGCCATTCAGGGAGGCACAAGCAAGCAGACAGTCAACCCAGAGACGGGGCTTAGTACCGCTACTATCATAAAATGTATAGGTATCGTGGAATACCGCAGATGTCTAAGCGATGAGTATTGTGTGTGTGTGTCGCAGACGCAGAAAGGGTGGTGGGTGGTGTAAGGGGTGGCGTAGCAAAGGGATGTGAAGTTAAAATGAAATGAGATACGTATAGAAATTATAATCACTATTCTGCTGAGTTAAAATTATTAATTGTGCTACATTACAAATATTTGTATTATTTTATCGCTAATCATTTTTATTTTTAAGAATATAAAAGCTCTGCATGTAGAAATGCTTAAATTTTCAAATAATTTCATATATATTAATTTAGTTTAGTATTTTCTAGTGTTTTTCACTTTCTAATAATTTATTAATTTAATTTAGACAGCTGTCACTTTTGACAGAGAACAAATATGAACATATACCTTTCTCTCTCGCACACATTTTGGACACACTTTCAGGTCTGACATTCTCTCTCCATATATATATGCTCTAAGAGTGTTATACTTAAGAAAACAACTATATACTTATTTAATCGGTAAATTAAATGACTAAAACCCGTTCCCATAACCACCCTAATCTCAACGTACTCGTAGAAACAGCATTTATAGCAAAGGAGAATAAATACCGACAGTACGATCAAAGCTGTGTGAATGGTGGGGGAACGGGGTTGTCTGTATAATAAGACATGACCTTAACCTTACGTTAAGATTTAATACTTGACTAAAGAGTTTCATAATGACAGATTTATTACCCTAGATATAATTCAAGTTAGAGCGGGATTATTTTAACGCGCACTAAATTGAATATTACAACACGGGTCTGACGGTCTGTATGGGTACCGTATATGCCTGAAGTTATTAATAAGTCTGAGGTGGATTTAAATTACGAAAGAAACTTATTATTTAAGAGAATTGAAGTGAGGGAGAGTGGATGTACGGGTATATGTGTTTTAAAGTTCACTGAAGAAACTTATGAAAAGTTTGATGAACATTTACAAAATTGAATGGCACAAAAACAAAGTTAGATCATTAGTTAATTACTGTCTCATTGCAAATGGCCTTGTTAAACAACAAATCGGTTTTATATCTAATTTATTATTGGGTATTTTGACACAGTTTTTAAAGATAGATAACTCTTTTTCTCTCTTTGTTTCCCTTTAAATTGTATTTCTAATCATAAACACCTTAAGTAACAATACAAAGCATGGAAGGAATTATAACAAATGTGTAAAGGAAGTTGACTTACCAATAAGGATCATGAGTATCTGGCGAAGTAAGGGTACACCTGAAAATAAAAATAATGTTTCAATATATGCACTGATAAAAACAATTATATAAAGCATCAATGATACTTTAAGGCTCAATTTTAAATATAAGAATAAATGCGCAAATTTTGATTGAGGCTCAATTTTAAATATAAGAATAAATGCGCAATTGATTCCTAATTGTTACTCTTTTGTTTTTTCAATAAGTTACAACGCATAAATATGCGAAAAGATATTCTGTTAATACTAATACGTCGTTGCCATCAACGGTTATCTTGAGGCATAAAATTTATACTAATAATTATTAATATATTACTTTTGTAAGGCAACATTTTTATATAATAAAGAACGTATCTTTTACGTATATAACAAAGAACAAAAAGTTAGCCAAAATAAAGTACTAATTTGCTATTTCGGTTTAATTTCAAAACTAGAAGTAAACTACAAGCTAGAAAATACATTTTAGAATGCGATAGCACTTAGTTTTCAACCTTGTCCCCTTTTTTATCGACCATGTTGCCAACCTGCATACTCTTCAACACGAAAAATTACCAATGAGGACGACAACCAAGTTGATTATCTATTGATCCTATTAAAACGGTTAAATAAATATTGAAAGATTGCGACCTTTAGATCGGGAAAAGGGTTGTTTTTAAAACAGAGATATATATCCTAAACTTTGAAGAGAACAAAAATGTTGACCCGAAATGAAAGAAGTTATGATCACTTTAAAGTACTATGTGACAAAATATTCAGCAAAAGAAAAAAATTACTGCTCATGCCGCAGTAAGGAAAGCAAAAATTTTTTAGGATAATATATATTTAATTTCTTAATATGAAATAGTATGTAAAATGTAATTGAAATAGATTTAGATCTTATAGATATATAGCTTAGTTGACACATTTAAATATAAACTAAAAAAAGGTGCAAATTTCAATATTACAAAGAAAATACATTTCAACTTCAGGGGTACTATAAAAAACTTAGCAAAAAATGTCATACAGTAGATATATTAACTGAAGTATGGTATACGAAAGTCTAAGCAAATGTAATACTTGTATCAAGGTGAACTGTATTTTAACACTGAAAACTAAAAAAGCTGTGGTACTCATAATGGAAGTAAAGGTAAAATAAATTTAGATTTATGTAGACACTACCCGTTGTTGGTTTTAAAAGCACACAGTGTTTGGTGTTACATAAAATATATATAGTTAAAATAGTGTAAAGAATATAAAACAGTCAAAAGCTCTAAAGCACAGAATGCAAAGAATTAATATATATTTGAAGTGTATAGATTGACGACCCACCCAGTGTTTTGTCTAGAAAACGAAAAAGTTAACAGCAAGAGGAAATAGACGAGCTCGTTAAAAGTGTAACGGCCATCGTTATTACACCAAATGCAATTCATTTTATGAGAGTTGTTGACTTTTATTTTGAATATTAAATTTAAAGTTAAATTAAAATTTAACTTTAAATCAACATAAAAGATTTATAAATAGTTTTTTAGTTAAGTTCGAATCCGCTACCGCAACCCATCCACAGCAAAGGAGTTACTGGGTAGAACTATTGTCTACAGAACACAGTGATGGTTTTAAAAGTTTTAACTGCTATCAACTTTAAAGTTCAGGTAAAGCTTTAAATAGAATATTAAAAAATTTAGAGATTTTTTTGTGATTCCTTTATAATAGTTTAATTGCACCTAGATAAATACCAAGAGGGGTGGAGGAAGAGGGTGCATATATGTACATATGTATGTATATGTATATAAAATTTAAGGAAGTCTCAACAGAAAAAAATTACTGTTGTGATTTTATGTGCATAATGAGTAGAAAACTTTACTTCGGTTGTACTTCGGCATTTCATAAAAAACCCAAGGCGCGCGCGAAGTGTCTGCATATATAGAAGGTTCTAGAGCAAGACTTCCTTTAATTTCCCTCACGCTCTTATAAATTTGTAACCTTTGGTGGAAGAAGCTGGAGAGGACAGCTCGCCAAATTTGTAACAATATACATATACATATTTATATATATTGAGACAGAAGAAGAGAAGGAGGCACAAGTGTGGAAGAGGAGCTAAGCAGAAGGGACAAGGAGATACAACAACAGGAAAGAATGGAAAAAATCGAACAGAGCAATTACAACATAAGATATAAAAGGATTTGGGAGAGAGAGATACCACAGTACTTAATAGAAGAAGACATAAAAAACATGAGAAGGATTGCCAGATTTAGATTGGAAAACAAGGAGAAAGGAAACAGATACTGGGCAAATAGAGAGAAAAGAATGTGTAGAGTGTGCGGAACGGAGATTGAAACACTGGGGCACTCTAAGTTTGATTGTCAGGAAAAAGTAATGAGCGAGATGAATATTGGGCAGCTATTAAACGGAGCCAATGAAGGAAAGAGGTGGATGGCGAAAATAGAAAGAAAAAAAACGAAAAACAGGACAAAAAATAATCTCGTCATTTGGTTTGCAAGGGGAACATGAAGAGAGAGGAAGTACTAAAAGTCTAGAATAATTTTTTTTAGTTTTAATAAATAAATAAAGTTTAGTTTTAAGTAAATAATTAGTTTTAAATAAAATTGATAAAGTTTAGTTTTAAGGTTGAATTGTTAAGATAGGAATGAAATGTAATAAGAAATAGAAACCGGTATATATATATGCGCATATATACGTATACTATAAATAAATATACATATATTCAAGAAATATTACAGTAATAAGAGACAAGGCTATTTGTCTTAGATTGCAGTTTTATTACACATGTAAGTATGTTTTATGGCTTGTAGTCCGTGGACGCACATGCTGGTAATATCAGTACAACAGTATCCCCTAGCTCTAGTTCTAGCCAACAACCCCTTACCCCCTACCCCTACAATGTACACATACACCCTGCTGCACTCTTTCATGTTTCACCAGGGATTTTTCTACAAGTATACTCATAATTTCAAAGATGTAGCTGACTTGTTTAATTCTTATTTACTAAGATTTATATTCTGACATATATAGATATTTAATTACATGTAACAACTCTAATACATCGTACTGAGATGACATCACAAAAGTCTGTGATCACAAGTGATATTATTACAAGTCCAATATTATTACATTCCATTTTTTAACATACCACATCATGAGAACACGTTTAGAAATTATTCTTAGATCATCTTCAGATTTCTTATAATTATGCGTATTGTATTTCATTGACAAATGAATATTCCTGCTTTAAACTTGTTTATCTCCATTCCACTATTAATCTAATCCATTAATCGATTTATTTTATGTTAAAACCCATATTCAATTTCACTTTGTACTCGTTGTATAAATTTAAATCACATTCGAATAATATATTGACGGAACGGGATAGTGGTTGTTATAACGTTTTAGGGAATTGTATGTAACTTTATAGTAGTTTAAAACAGGAGATTTAGATAAGGAAACGGATATTGTTACCTGTTATAGCCGTCATGGAAACCACAGCCTGTTGTGCCATGCCGTTATGGTAATAACCTGAATCCAGTGGAAACTAGGGATGTCTACACTGCACACGTACATTAGATATCGATTGGAAAGTTATTGTCGATGTAGATACGCTGGTAGATGGATAATTCAGTGACTTTTTTCTCTCTTTCAAGCTCGATATATTTAGTCCAACTTTTTTATTCCTTCCAAATAATAGGTTTTTCTAAGGCCTCCAAAATAGGCGTTTGTTTCAGTGGTTTCAGTGATAACCTCATTGTTAGACGCAAATCACTTACCATCCAGTCATTTCTTCAGGTTTGGAAACAGGAAATAGTCGGAGAGGACTAAATTTAGAGATATGCAGGATGGGCAGCTCTTCGTAACCCACTTTATGGATTTTTGTCATGGTGATTACACATTCTATTCCTTATTATTCATGGTGATTATTCATTCAATTGAGGCATCCAGCGCGCGGATAACTGCTTCCAACAGCTAACTCAAAATTTGACAGTAGTTTAGTAATAGATGGCAGCTTTCATTCCAAACTCTAAATGCGAATGTGGTGAAGAGGAGGCAGATCCTGACCACATTCTGTGGCAATGTAAAAATACAGCAATGGCAAGAAATGGACTCCAAAGGGCGGTGTTACAGACTTCGCAGACGCTTCATGTTAACACTCCCTTTTTGATTGTGAAACCGAAATTTATAACTGCAGTAGCCATGAATAGATCATTCTTGTTGTCTGGATATAACGTATAAGAAGAAGCAGAACAATATTAGGGGCGATAAAAGGCTACGTGCCTAGGAAGCCCGAGAAACTATATAAAAAAAGAAAAATAGATGGCAGCTGATGGGAACTGCGCAGGAGATTCAAAGTATCTAGATACTCTTCTAGTATCTCATTACTAGATATATTAGAACACTACTGTGTATAAAGTAAACTAATTGATATTTCTTTGATAAACTGATGTTACCATCGATGTTTAGCTTTTCATGCTCATCCCTATTCTAAATACAGTTGAGAGTAGCAAGGGTATGGAACGTATTTTTGTAGAAGACTGGGGGTGGGGTTAAATCGTAAAAAGCCGAGCCCATTGTATCATTAATATCAATCTCTATACCCAACAGTAATTGAAATAAATCGACCCGCTCATTTCTGAGATAGGAAAATCAGAAAAGCCATTCATTAAGAATTCGTTTGAGGATCAACCCACTAAATATGTGTGAGTGGTGCGTATTTTACGCACGCTGCGTAACTTTATTGTTTACGATGAATGTATGGTATCTTATTTGAGTGGATCTTGCAAGAAATAATACATTTGAAGAAATACATTTGAAAGATAACAGTTTTCACTACTTTTTAAAAATAGAAACTGATTCATTAATTATGTCATATGCAATGGAGTATAGACGAAGGGGGGGTTTGTCCACAAAATGTGACAAGAGGGAGAGTAGGATTCTATAGTTTTGTGACGTCACGACTTCAAGAAAAAAATAATTGAACCAATCTTTAAAATTATGTAATTTGAAGGTTAAAAAATGGAACGATCATTTGGTACAGAGGATATATTAAATATATAAATGTAAAGAAATTTTATTTCTTTATTTGGTACAAAGCTCGTCTGTCGATAAAATAGTGACCGTTCAGTGAAAACACATACTCATGAACGCCATAGATGACGCTGTAGTAATAATGGCTAACACAGTTGATATTTACTGTTGACAGAACTCACAGTTAGTTAGTGTATATTGTTAGGTTATAATAAAATTAGATAAAAAGGAATTGACAATTTAAATAATAAACTTTAAATACCGTTTCTTTAAATTTCAGGTAAGATAGTATGATTAAGTATTGAAATAAACCTTAAATTTCAGAAGCAACACATGAGTTTGATTAAAAATATACAATTCCTAATAAAACTGAAGTCTTATATAAATACATAAATTGGTATTGCAAGATGAGACTGCATTTTATACAGTAAATAAAAAACAAATATAAATGCAATTAAAACTACAATTTTTCTTAGTTTTATATTTTCACTCTAGGCTAGGAAAGCCTTATATTTACTTAACAAAGGCACGTCGCTATATATAAAACAATATTACAAATTTAATTAAAAATTATTTGTACTTTTTAACAGCAACTCTTAAAAAATAATAATGAAATTAATCCAAAACGTGTGATAATAATATTTTCTATTTTATTTCATACTTATAAATACCTCGTAGTCTATACTGTTCTAACAGTCGTGTAGTGCAGAGATTGTAAACCTTTTTGTATGTACATCTCAACAACATTACAAAAAAAACATTCGCAAGTCAGAATCTCTTTCATATTACTTTTTGTTAGGATACACTTTAAATGATGTGTATGAACAGTTGTTCATAAACCGTTGATGGCACTAATTCCAAAGGTTCACCATCCCTGGTGCAGTGTATTAGAGAACGAGTGAATAGAATGTGTGGAAACGCAATAACAGCTAACGAACCGACTAACTGCATGGTACGATAGCAATGGTGATGATATTTAATTACAAAACAGACGTTGCTTGGTATTATCCTTGGTCCTTGGTGTCACAGATGCAGCAAGGAGAAAGGATATACCCGTACTACTATGTCCGCAAGGGCTAAACTGCATTGGGTTGACAGTTTGGTGATATGAGCTTTGTAAAAAGTGGTTTGAGGAATTAAAATTTCAATCACATCATCCATTTTTTTGCAATTTTTCGTTTTCTAGTTGTAGTTTTATAAAATTAGATTTTATATTCAGTTAGATTTAAATATACGAAATATACAATACTTATAACGAAAAGCTTTGTTTAAAAGGTAAAATTTTACATCCTGGTATTCTTCTTAACTTTGTAACACTATCAAAAATTCGTTATTGGAATATTACTTAAAGGTTACCATAATTTTCAAGAAAATTATATGGGTTAACTTCTACCTTATGCAGCTCTTGCAATATTAATCATCCCACATTATAACATGCGACGGCGTCGTGCAGTGTAATGTGTGCCAGACTCCGTTTTACTTTCTAAGACGTATAAACAAAACCTTACTCTTGTTCAAGGATTACCATACGATCTTGTACAAGAAGGTGCACAAGGTAATTAACTTTATTTATTCATGTCTTATTATGCGAATGAGCTAGCGTGTGTTTCAGATCTTGAACAGCGTTGGAAAATGTTCCTTATTTGATAGTGAACAGAAAATTCAGAACGCCAATTCAGACAAAATATTAATTATTTTATAAATTTTATTAATATATAAATTTTAGATAGTGACAATCAGAGACAAAATTCAAGTATGAACTCCATATAAAATAGTACTTTAATTTTAACTGAAGCAATCTTTATATTATTATTATTTATTATATTAATTGTGTGCCTTTCGGCTTTACAATCTACATTATTATATTTTTTAATGCATTTCATATAAATTCAAAGTTAAAACTAAACTTAAACTATTCTAGACTATTACTACTTCGAATAGTACTTGTCTTAATCCTCTCTCTTCATGTCCCCTACTCCTCCTTTATTCACATAGTTTCCTGCTTCTCCTACCTTATTGCCTGTATCTTCATCTATCACCTCTTGCTTTCCTTGTCTCCTGTCGACAAACCCTCTATTATCTTTTCACTATCCTTCCTGTCTTCTCTCTTCGTTTTCACTTCTCCACTTATGTCTATTACAGGCATAAATCTTTACTATTTCCTCTTGACTCTCTTACTTTACTATTTCTTCTTGACTCTCTTCCTTTACTATATTATTATTGTCTCTATCTCCGTCATCTACCACTCTTCTTATAGCAATCTTTATAAATATGGCAACGTTGTCACCCCACTACTGTGGAATATTAAAGTATATACTTCGCATGCTACGAGTACGTCGCGCAGAGCATGACAATATACAACGTTGCCAAGTTATAAAAGCAATCCCCAGCTCCTCTTTGAAAGAAAATCAACTTGAAACCTTTATATATTTTTTACTAATTAGTCAAATAATCTATAGAATTTGAGTTTCTAAAAGAAATCAGTGAAACTGTTTTATAAATCAGAAAAATCTTAGAATGATAAAACGATGCTGATAAAATTTTATACTTTGTAAACCTTCTGCCTGTTAAATATACGCAATTGATCCAGCTGATCAAAATATTTAAAATTTTGTAGTTAAATTAAGAACACTTATATTACTACCTTACTGATTTTACTACCTTAATATTAGATTGGTGTAGTAACACAGTACCTACAGCAAACTAAACACCTAAACGTGACTTTTTATTTTGGATTTATGACAACTGGTGCATGTTGTTTATATTTAAAAGTGGCTTGTAAAAATATTCCATTTTCCAAACAACTTCTTTTAAATATATAAAAACATATTTAGAAGTTAAGGTTCTATTTCCATATTCTCGTACAACGAAACAAAACATAGTTCCATATAAAATGTTATATTACTTGTAGTCGTTGTACGTTTCACTTCAACTGTACTTTACATATGTAACTAGTGTTATGCTATTTTAATATTTTAAAACAAAAATACCCACAATGTAGTTCTATAGTCCTTATCAGTGGATATCAACCGTTTTAGTGATTGGGTCAAAGAAATTTAGGAAATAAATTAATAGCTAATACATCTTCTTAATTAGCTTAATTTTTAAACGAACAAATTTGATTAAACTACATCATTATTATTATCCGTTAGTTACAACTACGTAGAGTCAATTATTTTGAAATATTAACTGCCGGTGAACGTGGTGATGCAATAATTGGTGCCATCGGCATTCAAAACGAAGATAAACACGCAGAGAAATTTAGAAGAAGTTGCTTAGTGAAGGAAGTTTATAGTAAGTGCAAAATTGATGATTTGGCACCCTCCTTCTGCCTTAGAATAGTCTATTGTAAAATTAATTTAGCAGTATTTTGCCCCACTTAGTTTTGCTCCAATGCTACCGTGTATCTCGCATACCCCTTGACCGGAAGAAAACATGTTTTAACTACGAATTATTTCACTAAATAGTTTATTGGGTCAAGGTAATCCAACGGACCTACTTTTGACCACCCCTGTTCTCCATTCTATGTTTCACGAAGCAGAGAATGGTACAGCACCTGATGGCATATGACAGTACCGTAGATCAGTTGCAGCGAGTAGCTATAGGAACATGGAACCAAAGGGCCATTGTGAAAATGCTCCAGTTCCATATACAAGTAACTATACTCAAAAACAAGGTACATATTGTTATTTGCCATATACCTATCCAGTACTTTCAACCCCTTTTCTGCCCAACCTAGTATCCCTTACTCTCCCACTCCTCAAGCCGTTTACCCTGGAGTGCTATTAACGACATTGTTGCACAGGTATTTTGAAAGCTCTGTGCAATTATTTTTGTTTAAAATAGCAATGGAGTATAATGCACAAATAATACAATGAGATATGGGTCGATGAAGTTAGCAGGTTATTCTGTTTATTTCAGCAGCTATATATCAGCAGTTTTTTAACAAATCTAGGAGAAAATGTTATGACATACATACAACACAGAAATTGGTTGCGATGGATAAGGTATGCATAGTTCTAATTACTTTCATCTTGCAATATCTTCTTATCAGTGATTTCTAAGATAACAATAGCTATAATGAGTCTGATAACGAACTCATTTCGTACAATTAGTGTTTATATTTTTTGTATATTTGATAGAATAATAGTAATGATTTAAGGGGGTGGTAAAGTTTCAACTATTTTTTTTCGTTCATTTTTAAATGTAGAACATATTAAGTTTATTGTGTGAAAATTTGAAGTGGATTGGAGTAAAACTATCGGAGATACAGAGTTTTAAGTCTTCACCTCTCTGGTCTGGTTTCGTTTTTCTTTGAAACTGTTAAACGCGTTTCTTTTACACTTAGGTTTTTCAGAGTCGGTGCCCTCTCTAGCTCAAAATCTACTGCACCGATCCTTTTGAAATTTTGCACACTCTTTCTTTAAATAAATGCCAAGGTAGCGCTGTCGAGTTTCTTTTTAAATATTAAAGTATTTTAAAATATTATATTATTATTGTGAACAGACTAAAAGATTAGACTTTGTAATATTCCAGATTTAGATTTGCTTCGTCCACAAATAAGTCTAAATTTTATGACGTTTCATGACCTTAACCTTAATCTCTCAATTTAATTGTAGCTTATGTAAATTATCTTACATCACCAACTGAAGTTCCCATATTTTTCAATACCATTATTTTCCGTTACCATAAAGTGTTCTACCCTATTTGCTATCCAACTTCAATGATTCATCAACAAAACGGCCCAGCTACATATAGCTCATTCATCTATGTAATATATTTATTATAAACTTGTTTTAATAAAAGCTATAAAACGTAAACTTTTCTGTATAATTTTGTAATTAATTATTCACACAAAAATGCCTCTAGTCGACTATCCTTTCACTACCACTATCACGAGTTTGGAGCCTGGAGTTCCATTAGATGCATCCAGGATTTTCTTTATAATTTTTCTATTTTTATTTTATTTTGATGTAATAAATTTTCCAAGTAAACTATTTTTCAAGATTTACAAGGAAAACTTCGACAAGGCGTTAGTATCTTGCTGTGTCCAGCACATTTCATCACGATGAAGATTCAGAAAAAAGTTTTCAAGATTATAGAGTAAAATTTATGGGAATAGTTGATTTAAAGAATATAGTTGTAAGGAGGTTTGGCAAATTGTATCCCGCTGAACACAGCTATATAGTTTGTTGGTTATTTAACATGAAGAATTGCTGGCGTTCTGAATTTTGTTCCTTATTTTATTTGTCATTGATAATTAGTCTGTTTCACCAGCAAACATCTTCAGAAACTTCCATTTTAATAAAATCAACCCTTTCTGGAATTCGCAACCCTTCCACACAGTACATATTTATCCACCCTTAGTTGAGCACACATGCCTTAACACCCGGTAGCCACATAAATCAATACAAACTACATTTTAATATATTTTTAATATATTATCATTTCACCCGTTATGAATACAGCAAATGTATAAGTCCTTTCTGGGCTTTCTGGAATATTTTTGAAGCATTTGTGGCTCTAGCTCCAGCTTTTCTGTTGGAAGAGTTGGAGTCAGGGCCTAGTTTAATATGCATCTACAAAAAACCGATTTATACATTTGTATTGCAGGTGGTAGTGTATTTCTTATATATGTTGAAAAACACAAATTGACGGCGAATTAAAGCGATTTCTTTGGTAACTCTAGTTTTTAAAAGTTCCTTTATATCGAGAAGGATAATAAAAGAGAACAGAGAAAGAAGAATGCATGCCGAAATATATAAAAATAGTAAAAGAGATGATTAAGAAGGAAAGATATTATTGCAAAACGAACGAAATAGTATTAGAAGAGGTAAATACGAGGAAAAAGGAAAGAGAAATGTTGAGGCTGAATAGTATCAGGAAAAGATGGTAAAATCAGGATGCAGGATGTAGAGAGGGGTTTAGCATGCTTAAAGGAAGACAACAATAAGAAGATTAGAAGAATTGCCAGATTTAGATGAGAAATGAGGAAAAAGGGAACAGAGATATTGGCAAGACACAGTGGTATTTATCCTGTATTGTGTAAGGCAACAGAGATAACGCTGGATAGAGGAAAATAGAAACAGGAGGCATTGACAGAAGTCAGGGAAGGATCGGGGTAAATCGAAGATGTAGGTAGAGATGTATGAATAGGAGGCAAGGAGATATAACCAAACAAGAAGAAGATATCAAAGACTTAATCAAGAACGATACTAAATTATTTATATTTTAAAGTAAGTTTACATGAAAAGAAATTGATAAGAAATTCACATATTCGCACAATGCGACATATATATTTTTGAAATCTACACTTTTAACCAAATATGAATAATAATTTGAAAATGTTAAAACTTCTTTAAGTTAGGTCCTGGTGGGAGTTGGATATTTCTTCTCCGTTTAGTCATTGGGAGGGTCTATAATTTGCACCCGGTGCTATGTTACCGGCTAGTCTCAGACACAAGCAAGGCTGGGAGTATAAATGGAATAAGGAGATAGGGAGCGTGTAAGAATGGATATTACAGTTCTACAACAGTCTTTGCTATAGATATACTTATATGAAATACTGTTGAATATTATAATGACTTTAAATATGAGAATTACAAGACTTTTACAAGTTTATGGTAAAATAGTTTTAAAATATCTATCTATATTCATTTCTTATTTAGAAATCTTCATTTAACATTTAGAAAACTTACAAATGTTTTTTTAATTCTTATACCAATAAGGCTAATATCTACATTCATTGTTTCATTACTAATGAGATATATCATTTGGGTTAATAGATCACGATAATTCTATAAATAATTGAAGCTCAAAGTTGTTTCTTTCATAAGCCGTAGCTTTAAATTATGATTTTCCCCTTCATAAGATTAGGCCCGCTAACATTATCTCTCTGTTATAAAATTTATACCAGGTATAAAGCCCATCCGGACAGGCTTATTAACAGTTTATACCTGGTATAAGTATAACAGGTTTATTTGTAAGGCGGTAAGGGTTTAACACACATCAATATCTTTTTAAGAGATAGCATCGGCCTTGCTGTATATTTCACTGTCAATTTCGTATAATACTTTATAATAAGTTGCAAAATTTATGAAGCTATCCAAGAAAAACATAATACCAAAAGATATTAGAGGGAGGCTTTAATAAATTGACATTTATCTTATCACGAAGCTATTCATTAGTTGAAATCGTTGCAACACGAAAGAAAGAAGAAAAACAAAATTTGATGACAATAGTTTGTCATTTTTAATTTCATCAATAAAGCATAATGTAATCTACATTAATCTATAATAAAACTCCAATAAAATAAAAACCATTCAGTTTATTATTCTGTTCGAAACAAATATTGAACTCACAAACGTGATTCGATTTACAATCAAGCGTTCACTTGTTTTTTACTCTTCTTTGCACTTGACTTCATTCCGATAACGTACTTGCACTGAATGCACTCACCCTCTCCCCTCGCAGTCTACCAGCACTACTCTGCCCTAGGGGTGACCCCTGCTTTATGCTATGTTTATTATACAATCGACCTACCAATTTGTTGCTGAACTGCAATCATACCACGAGTTCTATTTAAATATTAAAACAAATTAATTCCACATTTTGCAAACAGCTCTCGTTCATTTGAAGCACTGCGATCCAATATAATGCGTTGCCCAGTTATTGTGTATTCATTTTACTTGTTAATTATTTTTATTATTTTACAAGTTGATTTTATGTGTTAAAATATTTATAACACCAAACAAGCGTGGTTGGATTTACAAAAATACCCGTTGTTGCCACCGAAAATCGTCATTAATTTTGGGTAGGTAGCAATTTATTTAACCCTGGATTTAAATTTGAATTTTCAGCCATCATTTTAAGAATAAAGGTGTAATCAGTTTTCTTTATTTATCTTGAAAACTATAACTCTCACAAATTTTTCTAAAAAATCTTTTTTGTAGTAAATAATATTATCAACAGCTTTTGTTAATACCTTTTTGTTGTAACTTTTATAATAAAAAAATTATAAGCAAAAACAATTTCAAAATTTTTTAAAATATTAAGTCTCATTCCCACTCACTCTTTTGATATTTAATTTACTATTTTGTATCTAATATTTTAACCTAGGTTTTATTTTAATATTTTAATTTAAGTTTAGTTAATTTAGTTGGTGCGTTTGCATCATTAGTAATAAATTTTAACAGTTTGACAAAATTGTATGTGAAATAATTAAAATTGCTATTTTTAATAACAATTAGTAATAGAAATTGTTTTCTCTTCTATATATTTCAAAACCTGACAGCATCTTGACAGATTGTCACATTTTGGAGGTTATAATATAATATAGTTTTTCTTAATTTAATATTTTTAATTTAAGACATTGGACCTTGTAAGGTTCTAAAAAACTAAGAAAACTTAAAAAATAAATTAAGTTGGAAATGGTACTGTGAATGACTACGCGTATTGCCATATGCTAAACAATTTAAATTAAATACAAAATACAAAATTAAATTAAAGCAGTGAGTGGGAATGATACTTTACTGTAGTATACTAAGTTTAACATCAATTAATGAGATATGTTAGTTATAAATAGTATCGCCTCATTTGAAGCACCCTGTACTTAATTTTGCTTATATAGAGAAATGTCTTTGAAAGTCAAATCTATTTTCAACTTTCAGACTTGTACTGCATATTCTGAATTCATGAATTTATCAGCTCTGTTTCTACGTAGCTTCAGACCATATGATATAGTCCGAACGTGCACTTTGAATATCCTAATAAATTACCTGTAATCTATTACCAAAGAGAGGCATCAGCCATTTGCTGCTTCGCCATGGAATGCTCTCCTGTTCTCTTGTTTTCCTGCTTCCTAACAGTAGTCCAGCTGTACTACTATAGCTACTCCATTTCTATTTACAGCTTTTTTTGGTTTTTTACTCCACATTTTTTCTCTTTTATTTTTTCAATGTGCCGCCATTCATCCAAAAGCCTTAAATATATATCTTTATGTTCTTTTGGTATTTTGTTGCTTTTTACTTAAACACCTCACCTTTTCCCATCCCCTAAAGTTTCATTTAAGAGGGTGTTTACAGTGTGGAGGGATGGAAGAGGAACGGGGACAGAGAATAGGAAAGGGATGCATATTAGTATTCCTCTCGCGATACAAATGGAATAAAAGACAGCATGAGAAATAGCCGGTGATAAATTAGTTAAAACACTGGCAAACAGCGAAACAGAACAGTGCCCATAAAAAAGTGCTGTAGTAAATATTGTAAGGCACAGCTTCTCAAACTTCGTTCATTGTATAGTGGTTTTATATTATTTTAAAGATTTGTTTAATAATGAAGTAAGTTGTAGGATGTATCACACTAGGTACTCCATTTGTGACAAGCCAGCGTAAAACTCTCACTGTAATAAAATTTTCCATATGCAATACAGCTGCAACATATTGAACGTTTATTTAACATACAAATATTACCTTTTACGAATATAAAAAATTTTATGAACTGTTTTTTATATAAAATTTTCACACAAAACATGAATGTTACCTTACACTCGTATAATAATTTACTTATTGAAACCAAATAATATTTAATTTCAAATGTATAGATATTCTAAAAGCTAATAATCCTTACAAAAGAGTTTTGAAAAGTTATTTGAGTATACAGTAAATTTATTATTTACAAATAGTAGTAAGAGTTCACAAAACGTTGTATATTTAGTAAAATTGTTTACGTAACAAGCAACACTTTTATTATGTTAAACAAACAGTGGGTTACGGTTTATAAAGTAATAAAACTTTCTATGTTAGTCTTATTATTAGCAGATTCTTAGTGTATTATACAATTATAGTTTAAGTTACGAGAGTTCGCCGGCTACTCATGGTTAAAACAGGTTGTGCTGTATAAATCTGCGGTACAATACAAAAGCACTTTCTCACACATTTTTTATAATGCATATTGTACCTAATAAGATAAAATTCACCATCGTATCACCATTTATGCGGCTGTTATAACCTCTTTCAGGCATAAGTCACCTCCAAACTCTCGCAATTTCGTTTATATTTAATAATTTAGTTAAAGGGAATATGTTAGGTTTCGGCAAATAATATAATGTATCATTGAGTAAAACATATTACGTAAAATTACGTGTTGAGTTTACAGAAAAATAAAATGGATAAAATTGTAACATAAAAAGCACCCAGTGAAAATACAAATTATTAATAAAGAGTCCGACTACTTGTATCAAGAAAGTAAGGACCATGTTTTTCAACTTTTTCTCTGAATGAGGTATACTAGTGTGTCACTGATTTGTTTGTCAATATTGGCAATTAAAACTATAGTGAAAATGCAACATAGGGTTAAACTTCTATTTGTCAAACAAATGAATATTAGTCTAATCCAATTCATGACGCATGACGTTAGAGAAGATGTTACAAAATAATGCCTGAAATATATGTTTAAAATTACCCGATAGATAAAAGTTGAGAGCCAGTGGATCAGCACACGTTTACGGATGAAGGACATAATGATCTAGCAAGTTAAAATACGTTTGCAGTGTTTTATGCGAATATATTCGCGTCAGAAAAAGTTAGATGATTATTACTTGGATTTGGTATTAATTATATTCAAACAACGCAGTAAACCTTAAAGTTGAATAATTATTTCCGAAAAAAAAAAACGAAAAAAAAAATGTGGAAATGTTTAATAAAACAAAAAGGGTTATTTCCCGCGTGAAGATAAAACACGTGTCTGAGAAAAACATTAATAATTCAGTGAAAATCCAATTAGAAAACCCGAATACAATGATAATCCTTTAGTAGGATTACCATCTCGATTACGATTAGATACATAAAGAATACGTCTGTGAATGTATGGTATGAGATGAGTTCAGTTCAGCTTGTGATTTGTAGATGGTGTTGTTTTTGGTTGAAATAAAAATCAATCAGGATGTAGAGAGATAAATAGGTTCAATAGTCTGCATTTATCTGTCTTGTCTTTCACATTCCCCAATTAGTTGTTAAATTGTTCAATAGATGGATACAAGAAAGATATTAATCGCGAAGAGAGATTTATTATTTCTGCAAGGATACTTCTATTAAATAGACATTCCGGTTTAAAAGTATTTGCATTAGCAACTTTCCCATTTACTGGAAAATAACTACATCATATCTAAGTACGCCAGTGGTATTTTTTCGCGAAAGCAACAATGTAACATGTTATGACAAAGGAAAGGGTGATTAAAACACCTCGAAATTTGTGTGAACCAAATACAGTTTTTGTGGTTTGTTCGCAAACTGGGAGATTTTATCCGCTCCTGTCTATTGAAGATGCTGGTAAAATTAAAACGAAATTTTTGATATATTGATTTACAAATTTAAAGACTTAAGCCTCATTCCCACTCACTATTTTGATATTTAATTTACTGTTTTTATTTAATACTATTTAAAGCATTATTTAAGCATTCCTTTTCAGATTTGTGTTTTAATTTAAGTTTAGTTAATTTAGTTGGTGCGTATGCATCGTTAGTAATATAAATTTTGACAAAATTGTATGTGAAATAATTAAAATTGCTATTTTTAATAACAATTAGTAATAGAAATTGTTTTCACTTCTATATTTTTCAAAAACTGACATTAAACTTTTTTTTAAAAAATAAGTCCTACTGGATTTTGACAGATTGTCACATTTTGGAGGTTATAATATAATATAGTTTTTCTTAATTTAATATTTTTAATTTAAGACATTGGACCGGTTTATTGGATAGGTTCTAAAAAACTAAAAAAACTGAAAAAATAAATTAAATTAAAAATGGTACTGTGAATGGCTACGCATATTGTCAAATGCTAAACAATTTAAATTAAATACAAAATTAAATTTAAGCAGTGAGTGAGAATTATACTTTCTGGAATTTCACTAAATACAGTTACATAAAATAAAGATTTATTTAACATGACAAATTTTACTTGTTAGATAACATTTTTTAGGTTAATGTAACATAAGATTACAATACAAAATTTATTTGGACATAAATTTACAGTTTCTTATGTTAATAAACCTTTTTATGCAAGATTAAATAATGTTACATATTAAACAAATATATTTTTATTGTCTTATGCATTTATTTAATGACCATGTAACAAAATTATGTTAAATTTCGGTAAATAACAAACCGGAACGTTAGGTAAGTAATATTACTTTATGTTTTGCGTTTAGAGGGTATGCATTGGTAGAAAAGTACTTTGTAGCATGCTAGCAAGTTGAATCTTGCACTCTGCGTTGAAATTCTATATGAGAGGTAAAAATAAATCTTGAAATTACCTTGTAGCAAGCTAGTTGTCAACCTAGGTCTAATCACTAAGTAATCTGGCGGGTAATTCAGTATGTAATGTACATAATACAATATTATAATTAATTACACAAATCAACAACAAATATTTAGAACGGAAATCAATCAAATATATTAAATTCATACTGGGATACGGAATGCAACGTCTATGGGGGTGGCTGGGTGGTTGGGTGAGGGTGTAACGAGTACCATATTGTAAACAGTTTACATTTGCTTGTTATCGACGTATAACTGTCAACAATGCTTCAGTGGTACAGCATCAGTACTTAGTAGCCGAGAGCAGAGTACAACTTGAGAAGGAGAGAAGGAGATGTTCATGTTTGTAATTGGTACAGGAGTTCGAATGCTGAATAACTGAGATGAGGAACATATGCACACAATGTTGAAGGCGTAATCAATGTGTGAACACTACGAGCTTTACTGTTTAATAATCCAATTTAGTTTTACGTTGATTGAGCCAGAGTAAACATAATGGATAAAAGCAAACAATTTGGAATTAAATTCATTATTAATACATATCGTATCATGTATGAGTTAGAATGAATGGTAACAGTAGCAGTTGGTGAACTGATGGTTTTCATAAGTACGGGTGTTTTATGGGAATGATCTTCACCGTAAGTTGAATAAAATTACTTCCTACTATGGTAGAAGTCTAAACTAAATCTTATGAGTAAATAACCTTTGCAGATGGATTACTTTCTAAGCTAATAAATTTGGTTTTCTTTCAACAATCCTAAAGAGCTATTTCTGCGTACTGTTTTAATTTTAAGTTGTAGTTTTAATTTTATATTTGAATATTTGCCTGTATGTTTTACCCGCAGAACAGAGTATGCTCTGAAAAGTAATCAGGAGAAAGAATGAAAGAGTCAGAGAAGAGTAACAGAAAGGTCCATAAGAGTGCAGTAGCAGAAAATAATGCAGAATATAGAAGAAGACAAGAGATCCTAGTAAACATTTTGGAGTCAATTTGACATCATATTGAAGATCCGTATGATTTTTTTTCATGAAAGAATTCATATACAGTCAGTTTTTCACAGCCGTTCATATGAAATGTCTATTTTATCGGCAACAAATGGCAAAACTACTCCACCTCTAAGATTACAAATGAAGATAAAGTTGATGCGAACTATAATTGAAATGCAATAGTGACAGAAGCGTCACAAAAAAGGATACTTCATCAAATTGTTTACTGGGAAATTATAATAAGAGGTATAAACAATTGTGGACGAGGAGGATGCTGGAGTATCTAAAAAGGAAAGGAAGGAAATATGAAGTTCAGGATGATCGCAAGTATGTAGGATGGATTTGGAGAGATAAAGTAAGCAAGTATAGGAGTAAGAAAGAGGAACGAGTATGCAGAATATGTTGGGAAGATATTCTGTGTTTCTTAGCTTTGTTTGGACTCGTACAACAACCGTATAAGAAGAAGGCGGCACTTTGATACCATATATATGAACTATAAAATGAGAACTGAGGATTATTCCATAACAGTGTTGTTGTATAGATGAATACTATAGTAAAAACTTCCTCCAATGATAAAGTTTAGTACTGAAAAAATCAGGTAACGTAAACAGTGTGAAAGAAACCTTACCATATAAAAACTAAAAGTACAAATAACGTAATTTAATTATAACAATAAAATTATATCGTGTGCATTTAAAAACAGTCCTAATGATAATAATAATAAACGTAATAAATGCCACTAGAAATGCAAATAATTTAATTTTATGTTTTCCAACAGTTTTCCTACAATTTAAATAAATAAATACAGTACTATAAATTAAACACCAGACCAGACCAGGCTAGGCTAGGCTATGCTAGTCCAACTATCAGATTAACACTTAGGTGTTATTTTCATTTCCGCTGTAATATTAAATAATGCTAAACTATAATGTTGAACTTAATACAAATGTCCATCAGCTTGTTTTGGTTTATAACGAAAATATAAAGCCACGTACATACGTGCTAAATATGGGTAATTAATAATGTAAAAGTGTTACACTAGCTATTAGCATCAATTGATTTTGTAACAGTTATAGAACGAAGGAGCGAGAACGGTATTAATGGAACAGATTCCGAAGATTAAAGTAGTTGTCGTTTACCTAATTATTCTGAAAACTTGAAGTCGATTGACAGTTTCAGATTCGAGATAAATATGGTCAAAATTCGTGTCTCGCAAAACACAGTTACGTGTATTTAAGATTTATCTAACATAACAAAATTTACCTGTTACGTAAACAATTTTATCTAAAATCGTTTTACTGCTTTTCAGGATATTTTAGTTTCCTTCATACATACATTTTTTCAGGAACATCTTTTAGTGATTATGCAATCTTAAGTAGTCCTTTAAGATATAATTTATTAAGGCCTATTTAAATTAAGCATTACTAAGTTTTCTTTAAGTAAAATAGTACGTAATTATTTTTATTTTGAATAAGAAATCAATCGGTTTATTTTTTAATAAAAATAGCTGAGAGTAAAAGCTTTTTTCTGAATAGAAAAGAGGTCCAACAACAGGAAAGGATGAAGAGGATGGATAAAGCAAAGTACAATACATGATACAGTCAGATATGGTCTAAAAAACAGGGAGGTAAAAATCAGCATATGATCGCGAGGTATGGACTAGGAAATGAAGAAAGAGGCAATAGGTACTGAGGAGCAGAAGAAGAGAAATTAAGAAGGATGTGTGGCAAGGAAGTAGAAAAATTAGAGCACATTAAGAGTAGTAAGGATCTTACAGGGGAAATATACGTATAAAACTTGTTCGGTTATTTGTTATTATGTGTTTTTAATATGCAACATAAAAGGATTGCCCAATGGCATCTGTTGCACGTCTTCACGCGGCTTAATATTATTCGAATACAGTTGCATGAATAAACTAATGCGATAATATTATTACACAGCGAAACACAAAGCTTGAAACTAGTATTACAGTGAAAATTATTTACAAACATTGTATAATTATAAAACCATTGTAAATATGATGCAGAATAATATCTCAATATGTTTATTTATACTATTAATAACAATACTAGCCTTTAAAGCATATGGACACAGATTGTTAAATATTTATAATGGTTTATAGTACATGTACTATCTATTTAAATTTAAGATTAATTAATGTAATAATAAAATAAGATTGTGATAAAAAAATGTACTCTACGTTAATAAAATTATTTAATAACAAATGTTTTCAAAAAGTGTAATTTTTTATTTATATTACATACATTTTTAACTGTAGTTAGCAATTGTTTTATGATAATCTCTGACTGAAAACTAACACTCGCTCTCGTTCCCAATGGAAATTGTGTTTTTGTGTCGGATTACGAAAGCATTATGCTAAAATTTCATATGCACTCCAAATGTCCTGTGTATTGTTTTTAAAACACAGTGCTTTCTATGTGTGAAAAACATTGTTTCATTTATATTTTACGAGTATATGTAAATATATAATAATTCTTGGTAAGGATTTACAATAAAATTACACTCTCTACTGGCACACTATTCCCTTATCAATATTGGCCCCCACGTTAAAACAGTGCAAGTCAGAATTATTATTATAAATAATAACATAGACCTTTACATTACGTATAATAATATTTGATAACTAAGGTTGTTATATCTTTACATTCAAATTGTGACCTACTCGCAGCTATTCTAATCACATAGACAGATATTTCATTATCATGACTTACTGTCATTGTTCAAACTTTTAGCAAAGCTTACTTCAAGTCTAACTTGTTACTGGTTTTGAACTCTTGCGATAGAAATCTTTAACAACATAAGTATAATGTTGCATAGACATTCAAGTTTCGTTTCATCGATGTCGATGTATTTATTGTACAATGTGATGTCAGTTTCATAGTCGTGTTAAATCTGACTTGATCCTTAAGTTATTTCTCTTTAGATATCTCATGAGCTAAGACAGAAAGTTCAAGCGTCTTTACAGCATGGACTTGTTAATGTTCAATGCGATATTATTTGTAGTTTGTGTAGATATCGGATAAGTACCATATATGTGCCATATATGTGATTTTCATGATTTAGATATTATATTTATTGGAATAATATAAAACTTTAAACCGCCCCGAGCCGAAATTTTAGACCTATCGTGATCCTTAAATGGACCATACACCTCTTTCCATCCTGAAAACAGTAAAGTGAACAACGTCTTATCCTAAGCGTTATTCTATGACCCTGGCTTGATCCTAAATGAAATCATGATGCTCGTCTTCTTTTAAGTCTGTGCTATTTTATTACTGTGTGAACCTCATTTAAACCTCAGATTGACAAAAGGAATGTTAAGAAATGTATTTAGACCTGATTACGAGTGTACATGGATTTTATTGTTAAGGGATGAATATGAAATAATGAGTTAGAGATAGATAGATGCAATAATGAGTTAGATAGAGATAGTGCTATATTTGTCATTTACAATATTTTAATTCAATTGGTACTTAGATTTCGTTGAATAAAGATATATCTTTGAGTGCTAAATAATAAATAAAAGATAGTTTTACTTCATCTAACCTAACATTTATTATTTTTGGCTTCCAAGTCATTTAATTTCAAGTAGCTTGATATTTTAACAGCGCTTTAAATGTTAGTATCGGTACTTACGTAATAATTTTCTTAAACATGTTTTAACTGCTATACATACGTTTTATTATCTAAAATTTAACTCTCTTAAGAGAATACCTGCAGTATTTTGCTTAAGATGCAATGTAATTATGTTATAGAATTTGTGTTTGATTCCTTGTAGTCTCAAATTAACAAAGATTTCATTATAATTTTGTTGTTTAAGTTTAAATTAATGCTTGTATGTTTAGTAAAATGGGAAGTTACGTTTCTCAGCGTGGCTCTCTTAAGAAAATGATTCGCTATGGATAACTCTGACACGGATGATAACATCAGGTCTTCCGCAACAGTGACACATTTAATGCATGGAAATTTCTGCACGTCTATCTTCGTTCTAGATACGAAAAGAACAAAATCGTATGAAATCAATTTTGGAATAACGCAGCAGTGCAAAGCAGATACAATTTATATCAAGTTAAACAGCTGTAACAAAGCGGGAAAATAAAATTAAATAGTTTTAAATAAAGACGCAATTTTAATTATTTCATATACAATTTTGTCGAACTGTCAAAATTTATATTACTAACGATGCATACGGACCAATCTAAATTAACTAAACTTAAATTAAAACACGAATGTGAAAAGGAATGCTTAAACGAAAACCTGAAATCTAGATTACAATATTAAATAAAAACAGTAAATTAAATATAAAAACAGTGAGTGGGAATGAGGCTTTACCTGTCTATATTTTTAAGTTTGTTTAAGTTTGGTGTTAACAGCAATTATTAACAGTAATAAAGAATAATTTGTGAAATATGCAATTGTGACTATATAAGTGTCAACATGGATATAAAAACTATTTGCCGACTTATGAAAATAGAAAATAAGGAAAACAACATTTCTGTATTTCATATTTAGCGGTAATTGAATTTCCCATTGACACGACACAAACTGGCGTAGTCTATACGTAGCCATAACATTATATTTCGCGTATAATACAGTCTTTAACTGGCAGACTTTTTCCTATTGAAGACTATCCTGTTCTTCCCGCAAATCCTGAACCGCTTATTGATACAACTAACACAAAACAGGAATGGGCTGATATGGGACGGCTAAGGGTGAGCGGCTAACAAGACTTAACATGACTAAAACTCTGTATAACTTACGAGCAAGCTATCGCCATAGCTTTATAGGGGATTTCCAAGCTGGAATCTTCCTAGTCCTACGAACAGTAGAGATACTGGTTTGGTTGGCTTGGCTTGGTTATGTTGGTTCACTCGTATATGGTAGTCGTATTTATAGCTAGAGAGACTTGTGTATATGGTAGAGATAATCTATATACTTAAATCGGTATATATGTCTATGGATACGTGATAATATGTTGAGTATTGAATGGGAATTTAGTGGAGTTAGGATTGTCACTGAAGTTGTAAGTTACGAACACAATGTAACTGAAATATGTTGGGCTCGCAGGTTTAAATACGCCATCTGATAACAAGCAAATGTCGCAAGCTTCACATCCTATTTAAATTATTTTTTTGTTTATAATTTGACAGGCTTCCTAGGTTCTTGGTCCTTTAGTTACACTTAATGTTACAGAATTTTGAATACAATAGTATTGATAAAACCCACCCACGTAATCTAAATTAAATAGTTATTTTTCTAACGACTCGATTGTTTTTATCATTCTTTATAGACCTTCTTAAAGATTTGTATGGCTGTTTCTATTTAATAATCTCCTTGAATTAATTACCCGGTACTCGAAAAATTAAGATAAAAATAATAATTTTTTTGACGCACTTTTGAAATATAGATATTATCTTTAATTATCATTAAATGTGGTATACACTTGTGAATGTGAGAATATATTTATATGAAGAATTATAAAAAAATGTTGGAGATATAAGCTGTCCCGTGGAAAAGATTAATCGACTATCATTAACGTATTATCATCAGGAATCGTTAAAGAATTCAATAAATATCTAATAAAAATTTAAATTTTAAAATAAATGTTATTTAAAACACTATTATAGTTCAAATTACGAGAGTTCGGCGGCGACTTATACTTAAAACAAGTTGTGGGGTATAAACTGCCGATATAACTAAAAAGCACCTACTCAATTATTTTTCTACAATGTATGTAGAAACAAATAAGATAAAATTCATTATCGTATTATAGATTTATACCTCTTTTATAACCTCTTTTAAGTATAAGTCGCCGCCGAACTATAGTAAATTAGACTATACTTGTGAAAATTGCCTTTGTTTGAATCAAAGGTAATTTCTTTGTTAAAATTATAAGCTAACAATATTTTAAAAACATAAATGAAGCATCCAATCGCAAAAATTCTATGCGGGTAAAAAAGGAAGGAGAAGTTTCGAGATAAACCCAAAAAAAAATTAAATTCAATGCAAAACATCTTATTGTTACCAAATGACGTTACATCAAATAAAAAACTTAAGATACGTCTTAAACTAAATATTTTCATTAAGTTGCATTTTTCAATCGTCTCTCCAATTAAAACAAACTTATTTCACTTGAATGTACATTCCATTTCGTTTTCTTATAATTTCAAGTTTTCATTAAAATATAATTAAAACTATATTCATGTAAAAACTAATTAAACAAAAACAAAGAAATGTAAATAGAGTATTTCAAGAGAAACCACTTCCAAAGTAAACAAAATTTTCTATTGAATGAATCGCTCGTTCATCGTTGTAAAGTTTTCTGTTTGTTGAAGTCCTCTGCGGCACAAACTATTTCTGTCTGTGCCATTATTTATTAATAATTACTTAAAACGGTGCAAAGAAATGTTTTCAAATTAAATTAAACTGAGATAATGGAGAAATATTCCATTTAGATTAATTTATCAGCTTTAGGAATAATATTTTGTGGTAGATAAGGTAGTATTTAATAGACTGGTTGCTAAACTCATAGTTATTACAAAAGTTAGTTAACATGGACTGTTTATAAGCCGTCTAAGGCCCACCGCACACGAGGCGACTGGTTGCAAACCTTAGCCCCGAATCTGCCCGAACTGAATGAGAATGGAACTGTGTTGTTAGTGAGAGAACGAACGTGTATACGAGTGAGAGAAAACACAAAGCACGAATGAAACTGAGAACAAGTTTCGCTGGCTCGCCTTTGCCGGTAAACTGCCAGATTCGAACGTTAAGTCCCTACCACTATCTAGATTTCTGTACTCATGAGAGAAATAGGAGAAAATTTCAACTGTTCCTTAAAAGACCCAGTGTACACACGCAGGGTTAAGAGAGAGAGAGAGAGAGTAATTATTTTAACATTCTAGATAACGCTTCAGAGACAACTATTTCAGTATACATTTACAACTATACAGCAAGAGATAGATTCTAGGCGATTTTTACTGAGTACAAATGCGATTGCGATTGAACTATGTTTTCCTCTCTAACTTCACAATTTGTCATCCTCCTCTCTCCATCTTCCAGTGCGTTGTACCCACGGCCCATCTTTGTCCAGCACGCTTGACCACACTAGCCGCGATACGATGCGACCACAGGACTCTAACCATCTGCCTCCCATCACCCTTATCAGGCCGCATCGTTATTATCCAGAGCCAACGCCGGGCTCAGACGTGATAAACACGACGTCACAACACAAGGTACGGGAATTTGTCCAGTAACGTTGGGTTGTGTGTGGTGTATCCCGAATTGGAAAATAAGATCAGGAAGATACTCCACCCTTATCCTTGTACACCGTACTCTCATCCCTTAACCTTGTATGCAGAAAGTCCAGGGGAAAACTACAGCTAGGAAATTTATCACTTAAGTTGTGTAAAGAATGGGGGTTAATTTGATGTGTAATCAAATGTAAAAAAGTATAAATCTTTTTCGAAGAGAAACTTCTCTCGTAAGAGTATTATAACAGACAGTCTAGAAAATAAAGTAAATGACTTTGTTGGCAATAAGATTAAATAAAGACAAGTCTATTCAAAACTTGTTAATTGGATTGATATGTAATGGCACCAATATCACACAAAATTTACATAATATAATTAAGTTTTTTTTTCTTTAATGTTTTACGGCGATTGCAACTATTAGAACATATTCACCATTCATTGTTCTTTTATAATTGGATCAGAAGATATGTCTCGAAGAAAAATTCTAGTATTTCCGTAATTTTGAATGGGTCGTCTTGTGTTTTCTACTATGGCTTATTATCAGTTTGGTTCATAATATAATTTCATTTTTTTGATCTTCTTTTGTCAAATTATAATCTATTAAAATGTTTCATATTTGTCGTTGTTATAATTTTATTTGAATATTGCAGAATTTTATTATAGACTGTTAAAGGGCTGGGGGTAAGGTTTCAACTTTTTTCTTTATTTATTTATATTATTGTACAACATATTAAGTTTATTGATGTAAAAATTTGAAGTTGATTGGAGTAAAACTGTCGAAGATATAGAGTTGTAAGCCTTCACCTCTCTGATCTGCTTTCGTCTTTCTTTCAAACTTTTAAATGCGGTTTCTCACACTTAGCTTCAGAGTCGGTGCCCTCTCTAGCTCAAAATCTACTGGACCGATTCTTTTGAAATTTTGCACACTCTTTCTTTACATAAATGCCGAGGTAACGCTGTGGAGTTTTATTTTTTATTTTTTTATTTTAACGTAATTTAAAATAACAAAGTTTCTGAATTTCTTCATGAAAAATCGATATTTTGACTTTCAAGTGCTGTAAAAAGTTGAGAAATCAATAAAAAAAGAAAAACTCGACTGCGTTACCTGCTTATCAACTAATGAAACCATTTTGGTTTTTTGATTTCAGAACATCCAGTGATGAGTTATGAGTGGCACGGCAATGCTACTTTTTTTGTGACGTCTGAGGAGATTCGCTGTCAATGGCTCATTTCTTGATATTTATTTATAAATATTTCACAAAGTATTCTTCAAATGTCATTTTATCATGTAGTAATTATATAAATTATTATATATTAACTATGTCGTCAAAAAACGTTATCGAAAACATGCTTCTTTTTTATCGTTTTGACCTCATTGAATCAATTTCTAAAAATATGAACCAGAAACGTGCATGTATGTGTTTGTAAAGAAAAATAAAAATACATTTGCTGCATGGAATTAATTTGGTACCATTTAAAATAATGGCTTAGAATATGTTTTCTAAAACTGGAGCAAAACCCATATGCAGTTTTCTTGCTATTAAAACAAGGAAGTAATGTTAATGGTACTCGTATACATCGTACATAGAGCAGTTAGAATCATCCCATTCTATGCTAGACTTCCTAGATTTCCATGTCGTCTGGAGTCATCTATACAGAACGCGACAAATACGCTAGAAAACGTCTAAGTGTTCTATAGTCCTCCAAGAATCCAGGATTATCATTACATGTAACAGCTGTATCACCATCTGCATGCAAATGCCCACATTGAGAGCTGATATCCATGTCAGACTCATATAAAACAACTAGGAGAACCACTGACTGCATACGTGGCAATACAGTTACCGTCTAAACTCGAAACATTATAAATGACTTAGTGTATTAACGGCAAACGCCCCTTTTAAAATAGTTCTAACAAATACTAAATGGTTATGGTGTTTTAAATTAATGTATAAGAGTATACGACCAAGCCCTCTTTAATTAAATATTAAAACTTTAACCTTTTTGGTTTTACGGAAGCCAAATGAAATATCCGGATCCTAAAATAACAACCTCAAATGGCAGATTACTTTGAGATCCATTTCCGATTCCAGTTCAATGTGACAGTTATACCAGTGGTGGAGTTATAGAAAATTGTCTGATATTTAGGATTTATTAAATGTCAGGTGTATCTGGTTTTTGCTTCCCCAACTCCGTTTAATAACTTCACAATCTTCTTTTCAATTTTTACTCTTTTCTCAAATGAATACTCAAGTTTCTATATGTAATTGCAAAAAACCCTAATGAGTTTAATAATATTTTTTGTTTTAAGTTTATAAATATAAATATACTTTTAAAAAATTGATTAATTTTCTTTTCCAATTATTTTGCTTGATTCTTTTTTTGTTTACTTTTACAAAAACACTAATAAAGAAAAAAAAAAACAATAATTTCAAGAAAATTGGAAGAGGGTGCAATGAAACTTTAGGTTCTTTTTTACTAGGACATCACCCACCTACGGTGCGACTCTGCAAGTGTACACTAGTCAAACATTTTCTAAATAAAAACAAATATTTATTGAATATATTATTCAAAGTATGGTTTGAAATTTATATCGGGTTTTTCAACAAGACCTTTGTTTTTTAAAATAAAAAAAAACTAGAAAAGAGTAAGGTTTGGCCATTCTGAATGAAAAATGATATCGGACACAAACAAATGTCCACCACAACCACGCTGACAGATGTCGAATCTTTTATCAAATTTTTTAATCACAATCGAAAATAAACGCATGTGTCAGCATGCAAAGGCTTCTCAACAATCTCTCTTTAGCAATTTTGCTTGTTGACGTATCCAGAGCCAGACAAATGAAAATAGGCCTTACGTTTTTGAAAATATCACGAATTTTACGTAATGTAAATTTTACCTCTATCCATCAGATTTTGATCCATCATTTTCATAGTGAATTTTTTCATTATTTTAATGCGATTTTCGAGCGAAATTGAATTTATTGTAACAGTTTTCAAAGCATCTATTACTGATATGTCAAAAAACTAAATGGTAAAACTGTCACGTTGTTGGTGTTGCCCCTATTGGAGAAGCAAACTTCTTGTTGAAAAACCCTATATAATAAATCTTTATAAAAGAGTCCTGTTCTCCTCTAACTACGCCACTGCAAATTCAGACATGCTCATACAGTACGGTCCTGAGTTCTGAGTGTCGGTCTACAGTCAGTTAACAGTATCGTTAACGATGGTTGGACCATTATACGGAAATGTGTTATTTGGATATTATCTGGTGCTTTGGGTTGTGGTCAAAAGGGAATTCAAAGAGGATGAAAAGGAAAACAGAAAAGGAAAATGATAGGAATCGCTCAGCTCACTTAAAATAACAATAGACTTATCGCCTTTGAAAAAGGAAACAATGCGTTTCATCATTTCATCGTTTCAACGTTTCGTGAATGTCATTGAAGGATATTGTTATATTAATTAAGAATATTGCTAACAAAATATTTATACAAAGTAAGAAAATACTTGAGATTGAAAAGAGTGTGAGGGTGAATTGAATCGAATTGAATTGCTAGAAATAATAAGGGGAAGGGAACCGAAAACAAATTATACAAAGGAATAAATGACAATTAGACATTTTTTTCAATATTGTTATACTTTGGTAAATGTGCAGATGCATGTAGGAAGAAGCAATTACAGTAAAATGATAATAATGTTGAAATAGTAATCCATGCAATATGGATATCAAAATTTAGTTGTAGTCTAGCCACAAGTATATAAGAATGTATCTCTAAATCAAATGCAAATTAATGGTAAAGCTAGTAAATAGGATTTTCTGATTAATTTGAGTGTCCTGCTTCCAAATACTTTGCTTAGTACATTATTAATAATGCAAATACTAAGTAAATTTATTATATAGTTGATTATTTCTCTTGGTTTTAAGAACTGCACATAATCACATTACGTATTCATGTGAGAAAAGAGTAAAAAGTGAAAAGAAAGGCAGTGAAGGGAAGCGGTGGATGGCGGAGATAGAGAGAAGGAGCGAGTAAAGAGAAGAGGAAATAGAGGATTTGCGAAGATAAGGAAGACGGAGATAAGGAAGACAAGAGGTGAATGGCGGAGATAGAGCCAAGAAAAAAATGGTAAAGGAAATAGAAATAGTAAAGGAAGAGAGCCAAGAAGAAATAGTAAGGGGAGTGAAACAATGAGGAGTAAGGAGCAAGAAAATATAGGAACAAGAGTATAAAAATCAAACATTGCTGTTGGAATTATTAAAAATTAAAGCATAGTTTTAAGTTTAGGTTGGCAATGAGATATAATTACGTGATTTAATATTGAAAGAATGTAAAGTCTAACGACACACACATTAAATTAATAAATACTTAACATCAATCTGTCAAACTAAAGATGTAAATAAGCCGATATATACAACATAGTTAGTTTAAACAGTGATAACGGATTTAACCTGGAAAGAACAGAAGCTTATGAATCTCTCGCAATATTTATAGTCATATTTATGGTCATTTTACAATAGCTATGCAATATTACGCAAATTACGTGATACACATTTTAACACAAGAAATTCTCGTGGTAATTTATATTACACAATCATTATTTTAATTGAAATGAATGAGGAATATACATAACCTATAAGATTGAAAGCGCTTGGACATGAATGTTACCTCTTTACTCTGAATTTCATTGTTTCATTACATGATCACGAAAAATTGATTTGATTCCCGGGAAATCCCGTCCAGTACCCATTATAAAGAACACAGTCACACTAAATCACTTTTAATTTTTAAGTGTCCAACAACGTCGTCAACTCAACACTTTATTGTTTGTTGTACTATGTATCGTTCGGATTAAATATAATCCGATTATAATGATTTTTAACTATAGCTTTATGTATATTTAACAATCATTCATACATCCTGTCACCTTAGGGATTAACTCAATATTTAATCTGAGTGATGATGTTGATGGTACATTAATATTATTTAAATAATATGTTCGAAAAATATTATATTTAATCCGAAGATTTTTTATTAATACATAGAATTAAATCTGTAACAAATGAACTTGTTTCTTTCTTAGGTACTACGCTAAATAAATTGTATCTAGTCACATCAAGTCGTTTGTGCTGTGAGTTATCTCACTCTCGCTTTAAAAAGTGTTATTGTTTGGTAAAAGCGATGTTACCGGTGTTGCCAAATATATCATCTGTAATTTTACAGGCGGATCTCGTAGCAGTTATCTTAAACGTGTGAATCATTTATGACCCGTTATTTTTAAGCAATCGAGTTTCATTGCGTTAGGGCCCCGGTCCTATATGTACTAATACACCTCTGATACATAATCTGACCCTCTGGTTACGCTAAATATCTCCTAAACTCCGCATATAATATTTATTAAAATGTTTTTTCAATATTTTACACGAAATGAATGAATAAATTCAAAATGAACTATGATAAACAGTTTTTAAAACAAACGCTGTTATATTATACACTTCCGGCAAAGTTCATTATAATAAAATATTCATTAATTTTATTTAAATCTAAATAACATAAAAAATCAATTAAAATTGTAATAAATAATCATGGGACGTTATTTAAAGTCTAAACCGATGCAACGCGTCGCTTACCGAATCTCTTGAAGGGGGATGAGGAGGGGATAGGGATGGGGACGGGACATCAACTTCTTGAAGACGAACCTCGTAGGGAATGTTGAAGAAAAAGTATTCAATTATTTAAATCATGAAATATACATAATTCATTTTAAAACATTTATACTTTTTGATTTTTTACATTTTTATGGAATACTATTTAAAATGTATAAATCTTTATATAACATTTGTTACAATCTTTTTATCTTTATCGATAAAAACTATAGACGGGGCAGTAATCTAGAGCAATTATATTTGACGCTGTAACTTCGTTTGGTTAATATATAGTTAAATTTATTATGTGCTAAAACATATTAGGCATCGATGTGTTAACGATATTACGCGTTAAAACTCCAAGTAGAACCGTGATGCTAATCTGGCTTCTTATCTTAACATAAACAACTCTGGAATGCACATTGCTGTGCTCTGCTTAAGAGAGTGACGTAATTTGAACGTTTGAAGGGGGGGGAGCGAGACGATATTCTCGATATACCAGTGATTGAGTCACATCTTGCTTTGTATACAGTTCTTATATTTGTTAATAAATACTATTGTGCCAATATTATGTTCGGCTTATGATTTGTGTTTAGTAAATCCTAATTATTCTTGACAATGGTTTCTTTGGTATATATAAATCGAAGTAGGCTGAGTGCTATAAGGCCCTGAGCACACGACGCGACTGGTTGCAAACCTTAGCCCCGAATCAGTCCGAACCGTATGTCATTACAACTGTGTTGTTAGTAAAAGAACGAACGTGTTTACGAGCGAAATAAAAAACACGACACGAACGTCACTAAACTGGTTTTGAGCATATATTCAGCGACTAGATTTCTCAGTCGCAGGGCATTGTTGGTTCCATCACGAAACGATACACGGCTCGACATGGCTCGTGCTCGTTTTTGTTGAAATCTTCGTTTCGCGTTTAGTTTGCAATCAGCCGACTCGTGTGCCTTCCTCGTGTTTTATCTCATATCTCATATCTCGATCTCTCACTAACAACAGTTGTAATCACATTCGCTTTGGGTAGATTCGGGGCTAAGGTTTGCAACCAGTCGCCTCGTGTGCGGAGGACCTTATGCTTCTTGTCACAAAATGTATCACCTACAGAAACCAAGTATGATCACATATTAATTTTTACGTCCCCTGTGGTTTCAGGTCCTCTAACTATGCCACTCCGAAACCAGGCGTTCTACATAATGTTACCGCAACATATTTTTCAAATCAAAGTCAACAATAAAACTCGACAACACCTTGACTTTGAAAATATTTGTCAAATAAAACTAAGTATTTTCTAAATTTATTTATGGCACTAATTAGAATCAGTATAAATATTTATGGCCCTTTCATTTATCTCTAGAAACGTAACTTCAATGATCCACAAAGTCGGTGTGATGTATAGCTCAGTGGTCCACCCACGATCCTAAAGAAAAAAGGGGTTTACGGATTTAAGGACGGGAGTTAAAGTATCGTTTTAAAATCTCACCGATGGGACTACAATCTACAACCAGATAGTAAAGCTAACGTTAACTTTAACGTAGTACATTTCATTGGTTTGTGTTAGGATTTAACGGGCAAACCGGGGGCTATTTGAAAGATTTACAAGGTTTGATATATGTCAGACATGTGCTGAGTAGATTGTCCATTAAATTTATTTTAAGATATTCAACTTAAAGAAATTAACGTTCATTTTTTAAATATATTACATTCATTATACTCAAATGTGTTTAAGTCTACGGTTAATGTGTCAGCAGCTTCAAATTACCTGTAAACTGTAGAGAACGTAAATCACGTATTGTGTTAATAATGTATTGTACGCTACAGGGTGTCTAGCAGGAATCTTTAAATACTGATTAAAAGTAAGAGAAATAATATTAAATTTCCATTGACCTTTTTGTTTTCGACAAAGTTATATATAAAAAAGCATATTTTCGATAATGTTTTTTAAAGACACAGTTCATATATAATTATTCCTATAAATACTACATGATAAAATAACATTTAAAGAATACTTTGTGAAGTTTTCATAAATAAATATCAAGAAATTAGTCATTGACAGCGAATCTCCGCAGACGACACAAAAAAAAGTAACATTGTGGTGTCCCTCATAACTCATCACTGGATTTTCTGAAATCGAAAAATCAAAATGATTTCATTAGTTGATAAGTTTCTGCAGGTAACCCTGTCGGGCTTTTTTTTATTTATTGACTTTTCAATTTTTACAGCATTTAGAATTTAAATTACCAATTCATGAAAATAATTAAAAACTTTGTTATTTTAAAATACGGTAAAGTTAAAAAAAAAGAAAAATCTCGACAGCAATACCTCGGTATTTATGTAAAAAAGAGTGTGCGAAAACTAAAAAGGATCGACCCAGCAGATTTTGAGCTAGAGAAGGCACCGACTCTGAAAAAGCTAGACGAAACCAGACCAGAGAGATGAAGACTTAAAACTCTATATCTCCGACAGTTTAACTCCAATCGACTTTAAATTTTCACACAATAAACTTAATATGTTGTACACAAATATAAATAAATTTAAAAATATTAAAACCTTAACCCCCTCTCCCCTCATAACTAACCAATTTAACAACGTTAGCTACAATGATCTAAAACTATTTGTATGTCCTGTAAATGTTTAAAGCTTTAAAAATTATACATATTTGCAGCAAGGATATCGTATCACAAACTTTCAAGGATGGTAAGAGCACATCTGTTTGTAATTAGTTAAAACCCATTAAAACCAAAAATATTTCAACTACCATATACTTTCTCGGCCTACATGAAGTTGGTCGCGTCTGTATCCTTAATATTACATATAAAATACAACACCGTCATGCTGAAATACATTTCCTCAAGTCTCGAAAGACGGAAAATCATTAGTATGAATAAAAATGTCATGAAACCATTTTATACGATAAGAAAACTAAAAGAATGATTAGCAGAAAATGATATAAATTTAATTACTTATATACCATATAACAAAGTGTAATAAAAATGAGTAATGCTGCCCTATTTAATTCCGTTTTCAACATATAGATGTAGTTGATGTTGAAGTTGTGTGACGGTCGTAAAAATAATGTTTTAACCAGGTTACGGTTATTTTTATTTTCTTTTTTTTTTAGTGCAGTTTAAAGCATGTAAAGAAACCGCCTTATGAACGCTAAAAAGTCTTATCTTTATTATAAAAGACATTTCTGATAAGAACCCCGTATATTAAATTGCCAAATAATATTTTATAAGGCTGGCATGTAGTGTAATACTGACATATAATGACTAACAATATGTATATACACATATACATATACATATTCATATTCATATAAATATATATATATATATATATATATATATATATATATATATATATATATATATATATATATATATATATATATATATATATATAAACATTGAAGCAAGTGTATTCAGGTTCAATTTCGGAATCAGAATTTTTTTTCTGAATTAGCTTGTTACTAAGCTAAACAAAGGTAGAAATGAATCTTGAAATTAGATTTTATAAAGCTATCTTTATTATCTTAATATATCTTAATTGAAAAACGCATGTATTTTACTCTTTCATGAAGTTTGCGCTACTTTTATAAAATGAGCATACCAAATTTCATAGAACGTTTGGAAAATAAGCTACTAGATAGCTAATTTTAATGCTTAATTATTCATTTAGAGTTGTGTTGTATATTATTCTAGTAGCAACCTTGAAGTTATCTTGTATATCAAGCCTTGTACACCAAGAATAAATAAGTAATACTTTTAAGTTTCAAACCTGCACTCCAAGACAATTTTCTACCTGGGAATTAATTTTTTAATATGTTATTGCTAAGATGTGCGAGTCTAAATCTTAATCGAATTTATTTGATTGTGGGATTCCGAAATTGTCATTTAATGATGTTATGTTTTTTCTCAGACGATTGCATATACTTTGCTAGATATTACTACGCTGTAAGAACGCACAGTAAAAATTACAATGTGAACGTAGTGTTTTGGAGATATGAAAAACCAATACTGCTCTCTATCTATCTATCTACATACCATACATACTTAAGACACAGTGTATCTTTTGCTCTGTATTCAATACTGTCAAGCAGTTCCATTATCTATCTTTTAGACTCGCTAATCTTAATATATAAAAGAAAGACGGGTTTGTTGCAACACTTATAACTCGAGATCTGCTGAACCAATATTCATGGTTATTGATTCGTTGGATTTGTCTTCGCCCCGAATAGCATAATACATCTTAAAAACAATGAAAATATATAAAACAAAGACGGGTTTGTTACAACACTTACAATAGCATAATACATCTTAAAAACAATGAAAATTCGAAATTTAAAAAACTCGACAATGAAAACTCGATACTTAATCATTTCAATAAATGCTGATTTGTTTATTTCATGTCAAACATTTGTTGTCATGACAACATGTTGTAACAACTATTCATTTGTGCGTTCAGAAATTTATTTTTTGTAAAATGTCTCGAAAGTTCAGGTACTGTTATATTTGTTTGTTTTAGACATTAATTTGTGTAGATTATTTATTAATTATTTAATTTTTAATTTCAGAAAATAATACCTAAGATTTATTGTACAGGTTAACAAAAGAGTAAATGTCTTTTTATAGGTTATCTATAACTATAATTTTTCTTGATAAGCTATTCATATGTAGTGCTTATATACTCTTTGAGCTATTGTCTATGTCTCGAAAGTGGTTTTTTGTGGTTTTATGCGAGTGCACATTCAGTATTAATATTAATAACTATGCCGCGTCCTAGAAGATCTAATCTTTCACAGCGGAGCCGTAATGCAATTAGGCAACGGAATATCGCGAGTCAATTATCTGATGAAGAACGAGAAATTGCACGAGAAGAGCACCGCGTTAGTATGGAGCAAAGAAGGGCCTTAATTCGTGCTTCTCAAACACAAGAGCAAAGAGAGGTAGCCCGTGAAACGGCTAGGTTAGAAACGAGAAATCGTCGAGCTTATCGTACAGATGAACAGAGGAATAATCTTCGAAGTGCAAGAAGAAATGGTTCAAGTATTGATTTGAATCGAGCAGCGTTTCTATATGATTGCACCATCGACTACAGCTTGCATCGTTTAGTTTGCATTGGTCCAATGGACGTTGTTTGCCAGCATTGTGGAGCATTGAGGTTTGCTGGTGAAACGCCTGGTTTGTGCTGCCTTAGTGGTAAAGTGAAATTGCCATCATTGGTCCCGCCACCAGAGCCATTGTGCTCCCTGCTTTATGGCGAAACACTAGAATCACGACATTTTCTAGCGAACACTCAAAAATACAATGTCTGTTTCCAAATGACTTCATTTGGGGCGGAAATTATCGAAGAACACGGATATAATCCGACATTTAAGGTAATTTACGTTAAAAACTATATTTTCTATGATTGTAAAAAAAATCTGGAATGTAGTTTGTTAGATTTCTGTATTTGGCATGTTATTATTTGAAAAAAAAAGTGTTTGTAAAAAAAGTGTTTGTAAATCTAACTATAACTATGGCTTTGACTTTACAGATTCAAGGCCAGATTTGCCATCGCATTGGATCATTGCAACCTATGGAAGATGCACAGCATAAATTCTTGCAAATATACTTCATGGGCAATATGGAAGAACAACTTTACCGGCGTCAAGGGATCAACACAGCTACGAAAAGAGCAATTCTCCAAGATCTGCAGCAAATGCTTTATGAACATCATGCATTGGTCAGGCTGTTCAAGACTGCTTTAGAGCGCATGCCAAGTGATGACTATAAAGTTGTGATCAGAGCAGATAAAAGACCAGCTGGAACACATGAACGCACATTTAATGCTTCAACAACAATGACTCGAGATGTTTTGGTGGTGCAATGATTTTATTATCTGGCGATTTCCGACAAACACTACCAGTCATTCCAAGATCTACTGCTGCCGACGAAATAAACGCTTGCCTCAAAGCATCAAATCTGTGGCGATATGTAAAGAAACTTCAACTGTCTGTAAATATGAGAGTTGCATTGTTGAACGATCTATCTGCTGATGATTTCTCGAAGCAATTGCTGACTATCGGTAATGGCTGTGTTCCTGTTGACAAATCGAGCGGTTTGATTTCATTTCCTCCAAATGTTTGCAATTTTGTATCATCAAAAGACGAGCTTATCAACAAAGTATTCCCGGATATCATTGCTAACCACAAAAATACTAAATGGTTAAGTGAGCGAGCAATTTTGGCCGCTAAAAATAAAGATGTAGATGACCTCAATTTTATAATTCAAAATCAAATCGTAGGTACTCTGTATTCATTCAAATCTATCGACTGTGTAACAAACGAAGAAGAAGCCACTAATTATCCAAGTGAATTTTTAAACTCCTTGGATGTGCCTGGTTTACCACCGTACAATTTAAAACTTAAGGTTGGCTCGGTAGTCATCATGCTTAGAAATTTAAACCAACCAAAACTGTGCAATGGAACGCATTTGGTGATAAAAAAACTGATGAGCAATGTGATTCATGCGTCGATACTTGAAGGAAAATTTAAAGATGAGGAAGTTCTTATTCCAAGGATTCCGATGATCCCAACGGATATGCCATTTGAGTTTAAACGAATTCAATTCCCGATTCGTCTTGCCTTCGCCATGACGATCAACAAATCACAGGGCCAATCCTTGACTATTTGTGGCCTCAATCTAGAAAATGCATGTTTTTCTCATGGTCAATTGTACGTGGGATGCTCACGTGTCGGCAAACCATCCGCTTTATTTGTTCTTGCGCCTGACCAAAAAACAAAGAATGTCGTTTACCACAAGGTGCTTGAATGAAAATCCCATTAATGAATTAATCCGAGTGTATTCCAATCTGCACAACATAGTTTTCAATCATTTTTTTCTGACATGAGTTTGAATTACTTAATTATTATTATTTTTTTAATTTTTATTCTCATTCTGTATGTTTTCATTATCATTCATCATAATAAAATACTTTTATGTTTCTATCTATATTAATAAATATTATTTTGTATCATTGTATTACGTTCATCAAAGCCTAAAAGGTAACACGATATTCATTGACTGTTAGGCGGTACGAAGTTCGCCGGGTCAGCTAGTTTAAATATAAATAAAACATCATTTACAACTAGAACCATTTTAAATGGATTTTATGAATGTATTTAAAACATAGAACAAAAGGATATATGCGAGATCCTTCTACAAGGATAACAGGACAGGATACTCGTAAAGTTAACGTCAGGCTCTCTGCACGATGATATCGCATTGTTATTTGATAATGACAGTTAGCTCTTTTATTTATTTAAAGGGCGAAATAGATTGATGGCTTTTCAAGTTAACACTAAGTATTGATGATCGTCTTTTGCCATTCCCTTGCCTCTCATTCCTCTTGTCCTTGAATCCCCTAAGTATCAACTTAATTCGTATTTAATCCCTTTTGTTCTGGGGATGACAAGGTATTTTTTAGCCACTTACATTGTCAATATAACGTATTGAATTGTGCTATTTTCCAAGCTATCACAAGGAATGTGAACTAATTGCAACATCTTACTAATGGTAATTATCAAAAGGAAACTAGTCACAAAAGTTAGGGCAATAGTATAGTATTGGGCATTCTAGAAATGTAATGAGATTAAAGCTTCATTCCCACTCATTGTTTTGATATTTAATTTACAGTTTTTAATTTATTTAGTTTGTCTCTAATATTTTAATCTAGATTTCAGAAAAGACATTCCTAGTCACATTCGTGTATAATAGTAATTTTAATGAAACTTAGTACGCAGGCAACGCTTGCATACACCTGTGTGATAGTAGTAGCAGTACGCCAAGCCGCTAGCTAAACAACATACATTAGCAACCAATATTAATTAATTTACCAAGTAGTTTACAGTGGAGATAACCGCCTTCTTGGAAATTTAAGATGGCTTTTAACATGGTGAAATTGCTTATAATAGTTGGAGGGTTGCTAAATGATACTGTCGGGATTTTGTAAGACGAGAGGGGTGTGTTAACTGTTTTTACAGCCCTTCGTTAACATAACATATATCCTGGATAACTTTTTTTAGAATGTGAAATTTTGTTGTGATTACTTTAAGAATTTAATCGTAGAATTATTAAAATATTTTTGGACGATTAAAGTAATTTACCAATCGTCTAAAAATGCCGAAAAATGGGTTATAAATAAGTAACTTTTGTTTAATATGTATTTAAAGAATTTAACTTGATAGAATCAATTCGATGTCAACCATTGCTTTAATGCTTTAGCCGTCTGTGTCGTTAAGTATATTCTATTTTAATTACATTTTTTAAATAATATAGAAAGAGTATCACACAATTATTAGTAGATTCTGCAATTTTAACAAATCAATAACTTTTAAGTTCTTTAATCAGAGAAATTCTAATTACACGGGCGTTCTCAAAAGACTTTTAAAATAAACAAGGGTAGTTCTTTTTTCTGTTAAAAAAATAATTAAAAATTTTACATTAGTTTACAAAACGTTTGATCTAAGTTTACATCCCCCTCCCTTAGCTTTAATTGCCTGACACTGCCTAATCTCTTAATGCCTGTTTTCACTTTTTACGGAATGTTTTTGCAGTACTTCGTTTATATCAGAATGTGTGTTTTTAGCAGTGTATCTCTTAGAGAAGGGGACTTTATTTTTGCAGGATCCAGGACTCTAGGACGACATCCGTCTTCACGTGTCATTCCAGGATTAGGATTAAAATAACTGAAAATTGCCAAGGACTCCTATCGTTAATGTTATACGACTAATGTCACGTATATGTCGAATATTTTGTGGGAGAAATATATTTTTAGGTCCTGTACAGCCTGTGACTAGAATAGATAATAATATTTAGAAAATAACATGTTTTAAAGCAAGACCATGTGTCCAATCGTATACTTAACTTTGAAGTATTCAAAATGAAATTATGAACTTTTTGTAGGGCATCCTTGCAAGTAGTTTACACCTTTACCTTTTCTGCATAATTCTTTGATTTATTTCAGATCATAAACAGCGTTATTTCAGAATACCCTGTTTTGAATACGAACAAGATGATTTATGGCAGTAATGATTTTATCACGGAGTCAAAAGTCAGAGCTAGGGGTGAGGAAAGGAAGGAGGATTCAGAATAGGGGTTAAGGGTCGTTTTACGAGTTGTATTTAAATAGATGTTTATACATATGTCATGACTTATAATTTTGTTTAGGTTTAGGTTTGACCAAGGGTTGTCTCGCGTTGTAATCCCGTAACTAATATGTTGACATATGATGAGATCCAAAACATGAAAATAACAAATCCAAACAAACCAACCTCCTACTACCTACCTCCTACACCACAACTGGTGAAGAGTGAAGGTGAGAGGCGAACGGTTAAAGTGAGTAAATGCTAAACACGATGGCGTAAACTCTAAGTCATGATCAAATACGCTGGAGGAGATTAAATTTGCTGTAACTTATTGCTATATGCGATGAATCTAAGTATACAATAGACGCCGTATTCTAACTTGCAATTTTAGCATATCTTTATTATTCCTTAACCGTCATGATCACCATCATAATTTTGCCAGCTAGTTACCAAAAAAACAGAAAGGGAGAGAAGGCATTAACGAGACTCAGAATAGGACTCACAAAAATTACACATGAATACATCCTCAAGATACAAAGACAACCTACTTGTAATAAAGAATTAACAATTGAACACCTGCTACTACAATGCAATAAATTTCACAAAATAAGACTAAATTTACAACTAGATGACAATTGACAAATTGTTACAATTTTTACGAAACAGAAATTTAATAAATAAAATATAAATATATATGGGACAAATGATCTATGCAATTAAAATATCCTTTAACTAAAAAAAAAAATGATAATTACATTTAATACTTCACTATTAAATTTTGATCTTTGTAAACTATAATTTAACCATTCTTACTCAAGAAGATTTGTCTGTGAAAGAGAAAATCCGTACGATTTTTATAGCTAAGATTTCTCTCTTGGTCGCAACCTCTTACCATCTAAGTTTAAATAGGTGTAACTTCATTAAATGTATATGTTTATAACGCGTCCTAAATAAATTATATATCGAATTAAAGCTGATTTTTATTTGTACACGATGGGATACGATTGCTGATATAAAAATTCCAGCAAATAAGGCTACTAACTGTTAAAGATACATAAAAGCGAGAGAGAGTTAGCATCACAACGTATATGAGACAAGGACGCAGCGTATTATCGATATAAACATATAAATCTAACAAAGTTTAACCAAATCGTACTGTTATTAATAAAAAGCAGAAGACGCTAAAAATTTAAAACAAACATATTAATTTAATATGTAACATTTTACCAAAATTCCAAATTTGGGACCGAGATTATATAAAACACTTAACATAAAGTAGATTGTCTGTGTCAACTTTGGCTAAAACATAGATATGCTTTGCATAGTTATGTAATCTTACATTTTATTAACCTAAAAACGAACGTAACTGTTAGTGCAAAACCTAGTCACTGTAGACAGAAACATTTCCAGCAGGTTTTCTAAACGATTTTCTATTACATTTTCACTAGCACAAACCCATACAATTCAAACCGGGTATCACAGTATAAATTTTGATTCAAATCAACTTATTTAAAGTACAAAAAGTAAAATAAAACTAACAAAGAAAATCTGAAGAAGAAAAAAAAATGTAAAAAAACATTACCACATGTTTTTACTGATAACACAATGTAAAAAGAAGTAGGAAATGATATCAGTATGCGCTGAATTCTGGACACAGTTCCAATTCTAGTTCTTAGAAAAATACAGAGATGAATAGCTGAATGATGGAGAAATAATATAAAAGAAAACTCGAGGACTTTCATCTATCGTGAGTACATAATGGAAACGACAAGAAGCTCTTGTGCAATATCTACAGAAGGAATCTATTGAGTGTAACACTATCAGTCTAGTACCAGTACTTATCGCACGACCAGGATGGAAAAGTAATAGCTATCGATAACTAAATGTTATGTGATCGTTCAAATATATCTTGTCATTTCAAAATTTCTACATTTATTTTATAAAATTAAAGAAATAATTATGCTTAAGGAGGTATAGGACGTAAACGTAAATGATGAAAACGATAACGATTTAATAAGATGGCTCTCATAACCTCTTTTAAGCATGAGTCACTGCCGAACTCTCATAATTTACACTACAATAAAATATATCATTCATATCACCCTAAAATAGACCAATAAATAAAATAGAAGCATTTTTCATTATTGATTGATTACAATTCATGTGTTTTACATCAACTTTATATTTTATATCAAAAGTAATTTTGTTGAACACTAAACAACTAGACGAAGAAGAACAAACTCTACTCTTGCTATATGTACAACACAACGTGATGCAGTTTTCAACTAAAAAGTATATTATGTGTTCCATGTATGCATCAGACAGAACACTAACGTGGTATGAGAATCATTCTTCTTGATTCACACTCTATCTGAAAACTGGATAGAAGAAATAGGTACGAGTACTAAAAAGAGAGAGATGTAGATGGAATATATAATTTTGTATATGAGTAAGCAGGATGACATGATACTACTTATATGTGTAACTACTTTTCGTGTAATATAGATCTATGTATATAGTAAACATTACGTTTGAGTGAAGAGTCTTATACATTATTGCATGTAACATGTCTGTGCAAAATTATAGTGTGGTTAAAGAGATCCTCGTGAAGTAGTAAAGAAAATTCTAGGTGTATATAAAAGAATCTTTTCTGTAACTGTTACGAAAAGAAAGTTATCAAAACGATACCTATATACGAAAATATTTAAATAAAACCAGTAAGAAACAGTAAGTGTAAGTTATAAGCCGGCAACGTTGCAAATCCCAATTTGAGCGGGAAATTCAAAATCGGAATAAATATTTTATAAAATACTAGCTTTTACCCCCGTCGCAAGCGACGTTTGTTTTTTGTGAGTGGCTTGAATTTCAAGTCAAAATTTAATTTTTAAATTGAAATAATAAATAAACTCGTCCTATATTGATAACATTTAATAACAATTAATTTTTCATACAAACTGACTAAGAAAATACATTTTTTATATCAAAATAAAAAATATTTTGAATTTATGCGATATTTGAACAACTTTTTTTCAAAATTTAGGATTTTTTTTTTAAACATATAAGAATATAATATACACTTGGGACATTATAATATACTTGAGTTTACCCCCGTCGCAATGCGACGTCTTTTTGGCGTGTATCATTTGAATCCAATAAAATAATTCGTAATTAAATTTCATATTTAACTGTTCTATTTTTAAATTGAAATAATAAATAAACTCGCGCACATATACACACATATAAATTGACTAAAAAAATATTATTTTTTTATCAAAATAAAAAATATGTTCAATTTATGCGTTATTTGACCAACTTTTTTTCAAAATTTGGGATTTTTTTTTTCGATTCGTAAATAAGTTACCAAGGTTAGCCTATATACAAAATTTCAACTTTCTAGCACAATTTTTACTCTCGGAAAATACTGCCCCCGTGCCCCCAAATAAAATTTTGAAATTTTGAATTTTTTTTTATTAATAATATACTTAATTATTCTACAATCCAGAATATGAACTTTCTCCAAAGTTCCCTACCGGGCCCCCGAATTTCTTCAACTCCCCCTTTCTCTATTTTTGAAATTCTAATTTTTGAGAAATGTCAGCATTAAATAGCTTAATACACACGCAAAATTTCAACTTTCTATCTTTTACGACTTGAAAGTAATACAGCAAAAAAGGGATCACTTTTTTTCCAGTTTTTCCAAAATAACGGGTTTCCAGGAAATTCAGGGAAAAATCCGGGGACGCCAAAAGTCTTAGAATTTTTTTCTCTACGAAATAGGCAATTTTCAAAAACTTCCCTGGAGCCGTTTTCGCGCTGCCATACAAAATTCAGTACCAAACATATAAGATCATAAGAATATAAGATCATAAGAATATAAACATTCAGTTGGAACATTATAATATAGGATAACAATTTATTTGTCAAAGAACCAAATACCGCATGCGTTAACACACATAAATTTACAGCGTTGCCAAATTTATTATTCCTTTTTCAAAATATTTAATTTGAATTTAAATTAAATTAATATAAACTTGATATTATTTTATAGGTAATAATTAATAACAAATATAGTTAATAATTAATAAAAAAAATTAAATAAGGATAGGTCTCCGAAACTTTTAACATCACAATCATCTTGTGTCGCTTACGCAGTTTGTCGCCGCATGAGTAACCGCGAATATTCGAAAGGCGTTACGTCTAAATTTTCAGGTTATCTACTCAAGCAATGTTGTCAAAAGCGATTTCTTGAGAAGAATACACGAGATAAAATACATTTATTTAAAAAGGGTCCTCAACCAATTTAATTCTGATGAAATAGCCAGTTCACAAAAATATTTTAAGAAATCCTTATAATAATAAATATAGTTTTGACAGCACTATTTTCATATACGAACTCGCTATAACATTCTGCTCTAAAAAACACAAGTACAAAATAGTAAATTGAATTCGATAAAATGCAGGGACAATATCATACCGTAGTATATTGACTGCAATTCTCTGAATTTATTTAATTAAACATTTATACATAACACTGAACGCTGAAAGTATAAGACTGATTTTAAATTGTTTAGAACTATTTTTATAAATACAAATAAAATAGCTTATAGATGAAGAGACAGAATGACAAAGTCTTGCACCAGGTGTAAGCAGATTTATATGTTTATATCGATGACACGCTGCGTCCTTGTCTGATATACGGTTTGTGTGATGCTAACTCTCTCTCGCTCTTATGCATCTTTAACAGTTAGCAACCCTTATTTAAAGGATCCTTTAAATGTTTACACGAAAGGAATTCCGGGTCACGACGATTAGCTCCGGGCCTGTTTGATTGTCTTGTGACATGTATAATTACCACCGGATGTGACGGAGATAGAATTTCTATTTAGATTAAATTTCAATACTGTTATACAGATATATATTGTAACGCCTATTAAGTTAAAATGTATAATTATAGGCATATGTATTTTACCCATAATGAGCTCAAATTTTTTGCGATTTCTTTTCCTATTTTTTTTTTTTGTTTCATTTGAAAACAAACAAAAAATTGAGAAAGAATTTTGGATTTTCACTATAACAATAAAATGTGAATTAAGGTAAAAAAATATTACAATCTTTTGTTATATGTATTATACTTTATTTATTTATTTATTAATGTATTTAACCTTACTCTATATTTCCTACACTAAGAGTCCTTAAAATATAAACTTAATAATACTATGTTGGCAGCTTTTTATGGTGTCGAGACCTTGTATAATATGAAGGTTAGTTTTAAGTTTTTAATTAAGTAAACACGTAATAAATTAAACATAAAAATAACAAAACCCATAGACGCAGCAGTCTAGCGTTAAGCACCAATCCTCTCAAATTTGTATTAATTTATTTTGAATTGTACGTTATTAAAAATTTATAAATTGAATATTATAACAGCACAGTGCCCGCGACAATTTGTACTTTATGCTAGACTGCTGTGTTCTAGTTTTGGTTGTTTTCAAAAGTAAATTGATACGTTCTCAAATAATCGTAAAAAAAATTAATAAGCAATTCATATATGTGAGACCGCGATACCATAAAGACTGTCAACATAGTAGGGGCCTTTGGATAACTTTAGTATTTCTTTTAGATTCAGACAGTCGTTCGTTTTTTGCTATATTTTATTATTCTTTTTAAAATAAGAAGTTACATAAAACCAAAATAATGTATATTCTAAGTTAAAGGTCGCCTAATATATTCAAACAAATTACCCGAGTTATTACGAGGACTCAATTAAAACTTTCCACTGGTCCTTGTATGAAACAAATCATCAAGGAATTATTAACAAAACCCAGGATACTCATATCCTTAATATTCCAGTTTTACAACATCCACATTCTATAAGTTTTTGTGTTTGTAATTAATTAGTCCTTCACACAGGATACTCTAATGACCGTACATCCTTCCTGGATCCTGTAACAAGGTTTTTCCTCTAATACAGTAATTTAACAGACCCTCTCTTTGTCTTTATGATGTCATATGTTACAATAATGCTAACTACTTTTGATAATGCGTTTTTCGCGTAGATTTTCCACCTATAAAACACATTTCCATAGAGTTAACATGAGCTTAATGTTGGTCAAATGGATCTCAAGGCAGGTACTTCATTAATTAGGGTAATCAGGGCAGGAGATCATTCATAATTTTGTCACGAAACACAGAAACCTCCAAATGTTCATTAGATAAGTCTCACTTAGTCTTAAAGTAATTATAATCCTCTAAACACAGTTACTTGTATTTAAGGTTTTCCTTTTACAAACATTTAGGTTCATAGAAAGTTAGATGCGTACAATTATCCTTCGAAATACGTCCTTATTGTTACGTTTTCTGACGAAAATAAAACTTTTTATGCAAGATTATACAGGATGGAAAACTACTCGTACACTGTTAAAAATGCTCTTAACTTTTTTTTATATTTATTTAAAAGCATCAACTTTCAAAAGTTATTAGCACTTAATAGAATATATACATTTATAAACATTTACAAAACATAAATTACAACTTATAGATACGAGTATGGGTACTTAAAATAAAGAGATTATATCAGTTTTATTGATAAAGTCAATAAGGTTTTTCAAACTATCCCTGCTATCAAAAATATCAAACTATCTATATTTTTTTTATTTTTTTATTTATTTATTTGCCTTGACTTTTATTCGTCATAGCCACTCTCTAACATTTTTTATACATATTTAACATTTCATAATTCTATTTTATAAATTTCTAAATATTTAAATAATTCACTAATTAATTTTGAATCACTTAACAAGAATTTAGTATTAACAGAAAATATTCCTATATTCCTAAATCATATTACAGCCTTGTCTATGCGACGACTACCTTGAGCATCGAAGAATAATATGCTTTACCGTTTGTGGACTGCTCTTAAATTTAATACAACTTTAATAGATAAATTCATATTAAAATTAGGAACCGGGTTATTACGGGAACTTTTTTTAAGATGCATTATCTTTAGGGGTACCAATAAAATCAAGTTTAAAATATGACTAGGATAAAAAAGTTTAGCCTTGCATCTTTTTTTATTAATCTATGAATTGATTGCATTAGTTCATTTGTTAAAAATAATATAATTTTATGAAACAATTCTATTAAAATGTATTGTATGTTATAAAAATTTTCAATGCAGTAGATATAATATATGTTTCACAAATGTTTTGAAATTCTTTTTAAGAGTATAACTAGTACCGAAATAAGATTTTGTAGGCTTGTATCATGACTACATCTATAGTGACACCCCTGCTCGGCTCTGTATATGGCATAAATAAATAAATATCCAAGAAATATTATTGAAAATTACATCATTTTATAAATAATTGATTTTACACCTTTAATTAAAATCTATTATAATTATGAGTTTAATATTTAACGCAGTCTGTAAATTTAACTTTATTATCACAATCCAATGGAAATAAATACCTGCGTGTAATTTATTACAGCAATGATTTCATACGTAATAAAAATAAATTAATTGTTTTAAACATAAATAATTATTTTAGTTGTATTCCCAGTTGATTAATATTTTAACGAGCAATACAGTTAAACAAATTGCATAAAACAAAGGCGTTATTTAGTGGTTGGTATAGTACGCGAAATATATTTGTAACTGGAAACAAAATTTTGTTCTGTAACGAATTTTAAACTGAAGACAGAACAGGTCTGAAAATTAGGTGAGTTTTCAATAAGGCCATTTCGTTGTTAAGCTCTATAAAAACTGTCTTCTGTCTTAGCAGCCTAATACATTCTAACTGTTCGCAGTTTGGTCGATATAATTTTTTATATATATGAAATGTTAATTTGAGATAGTGGTTTTCCAACTTGGTACTTCAACAGTCAATGATGAGTGACAGCTTCAAATTCAGCTCCAGTCTTGAAACATTTAGACGTTTAACGTCGTCTGGGTGTTCTAATATTCCAGTAAGTTGATACAGCGACTGATACAACGACCTTGACAAGGTCAAATGTTATTAGTACAAATATAAGTAAGAATAAAAGCACATGGCTACAATATCGTGTTGCTGTTTCAATATAGTACTCAATAGAACTGTAATAAAGTCAAGAATCAACGCGTTGGTGATCTTGCTATGACGTATGCTTAACTGCTTGTAAATCACTTTGAACCATTTATAAAAATAAACACTTGCTTTAATTTTATGTCTTTAATTCACTAGTTATTTTTTTTTTATATCTAAAAGAGCATATTTTCGATAATGTTTTTTGATGACACAGTAATATATAATGATTTCTATAATTACAACATGATAAAATACCGTTTGAAGAATATTTTTATTTGTGAAATTTTTATAAATAAATATCATGCGAATCTCCGCATACGTCACAAAAAAAAGTAACATTGTGGTACCACTCATAACTCATCACTGGATTTTCTGAAATCGAAAATCCAAAATGATTTCATTAGTTGATAACTTTCTGCAGGTAACGCGGTCAAGTTTTTTTTCCTTTTATTGATTTTTAAATTTTTTACAGCACTTAAAAATCAAAATACCGATTCTTCATGAAAAAAATCAGAAACTTTGTTATGTTAAAATACGTTAAAATTTTTAAAAACTCGACAGCGTTATCTCGGTATTTATGTAAAGAAAGAGTGTGCCAAATTTTAAAAGAAACGGGTCCAGTAGATTTTGAGCTAGAGATGCCACCGACTCTGAAAGAGCTAAGTGTGACAAAACGCGTTTAAAAGTTTCAAAGTAAGACGAAAGCAGACCAGAGAGGTGTAGACTTAAAACTATATATTACTTAGTTCAGTTTTACTTCAATCGACTTCAAATTTATACACAATAAACTTAATATGTTGTACATTAATATAAATAAATAAAAAGAAATCCTTACCAAAGAAGAGTTTGCAAAAAATAAAAGGAAGGTAAAATATTTGTAGGCAGTTGGATTAGATTTTTTAGATTAGAAGAAATTATTTGTGAATGTGTATTGGATTAGGATTAATTAGATTTGTGTTGGTGAAATTTCTCCTGTAGTGTAGAAAGAAAGTGCACCAGATTATGCTATAAACACGTTTAGGTAAAGGGGAATCAGAGTGTCTTAAGGTGGGGGTAAAAGGAAGGATATAACTCTATAATTTCTAATAGGAAATATCAAAAAGAATGTTTTGTACCACAGATGGTGGTAATGTTGTTTTTCGTCCAAGAACTTTATTATTAATAGATTTCTAAAATTGAGCTTATAAAAATAATAGAAGTATGACCTTTGAATATTATTTGGAATGTCTGATATATAAATTTATATTAATGAATGATTGAAAATTTATTTTTAAATTATAAATTAAAAGAAAAGCGCGACCTTTTTAAAACAGCTATTTAATTATATAAAAAAATTCTGATTAAGAGGTGTGAGCTAATACAAGAGGGTGATGACGAAGAGTGGTGGGAAAAGGGGAGCTGTTAATGTGATTTACGTGTCCAGCTCTAAGTTGAATATTCAATCTATAATCAGGGGATTAAAAGAGGGTGACATTCTTATTAACGACCCAAATTAAGCCGCGAAAAAATATATTTCACAATGACAAATGAGTATTTTTTTCATAAAGGATATTTCATTGGTGTAACACCCAGAGAGAAGATTTTATATAACGCGAAAAAAGGTATTTTAAAGAAGTTGAAATGTTTTACACTTCAAAAGTTTTTCTTTTATATTTAGTTAAGAGTTTTTTATGTTAGACTTTAATCTTAAGAAATTATATACACTATATAGTACGTAGAAAGAACTTTGAATGTAAAATAATCCGTTCTGTTACTTTTACAGTGATTAATTTTAAAAGAAAATTATTTTAAAGATTTTATACTTTAGTTTGAACTAACGAACTGGAATTGAATATTAATTCGTGATTGGGTTTTGTAAGGCTCGGTGCTCGGTGCGCGACGACTGGGTGTTATTTTTAATTGGGTGGAAAAATGGTACAAATGAGGTTGTCACTCAGTCTTTAATGAATCCTTTATATGCAACACTAAGAGGAAATAAAGCAAAAGAATTTATGAATTTTAAATTAAAATAGACATCTTTTCTTTATTTTATTCATTTTATTAATTAACTCATTGCAATTAGTAATTTCATTTAGTTTCTATATTTTTTTTTATGTGTAAGATTATTACAAAGTACATTGTCAAAGAGAATTTGTTGGGTTTTTTTTTAGTAAAACTTCTATTTAATTTACTGAGTATATAACTGCCTTTTGTTACGCAGCTAGTTAAATGTGCAGAGGCGGGAAAAGAGAGGTAATATTTAAATGAATGAACACGCAAATAAAAACTCTGAAAAGAGAGCTATACAAACTACTACCAGATTTTCAGTAATTTAAGTAGTTTATTAAAGTTTATTTTCATCCTACGAATTTATTGAGCGATGTCTTATGTAGGTTTTAGAAATATGGCAACATTGTAAGTGCAAGGGTCAGTGAAGTGCTATTGTTCAAGCGCTGCAGTTCAAGATCTATCAGATGTACAAATAATATTGTATGCACAAATAAGAAATTGAGTCCTCTATCAGATTCAAAATAACTATTATTATCTTAGGAGTCGTATTAGTCGCCATTATTCTAAGAAGGTGTCTTAAGAGGGGGATAAGGTCAAATCAATACAAAAAAAATCATATTTTCGATAATGTTTTTTGACGACACAGATAATATATAATTAGTTCTATAATCACTACATGATGAAATAACATTTAAAGAATACTTTGTAAAATTTTCATAAATAAATATGTAGAAATGAGGCAGCGAATCTCCGCGGACGTCACAAAAAAAAGTAACATTGCGGTGTCACTCATAACTCATCACTGGATTATTTTAAAACAAAAAGCTAAAATGATTTCATTAATTGATATATATCTGCAGGTAACCCTGTCCAGTTTTTTTCTTTTTATTGATTCTCAATGATTGATTTTCAATTTTTTAGAGCATTTAGAAGTCAAAATAACGATTGTTCATGAAGAAAATCAGAAACTTTGTTATTTTAAAATACATTAAAATTAAAAAACAATAAAAACTCGACAGCGTTACCTCGGCATTTATGCAAACAAAGAGTGTGCAAAATTTCAAAGGGATCGATGCTGTAGATTTTTAGGTAGAGGGTGCACCGACTCTAAGTGTGAGAAAAACGTGTTTAAAAGTTTCAATGAAAGACGAAACCAAACCAGAGAGGTGAAGACTTAAAACTCTATATCTCCGACAGTTTTACTCTAATCGACTTCAAATTTTCACACAATAAACTTAAATGTTGTACATTATTATAAATAAATAAAAAAAATTGAAACCTTAATCTCCCCACTTACCACATCAAAATGTATTATTTAGAGATACATTTATGACATTGAAACTAAATTAACACAGGAATATATAAGGAAATTTTGATTTGATATTCAAACAAAGAATACTAAAACTCTAACCAACAAATTTTGCTAATTAGGTTTTTTGTAATAAAAAAAAGGTAATCAAACATTTTATTTTTCTCTACATTTATTACGATTTTAATATCTTTGTTCATATTTGAGTCATTTCGATCAATTCTCATGACATAATTGTCGTATGATGTTGTGTTTTTTTTTTCAGATGGCTGCATATATTTTGCAAAATATCAATAGAAATTGTACCGTAATATGTATTATATTATAAAGTAGAGTAATGAATGTACGTTAATTAAATATAATAATAACAAAAAAATGCTATAATGAAATTACCACAAATATAAAAGTTGGAGGAGGTTTAAACTATATACACCTTGGAAACCACTGACATTGCATAATTATAACTATCTTACATTGACATCCATAAGCTACTCCTCTAAGGGTTTAATACCGGAGCGTCGATAGTTTATAAAATTTTAAATCATACCCATTTCCTAGCCTTATTAAAACACCTGTGCTACAACTTTATTCTCGGGGGATTTAAACAGCTGTGCACTGCATTGGAGAGTGTTATAAGGGTAGTATCGATAAGGCGTACAACATTAAGGTTGACAACAAGGGGAGTAAGGTGTCTCACAGGATTAAATTGTTCAATCTAGTATAACCACCAATTTTGCTATCAATAAATCAATATAGTTTGTTCAACTAGTTGAAGAAGGTAAAGAGGAACACGAAATATATCTGCTTGTAGATTTTACATTTAATTAGCTATGTTAATATGCTAATAAAGTGTATGTATTCTATATAAATTATTTCCTTTTTCATATTACTAGACACTATTATGATCATAATATAATAAAGCTGACTTTGAGTACACTTTCATTTATCCTTTTTCTCTCGGTAATGAGAACCCGCCACCTAAATATCCATGAACCTTGTATAAAAATAAAAAGTAAAAAGAAACTGATGAAAAATTATCTTTTATATTGAAAAACTATGTTCAGTGACACTTTGTTTTAAATAAATTTTGATTAATTTCATTTTTAATTTTGATAAAAAAAAACAGATGTTAAAACAAGGAAATGCTTTTATTTTAATTATTAGATAATGAGAACTGCATGTTAATAATATAGATTTTAAAATGTAAGGTACATACAATTTCTATGAAGAAAGTAAGCTTAATCAGATATAAAAAATTGAACGTGTTTGCAAAATTTTTATTAAAATATTTGTAGTCGAACTTCTCAATATTTGGGGTTGGTATTTTTGAGCAGAAATTGCGCTCTTTGGAATTTTGAAAGAACTGATAGTAGCCTCAAAGAAGATAAAGATAAAGCCACATTCCCACTCACTGTTTTGATATTTAATTCACGTTTTTATTTAAAATTTTAATCCAGATTTAGGGTTTTCATAATAGGCATTCCTTGTCACATTTGTGTTTTAATTTATGTTTAGTTAATTTAGTTGGTGCACATGCGTCGTTAGTAATATTTTGACAGTTCGACAGTTGACAAACTGACCTCTTTTAAAAATAAATCATACTGCATTTTGACAGATTGTTACATTTTAGAGGTTATAATATAATATAGTATTTTTTTAATTTAGAAACATTGGACCTTGAAAGGTTCTTAAAATATAAATTAAATTCTAAATTAAAAATGGTGCAGTGAATGATAACGCATATTCCCATATGCTATACAATTTAAATTAAATACTAAAATTTAAACCTTAAGTGTGAATGATATTTTACTGTAAAGAGCAACCAAGGATTACAATTTAAATATAAAAAAGTTTGTTTGATTGAGTAAGTGAATTTAAATACTTTGGTGCACTTGTATCTGATTTAGACAATATAAATTAAAGGAAGAAATACAACCGGAAATAAATGTAACAATGCAAAAGAAATTATAACTAAAAATTCTTTAAGCAAAAGCGATTATGATCTTTTGCAGATTTGAAAAGAAATAATTATGGAGCAGTATATAAAAACGACAAAAATTAAAAGGAAAATGGTTAGGGCATGGGGAGAAAAGAAGGGGGGAGTGACAAACTCGTATACTCGTATATTTTTAATTACAGTTTTAAACTCAAAACGTTAAATCGTTATTCTAATGCATATAACATTCATTTTAAAACAACATTCAATAAGCAAACGTTGGTATTTGCGAGTCAAAATAAAAACAGTGCTGTTTAACCTGGCTGCATTTTGCAAATTATGTTAAAATATGATTGTAGTATAAAATCTGATGAAACGGAAGTCTGATAATATGATATGTCAACATGTTAAACCTAGAGAGCTCATATGCAAACACAATGGCTGAATGGAAGCACTGAGTACTAGCATACATTATGTGCAGGGAAGAGGAAAGCAGGGGAAACACTCTGACATTGATTGAAATGGCCCTCTGTGAATAATTAACGAATATAATAGCCAGGAAGAGTGAAGACTAGAAGAGTATTTCAGCTAACGGTTAAACCCCTGAAATGCCGTGACCTGTATTACCCCTAATCATTTGTTTTCATTCATTAGAATATTTTTGTATATATGCAAATATTTACAAATGTATTTATAATTATTAATGATATAGTCTACACCGTTATTAATTAGTAAATTAATAACAATCATTTTACCCTGCAATTTACCACTTTTGAAGAAATTTACAAACCTAAGTTAAATAATTAGCTCATTTATTTAAAGTTCAATATTGTAACAGTATTAAACAAAACAAAAAATTAAATATTTAAAAAAAAAAATAAAAACGTCACAGACGTCTTCTAATTTCACATTCCAAAACTTGTATAAACTTGCAAAAACATGTTACACATTAAAAATAAACATAAATAGAAATTAAACGTCACTGACCTTGACTCGACGCAGGTGTGCATTTTCAGTACAGATGCACTTATTTATTTTCATCTAAATATTGTCTATCTCTTTCTTACACATTTAAAAAAATTCATTTACTAAATAACTCATCTCCATAAATTAATATCGGGGTTTAAGGATTCGGAACGCTTCGTTAATCTCCGCGCTTCGGCTTGATCACGCGACTTTTCTGACCAATAGCGTGCAAGTAGTTAAAATAAACAATTATACTTATTGCATAACATGATGAAAATATTTAGTATTTAATGTATATTAAAAATAATTAATAATGTTTTTTAAAGTAATTAACCACTAAAATTGTGGTAATTAATAACCTTTACACAAAAGTACACACACACACTATATAATTATAACCTTTGCAAATTTAATAAAAAAATCTGGTAATTTAGGAAAATTATTATATAATTAATAAAAAAAACACACGACCGACCTTCTCCTTGAACAGACACCGCCGGACTGATTTAAATTCCAGGGAGAGGGGAAATATAACAACAGTAAATATTACGCAATAAAAAATGGCGGATTATTTAAAATGTCTGTTATTTTTTAAATTATTTAAATTTTAAAAAAATAATAATATTTTCAAATTAATGATTTTAAGTTTTGTTTTGATTATAGTATTATTATTTTTTATGAATACTAATTACTTTTTCATATCGTCCAGTTCATTAATGAGACAACTTCGAATTGTAATTTTGTTTGGTTGTATTTGTGAGTTATTCAAGTATTGAATTAGATAGAGGATTTTACATATAGCTACATATTCAACTCAAATTACAATATTTCGGTGTAGAAGTGTGGAAGTTGAGTTAAGGAGAAGGGACAAGGAGATACAGCAACCGGAAAGAATGGAAAAAATTGAGAAAAGAAATTACAACACAAGATATAAAAGGATTTGTGAGAGAAAGATACCACATTACTTAAGAGAAAAAGACAAAAAAAACATGAGAAGGATTGCCAGATTTAGATTGGGAAACGAGGAGAAAGGAAACAGATACTGGGCAAATAGCGAGGAAAGAATGTGTAGAGTACTGGAACACAATAAGTTTTCTTGTCAGAAAAAAGTAATGAGCGAGAGGAATATTGTGCGAGTATTAAAGGGAGGCAGTGAAGGGAAGAGGTGGGTGGCGGAAATAGAGAAAAGGAACGAGGAAAGAAAAGTGGCGTCAGAGTAGAAGTGATTTTAATCTGAAGTGACAAAGAGACGAAAAGACAAAGAAGACAAGAGGTGTAGGTCTTTTTTCTTTTGGAATTGCAATGTAATTAAATCTTTTGGAATGTAATTAAGCACAATGATATGTAATTTATGGATTTAAGGCGGAAGAATGTAATGCCTAATGGCAAAAATATTTACTATCGTTAAAAATATTACTAATGTTTGGAAGGGGTACAGTCATATTAAAATCACAAATTATATTTATAATAATATTTATGAAAAACGCTTTCATATGGAAACGATATTAACCCGCGGAAGACGTACTTTGCCGACGTCTACTTATGTAAAATAATTAATTAATAGGGTTAATAGTTTCATTTAATGAAAATGCACAAAATAAGTAGATAATTAAAAAGCAAATATTTTAAAGCATAGTAATAATAACGGATAGCTCTGGTCTAGGTTATAATCGTAGCAATTTATGAACACTCGAGCTGGGCTGCCTTTAAAAACCTTTAGTAGTTCATCATCCAACGACCGACCTACAGCAACCGGTTCTTCCACTAACAGCTCCAGGGGTATATCTACATAATTATAAACCCTTATATCTAATTACTTTTAATGAAAACTTTAATGAAGATAATAGCGCCTTCATAAAACGTAATATTTTCTATCTCTTTCTATCCGTGCATTTTATTATTTTGTATTTAATATAAAAATCCTTCAAATTATTTTTAATGTGGAATCACTGAATTGTACATTTTTTTTTTCAATTTTTTTTCTTTTTTTTTGTTGGATTTGTGACTTGGAAAATGTTTTTAATTACATTGCATTGTCACTCCCTCTACCTTCTTTCCTCACCTTCTCCCTTCTCTCACTCTTCTGTAACATCTAAATCTGTCCGAAGGAAGTCTATAATTGGATCTTGAGACATTTTTTAAATAGAATTTTATGAAAATCATACAATACGATGGTTTATTTAGATTTTAATTGTATACTTATTTATTTCTATAGTCTATAGTCTATATATGTATTGTAAATTACGAGAGTTCGGCGGTGACTCTCATAAATTCAACTATAAATATTTATTAAAGTTTCTTTATGGTTGTTATAGAGAAAGTTACGGTTTTTGAAGAATCAGAGTATTAAGTGTCATTCCCACTCACTACTTTAATTTTATTTTGTATTTAGTATTTAATTTAAATTGATTAGCATATGGCAATACGCATAGTCACTCACAGTACCATTTTTTATTTAATTTATTTGTTAAGTTTTCTTAGTTTTTGTAGAACCTTACAAGGTACAATGTTTTAAATTAAAAATATTAAATTAAGAAAAACTATATTATATTATAACCTCCAAAATGTGACAATCTGTCAAAATGCAGTAGTTTAACGTCAGTTTTTGAAAAATATAACTTGCTGGCTTGTAAAAAGGTCAACTCAATACAAAAAAGCATATTTTCGATAATGTTTTTTGACAAAACAGTTAATATCTAATTATTTCTATAACTACTACATGATAAAATGACATTTAAAGAATACTTTGTGAAATTTTCATACATAAATATCAGTTGACTGGAAAGAAATATGACTGAACTATTAAACATAAAGTGCTACTTCTTTTTTAATTATTTACTCTATAGCTTATGTATATAGTAAAGTGTATATAGTATAATACGTACTCTAAGTTGTTTCAGGAACAAATAAAATAATTTCAAGAATGAACCTTCACAGGAAATGGGAACATAAAGCTTAATGACTAATTACAAATGTTTAATTACATTTAATTAAACCAGAAACAACAAAATACCTGTACAATTATGCAGGGAAGACTTCCATACGCCATTGTGCTCATACCAGGTCTTTATATTGTATACATGTGGTTTGTAATAACATCCATATAGTACATGTATAATAAGCATTTATTACACTATATACACTAACGCCATCTATCCGTTCAACTCGATTACTAACTGTTGTTTAAATTGATTTCGTGTTACCTTTAGTGATTTAGTATCTATTTGTTGTAACGATTGTAAATGTGGGTGAGTGAGGAGGGTGGATGGGATTGAAATACATTGGTTGAATCAGGGGTTGATTGTAAAATACCCCAACCTCTATCACCCGTTTATCCAATCACCCCTTAACACCCTGTACAAGGGTTTAAATAGGTGGGGGTGAAAGGGGGTACTTGCAGATAGATTGGAATTGGAATTTACGTTATTGAATAAAGGATTGCCTGACGATAACTTATGTTAGTTACATTTATGTTATATTCGACAAATTATTATGATTATTAAGAATGTATTTAACAGATAGTGAATTAGTCTTGAAATTCGCTTGTACGAAGCGAACCTTACATTATTTTTTACCAGGCTTAAAGAAAATGTATTACCTGAAAAATATCATGTAATAAAGCGTGATGTTTGAATGATATAAATGTTAAAGAATAAACTATTTTGAAAAAAAGTATAATTTACAATGATTAGATAAAAATAATAAAGTTAATAATAGTTTAGCGAAATGAATCTAGAATTAGTGTTTCAATTATTATTATTATATAATTATATTTGACTCTAATATATTTCAATTTAAAAATAGAATTAAATTAAAATTACTTTATTAGATAGTTTTAATTATAAATTAAAGTTATTATTATTTTTAAAACACCTTTAAAATAATATAGTCATTATTAGTAATTTAAAATTATTAATCAAAGACACTATTGAAGGCAAAACAAATTATATGTTCTTTAATATTCAAGAAGAATAATATATTTACTTTAAATTCCATCCGACTATTAAATATATATAAATAAATTAAATCCGACGATAGATGCCAATGTGGTGAAGAAGGAACTTTGGATCATATTATATTTGAATGCATAAATTATAGTTTAGAAAGATCAAAATTGAATAGTGAAATATTAGATGTGATTAAAACTTTTCCTGTTAATACTAAATTTTTATTAAGTGATTCAAAATTAATTAGTGATTTATTGAAATATTTAGAAATTTGTAAAATTGAATTATAAATTATAAAAGATGTATAAAAAATGTTTGATGGTGAATATGACGAAAGAAAGTCAAGGCAAATAAGTAAATAAATATAAAAAAAAAAATTCCATTGAATAATTTATTATAGTACTTAAAATAATAAAATTATTTGGTAATATAAAATCAATCTGAAACCTTAACAATCGGTGTAAACCAACAAATTCGATAAAATCTGTAAGTGTTTGTACTTGAAATGGATTAGAATAAAAAATAAAATGAGTCATAAAATAAAAGCTATATATGATTAATTTAGAAACAAAAAATAGAATTTTTTTTACCTAAATTGTTTTTAATCATGATTGGCTTCAACTGGTTACTGTTTCATAAACTACAAATACTGCCTACAATTTTGATGAATGCGAAATGTCCTTAAATTTCTTATAAACATTAAAGAGCCCTCTCTTAGACATAGACAGAAAATATAATGAAAACTAATTCAATGAGTTATTTTTCTTAGAGTAACATATTTTGAAATGTTCTACAACTATTTTATTTTTAGCTTTTATGCATTAAATATTAAATATTAATAAAGCCAACCTGTTCCAGAAACACCCAAAACATGTTCTGATTTTCTAACAATTCCATAAGTCGTCCATTTATTTTGATGTTCTGTAATTTATTTATAGGTTATACACATTTTACACACGCTATTTTACTCATATTAAATCAACTTATACATAATAGATTACACTTGGTCATATAACGAGTATATAATAGATACGATAGATTTTACATAACAATACATTTTTCAATAATAAGTATTTCATAATAAATAAAATTATTATTTATAAATTAAACATTTATTTCTTAAAATTTTAACTTTATTTTAAATTTGTTATATGACTTATCACACAAAGTATATTAATTTCATATCTTTTGAACCACAAATTCTATATATGTAAATTATTTGATCAAATATTATTGAATTGTCACAATCAAAATGTGTGTGAGCAAAATTTGAGCTAGATAACTTATCAAACAAATAGTTTAAAACCAATTAAAAAGTTTTGACCATAGTAACAAACAAACACCATGACCGAGCGTAATGAAAGTTTATAAAAAATCTTTATTAATTTCGAAAGAAAGAATTTCTCATTGTAGCCGAAATTGTAATGTATTTCTGAAATTCAATTCACACACAAAAGACAGTCGTCGTTTGCGAAGGAAGTAAACTCTAGTAGAAATACAATTTCCTAACAAGCGAACCACAAGCTTTTGTTTCCTATATTAGTACAACCTAAGACTGCAAGGTGTATGCTCTTAGGTTGACAAGCTTGGCTATAATTTAACCTTCCACGAGCCTTAATTAATAAGCTTAAAACACGCTAACACCTTACAAAGATAACCTATCTTTACAACGGTAACAATCGGTACAACGTAATTTCAAGATTCAATACTACTTGAGTAGTTTATTTTCAAAAAGCAGTTGTATACATAAATAACAAAGTGTTGTTCATTAGGTAAAGGGTGGGTACCTTTACGTAACAGGTAACTTTTTTATGTTTGATTATCATGTTGGTTCTTCAATTATCTTTGTAAATAATTAATTACATCAGTTACACACACACACATAGCTTAATTCTAAGAAATATTCATCTGATAATTAACATTGTTCAAACGAGTTATTTCGCTGTATCCATTGAGTTGAGTTGTTCAGGGGTAGTTTTAGGACGTGCTTAAAATACAGGTATAAGATCACGTATCTTCGCCGTAGGGTGGAAGGGTAGCGGTTTAAATATGGGGTGGAACGGCGATCGAGAAATAACCAACCCTTATTAACACCGATATTGATTGCCTACTACTAACGCTGGCACTGACATCCCTATATATAAAAGTTAAAGAATTTACGCACTCGTTGAATCCCTGGAATCCCTGTCTCAAGGTTAAGATTACCTTTATCCCTTTTATTTTATTTTTACGAGAATTTGACGTCATACTCTTCCCTTATATTATTATTTTTTATTTTTTAATTAGTGTAAAGAACAATATATAAAGAATTTTAAGGATTTTAATTGCTTATTATTAATTAACGTTCGTTTTACGGTTAATTACCGATACTGGAATGCAGGCAGTAAGAAGGCATTCATAATTTACGTCACAAAAATTTATCACAATTGTAAAAATTTGTACTTTTATTTGTTTTTTTGGTCTTGTTTTCTGTTTGTCGAATTTTATATTGTAATTTTATGTCACGAAGCTTATGTTTCCTTCTTTCCTTGTCACGTCTTGTCACACTTTGGAGGCCCAATCCCCCCTTTGCGAGTGATGTAATTAATGGATTAATGGATGATGCAATTAGTGTTATTTATCGTGCTAAAATTTGTCTCTAAATAGAAGTATTGTTTTAAGTTATATCTACACAAAAAGTCAGTTATATATATATTGGAATTTATATATATATATATATATATATATATTGTATTTATACATATATATATATATATATATATATATATTATATATGTATATATATATATATATGCTTGTATATAACTTGATATCGTTTTCTTAAGAGAAAACAATAAAATAACAAAAAGATATTTAAAATTTCTTTGGTTAAAAACTACCAGTGTAGCAATTGTCTTAATTGGGACCCCAGGGCATTGTGAGGAGGGATTATCCTTTCTTCGAAAGTTAAGTGAAGCTTGTACACCCAAAGCTCTAACCAGACAATGGTATTTGCGTCAAATCGATCTCTAGTGAAGGCTATCGGTAGGCTATCTTCCAATGCCCAATATATATTTGCCTTATATATATATATATATATATATATATATATATATATATATATATATATATATATATATATATATATATATATATATATATATATATAATTCTGTATATAATATATATACTGTACTATACGCAAGCGACGACTGTCTTTTATGTGTAAATTGAACATAATTTAAATTTTTTTATTCCATTTTTAAATTGAAATGTTTAACACGTTCATTATTAATTTGACATAAAACAACAAATATTTTTTTATATAAACTGACTAAACATCACAAATAGGTTAAGGTAAAATAAAATTATATTCAACAAAAGAAAAAATAGAATTAAACGAAAGACATTAAGTACATAATATATAAAGAAATCGTAAAAAGTATAATACAATTTATTATAAACCATATTAGCATATAAGTAAGTAACAAAACATTTTTACTCAACGTACATTTTATGTAAACGACAATATTGAAATACACCAATTATTTACAAGAGACAGTTCTTGAATAAATCTACAAAATACATATTTGTTATATAATTTTTTTTACGTAAATAAAATGTAAACTCCATAACAAACTATCACATTTTATTACATAAAACTCGTCCAACTATTTTATCAAGAAGCTAAATAATAGAACACGTTGAAAAAAATACAATTAAACATAAATTTCTAACAAACAAACCTATTTAATATTTAATTAAAAAATATATGCAGTACAATCAAATATGCAGTTGCATAATTAAAAAAAAAATTAAATTAAATCACAAATACCAGGTGCATTTGGACAGTTTTAACATTAAACATTTAAAATGAAATTTTACAATCACGTAACCGTATAAAAAATGCAGCTATTGTACATTGTACTACTAGTTTTTATCCTGTTAATTATTTTTGTGTTGTAGAATTAATTAATTTTAATATAACTCACCAATTAATATATAAATCCTTATAATTCACTAGAAATAATTAAAAAATGTCACAAAAATGTTTATACGAATACTATATAGTTCAAACTGTCATATAGTTTATCTAATTGTAAGTTATTTATATACACAATGTCTAAATATTGTTAATTATGTCTTTATTCAACATATAAAATGTTATTATATAATGAAACACACAGAGAGAATTGGTAATATTATTAGTTTTACCTAAAAATATGCTAACAATTTAGTAAATATTTATTTCTGGCTACTGTCACATATAAACTCGACTTTACGTGAAAGTAAACATTGAAACGACGGCGGACTATCACCCACCATGTGTCTGACACAACTGGCGAAATAGAACGGTAGAACGGACGTCGCGACGTCTACCACAGACGCTGCTGTGGGACTGATTCGCTGATATGAGCGTCGGCGTGGTTGCCGTGGTGCATATACATTTAATTGTCTATGTTGATGTTATATAACTATCTATATATATATATATATATATATATATATATATATATATATATATATATATATATATATATATATATATATATATATATATATATATATATATGTATATATATATCTATAAAAATAATAATGCACCATCTGCATGTTAAACTGATACTTTTTAATAAATTTGATAAATAGTTCAAATTACGAGAGCTCGGCGTTGACTCATACTTAAAAGAGGTTATAGCAGCTTACAGAATAGAAGCCTATAGAATTCGCAATATAAAATTAATATAATGTATTAATATGTACCATCTATAGTTATACAATATATGTATCAAAACATATTGAATACATACGCATGTATGAAATTGAAACATGCAAAATCAAATTAAAAATTAAAAACCGACACAACGCGACGACCGACCGCTTCAACAGCGATATCACAACTGAACTAAAAAGTGATAAAATAATGCATTGAACAAGTTTAGACAAGATTGAACACGTGCAAAACTACTCTTATCAAAACATTGAAATTAAAAGTAATTAAAAGACAAAATCATTTTCCTTTAAAAATAAATTCAAAGTCATTTTAACAATAAAGATATAAAAGTACAAGGCTCTCCAGAATAAATGTTACATTTTAAAAATTAAATAATTTAGAATGCAAGTTTCGCTCTTACTATCTTGCTATAAGCTAATCCTAAGCTTCATTTTCTACCTATGTTGTCACATAACTCTACGAATGAAGCCAAATTCCAACCATTCTAATTTTTCCCGACTTTATATTTGTTTGTATGTATATATTTATATAATTGTTGCACTTGTAATGTCACCCTTATCAGACGGTGTCCTCATTAACCTTCAAGGTGCTGGGGTTATAAGAGCCCTTGAACTATGCAATTCAAAACATTACAAATTGAAAGAATACCAAAACGAGAGGGTTACATCACAAGTGCTAAAAGCAGAATCCCATACAGCAGGAATCGTCAAACTGTAGACGAAATCAAACTTGTCATTTCTTGTTCGTGTGATTCTTACTTTGACAAACACTGATAAAATTTAATGCGCTGGATATTTTAATTACAAGTTTTCGTATACACGGATCACTTATATATGGGTCGTTAATTTCTGCTCACATTTCATAATATTTTTAATTATTTTTAAGTAATGAATTCTTTTTTATGTACTTAATGTTTGTATTTTTTGGAAAAGCGTAAGGGAAAGTCATCATAGGGAAACGATAGACTATAAGAGCAATCATACAGTGGAGATAAGACGAAGAAAGATAAAGATAACGCCATATAAACACCATACGAACGCTATATGATCATTTAAAAACCATGGTACATAACTTTTTATTTAATCAGCAAAACGCAGAACTTGGATATTATTTTACATTCATGTAATACTTTACTTAAGCAAAACACAATAATATTTATTCTAAAAGGGTCCTATTTTATTATATTATAGTATTTAATCCTCAGAAGACCTTCTTACAATATTATAATCCTAAAAAAGATGTTGTTATGAAATTTTACGTGTTTATTTATCAAAACGCAGCAAAATAAGTCGCAAAACATTGCGTTTTAGTAACAGGTAACTTTTACCAGAAAATTTCGAAATACTCATTAATAAAAAATCATTTTTTTAAACTTTGCCAATATACCTGGTAAATACATTCTTAGACAGGCTATTGCAAATAAATAAATATATATAATACTCGTATATTTAAATCTTTGTTATTATTTCTTTTATTTATGATTTCTTGTATAGCAGATATATCTTTCAATAAACTTTAAAGAAATTGTTTGCAGTTTTAAAAGAGAACTAAAGAAATACAAAAAAATATTTAACTAAAGTTTGCGAATAGATAATTAAATATGGTATATTGTATTGTATTGTAATTGTCTAGTAAATCAAGCTTTGTAAAGAAATAATTAACTTGTATTATCCTCGTTTGTGGAGTTTATTTTTCTTAGAATTATTACCATTCTAATTGTTTTGCATGGGCGTCCGCAGGGGAAGATAAATATGAATCTTTTTTGTACTGTATAAAATTTAATTTGAGATTTAGAAGAAATATTTATTAATAGAAGATTACACAGCTTTACCCTGTCTTTAGTATAACCCCTGCTTGAAATAATTATATGGACGTCCATGTTTTTTGTTTTTATGTAGATAGATAGAAAAGTGAAATTAAACATAATTTATTTATTGGTTGATTCGAGCAGCTCTCTAAATATTTATATTAAAACATATTAAATTATAATGTTAATAGAAATAAAATAGACCAAAAGCGTACGTAAAGATAAAGTCAATGCATTTGATGCAGATAAGTCAATAGATAAAATAAAATACAATTTTAATTAATAAATTTTAATAACAAAAAATAATATACATATATAAAAAATATTTTAAAATTAGAACAAATTTAACAGCCTAAATATAAAATGTATTAATAACCTAGCTAGTTATTCGATTGCTTTGTAATGAACCAATTTTCTTGATAAACTCTCTTTTGATTCATTTTTGGTGAGGAATCTCCAGAAGCAACAGGATTTATATTGTACCTCTCAATTTTCTGTGATTCGTCATGTCTTCCATCGTACCGATTATACTGTGAAGGTCGTGCCCTCTGACTCTTGTGTGGCTTGTCACTAGGATATCTTTTGTAGTTACCATAAGAGTCTTTCACAATTGATGGTCGACGTTCCGAGGATGATAACCGATCCTTCTGATGATTCCTGCTGCTTCCCTTACTTTCATATTTAGCTGGATAATCATCGCTATGCTTTGATGATTTATAATAATTATTTTGTTTATGTTTCTGAATAGGTTTATGCTCTTCTTCATGTTCTTCTTCATAGTTTTGCTTGTGATCTTCATCTTCTTCTTCATAAGGATATTGCTTTGAAGGTCTGAAATCATCCTCCACGTTATATTTTGATTTAGTGTCATCTTTATCGGAATACTTTCTAAATCCTTCATCAGCGTTATCATAGTTTGAGTGAAAATCTTCCTCTTCATCGCCTCCATCATCCTCTTTGTTTTCCTCTGTGTGCACAATGCTTCCTTTATGTTCTTCTTTGATAACATGGCTTGTTTTACCGTCGTCATCATCTTCACTTTCTTCTGAAGCTACTTTAGGTTTCTTTATAGGTTCGGACGGGATATCAATCTTAATCTTCTTTAAATTTTTCAGGTAACCAAAGTCGTATTTAGTTTGCGGAAGAAAGTGCTGCATTTGGGGCACAACAGGGTTCTTAAAAAATTGTGGTGCAAGAAGTTCTGAGGTATAACCTTGTGTTTTCTGTGCAGAGTCACTAATACTTTTACCTGGATTTAAAGGAAACTTATTGACGTAGGATTGGTGGACTGGGGTTACTCCGTGATTCACGGCAGTGTTGTAGCCGAAATTAATGATCTTCCCATAATTTTCTGGCTTTAGTTGGGGAGAGGCAGCTGCGAAATTGAGCTGCTTAAACGTTGGATAATTTTGGATAAGTGCCTCTGGTTTTGGAAGAGATTCCACCAAGGAATTAACGCCAAAGTTTGATAACGATGGCTGCTGGAACTGAACCAACGCTTCAGCTTTTGGTAAGCTAGATACAACGCCATATTGTGGTGAATATTGTTGGGAATACTGCTGAGGATACTGTTGACCAATTGCTTGACTGACATACTCAGATTTTGGATATGACGTCAGTGGTGTGGATCGATACACAGGTTGGCTAGGAGTGAATCCGTACTGCGGTGCAGGGGTCTGTTTAGGTGCTTGTGGAATGTAAGGAGGGACGTAAGGGTTTGGTATTCTAATGGGAGGCTGAGTGACAGGGGTAACTATAGATGGTGGTATCATCCCTCCAGGAGGACGTTCGAATCCATACAATGGCTTACCGTAAGTATTTGGGATGACGTTCAGTAGATTTGGACGTATTTGATAGATAGTTGGTCGATGGTAGAATACTTGAGGTGTTCTGGGTGTGTCATATGTGTTGGGTTCTACAACAGGTTTCTCGACAGATGTGCTAACAGATGGAGCACCTTGCAGATAAACAGTCTGGGTTTGTGTTGGTTGTTGTTGCTGTTGCACTTGAACTTGTTGTTGTTGTTGTTGCGAAGGATCAACGTTTGATACACTATATCCTCCATTTCCTGCGTAAGGATAAGTGTATCCGTAATTGACTTCATATATTTCACGTTTTGTTTTATTTCCTATTAGTTCCGGAGACACTGTTGAGGATGTCGTCGTTGCGTCGTCTGCGAGAATTAGACTCCATTGGACAAGTATTAGGGCTTTGAATATTTTCTGTAATTAAGGAAATAACACATGTGATACAAGTTTTATGGTTAATTTGAAAGCCGGTTGCTAAACTAATTTCCATTTTATATAAAGGAATCTAATCTTAGTATTTTTCTGAATTAATGTTGACTTAAGTACTTACTCTGGCCACCATGATATGACAACTAACGATAACACGCCTGAGACTGATTACAAACTGAATTCCATATATTTGAAGCTTGTATTTATATAGTCTGTTACTTTCAATTAAAAATAAACGAATACACAGGTATACTTTTGTCAGGTGCTCTCCACTCAAGCGCTGAATTATACATTTTTTATGTTGTTTACAAAAATAAGAACAACTGAATTTTTATATAAAAATAAAGTCTAAAGAATGCAGTGGTAGTCCACCTTTTAATTTTAATTTATTATTGTTTATTTCCCTTATATCATCAAAACTCTATGTGTTACTGAAGACACCTGCAAGTAGTAATTAATGTTTATGCTCGCTTAAGCATATTTTTTACACTCTGTTATATAACAAATCATTCTGATGTCAATTCACAGAGGGGTAAAAGATAGGAAATGTACATGACTTAAAGGTATTAATAATTAGTTCATTAATTGTGATGTTTTTAATGAATAAGGAGAAGATAATGATGATTTTAATCGTTAATATCTGCTATAATGTTGCAAATTAAAAGAAGTAGATATACATTTGAGATTTCATCAATATATCGTACATTTTTATAGATATTAAGACATAGTTTACACAGGAACTGTTTGATTTCTTTATGCAAAATATAGTAAACATGTCCTGATTTTGACAGATTTTTAAACTAATGCTTAGGACGTCGTTCTTCAATGTAAATTATTCAGTGGCGTAACATCAACAGTGCTATCTTCCACTATCACTTATTATTCAACAAATCGATGCAAATAAACACAGCCAACAGGTTCTACACCACTGAAATAAATGTTATGAAGGGAAGCGTAACTTTCGGAACGTTCCAAACCTTATATTTATTTATAAATTTAATGGAATATCCGCAATACATATTTGTGAATATATTGGTTTTCTTTAAGAGCTACTCTAGTTCGGAAGAGAACGATTCTATCGATTATTCACATGGTGTTTTTTTAACACAGAATTTACACTACATGCTATATAATATATTGGTTGGTGAGAAAGGTTTACAAGAGTTCGACGGACCTGAAATTGAATTTGTTCAAAAGAATTTATATAGAAAAATTATATTATATGTATATCATAATTTGAATGACGTCACATGTTCGATACCTACAGAGATATTTATTATACGAGGACGTAATATGTATAATGTTATTGTCGTTGGATTTATTTATTGCTTTTAAATATTTATTGGTATCTCTTGTTATAATAGTAGACAACGTTCTATTTCTCCTTATGCAGGTCCTGGTAGAAAACTGCCTTACAGTAAAAGTTTCAAAGCTGCTAGCTTGCTACAAGCTAATTTTAAAGTTTGTTTTATACTTCTCATATAAAAAATTGTAACGGTGTTCAATTTTACACCTGTTAGCATGCTATAAGCTAATTCCATGGTTCACTATCTACCTCTCATGAAGAAAATTGTCCCGCTGTGCAGTTTCTAACTTGTTAACATGGTACGACCTAATTTCAAGATTAATTTTCTACCTAGAGGACGCTTAGAAATATAAATAAATATTTTTAATCAAGAAATTCAAGAAGAGAAGGAACCAGAGATTTAAGAAATAAATTAAACTTAGAATTAGTTTGTGGCAAACTAGGACAAGTAGAAAATGGAGAATGCAATAAGTTGCAAGACAATTTTCTACCCGGGATATTTTAAATATTTTTGATAAATGAAATGACTTTAAACATCTGGGTGTAGTTTCATCAGATTCAGTGAAGAATAAGAAGAAGTTTGGCAATATATGGCAGTTATTGAGAAATCGAGATTGTCCATATAAAAGGAATGTACAGTAATACAGCAGATAAGAAACTGATGCAAGGAATCGAAGAGGTGCAAGAGTGAGATGGAGAATATAGTAAATTGAAAGAAAAAGTAGAACAATATGATGGAATGGAGAAACTTCTTAAAGGAAGCCAAGGATCTTAAAAGGTTGTAGCATGAGTGTCACAAAACCATGAAATTTGAGAAACGAAATTTATAGATGACCCCATAGTTTAACTTATTATATATTATTGAAATAATCAAAACGAGGATTAGTAATATTCTCTCCATAACTTTATAGATACTTTTTAATTATTTAATTCTTCAAAAGATAGTTGAAAAGGTCTTCTTAAGAAACATATGTCTTTTGTTATTAGATATAATTCAATTCGAACTCCGCTATCACCCAATCTGGGTACTCCAGCCAAGCAGTAATAAAATCGCGGTGTGATAGTGACAGTGAATTCGCTCATAGCCACAGCACAGCATCAGCAACGCACCACGCCCCCATTTATCTCCCTCCTCTACCCGCATCATCATCTGCGAAACCGCTAACTTGGTGTGCAAAACGACTGCATCAACCAGCAGCCTCCATGCCGTGAAGCGCGACTCTACCTTTCTGCAATACCTTTCTTCAGCGGTGTACGACGTACACTTTGTTCCCCGCAGGAATTGCTGAAGTGACTCGCCAGACGATGAAGGTGAAGGTGTTAAAAGAATGTGTCATTGAAATTATAAAGAAGTCTGTTAAAAAATTATATTTATAGATTATTGTAAATTCTCGAGCACTCCTATAAGTTATGAAATGAACTTTATGCACATACCTATTATATTAGATTAATAAGTTTTATCATCTAAAATAACAGATTTAGAGGCTAGATATAATTATAATGAAATTGAGAATGTAATTAACTTGTAACTGAAGAGACAGTAATTAAAAATAGGAGCTGAAAAATATGCTACAAATAATAAAAAACTTTTCTTAAAAATCAATTGTAGAAGTACCCCAAAAAAAGATAAAATTCGCCAACAATTTCATTACAATACTTAAATTTCAAAACACTAAATTCAATAAAATTAGTCACTGTATTGGTAAATGCATCCCAAATTTCATTTAAATGTATTTAATATTATGATATGCGTTAATGTGATATTGAATAAATTTAAAGTGAACTTAGGCACGCTCTGTAAGCAAAACTATCTTTAGATAGCAATATTTTTGTCCTAGAAAAATTAGAGAAGATCATTTGTTTCGCAAACAGTTTAAACAAACAGAAATCGGTTTCAATATCTGCTATGTCAAATGGTTTGGCATCTGCAGCACAAAATCAAAAGAAAGCAACAAATTGGCACCTTCGAAATAAAATAGATTACAATTAAAACAAATATTATGCATATCATTTGGATTAAATACCATCCGAGTCGGAAACGAGAACCTATATAAGATCTGGTAAGTTCTGAAAGTGAAAATATGCATCTCTTAAAAGGTCCTAAATAATTCACATTCTTATAATGTTAATAGATACTGAATAAATTGTGTTATGTGCTACTGAAACAGATCTTAACATAACCTTACAGTACTTAAATTTCGACTTGGATGCTCACTATATATTACAAAGATATTACATTAATAACTTCACAGGTAATTGGACTTTATATAACAAAAAAAAATCAATAAATAGATCGCAATAATATAATGATCAAAAATATTTCGAAAAATAAATTGTATGCGTTCAATAATTTACTATTTAACTTCAGTAGTTCAGGTACACTGATTTGGTAGTATGATAGAATTAAACAATCTTGTTTCTAAACAGTAATAATAAAAATTGTAAAGTAGTACTCTATTAACCAAATAAATGAATAAAAAATAGGAAACAATTTAAAGTAGCTACTGACTGACCGGACTGGGCTACGTTCTGCACGATTTAACACGTGTTATTTTGTCAACAGATCAGTCAGTTAGTTTCCCTGTTACTTCGAAATAAGTCTTTTTGCATTTCTAAATTGTCATTCTTCAATAGGTTAGTTAAACACAGATAATTCTACGACTAATTAACGAAGTCATTGCTAGGTATAATTAGGTTTAATGTACGCGAGTTAATTTGAAAAATATCACGGTTTAAATGAAAGAAAAAGTATTGTAGAAAATGTATAAAAAAGTTTGCATTGTGTTAGGTTAAGTTGAAATTCAACGTAAATTGAAATTGATAGAATTGGAGATTTTAATTTAATATTTAATTTAATTTGAATGTTATGAAATTTAGTCACATATACTTTAAAAGTAAAGCTTGCATTTATTTTTAGCAAAGTGTTATAAATTAGGTAAAATCGTTTACGTAACAAGTAACGTTTGTTATGTTAGATAAAATAGGTATATAAGGTATGACGGGAATCCACAATTACTTAAACATCATCCAAATAAAGCAACGCATGAGTTTTGAATGACTTTCTTGATCCGCATACATTTTTCGTCACATATGTCGGTAAGGCAACATTCCAATTATATAAATTCATGGAATATTTGCAAGAAACTGCAAACACCAGCTAAAGCCAAGTTGTGATTGGGTCCACAAGTGAATACAATGATAACAATTGCATTACAAAACAATTTTTCAAACAGTGACAGTTGGAGATAAACTTCAAATAAACTTTTATTAAAAATATATTTAACAAACGTTGCAAATGTCAAAATACTCCACGTTCTACTTTAGTCGTGTTCCGAACTAATGAACAACTTATTTCAAGAAAAGAATCAAACAAAATATTGTCAGGCTTAACTATAAATTGTGGTGACATGAACAATATTTATTCAAATATATATTTGCATAAAGCATATTTTCGATAATGGTTTTTGACGACACAGCTAATATATAATTATTTCTATAATTACTACGTGATAAAATAACATTTAAGGAATACTTTGTGAAATTTTCATAAATAAATATCAAGAAATGAGGCATTGACAGCGAATCTCATAACTCATCACTTGATTATCTGAAATCAAAAAACCAAAATTATTTCATTAGTTGATAAGTTTCTGCAGGTAACCCTGTTGAGTTTAAGAGTTGAGAAATTAAGAAAATCAACTCGATAGCGTTTCCTCGGCATTTATGAGAAGAAAGATTGTGCAAAATTTTAAAAGGATCGATGCGGTAGATTTTGAGCTACAGAAGACACCAACTCTGAAAAGGCTAATTGCCAGAAAAACGCGTTTAAAAGTTTCAAAGAAAGAAGAAACCAGACCAGAGATGTGAAGACTTAAAACTCTATATCTCCGACAGTTTTACTTCAATCGACTTCAAATTTTCACACAATAAACTTAATATGTTGTACATTATTATAAATAAATTTAATATAAATTGAAACCTTAATCATCCCCCAACCCCCCTCATTATACTGTCCTATTCTTTATAAGCATTCATTTTAAAAATTATTTTAAAATAATTATTATATAATAATACTTATACAAAGTTGTAGATATGATATAATAATACATTGTTGATTTACATAGGAGCAAAATAAAATTAATAAAATAAAAAACACATACATTCCAAAACGAATAATTTAACTTCTCAGCAGTATTTTAAAATAAATCCCTTGGCGAACATACAAAACAATAAATAATAACATCGCTATGTATTGTACTGTTTACCACACACACACACATTATTCGAGAGATTCATTTTGATTTTTGATTACTATTTTTATTTTCTGCTGCTGTATAAGTAGATAGTATTGGTGGCTGGTTTGCTGGTTGGTTATGGTTTTGGAATATCATTCCAGTGCTTGATTCAGCCGCTTTTAATATAAACAATTCTCTATTTGGAAATAGACAAGGATTATTTTATCATATAAATATATTTTTCTACTCTATTTTGTGCACCATGCGCATTGCGCATTCTTTATTTTATTGCGCTGCAAAACAAACTGTCAGACAGTTAAGAGATGAAAACGCAGAACTATAACACCACAACTAGTTCGAGTTTGCCCGTGATGTATTTACTTTGTACTAGTGTGGAGGATATAAGGATGGTCTTATATGAAATAAGAACACCGCGGGTTAAGTTGAAATTGTCCGAATGGTCTTGCATCGCGATCTGTTATCAGAAATGAAGAGATGCCAAAAGCTATAGGCATTTATTAACGTATGTAGTACATATTTCATGAGTTGAAAGTTCATTGAACATTTCAAGAAAATTGATTGATTTATATTCCTTTATTTGTATCAAGAGTAATACAAAATTAGTTCGCGTTAAACTTTGGGCACTATCGACAAACGCTAAAAACAAGTTAAATAAAAGCAGCCATGATTAAAAATAGTGTGTGCAATTTCCTCATTATTAGAATTAAAACACAATTAGTTTTTCATTTAATTACCCGCATAAACTGATATTACCATATGCCTATTCATGTATTTATCAGGGAAATGAATCCGCTAATGACGTCCGACGAAAACACATGTTCATTATGTGGACAATTTTTCACTCATTAAACCTCATATTGTAATTTGAATTTCGCGCTAAAATACCTTCACGTTCTCGTATCGTAATTAACAGGATTTTAATTGACCTACAAATGGCTAAATAAGCATGGAATTACTTGGTTTAATGAATTTCAGTCTGTGTCTATAAACCTCGCCCCATAATTGTTGCGGTATTAATTAACACCATGTAATTAACGTCATTAAGGTCACAATCAACTGAATTTATATGCTGTGACGTCATAAGCACAAAAAATATTTATTTGACTATTTTTTTTATATGACAAAATATTATATTTATATCTTAGAGCATATATATATGGAATGTGAATAGCCTGTGTTCCTATAGATTAAAAGTGTGGCCAAAATGTGTGCGAGAGAGATAGGTATATGTTTCTATTTGTTCTCTATGCGTATTCGTCGAAAGTGACAGCTTGTCTAGATATAATAAATATTAATATTCTATTAAAATATAATAAATAAAATATATATACAGAAATTATATTTCTTTAGTTGGTACAAAGCTCGTCTGTCGGTAAAACAGTGACCGTTATACTCATGAACGCCATAGATGTCGCTGTATGGATAAAGGTCAACATAGTTGATATTTGGAGTGAACAGAACTCACGTTTTTAGTTATATTTATATACATATCTACATTATTCTACATCAACATAATGTCATATTTAACAACTGTCACGTATTATATCTAGACAGCTCTGACTTGACAACTGTCACTTTCGACGCATGCGCGTAGAGAACAAATAGGAACATATACCTTTCTCTCTCGCACACATTTTGGACACATTTTCAGGTCCAGCATTCTATGCTCTAAGATTTGTATCGAGCTTAGGAATCGTACAATTCGGATAAGAAGCAATTTTCATTCTTTATCACGTAAAAAGGTTCAAGGTTAGATTTAAATTTAAATTTTCTGGGTGAAAGAGTCCTCAAGTTAAGATAGCGTTTCAATAGTATAACAGATATAGGTTCAAATAGTAGACCCTGAATGCAATCCCGCTTTCTAGACTGGTTATACGATATCACCATCTAGGAAGGGATTCCGGCATTCATACCCAAATAGCTAGCTAAGTGAATTCAGCTAAAAAGCAGGGACAACGCAGTGCAGTTATCTTAATATATATAAATTACGTGTCACGTTGTTTGTCCGCGATGGACTCCTAAACTACTTAACCGATTTTAATCAAATTTGTACACCGCGTGCAGTTTGATCCAACTGGAAAGATTGGATAGCTTACATCTCAATTTATGATTGCAATATTATCTTATTGCAAATTATTTGTCTATTAATTATCTGTTAGCTCCAAACGATTTTAAAAGATGGCGACATCTGTTGACTAGATTGAGTAAATATTCTGTTCACTAGATTGAGTAAATATCCAATAGATGGCGCTATGTAATGTTAGCCACAGCAACGCGTGGCCGGGACAGCTAGTAATGACTATAGATTAATACAAAAACACGATGCAAGATATCAGGAAATCTAATTTGAAGCATTTAAATAAAAAACAACTTGGTAAAAACGTACGATGAATAGTCATTATCAATCTAATTTATTACAGTAGTTTTTGTAAACTTTCTTCTGTATTTAAACTCATGTTGAGAATAGAAATGCAGGCAACAATGTTAGTACTGACAGATCAATTGTTTAGTTGTAACAAAAAAGCGACAGACCTCAAACCGCTTGAGCGTTTAATGGGATAATGGGCACGCCGTGGATAGTAGGACATTTTTTTAACAAACTCTCGATTTTCTGTGCATAATTATAAACTAATGCATGTCTCTAGTTAGAAAGAGAACTTCTTGTTTTCTAGATAGTGCAGCGCGTGCAATAACGCATTTGTACGTTTCTTTATATTTATTTCGGTCACATTTTTTGCTTAAATTTGGCACTAATAATCAATGGAAATATATGAAATAGATAATATTATTGCGTATAAAACAATAGCCTTTTATAATACAAGTACATTACAAAAAATGTAAATAACGTTTGTAACATTTGTTTTATAACCATATTTTTTTCTAAAGCAGATTAAAGTAATTCGTTCGAAATATGAAAACATGCATGTTGCACTAGTGTGGATGTGTTGTTCAACTTCTTACAACAAATGTTGGATATCGCACGTATGTGTACGGTACATTAGCTTTTAATATTCGTCGCATGTCAGTCAGTATCCTACATTGAGACAAAAAGGGCGTCGCGGCGCGTCTATCTGCTAGTTACTTATTGAAGTATTTTTATTGTTGAGTCTAATGGTAATAGGAATCTGCAATAACGCCAAATAAAGATAAACTGATACCACTCCTACTCGTACAACGCTTACATCTTAAGATTTAAAGGGACAGTTTGCCGAAAGCATGTCATAACATATTTTCTTTTATTATATGACTTTTATAAACATAGCTTCGTAAAAAAGAACCACAATAGCTGAACTACATAAACCATTTTCTTTATCGTACTTTTCTAGTATATAAAATGTTATAGAGATGCCAAAGAAAGATTTCTTGAAGCAAAGAAGCATTTCTTGGCGGATCAAGATTTTTTAATATACATAAATATTTTTACGTCAATTGTCTTTAAATTTGGTCATGTCTCAAGGAACGAAAATAATGGATAAATTTGTCACACGTTAAGCAAAGCTATCTATCTGCGATAGAACCGCTGAAGCACTTTAAGTATTCATGTGAGAAAAGAAGCTTGTGCAATTATTATAGGGAGACAGTGAAGGGAAAAGGTGGACAGCAGAGATAGAGAGAAGGAGCGAGGAAAGAGAAGGAAGGGCAGAGTAAAGGTTTAAGGCAGAAGAATGTAACGCCGAAAACATTAAAATAAAAAAACTATCTCAAGGCAATTAGGCTGAGCATATGAACATAGGGGACGTGCACACTTGCGACAAGCCTGTCTTAAGACAACAATGTCTTACGATCACACAAACAGTACCAAGACAAAAATGTCTTAAAACTTTTCTCAATCTACTGACGACACTGTCCACATTGTGACCTTTAGAATTGTGCATTCAGCAGTAGATGGATTATGACTAACCTCGCAATGGGTAAAGTTAAATGATGAGACAAAAATACACTATTATTTAGGAGAGAATGAGATGTAAATATACCACGCGGCATGCGTAACGATCTATCGTGAATAAAGCAATGTTACTAATTAGAGAGAAAGGCAATTACAAGCACAGTTGTTTTAAGTCAATACAAAGAAAACAATACTCAGGTAGAAAATCATCTTGCAGTGGAAGTTTTGCTTTTGTTAGCTTACCATAAGCTAATTCCAATTTGTTTTATAATTCTCATACAGAAATTGTTTTGCAATGCAAAGTTTACACTTAATAGTTTACTACAAGCTACATTGCGTTACATTTTCTACCTGTGTAACTTGTAATTTGGTATTAATAATGGAGCCTTAATAAATAATAACTAATAATCCAAAAATATAACAGGTAAATACAACATAAAAATTGGCCAGCTATTAAAGGGAGGCAGTGAAGGAAAGAGGTGAATGGCGGAAATAGTAAGAAGGAAAGAAAAAACAGGAGAATAAATAAACTGGTGGCTGGGTTGCACAAGGAACAGGAAGAGAAAGGAAGTACTAAAAGAGGCAGTGAAGGGAAGCAGGAGAAAGAAAGAAGTAGCGAGGAAACAGTTAAACTTCAGCCCAGAAAAATAGACTAGGGAATAGACCAGTACAGAAGGAAGACTAGGGAAAATGAAGAAAGAGGGTCAAGAGAAGAAGAAGCAGAAAGTACTTTTGAAAATGAAAAGGTCTAGAATAATGTAAAAAAATTTAATTGTAAGTTGAAGTATATGAAATGTATGAAGAATGTAGATTGTAAAGCCGAAAGGCGAACAATAAACAACTAATAATAATAATAACTAATAATACAGAAATATAAATAGTTTAATAACGTAAATATGAAGAATGATGGATATACAACAAGAGTGAATATTCTTCTTTAAAATACAGATTTGTTCAATAAATAAAAAATACACCTATTCAACAAAACATTAAACTATCGTTCCATTATATTTACAATAAAATAAATGCACGAGTATATATTAAAAATAGTGTATGACACTTTGAAATGAAAATACTTTTCATGTTTCCATATGGCATGTGTTTTGATAAAATTCAATGGAAAAACTTAGAAAAGGGAAGATAAATCTAGTACATGCAGTAATAGTAGCAACAAAAACATGCATTCAAGATGAACTCTCCAGAAATGTGCATACATTTGTAACAAAACTTCGTTTAGTTTATTTGGTTTACTTCTGTGAATCAAAATGCACACTGGGAATCTTGAAGAGGATGGATGGAGAAGTGGTTTTAAAAAGCTTCTTTATAACCATCTGTACTATTATCATCTTTTAAATTCTATATAATGTAAACATATGTCAATAGATATATTGCTAAGATAAGTACATTTGATTTTACCATCCGACTAAATCTACCACTATCAAAAGGATTATATAAAAGACATTTCGAAAGACTAACCTACAATTAGAATGGTTTTTTAGGCGAGTGGTAGAAAAGATTCGATAGAGTTTTTACAATTGAATGCCTCGTTAATTTTTTAACTGAAAATTTGAATAAAAAATTGACTTTCTTTCAAACAGCTACCATTTTCACAAAAAATATTTAACCTGTTTTTCCATTGGTACATTTCTAGATTATATATTTGTTTAGAAGAAAATATTAATTATTTTTGTTTATGACGATTCCTTAAGATGCTACAATGGCGAACAGCGGCGAACGTGTTTCGCGGAACAGCTTATTGCTCCGCCATTTTTAATATTTGTTAATAATTTTTTATATAAATATATTCACACATTTTTATAATATTTAATGATAATAAAGAAATATTTATATATTTGAAGAATAAATCAAAAAAACTATCTATATAATCTTCTTATACCAGTTTCTCCGCGCAAGTCCACCAACTTCTGCCATTCTCCACAAATACCAATTTGTATTAATTCAATTGACTAAATATAATATATATTCAATTCCTTCAAAGGCAAGACAAAACTATAAAATATATTTAAAACCCTATTTCCTAGTATTGTCCATTTCTTTAGTTAGCTAGTTCACCGCATTATACGCGTCCTTTCCTTATCCTTGGTCTACTCTGCTGACCCTCTCCAGAATTCTTCATGAATCAACAAAAAAGTTCGTGACTTCTATCTCTCCGATTAGCCTAATTTTTAAAGGAAGCACCATGTCTTTGATTCCCCCATTTGTGTTGGGCCAAGGGTAGTATTAGAACGAGTAGGGTAGTACATACACCCTCCCTCTCCTCCCATCCTAAGGTGAAGGGTCAACCTTTTCCTCTTGAGAATACACGATGAACTTTTTGTATTGTGTACCTAGCTAAATTGGAACCCTATATACTCGTACGTAAATATATAACACTTTACATAAAAGGGAAATTTATATTACTCGTATACCCCTATTATTTTCTTTCAATTATTATTTTTCTAAATAAAGAGTTGTTTATCAATACTTTGGATGCCCAAGACACAATATTACTAACCACAACATCTGTACATTCAATATTGTTACTATTGTTAATTTAATTTACCGAAAATATAATTATGTATTTTTTAATTAAATAAATTATATTTACCTTGCAAATATTTTAAACACTACTTTAAATTTAGCGGCGAGTCCACTGAACTCCATTTATTCTACACATTGTATTTCATAGGAGACATGCCTTGCATTACCTACTGTAATTACGCAGCGCCCCTAGCAGCAAGTTTTAGTTACCGGTAAAGTTATTGACAGCTCTGATATATCAGTCCAAGTTTATTAAATATTATTAATTAAAAAACGTAATTACTAGTTATATAAGTTGTGTTAATTGTTTATTAAACTATCCTTCAGCAATTCAATGTGTTACAGTCCTTCTGACATATCGATAAATACTTTTTTTGTTAGTTTTTGTGTCATGTTATTTTTGGCAACAGGTAGCCATTTTTTTTATTAAGAACTTGACATTTACAATAAAAATTAATTAAAACAATGCAGAAATATCAAATACTTAATTAGTGTTACGTATATAGTAATGTGTCAATAATTATAAAGTGTAAAGTGTCGTAAATTTGTGTATAAACAATGACAGATATATGAAGTGCCGCTGACTATATTTAAATGTCAAAAACAATTTCTTTACTACAAATGTCTTTTAATCTAAAGAGCTACTGTTATTTTGCATTACATACATCTTATCGTTTAATTAAAGTATAACATTAATATTAATATGTAGGGCTAGCTGATTTAACATACAAAAATTTTTTATTGTTTTTAGATTACACAGTACTCTTGTAAAGTGTTTCAATTTTGTTTACCTCTCTGACTGTACTTTGTAAATACATTTTCCAAATTAATATCTTTACTTTAAATCACATTTGTTTTGAAGAAATTACCTACGTAATAATGCATGCTTTTTATATTGTGTTTATTTGTAATACTGGGAGTGTATTGTGTTATGTGCTCGGCTGCTGTCATCGTGGATTTCAACGTTCATTTCAAGGTTAGTTTTGTTTATATTTCTATTATGTTTGCTTTGTGTACAATGTATTTTTATGCATTTTATTTTTAAGAAGTTAAACGTATGTACGATTATTAGTTTGTTTGCGTGAACAGTATGTGTTTCAACATGTTCTAACCTGTCAAAACCAAAGTTTGCATGTATAGTAATCTATCAGTAAAATAATTCACAGTTCTTATATTAATAAAATAAATAATTGACATAATGGTTTTACTTAATCGTCATATTTCTATGTAAAATATACATATGGAACTGCGTTTATATACTTTCTGCTTTCTCAACTGTCATATATATATATATATATAGCTTAAATTAAAGCAGGTACCTACAGCCGTGCATGAAATAAATTCATAAATTGAATAAATTTCTCAACTTTTGCTAGGGAATGTCTGTCTTTAAAACATCCGCATAAGACTGCTAGCAACAAGATGTTCTAATTAGTCTGACTCAAGTTATAACTCTACAAATTATAGAAAATAAAAGAACAAATATTTGGTTTTGTTGCAGAACTGAAAACCTAATTAGAAAATGCCAAATGGTGGTAGCAACCATCCAGTAGCTAGTTGTAACTCTTCTTTACGAAGTTTTATATCCTAGTTGTTGTATTACATAATTCCATTCCTGTAGAACTGGTTACAAACGCGATCTACATCCTTGAGAAATATTATTTCATTTTTTATAAGACTTTTTTTAATTTATCTAAAATTGCAATGTAACTTTTATGAATTAATTTTTATTGCTATCTCTTTTTTTCTTGAATCTAATTAATGCCATAAAAAGAGATAGATATAAATAGATACTAGTGCGAGTTCAACATGCGTAATCCAATATTTGTTTGAAGAAGTGTTTCACACCGTGTGGACATCGGTGTTATATATATCTTAATACATCGGCATCCTTTGTGTTCAACTGTGTTTTGTGGTTTCTTTTTCGGTTTTTTGGAAAATAAAATCTATAAAATTATAAAAGAAGATTCTTTTAGATTAAATAATACTAGATTTTAATAAAGCATATTTCAAGTTTAGCGGTAAAGTACTATGAACTTGATTATATCTATCGTCCAGTTCATTAGTGAGACAACTTTGAATATTGAGTTTCCAAATAACAAATAAAACAATATTCGAGTTGTAAACAATCTAGCGGTATTCGACAAGTTCATCTGCATAAATTTGTTTTGTTGGTTTTATGAGTTGTATGAGTATTGAGAGAGAGTGTACTCTTTTACATATAGTTGCATATTCAAATCAAATTTAGATTTTTCAGAGACGTCCCATTTATGAACTGTACGTTCGATATTAAAAGAACTTGAAAACTGTTGTTTGTAATGTTTTGTGAGAAATGAATTAAAGTATTTATTATCAGTACCTACACATTATTGTGAATTAGAAATATTATAGGCTTTTATAAGCATGACCTATCTATGCCAAATACGGGAAATTGACATGTACATACAGATATACATACACAGAAAAATACACGCACGAAATACTGCTCCTAATAAATAAAATACAGTACGTGCTCATCAAATTCAATGCAGGCGCACTGAATTTATACTCGTATCAAAATGAGTTTCGTCTGGACTCTCTAATGGTGGTTGTCTGCAATGGATTGCTTGTTCCATCGTCAATGAAATGTATTAAGGAAAAAACCTCATTGTTTTTCACATCAAATTCAACACACATCGTTTATTTGTTAGCCCCTTCTGAGCTACTTCTGTAGACTTCCATCTTCAATCTAACCTCACCCTTTCTCCGTTTCCGCTAACCCTCGCTGCACCAATTTAAAACATATATTCTAACTTCATACTGCACCTAAATACTTAGAAAATCTTCTGATAAAATTATCAAATATATATATGTATATATATATATATATATATATATATATATATATATATATATATATATATATATATATATATATATATATATATTCGCAAAGCATTAACACTTAACATAATTTCAATTTCCAATTAACAGTTTCCTTAATTAAAGAAAGGTATATCAGTATCTCAATATGATATCTCTATTATACTCGTACATTTTATCACAGTTCCTAATTTACAATGTATGCCTTATCTCAATCTCATGCAAGAGTACTTCACACTATTCAAAGTGAGGTGGCAGCACCAGCACTTAAAAACACCCTCTCTCATACTTGTAACCCTCATAACTAAGGCTGAGCAGGATAAGAGCCCCTAGGATGTATATATACTCGTGCCAGGATATGAATGGGACCTCTAGATAAAAATTAATGAGAAAGCTAATTTAAGAGTAACATTATGTACGCTGTACATATAGGTATATGTATAGGAGAAACGCTGCTTGAAGATAGTGTCAACAAATTTTAAGAGTTATTTTTAAAATTTGTAAACAATAGTAATTAGTAATTTATTTAGAAAGAAGTTATTGACTATAAGATGACAAAATTGTGAACCCTTAATTCATACTTAGGGCGGTCGCACGTTGAAGAAATGATTTTTATCTACTACTAACAGTGCCCCGCTCAAAGTACGCATTCTGTTCATTAGAAAACCATCGCATGATTAAACGTTGCTAACGAAAGCAGCATTTAGTCTCTCAGATTGGAATCGTTTACTTGCTACATCTGACTTTTTCAGTAGAGTGTAGTCACATTAGCATATTTCATTATGAGAAGAAGTTTCTATTTTAATGTTTATCAGATCTCGCGAGATGTAGGATGGCGATACTATACAACAGGTTAAATATTATCAAAAAAACCATGTTTTTTTATGTTTAAATCGTTTTATGTAAGTAACTATAAACGCGAATCAAAATCTAAAGCTGCAATTAGTTAGATGAATAACGTATCTACACTTTAAGTATTCTTCCACTGACTTTTAATGAGTTGAAACCGCAAAAATAACTTTTGAAAATGAATATTGCTATATTTTCTAGTTAAATTCCAATTTTTATATGTCTGGTAACATTTCTAAGGGTTTGTCATAAATTTTATAATCTTTATTTATTAATTAAAACATGTTTTTTTTATAATATTTAATCTGCTGTATAGTATCACCATCTATACTTCGCGAGAGAAAATGGCCAAGTATCGTTTCGCCTTAAATTTATTTGTTTAGTGCGTCACATATAGCGTTGTTATCTATTTCTGTCCATAGCAAAGTGTGCGATCACCCTTATAGAAACTATTAAACTTTTTGGCTTATATTATTAAAATAAACTCCCATTTAAAATCCCAATAAAAGTTTATGGCATAAAAAACAACAAAAATAAATCTATAGTTTAATTCACCATCACGATCCAGGCTGGAGGAGTGCAGCTTTGATATTGGCGCTACTCCCCTTCCAGCAATCCTCTCATTAAAACAATATACATTACTAAAAGCTTTTTAAAGAGCGGAAATATGTTGAACTTTTTGAACTTAACTAGTTATATATTTATAAAGCTTTTGTTAAAGCTTTCTGTTATAAATTTATAATTCTTAATTTATACAAAACCTTGCTTGTAAATCCTTTTTCAAAGTTTTGACGTGTACGCACGTTTAGAGCCGCGTGACATTTAGCTAAATAAACATTTATTAAGTGTAGACATTTATTTTGGAAGATAAATAGCCGGTATGACAGTTCTGTTAACAATACCAAATGGTAGCAACGGTGGAATTCAGGATTCGCTGATGTTACTCCAAGACAGTGGTTCTGAAGCTTTTGAAGTCAAGAAACATTTTTAATTTAAGAAAAAATTCGACCACCTCGTAAAAAAACTCAAAAACAATTTTATCGTCTTGTGGGTGACTTACAATAAAAATCGCGTTGTCGTCTTCTGAATTTCATATAAAAAAATATTTTCTTTTATATTTACGTTAATAGCATTGTAAAGCCTCATTCCCACTCACTGTTTTAATATTTAATTTACTGTTTTTATTTAATATTGTAATCTAGATTTCAGGTTTTCGTTTAGTCATTCTTTTCACATTTGTCTTTTAATTTAGTTGGTGCGTATGCATCGTTAGTAATATAAATTTTTACAGTTCTACAAAATTGTATGTGAAATAATTAAAATTGCTATTTTTAATAACAATTATTAATAGAAATTGTTTTCACTTTTATATTTTTCAAAAACTAACATTAAACTTCTTTTAAAAGTAAATCCTACTGCATTTTGACAGATTGTCACAGTTGGAGGTTATAATATAATATAGTTTTTCTTAATTTAATATTTTTAATTAAAAACATTGGACCTTGTAAGCTTCTAAAAAAACTAAGAAAACTTAAAAAATAAATTAAATTAAATATGGTACTGTGAATGACTACGCGTATTGTCTTATGCTAAAGAATTTAAATGAAATACAAAATACAAAATTAAATTAAAGCAGTGAGTGGAAATGATACTTAATACATTATTATCTATGTTTATTTTTTATTAAAAATGCAAATAGAATTATTGGGGATGTTTGGGATAATAATTATTGCCTTACATCAAATTCAATTGAGTCTAGTTACAGCTGAAAACTTGGAGAGTACATTGCGGCTTTATATGCACTAAGTACGGACTTGGCAAACTCATCAAATTTCTTTAAAAAATTGTAAAAGATGTTATTTTAATTGAACCTTCCACAGTTGCAACATATCTCTCATATCTTTCACATTTATTTAAATATTTTCAAAAAATTACAATTATGAATTATTATTTCAAATTTTTTAAAAGGCAATTTTCTAGTTAGTCAACGTTTTCCTAAACTCATTGAACCGATTAAGAACCATTGCGTTGGACCTTAGGTTGACGAAACCATGCCAACAACGTCATTTGGCGTCAGAAGGGGCAGGGTCTTCACTGATGACTTGACTGTCTGAAGCAGAATAAGGGATAGTGACAGGACTGGAGCTAAGGGTGAGGAATAGAGTGATACATTGAAACTGAGGGATGCAAAAAATATCACGGTTTAAAACTAAATGAGTCTGCGACATCTGTATATGTAGCATCTATTAACTTTGGAACTAATGAATATGAACTTAAGAAGTAGTTTATTTCAGGAAATATTGTCTGGTTGTAAATAGCTTTAGTTTTAAGATGAATCGAAGGCGATGTGTTCTTAATTGTTAAATGCAATGTTTTTAGATATTGTGTTATGCACATTGTACTTTTTGGTCACACTTTGGGAAAAACCTCCGTCCCATTTGCGAGTCTTCTGATTCGGGATAGTTTATTTTAATATGATCATCTATAAAGGTTTTATTTTGCTTTAATCATTAAAAAGGATTTCTTAAGATTATAAAATTCTTAAAAAGTTGTTCTTAAGAAGTTTTATTAATATGGTAATCCACAAAAGAATAGATTTATTTAGAAAAAGTAGGAAAATATGCCACGAAAAGTTGTCTTATCAACTAAAACTGTAAAAGTTACTTTTCTTTTGATTAACCTTAAATACACGTAACTGTGTTTAGATGGTTTATATTAAATAAATGTTACCCCCTTATTACAAACTATGAAGTACTATTTATAAAAATGTCGTCCACAACTCGAACAAAACTTATGTCATTACTGCAATATTCTTTAAGTTTTTGTAAATAAAATTTTATTTGTAACAATTTAAAAAAAGCGACTTTATTAATCGCAATATGGCATGGCATGTCTGCCAACTACACGGAATAAAACTTAAGTTACTTGAAAGGTTCTGTGCAGTGGCATTATGGGTATATATAATTAATAGTGTCACTGGATCATCCCCTAGTTTCTTAGTACTCACCCCTTTCCTTCACTGATCTAGTCGTACAAGTAACTTCTAAGAACGAGGAGTGCGCTTTGGAACTTTTTTTTACATTTCCTTATGCTAAAGAATTAAATATCGTAAAAATTGCTGCTAATTTTACGAGAATGCAAAAGATTATACTGGTCAAAACATTGAAAAACACAAAAACTGTCACAGTCAAAAAAAGTAATGTTATATTTAATGATAGAATTTATGTAAAAGATAATGGTTTCTCTTCTAAAAAATCTTAAATACATGCACATAAATGTTCAAATAAGTACCAACAAATTGAAATTAATTAAGGAAAATATAAAAAGTAGGAAACTTCTTATCAGAGCAGCTGATAATTTGAAAAAAACCATGCTGACTACGAATAGGTAAAACAACAGCTCCGCAGTGCAGCAACTGTCAGACGCAAATAACAGTCCATTATCTACTAATAACCTGCCCACAATATCAAATGCAAAGAACAAAACACAACATCAGTGGTGAACTAAAGGACATGCTTTCAAACAATCCAGAAGAAATTAACTTAAATAAACTTAATAAATCAAATTTAACTGAAATAAAACAACTTCAAGCGAACATAACTTTGACGTTAAAATCGCCTTAAATTTAAAAAAAATTCATTGAATTTGAATTTTAACATAAATTTAAAATCATGTCTTAGATTTTAATTTAGTCGGTGTGCCAGCTACAGTCTGTGATGAATGTGTTTTACTATTGCAGTACTTCAATTTCATACATTTCTGGAAATGCATTCATCATTTATTAGATTTATCGATATTGGTATAATATCCTTCAATTGAATTTCATCTAAATATAACAAAGTTTTCACAACAGTTTCAATAGAACTTTTCTCAAATAATACCAACAAACAAAACTAAAAAAAGCATCAAATACAAAACGTGGGAATGGATTAAGAAGATTGAAGAGTGATGTAGAAGATAAATGATGTAAGAAGACCCAAACCATGTGCCACGTGTACATTAGTGCAGTCTATGAAATGTGAAATGCGATCCCTGACCCTTAGGACTCCTTCAGTTTGTAGTCAGTCGAAGAGCGCCTGCTAAATCCCTGAACGCAACCATTGCAACGTCTACACCAACTATCTGTAAGGGCTGTCACTACTTGCTACTTGCTCTTGCACTAAGATCATTAGTTTTTGACTAATGGAGAATCTTGGAAAATAATTCTCGAAGAAAAATACCATCAAAGATAGTTTAGTGTATTTTTTTGTGTGTTATGTTGTCAGTCTGTAACAACTGTTTTCCGCTTTATTATATTGATGATGTTATCTCTGTTTTGTGATGGTGGTTGCTGGTTTATTTCTAAATTGGTTTGCGAACTTTATGATTTAATAAAAATGTCGGAAATAAATAGTGGGGTTATAGCTGATATCTTCAATTTGTTTGAATTATTTGAATTAAATTTTCGCAACGAAATATAAGATAAGACGATTTAAACTTTATGAGTTAAGAAAATTATAGGTACTCTAACTTATAAATTAAATTTGTACAGATTAAAGGCGTTTTCCTCGAGCGATTTTAAAATTTCATCTCTGAATAATGACGTCACAAAAGCGATAATTACCTTAAGCATCAATTACCATTTACTTTTATTGTTGGAAAAGAAATTGGCAAAATTTTATCATGATGGCGTCACTATTGGCAAATCCATATGCCGTTTAGATAGTACCAACCTTAACACAATATTTGTCCAAATTTCATGATATTCTGATCTTTAATTTACAAATTTCAGTTACTTTGGTGACGCTACTTTAGTAGTGTGTTGATAAAGCATTGCTTTTTAATAGAAAAATGTATCGAGTCCGGATGACACTTGTCAAGCCATTACTTAGCTTGAACGGTATTTATTCCCACATATTTAGTGATGTGATAAGATTGGAATCTTTTAAAACAGTGCTCAGCTCGCCCTAATACATATTAACCCTAATTGTAAAGTGTATTCATTTTAGAACTAGTACTTTTGTAATAGGACTATCATTGTTATTTAGTTACATATTAGTTACCAATTATATATACAAGAAACCAAATAGAAAATGAGTACATCAAAATATAAGTGGATAATAATTTTATAATAAAATATATACTCAATTATTTCTACAATATTGTAAACAAATTTACCTTTATCATTAATATCTAGGATGATGTTTTCGCGTAATATAACGTTTTGCTAACTTCGTATATTCTCATCTCTTTTAACTTTATCTTTTGTCTCATACAACAGAGTGGTTTTTTGTCTTTACAGCTGTCAATGAGCGGGAGATATATTATAACACTCAGTGAGTACTCTAATTTTGTTCGTGCATCAGAAATTAAATTATTAACAGCAGTTAAATTACACAGTTCATCATCCAAGATAATTTCAAATACTACAAATTATTATTCAGTTATTTTTGTGTTCTTTCGACTTCTACGTTTGTTGAAATAAATAAATTGTTTGATAAATTAATAAATTATTAGAACTATTCTTGATAAAACATCTCATATAGATACAGTCCAGTACAATTAAATAATGAGGGTTTGACACTAATAAGCACACATTACAATTCAACAATAACATAACTTGTCCGCTTCAGTTGTGCAAGCTTTTTGAGGTTTCAATAAAACGCTACAGTAGATTGCACTTCATTTTTAAATAGTTTACTTTTGAAATACACAAAATTGAATCTATAAAGGTACATTTGTATACATTAAAAATAGAGCACATGTAAAACAATTTTAATTAATTTGTAAAGGTTCTCAAACCATGAAGATAGCAAAGCAACTAGAAATTACAACCTTTATCCTTTTACCCACATATTCTAAACCACTTTTAAGTATTTTTTAATATGATACTCGTCCGTTTTACGAGTATATGGATGGAGCAATAACGTTTAGGTACCAGTACCAACATTAAAATGTTCTAAGAAGATCAAATTCAATGAAATTCCATGGTTATATAGGTGGAAACTTAATCCCATTGTATCGTATCCATGTTAAATTAATAAAACGGATGTTATCATCCAATGAACCGGAAATGCAAACTCGGTTTTAGTGTAAGAACAATGTATGAACGTTGAACTCACAGTGAACCTAGCACGCTGTAAAAAGTTACGTAGAAGTTTACTCAAAATTTCGTAATCGTAGATATTTAAATATCGGCGTGTGTTTATTTTAAATTAGGTTTTTCTCTCATAATTTTTAGAGTTACAAATGTAACTCTAGTTCAAAATACGAGAGTTTGTCTGTCACTCATAATTAAAATGAGTTGTGCTGTATAAATCTGCGTTACCTGTCTCACAAATTTCTTTAAATTGTCTATAGAAACAAATAAAATAAAACTCATTACCGTATCATAAATGTAGACGGGTCTCAGATCAACAAAATAAGACAAAAGTTTTATATTTAATTACTGATTGTTCACATTTTAAACACGTTAAATGATTTCAAAAATTTAACGTAGCCTTAGTTTTTCTCAACCTTTCTACGACAAAGACAAAACTATTTAAAGACAATCGTATCCCTAGCATGTATCTAGGCTAATATATTAGAAATAATAGTGTCTAATGCTACTGCATACACGTAACGATTTACCGGACAGTTTTAACGGAACAGTATACCCTTACAGGTAAACCGGAGCTTGCATACCTGAGATAACATACAGTCTTATCACAACTGAATGAATTATGAACTAACTGCCATGCAACTGCATATTGTCTAATTTAGTTTTTTGAAATTCGCATTGAATTTAATGCATCTGTATCTTCGGTTCCTGCATTCTGCGTTCTGGTTTCTATCGTATCATACAGTTCGTGGTCAACTCAACACGAAGTGCTAATATTCCTAATTCAACCACTAAACACATTCTCTAAAGCGGCAAATAGAACGTATCACCATATCCTCATTTCCGTCGTTGTCCCATGCTTTTGAATGGTATATGTGTATGTGCATGTATAATATGCTCACTACCATACTGCGACCAAACTTATACGAGTATGTGATATTACATATCAGTGGTTGCCACACTTATATGGTGTAGGTCACAACAATGTGATGAAATATTATTGAAACGACTGGTGAAACGAACTGAATGGTGAAACCACTTTATCTGTCGGAATACAAATGAAGATAAAGTTGATGCGAACTATAATTGAAGTGTAATACTGATAGAAACGTCACAAAAGAGGACTCTTTACCAAATTGTTTACTGAGCAATAAGGAAACTTAAAGAAAGATAGCGGACTAAACACACACAATAAGAAACTAATATATGAGGCAATTATAAAACCGACAATAACGTCTGGGAAAACACATACAACAATAAAAAGTAGTCTCTCCTTAATCGTACAAAACAAGTGCTTAAAACTAATCGACTACATTGAGTAACAATTTCATTATATATGAGAACCATAATAAAACTGCAAATAGAAGCATTTATCAGTACTGTAAAAACACAAGATAATCTACTAATACAACATTTAGGACAGTACACATACGATAGCCTACCCTTGAAAAATAAATACAGACTACTGAAAGACACAATTCTCTAAATGCATATACACAACGCAAACAGAAATCATTTGTTTTTTTTTATAAAATATCGCCAAAGCAAATTATGGTGTTGTATCAATTTTTTCTTACACAAATAAACAAGACAAAAATTTAGCACACAAGATAGACTGATAACATAGACAATAGCCTGAAGTTAGCCACATAAATTTAAGAAATAGGCTAATAACATCGTAAACACTTTGTAAATAATTTATAAACAAACGTTTTTGAATTTGAATTTTTAATTTAATTTGAAACGTGATAAACAATTTAAATAAATGCTTTTTAAAAAAAACTATTTGCTATAAATCAGCAGTATTAAATGGAATTGTGTTAGAAATATTGGGCTTTGTAAGTACATACATAGATTAAAAAATCTTGCTTGATTATTATTCAATGAATATTTTCGGTCCGCGACCCGTAACTCTACCATACCTGTTAATCATGTTACGACTATATACGTATATGAAATACCACTATAAAGTTTTCATTGAAAGAGCAAATTGTCTGATATATCATTGTTCTCGCGAAACAATAGGGATAGAATATGATGTATGTTTGGAAAATTACTTACCCAAATTATTCAAATATTAAGAGAAAACAATACGAAATTATTTTAACAAAAAACTATTTTCTAAATTTCAAACTCTATGCTATTGAAATCTGTAGTAAAGTTGTGTGATAAGTTTTTCACAGTTTTAGAACTGATTAATTAACTTTGACAACTACTTGGTGAAAATTAATGAACAAAATTATGAGGGGAATTATTTTATCATCAGTTTTACTTAAATTATTGAAGTTAGATCGTAGTATTTTAAAAGGATTGTTAAAATAATAACTGGAAAGAACAACAGATTGATCGTCAATAGATACACAATTTACCACCCTTCTAGAGTGACAATATGGTGCGTCATTTGTACCAATGGCATCATTAGGCCATATTTCTTTGACGATATTATGGGCAATGCTATAACAATTTTTGGTAAATGTTATCATAACTGAACTGATATTCTAAAAACTGTGTTTTTTTTTACCAGTTATTTGATAAAAAAGATACGAAATTATTGAAATAAAAAAGTGATTCTAGTTCCAACGATAGTTATTGATGTTGTGAATTGTGATGTTACAATTTCAGACGATTCGGTTGAATAGTTTTTTTTAATATTATTCACAATTCTACAACCGCAGATGAAAATAAACTAAGGTACACCAAATTAATCACCGATTGGTGTTCAATGCGGTAATTGCATATTTCATCAATATTAATTATAAGTATTAAAACGGTTAATGATGTGGCCAATGGAGTCAAACGATAATACCACATTTTATTGTTGATATTTTATCAAATATAATCACCATACCCTACTGATCAGTTGTGGATCCGATCCTATCCGATCCGCTGAGTTATCAGTTTGATAACGTGTCATGAAAATCTATTTATACTAAATTTCCACTGATTAAACTAATTTAATTAACTAATTTTTCATTGTTTAGCGATTTTATATATATTGGAAAATTATTTTATGAAATATTTATTATCGGATTTATATATGGTGTTCTGTTTTATTTATATACTGAAATATTTTCATAATTATGTTTTTATGAAGAATTGTACAGCTTGTACACACTTCAACAAAAGTTTTTTCTTACTTAGATATAAATCGTTCAACTCGTTCTAGACAAATGTATTGTAGTCTGACAATATTTCTAAATCATTTTTATAAAATATCGAGCTATTGTTCTGAATATCACTTTTTTTTTGATTGTCAAACTTTAATAACTTTATCTATCATTCCTCCTCCCTAACATTCCCGCACCCCTCTTCACACACATAACATAAAGAATGTGGATATATTTGATGCAATTTAAATTTAAATAGTTATCAGAATTTGAAAAGTTTTTCAATTCTTTTCTTAAATGGAGTTGTACGATTTTCATGGTATCATTGAAAATCAACAATAAATATTTTTGTTTTAAAACATTCCAGATGTTTTGAGCCACTTTATTTTTCTATTTTTTGTTAGTTTTTTTTCGTTGTGTCTAGAATGGGGGTTTTCCCTATGTTAGATGAGATCTATTTTACCTACCCCCTCACCCTTCAAGTCAATTTGTCAGTTGTATCGATGAGACTTTGTAGCACACCCTTCCACAAGCCGCCCCACTCCTCTTAATATTACAGAGCGGTTCGTGGTATATTTGTATTATTTCTAAATACTTGAATAATAAATGGGATTATCTGGTAAGCAAGTCACTCTTCAAATAAAAACTTTTGTATCGCTACTGGAAATATTCTGTAAGTTTTGTTACCTCCAACAAAATTGTCTGTCCAAAAATTATATTTTAAAACATATTTTTTGCTATTTAATCTATTTTACAACGGTCTATTTTGAAAGCTGAATTTTTTTGCGGTGTCGTGGTCTTGTATATGTGAACTTCACCGCTGCCTAACAAGAGTATGGTTATAAATGTGCGTAATCAATTTAACCTAATAACTACCAAACACCGAAAATATAATTCCCAATAAATTTTAAAATAATTCAGTATTGCAGTGTTATTAATCAAAATTAAAACACAGATCGAATTACAATCCCTCCAGGATGTTGAAATGATTCTTAAAGTTATCTAGTAGCTTGCTTAGCTAATTCTAATTTAGGAAACATAGAATGTAAGGTTGTTATTTTAAGTTTAACATAAGAACAATAAGTATAATTAATTAAATAAAAAATATGTTATTTCGTAACTTTTTTTTACATACAATTTACACAAAATAGCATTCGCGATCGCTTTTATTCTTTTGTATGAAACAAAAGCAAACTTTACTATAGTGTGTTCAATATATATAATATTGTAAGGTTATATTTGCTGACACTGAATACTGGCCATACACTTGTACTTATCTATAAACCGAGCTGTAGTAGAAAATTGGTTCACACTTTCCAGCTTACTGTCCAGTTCATTACTCCAGTTCATTGTGACTGTCCAGTACTGTCCTGTGCTGTTAAAGAATATATTTAAATTACGTTTCAATCTTACCTACTGCACATTTGGCGCTTATATCGCTGTCTAATCTGTATTCACGAATTCTCACTGCGATTTGATTGAGACGAGACAAAACAAGGAAGGAATGTCTTCATATATCCATGCCTTGTAGCTATCACACCAAAGTATTCCCTGGAGTTATTTATTATAAATGCTAAACAGAACGCATGATTTACAACAGCTATAGATTTCAACTATCTTGCAGAATATAATGTTGTAAAATATATCACCATGCTCTCGTGATTCATTCAGTATTTGAATATTTAACAATCTTGGATGATTCATTCATAGAAATTTGAATACTTCATTTCATTTCATTTATTGTTACATTTACGTTACTATTAAGGTAAATTCTATTTATTTACTTACGGATGACGTACGGTTGTGTATCAATCAAATTATATTTGGTATATTGTTTCATGTATTTTAAATAATACATATATAAGATAATAGTAAATATTACTGGAGAATTCTATGCAGAGAATCGTTATGCCAGCAGTTCACTCTCGGCAAAGCATTTGTCAAAACATTTGTCGATATGCCTCACCTATTTCACCTCTCATTTCCTTTATTTGTGTCAAAAGACCGCTCATCGACCGAGACAAGTCAACGCGAGGCGGGAACTACAATACACACTCGATCTCGCCAGTCTCGGCGAGAGTGAACTGCCGGCATTACAATCATCAATACTAGGAAGACGAAAGAAGTTTTCTTATAAAAATATCGTAGAAATGAAACACCGATGTTTTTAAAAAAGGAACTCGTGCATTTGTTTCTTTTGTCGTACTTACAACTAACGCAGCAAATATCGTAAAAATCTAGATCTAATTGGCTAGTGAACTCTTTTTTCACCTATCGTTTTTTAATTCATAATTTTTGATTTAAATAATTGGAAATATATGTATATTAGCGTTTCTATTGTTTTAAACATCCAAATGTTTGCTGAGTTATAGCTATATCAATTTGAATTTCAGTTTAGCTGCTTGTTTTAAAAGAAGTAAGTAGTAATAAGTAATAGAGAGTATTTTCCTTGTTGACCTTCGTTATATAATACTTCATGGGATACAGAACTCAGCTGTTAGTAGTACAAGACGTTTACACATACTTGCAGACGCATAGTCTCTATTATATAAAAGAGATGGCATTTTTGTTGAATGTTGGATATCGCTGAAATCCTTTAATAATTAAAAAAGGAACTCGTGTATTTGTTTCTTTTGTCGTACTTACAACTAACGCATTGGCTAGTGAACACTTTTTCACGGATCGATTTTTAATTTTTAATTTAAATAATTGTTAATATATATATATATATATATATATATATATATATATATATATATATATATATATATATATATTAGCGTTTCTATTGTTTTAAATATCCAAATGTTTACGGAGTTATAGCTATATCAAATTTGAATTTCAGTTTAGCCGCTTGTTTTAGAAGAAATAATTAGTAATAATTTTTTTTAATCGTTAATATCTTCTAAAATATAGCGAGTTATTAAAAAATATTTGTACATTTGAGGTTCTGGTAACCATCTTTATCAATATATAGTACACTTTTATAGAAATTAGGTCGTGGCAAACTTATTATTGGGCCCTTGTGCTTGTAATTGCGTATATAACCCGGTGAATATCACTAAAATGCATGTAGCGCAGGTTTTACTGATGTAAACCGCATAATAGGGAGGCTAACTTACCTTGCATTACAACATATAAATGTAAAGTGGTATCCAGAAACAAAACCTCGCAACTTCAATGATCGCTTAGTTTTGTGAACACCATGTGTCTCACGTTCTATTGTTCGTACGTGACATCTTCACTCACCGCCGTCCGTAGCGCAAAGCCCGAGCCCGTGCCCGTTCCCGTTCCAGAGTTTGTAGCAACCTGACATTTGACGGGATGACGTGATCCAGGCATACGAGGACAAGACCACGCGGATCCTGGACGCTTAGAAACCGTGACTCCGTGCCACTACGAACGAACCTTCAGGACTAAGCGGAATTGTCTATAATAAAAGAAAAACTGAGGGATAGCACAAGGTCCAACGGGAAGCACGATTCTAAAACTTAAAATATTAAATGCACGAAATCTATATTATTAATCAGTGGTGTTAAAGTAGCTAGTAGAGTTTCAGCTGCAAGATATCTCCTAGTAGAATCCTTTTAAAGATTTTTATTTCATATTTATGTCCGTCCTTAAAGTTACCGAAAAATGTCCATCGAAAAGTTCGAAAATGATTAGTAGGAAACGTCCACAAGCCACGAGGCTTTGTCAATGAGGGAGAGGGATAGGTAGAACGCTATGCAGAACTACGCGAGGCTAGAGTGATATAATGGGCTTGTGTCCTCATTTTATAGGGGTCGATTTTTCAATTGATGATTGAAATTGATGTTAATAAATGTGTATTGGCGTGTCTATTTTATTAAATATCTAAATGTTGACGGAGATATAACAATTAAAAGTTTTAATTGTAGTTTTAGCGCTAGAAATGGTCGGCCATATTTGTATGACGTGAAATGCATTTTAACGTCAGTTATTTGTTGAGTAGGTCAGTGCTGTGGTAATGTTTTGTAGCTGTTGGTAGTCAAATAACCAAGTCAAATCAAAGAATAATAAGTTTTTATTTTATTTAACCCTGCTAAGGCAGACATAATATTGAAATTTGATTGTTCCTTGAAATAGCTGTAAATAATATTTGATATTTTGATATATAAATCCTTACACAAGGATTGTGATGTCACATGCACTTAGAATGTGTACAACGTTGAATCCCTTTAATAATTAAAGAGACAAAATGACTTTTTTAATTGTTAATATTTCTTAACATAAGGAGTTATTAAAAAATAATTGAACATTTGATGTTCTAGTAACCCACTTTATCAATATATAGTACAGTTTTATAGAAATTAAGACATAGGACACAAGCCCATTATCTTCATTTATTCATTGAAAGAACCTCAAGGAGAAAAGAATCCTTCGCTTGTAACTACAAAATATATTTTCTTAATAATTGATAACTTGCAGGAGTAGCTAGTGCCACCATTAGAGTCGGAATGACAATAACTATTGGCGTAGCTACCGTCGTATCAATGATACGAGGCCCCCGGGCTACAAGTGCCCCAAACATGTGTAAGCAAAAATTCGTAAAATGTTATCCACAATCTCACTTAAACTCTTAGACTTATTTGGCTTAATTCTTAGGAGTATTAATTGTTAGTAATAACGCATAATCAATATATAATTATTTTAATTCAATGTGAGCGTCTTTGTTCCTTTTGTGAACAATCTTTACCCATCTTTTGGACCCCCTAACAAATTTTGATACAGGGCCCGTCTAAGCCACGCTACTTTACTGTAACTATATATAAAATTATCAGTCTTGTTCATTTTAAATAGTTTTACTAAGAGAAAACACAAAATTTTCTTGTTTTCAGACTTAATAAAAAAGATATGATAAAAACTAAAAAAAATAAGACATTTTAGAAATTGTACATTTTTAAACAAACTTATGTGTTGCTTTTGAAATCAAAGACTTTTATTTTAGTAATTTACATACACATTATAATTATTACACTGTTTAACTTAAATCATACTATCTTACTTGAAATCAAAGAAACGATATTTAAAGTTTATTATTTAAATTGTCAATTACTTTTTATCTAGTTTTATATTAGCGTAACATTATGCACGGTAATTTAGTACACACTACAATGAAAGTAACTATAACTAATATATACCGTCAGCTCACCTGTCCAGAATGCAGTTGCAATATCTCTGGTCAGTGTAACCAACTAAAGAAATATAATTTCTTAGATATATATTGTAATAACATTTAGCATTTCAAGAAGAACTTTTCAAGGAAACGAATGGAGACTGGCCCATTTTAAGTTGTGGAATAACAGACAATTTCCTTAATCTACAAGGATAGTACAACTTCCAATTCTTGACTCACTCAAAAATATTGCAAGTTGCATAGTTACATACAATTTGTTTTTTCTTTTGTAAAAATACTACAAGTTCAATTTAGAGAATCTAGCAACCGGAAGTCAAACAGAATAAAGCGCTTTAAAGATAGATAGAAGATCAGTTCTTATGGACCTGCACAAGACGAAACTAGGTTACGAAAGAAAGAAAAGAATCAACGACAGCGACTCGGATCAAACTTGGACTGAGGAAATTGACGAGACATTTTATGTAACTGAAAGACATTATTTTTAAAAGTCAGCTTTAACAAAATAATTTATTACTTTCTACGTTTAAGTATGTATAAATCTTAATCGAAATTGTTAAGTAAATTAAAATAGTTAGTTGTGAGTTTAATTAAAATGATACAAGTTGTTTTGTAAAGGGTTTTTAATTGCGTTTATGTTGGCAACCAGAAAACCATACCAGAAAATGTCGCTTTCGCTAACCTCTCATTTATTTCTGTCTACGCACAACATGTAATTTGTTATTTCTGCTGGAAGCACGCAGAGGTTGGTATACGTGTGCAGGATTGCCAACGTTCGGAATTTACATTATAAAAAGTAATTAAAATATAAAGGAGACAGTTAGGAGGAGAAGGGGAAACCTCGGCCGATATTTTTAGGAGATTTGGAAGAGTGGGAATTGGCTTTTTCTTAGTAAAAAATGAAAGAGTTAACCTTCAATTTTAGTGCCTATAAACTTCAAATTCGACAAAGTTGAATGAAACCTAAGGCTGATAAATTCTGCAGACACACTTCTTCTTGTTACAAATATGAAAATCAGTAATTTATTTACATGTAGTAACGAATAGCACAGTTGTATAATTGAATAAATCATTTAAGCCAGAATTTCAAAGACTGTTACTTATCTGTGGTCATGAATCAATAAGTGCAAAACTATGCAGCCTGGAATAGAAGCAAATGATACGTGTCCATGTGACAAAGAATCATATTGGAAGAATGCGTACTTTTCATCGATGACAGGATTGCTTTTAAAATAGGCATATAGGTATCCTAAACCTTCAGAACCAAATATTGACAAAATATTCAGGAAAAGGAAGAGATTATCGTTAATACCTTAATAATAAGAAGAAAACTAGTTTAGGTTAATGCATATTTAATAATTAAGATAATTTACTCAAGTAGAATATTACCCTAGATGTTGTAAGGTTCCCGATAATGATAATGATAAGGTTCTAGTAGGAACCTGATCCGGTTTTAGTCGGGAACTTGATAGTATATCTAAAATGTAGTAGAAATATATTTAAATGTTAGGAGTATAGGCAGGGGCGGCCTTAGTCACTGCTATGCCCCGGGCAGCAGATCTTTGCGAGGCCCCGGGGCGGCAGATCTTTGCGAGGCACTTGTTCTTTGTATAATTTGTGTAAATGGTCAATAAGTATTTTTGATGACAATTGACGAGAAATAAAATTTTATATTGGAAGTGGTATAAAAGTTACCAAGCACAAAGATGACAAATATTAATGATGATAAACTAAGGTACATGAATGCCTTTAAAGATATACGCAGTGATTCTAGTGGAATTTCTAAAGAGTAAGGCGCGAGATTCAAATACATATACAGTAATTAATTTTTCTACTTGGGTTGTTGCACGAGAATGCGAGGCCCTTTCAAGAGTGAGGTCCCAGGTGGTTGCCCTGCTTGCCTCTGAATAGGAGGCTGAGGTATTTGATCTACGCTCTGTTGACACATTTTCGCAAATACAAATTGAACGTAAATTATGTATGTCAACAGTATGTCACTTTCTAGTTAGTCTAGCTATTTGATAATTGTTTACGAAAGCACCTCGAAAAATTATAAAAATAAAATATAAAATTATTATATGCAACATTTCCCAGTAAATAATTTGGTGAAGTGTCCTGTTTTGTGACGTTTCTATCACTATTGCACTTCAATTATAGTTCGCATCAACTTTATCTTCATTTGTATTCCGACAGGTGGAGTGGTTTCGCAATTTGTAGTCGATAAAATAGACATTTCATATGAACGACTGTGATAAACTAAAATGTAAATGAACTCTTTCATGACATAAATCAATATGATATGGCGCAGTGACTCCAAAATGTTTACATATGATATTATAAAAATCTACATTAGGTCTATATTATTTATATAGCACAATCGAAATAAAAATATCAAACATATTCAATTTTGTATTCACTTGGTGTGCAGTTCCTTCCTAATAATTACAAATTCCGATTTGAAATTAGAATAAAGAAATAAAGTGGAATGTTCAAAAACCACGAACCACAGAGCAGTCAACCAAGCAATCAAGCATCCACCTCAAAAAGTACTCGGCTACGACATCCGTAAACATCTTGTCAACTGCACGTATTGTCGAATAACGAAATCTACTACTCCCCCTGCAACCCTCTTCTGACTCCCCACTCTTACCCTATATGCTACTACTGTCCGTTAAACGAGTTCTTCTTCAACTCCACCACTCTGAGACAACGACAGAATAATAATTAATAGTACTAATGAAATTGCTTTTTAACTGAAGAACAAAGTCGTTGTTCCACATAATGAAGTGTAAAAAGAAATTATGTGTAGTTAAATAAAGGGCAACCACTACTCCCTCCCCCTCATCCAAACCACAAACCAGCTATGAATTACGATTGCGTAAATATGTAAGACATGCGTTCCCTATTATTATTTATATTAAGTTAGCATGAGCAAAGAGAATTTGCAATTTAAAAAGCCCCGTACTAATTATTTTATAAAAAAATATGTTCCGTAAATTGGTAGCACTGTTCTAATGTAGCATCTGGTTGAATGTGTCCTTTAATAACACAGAGGGGGGATCAATTTTTTAATTTATTTATATTATTGTACAACATATTAAGTTTATTGTGTGAAAATTTGAACTCGATTGGAGTCCAACTGTCGGAGATATAGAGTTTTAAGTCTTCACCTCTCTGGTCTGGTTTCTTTGCAACTTTTAAAAGAGTTTTTTTTACACTTAGCTTTTTTTAGAGGGTCTGTCTAGCTCAAAATCTACTGCACCGACCCTTAAAAAAATGTTTGCACACTCTCCCTTTACATAAATGCTTAGGTAGCAGTGTCGATTATTCTTTTTATTTAAAGATTTTTGTCATGAAAAATCGATATTTTGACTTAAAAGTGCCGTAAAAAATTGAAATTTAATATAAAAAAAAACTCGACAGGGCTAACTGCAGAAACTTATCAACTAATGAAATCATTTTAGTTTTTTGAATATAGAAAAAACAGTGATTATAGTTATGAGTGGCACCACAATGAAACTTTTTTTTGTGACGTCTACGGAGAGTCGCTGTCAATGCCTCATTTCTTAATATTCATTAATGAAAATTTAACAAAATATTCTTTAAATGTTATTTTATCTTGTAGTAATTGTAGATATAATTATATATTAACCGTGTCATCAAAAAAGCAATATCGAAAATATGCTGTTTTCGTATCGATTTGATATTAGCAGCTTAAATATTATACCCAAAAACTATTTCTTGTGCAATCTTAAGTAAATCGTTGGATTGTAAAAATAATCTAAGAACTAACACAATGTATAGGTCAGTGACAGAGGTCGGTGGCAAAATTTAAATAGCCTACAGACGGCAAATGTGTAAATCCGCCTTTGGCAAAAGCCCAAATAAAAATAATTTCGCAGGTAATTTTATTAATTTAATATAATTTCGATTTATTAAATTCAGTGTATAATTTATGTTCTAACCAGGATATATATCCGAGTATTATTTCCTCATAATCTCAGAGTAACTATTAACGACAAATCTAGCAGGCTTCAACGCCAATACGATCATTATTACTCGATTAACAACAACTTCCGCGCGTCTCAGTTTCTGAATAGTTCAGTTCTATTTCGTTTCCCGCTTTGTAATGAATCATTACTTATGGATTAGGCGCCTCCACCACATCGTACAACCACCACCACTTTCAACAGACATCTTATTCTTGTTCTTCTTCTTGCAATGTGCTGCCATCTGCAACTATAGCTGCATCGACATTAATTAGACGTCAGATAAGAAATAAAAGACATTCGCCATCTTAATTAAGTTTCTGGTTTAATTGAATTTTTATTTAATGTAGAAAGGGAGAAGGGAGAGTTAAGGAAAGAGGGTTAGTTGAGTTTACACAGGCGGAATACTTGTAGGGTGCGTTATTTTTACTATATTAAAAATGAAATGGAACAATTATGTTTCATACATAAATTTGCATGCATTTGAATTATTTCTTTAATTGACTAATTTTAAATATACCTATTTTGCAAGTAGTTTATAAGGTTTGAATATATAATTTGCAATATATCGATCGTCCAATTAATTCAAGAGCCACCTTAGAATACTATGTTTTGAGATAATGGGGAAATATAAGTATATTTGCATTATAATTTTGTTTGGTTGCATAGACGATAAAATTTACATATAACTGCAAAGGTAACTCAAATTATGATTTTTCCTAGATGTCTCACTAATGAACTGGACGATCAATATATTTAAATAAATTTTGTATTATAAGGAAATATAAAAAAACGTTGAATTATCAATTAAAATCAATCAATCAAAGATATAACATAGCTTTCGAATCAAATATAATAAGTAATTAACATAATATAAAAAAATACAATGCATTCATTATCCTTTTATATTTATTTAATTTTTATATGACTGGTATAATTTCTAAGAGTTTGTCATAAATTTGACTTACCAGTCATATAAAAATTGGAATTTAACTAGAAAATATAGCAATATTCATTTTCAAAACTTATTTTTGCGGTTCCAACTCATTAAAAGTCAGTGGAAGAGAGCTTAAAATGTAGATACGTTATTCATCTAACTAATTGCAGCTTTAGATTTTGATTCGCGTTTATAGTTACTTACATAAAACGATTTAAACATAATAAATTTTTTGATAATATTTAAGCTGCTGTATAGTATCGCCATATTTCACTTGAAAAAATGGTCAAGTATCGTTTCACCTTAAATTAATTATATAAATTGTTTTACATAAGTAAATTTAATGTAAAATTATATTAATTTTTTATTTAATATTTACTTTTTCTAATCCTAATATTCAAATTCGAATTACAGTACAATATTGTTAACAATGCAAGCAACACAGAATATAAAGGCGTGATACTACCCATACATTTAAACATATTCCGCATCAATGACTTCCCTATTCATATGCTAAGATAGATGTATATCCACATGTCATTAATCATCAAAAAAACATTCAAAAACATATCTTGTAACATCACATCAGACATACGTCAATGTAGCATTTCAAAAATAACACTCTCACACAATACACATACTTACACTTTAAACACTATTTTGTCTATTCCATTTCAGTAACTAAAATGATTGACGATTTCTAAAAAATAACAACAAAAGCATACAATAAAGGCGCCGTCTCGGATAAAAGACGCTTCCGGTTGTTTGAAATGCCGCAACGACGCCGACGCCGACGCCGACGCCAACAATTGCAAACTGCTTTTGATAAAAACCACGCATGATGTTTGTTAACTCGAGAATGTGTTATTCAATTTCCTACTATTTCTTTATTTTCTTTCTTTAAATATAATCTTTTTGTATTTCTTTTATATTTTTTGAGTACTCTTAGCTAGTTCCGCTAGTTGCCGCTGTGCGTTATGGAGTGTGATATTTTTTAGTTCCGGTTTTACCCTTTATTTTTAGTTTATTTGGTGATTTATACAGCACTCTCGTTTTTGATATACCATGCCTTAAATATTTATGGAAATTGCTGAATCTGAAGATCGCAAAATAAAGCAACTTTCGAAGCTCATATTTTGTACTTCTTTCGTATTTAACCTCTAAAAAATATATGTAGTCCAAATCATGATAGTTGGGCGGTGACTTATACTTAAAAGAGGTTATAATAGCCTATAATAAGTTAATGAATTTTGTCTTATTCGTTTCTATACACATTATAGAAAAATAAGTGAGTCAGTGCTTTTTAGTTGTATCGGCAGTTTATACCCCACAACTTTTTTTAAGTAAGAGTCGCGTGGTGCAATATATCACGAGCCCCACAAACGTATCAGCTTAATTGAATGTTGATAAACACCCTGTTGTAACACCAATCGTACGAACTAGAAGTTCTATTAACGATCAAACTGTAGGATTCTCAATTTGGTTCTTATTCGCACTTAAAAACTTTTTCTAAGTTAGTTTCCTTCGTCTGTTCATCTTAGACTTCAAGTTAATTCTCTTCAAACATTTCAATTACGTTTATAGATCTTACGATCAGCTCAATCTTGTTAAATATCTCACAAATCTCGATCACTCGTTGTTCAACTTGTCTGGAGATGTGGTGTGGATCTGGTTTTAATCAACACAACTATTTTAATTATTATTTGCGGTTATATAATTAGTCATTTGAAACGGTTTGTCTTGTTGATAATTAATTTAATTACCCGGTAAACACAATACATGGATAGTATAGTCCAAATCACGAGAGTTCGGCGGTGACTTATACTTGAAAAAGGTTATAAGAGCGGTATAAATCTGTAATACGATACTGAATTTTATCTATGTATATACATTATAGAAATATAACTGAGTCAGTGCCCAGTTTATACCCCACAACTTGTTTTAAGTATGAGTCGCCGCTGAACTCTCTTAAATTGAACTATATTTTCAATACTTTTAATCTAAATGGTTTCAATTTTACCTAAAATCGTTCTATTTTATGATACTTTATATTCATAAATTATAAGATATTTTACAATTCTTTAATCCATGAAAACATATATCCGAAGCAAGCAATTTCCTTACCGGTACAAGTTTCAAAGACGCTAGCTTGCTGTAAACTAATTGTATGGTTTAATGAGGTAGAAAAATTGTGCTGACAGTATAAGTATCAAACTTACAGGTTTAGTACACGGTAATACCAATATTCAATTTCTGCTTGGTATATACCTATTTTGTTTTACGTGTATGTTTATATTAATCAAAAAATAGGTCGCTGTGTGATTGTAATAGCAATAAGCATATAATAGAAACAGTTAAACTTCAGTCCAGCAAAATAGAGGATTTGCGGAAAGGAGATAAGAACAAGAGGTGGATGACGGAGATAGAGACAATAATAAAATAGTAAAGGAAGAGAGTCAAGAAGAAATAGTAAAGTAAGAGAGTCAAGAGGAAATAGTAAAGATAGAGTGTTTATGCCTGTAATAGACATAAGTGGAGAAGTGAAAACGAAGAGAGAAGACTTCCTGTCTTCTAGTGAAAGATAATAGAGGGTTTGTCGAGAGAAGACAAGGAAGGCAAGAGGTGATAGATGAAGACGCAGGCAATAAAGAAGGAGTAGGGGACATGAAGAGAGAGGATCAAGAAAATAAGAAACAGAAAGTACTATTCGAAGTAGTAATAGTCTAGAATAGTTTAAGTTTAGTTTTTAACTTTGAATTTATATGAAATGCATTAAGAAATATAATAATGTAGATTGTAAATCCTAAAGGCACACAATTAATATAATAAAAAAATATAATAGAACTTATATAGAGCCAAACTTTCCGCTAAACAAAGTTACGTATATTTAAGATTTATTTGCAATAACAAGTTAAGTAGTTTTAGGAAAAAAATTACTTCTCTTGTTTAAATCTAAATCGAAATTAAATGTGTAAATATAGAAATGGGGATACTTCTATAAGTACAGATAGTCATTTGTTGTATGTTATTCTGGTGGAGACGAGCCTTAATTTACACACTTTCATGTTTGTAAATCCCGTTAACATATACTTTGCATACTATGCAAATTACGCAACACTCAAATGAAATCTATTAACCGTTAGAGAGTTAGAAATGTGAGTGAGAGAGATAGACAAGCTGTAACAATGCAATATTAAGTTCGTGGGAAGCTGAATGATCGCGGAGAAGAGCTTATGATAATATAACAGTATGTCTCTTAAACTAATCCTTATAAAATCCTAGATAACAATCAAGGAAACTATCATAGATACAATAGAATCCAATAACCTATTCAAAAATGTTATTAAAAATAATATTAGATATATTACAGTAATAATATGTATATAATAAAATGTAATATTAAATAAATATAAAAATAATAACTGTTTTACACACAATAGGGATTTTGTTATTATTGCGTTGGCAGCAGTGAATGCAAGCAATGACTTTTACTGAATGCAGTTCACTACTATACCAACCATACCAACTGCGTCGGGTGTGATTATAACGCCGTTTATTATTCTATTATATTCAATAAAACATTATATAAGAGGGAGGATTAGATATTTTGAATTCAATGTATGAACAACTATGACTATATACATATATATGTTTGTATTGAATTTTGTTTTATATACAAAGGCGTTGATGGCCAAGTGTTGTTATGGTTTTCACGTCACAAAAAAATCTACATAAGAAAAGGATTTACCCGCTGAATGACGAAGACCTACTGTCATTTACCGCTTGTTGTACGCTTTCTTGTAGCTAGCATTTAAACAAAGGAGGCTCTGTGTCCACGGAGCTGCAATCGTCATGCAGCCTGTGCTGCAACATGTCATAGCTCTAGCATACACGTAATTTTTTTTTTAAAATGACGGACTCTGCAGTCGAGTTAGTTCATATTATTAAACAATAGTCATTTGATATACTGAATCATTCTCTCATAACTCTCTTCCAGCAACAAACAATCTGCGGTTAATGTTCTTTTCGATGTATGGATGAAGCCAATACATTCTACGTTTGATTCTAATAAAAGCGTATGTTGTAATCACATCTTGATATTTTCCCAATGAAAAAACGTGCTTTCTCAATGCTACACTTCTTAAATGACCTTATTTGTAGCTTCCTTGAAGCTTGTATGATATTACGTGGACGGAACTGAGATGCAGAATACGTCCGGCTTCATTTACAGCTTGCATGCAACCTATACGAGGTCTGTTCAAAAAATAAGGTGAATTTTCATTTTTCTCAAAAATTATTTATTTATTCATCAATTTCTATTTTGTCCCCTTCAAAGTAGTCCCCCTCAGATATAATACACTTATGCCAGCGTTTTTTCCAATCCTCGAAGCAGTTCTGATATGCACTTTTTGGTATGCTCTTGAACTCTTTCAGCGATTCGGATTGTATCTCCTCAATCGTCTCAAAACGCTGTCCTTTCATGGGTCTCTTCAATCTTGGGAACAGGAAAAAGTCGCAGGGGGCCAAATCTGGTGAATACGGTGGCTGAGGCATGATTACGGTGTTGTTTTTGGAGAAAAAATTACGAACAAGCAATACTCATGCGACGATTTTTTTGGTCAAAATCGCTGCCACACGCTTCATGCACAAAATTTCCGAAAAAATTGCATGGCATGAGCCAACCGATATGCCGACATCCTCAGCAACTTCTCGTATATTAAAAGGTCTACATAACGAATGTATATTTATTCTTTCATCTATATAAAGGTAATGTAAATACATTTGCACGTTTTTAAAAGGATATTGCACTTTTATCAATATTTCACTATTATTTTCTTGTCTATAAATTCATGACCCTCGTCAGGATCTTCACTGATTGTATACATTCAATATAATAATATTTATATAATCCCCTGCAGTGACAGTTATATTAAAGCCATCCACGGGCGCAGCATAAAACTATGAATTCCATAAAAGTAAAATAGAAATCTATTTTATATGTAATAAAAAATATTACCAAAAATATAAATACTGGTAATGTTAAACCTACGTACTCGGAGTGCCGTACTTCGGTTAACAAAATGTGCTGGTAATGTGATGCAGTAGAATGTTATTACATAGTCAGATTTCAAAAACTCTTATCAATGTTAAACAGTAGTTAATGTTAAAAAATAATATATACAAATGCATCCATTGATTTAGAAAGAAATAAAACAGGATTTGCTATATATGAACAAATACATTTATTATATGATAAATTAGAAAACTTAGCAATATTAAAAGCATTGGAAATTAATGAAAATATGAACATTAATAAAATTATAATAATAACGGATTCTTTAAGTGTTTTAAAATATTTAAATTATATTGATTACAAATCAAATAATGATATTTTAGCATGCAAAATTAAGAAGCTGTATTTCAATATAATAAATAAAAATATTACCATACAATTTATATGGATCATGTTAATACCGACACAATGAAAATAAAAATAATGTAATGTACTAGCATATACTATATGCGAAAAATAATATTATTGTAAAAGCAATGTATTATTTAAATAGTATATTTGCACAACTCAACTCAACATCAAATATTAATAAAACAATGATTGTTTTTTATAAACATAGCAACTGACGAATAAAAAATAAATAACATATAGCAAAAATATGTTTTTAAAATGAATAAAATTAATTTGTTTTTAAATCTCCGCACTGTGAGACTACTCAGTAAAAATTACTATGCTTAATAATATAATCATCTACATTTTTCTATTATCTGAAGTATTTTCTTTTCTATCCTAGTTGAGATATTTTCAAGCGACAAGTCCTAGTTGCAAAGCGGTGATCAGAGGGTTCACAAAACGTGACAAAAGACAGAGAGGGTGGTATAAGTTTTGTGACGTCACATCTAATCTAAACTTCGGCTTCAAAAAAAAAAAAAAAGAAAAAACAATATAAAACTAAAAAATATATATCTTTCTATAATGTTTAAATTTGCGTAACGTAATTTATTGATGATCCTCTAAACCATAAACAATAATTGACAATCTAAGAACCTTAAATTGAATTGAGATCCTTAAAAAAATCTAAATCGGAAAATAGAGCGTTTTTTCGTCAATATCGCACTTGACATATTGTTAGATATATAGTGATAAACCTCCGCTGTTAGAAATTGACCGTTTTATCAATATTTTGCGCATATTTTGCTCTTCTTGTAATTAATAAGAAGAATAAATGTTTCCAGAAGTAAAATATGAAATATTTCCAAATCGTATAATTTTATGTTCCTCAGTTATTTACAAGTAATTTGAAGTAGTGAGCAAGTGGGCGACCTGAAACGGAACTTGCCCATTCATAATTCCCTTTCATACTACAACAGTTATACCTTTAATATCATAAGTTATGACCACCGTAAAAGTAAAACGTCATATTACAGACATCACGTGATTTATGGTTCATTTACCATCCACAGGAGGTCGCTAGGTTCGTATAGTGCGTAGTTTTTATCTCTAAAACAGTATTATACATTAATTTAACAAAATTACAAGGTTCAAAAAGGTCATACTCATATAGGAAAACTTAGGTTATAAATTATGAAATTTATTTAACAATGATAACGTGGTTTGGCGTTGTATAGTAAGGTAAGTCAAGGTGTCTAGCTCCATCTAAAGAGTTATACTCACGCAGAGCTTGATAATTAGCTTTTAATCTGATAAAAAAGATGTTTGTTAGCTGGATGAGTTATGTACATGAACAATGTTTACTTAAAGCGTGGACTGTCCTTGTATATATTGTGAGAAAATTACTTTTTTGTCATTAAAAAGTATATTTTATTGTGATAAATATTCCTATACTCATAATGGGCTTGTGTCCTTATTTTTTAGTGATCGATTTTTCAATTGTTGATTGAAATTGATGTTATTAAATGTGTATTGGCATGTCTATTTTATTAAATATCTAAATGTTGACGGAGATATAGCAATTAAAAGTTTGAATTGTAGTTTTAGCGCTAGAAATGGTCGGCCATATTTTTATGACGTGAAATTCATTTTAACTTCAGTTATTTGTTGAGTAGGTCAGTGCTGTGGTAATGTTCTGTAGCTGTTGGTAGTCAAATAATCAAGTTAAGTCAAAGAATAATAAGTTTTTATTTTATTTAACCCTGCTAAGGCAGACATAATATTGGAATTTTATTGTTCCTTGAAATAGCTGTAAATAATATTTGATATTTTGATATATAAATACATATAGCAGAGATTTATGAGCTGTAAGGTTGGTTACCTTACACAAGGATTGTGAAGTCACATGCACTTGGAATGTGTACAACGTTGAATCCCTTTAATAATTAAAGAGACAAAATGACTTTTTTAATTGTTAATATCTCTTAACATATAAGGAGTTATTAAAAAATAATTGAACATTTGAGGTTCTAGTAACCCACTTTATCAATATGTAGTACACTTTTATAGAAATTAAGACATAGGACACAAGCCCTTTAGAAGTTATAGAAATAGATTCTAACAACTTTAATGTACTTGCACTTTGGGTATGGATTTATCAGTAAAAGATTAGGAACAAAAGTTAATGTAAACCCGAAAGGTGCAGAATTCATTGATATAATAAATAACAAACCATGAAGATACATAGCTGAGTGTTAGAGGCTATGACCTAGCCAACTCGGCCACCTGCAGAACCTAAATATAATGAATCAGAGATTGTGGTCGACTTCCTAAGGACTTCTTAACTTCAACAGCAAAAAATACAGAAATTCCGGAAAACCTCTCGAAAAATAAGAACTTAAATAATAGTCAATTACACTGTTATATTACCCATGAAATAATGTTATAAAATATGGTAAATACACAGTCATTTTACAAAATGGTTTATTTAAAATAACAACAGATTTATTTTATTTAGTATAATATGGTTAAAAATGATTCCCTAAAAAATAAAAACAAATTTATGTTACCATATCATATGTACAACAGCAACATAAAATAAAAAACTACATAACTTGGCATCGTAATGTCATCCTAGACGTAAAACATCAGGGGGAGTGGGGTGGGGTGTCAGGAGAAAGGGTTGTTCTCCGGTGTGGTGGCTAGCGGAAGGGGAAGGATGAGTTAGATGGGTCACGGAAGGGACAATGGATGGGTCATGGATGTAACTTGACTATGAAATTGTAAGAAAGAATTTTTAAGTAATTCTTTTTGAACTAAATTATTGTGCAGTTTGTTTTTTATATAGGGACCATTTCACATTACCTAAATTCTAATTTCTATTGACTAAGACTTCTGATAGTAGCTTCCTCACTTCACCCTAAACAGATAAAAATTTCTTTGATTTTTAAATCTTGCTAACTAAAAATTTCATTGCATTCTTTACAAAACCCATCCTAGTGATTTAAATGAGAAATAGGTAGGAGCGATGGAAGCATGACACATATCACAGGCATATTATTAAAGAGAGAACCTTTCTACTATAAAAGTTGTTTTCGAAATTAAAATTAGATGACATTAACTGACTAGTACATGACATTACATGACTAGTTAACTTTATGAATATATAGTTTTATAGAAATTAAGTCATGAATCATAATTTGTTTATCTTAACTTTATTTGAGTAAATAAAGTGGTATAAATATATTTATTATTGTGCATTACACTGTGGAAAGACACAGTAAAAAGTACTACAGGACCTAAATTCTCTTTGTTTTATAAAAAAAGTCCTATGTAAAATATAAAAATTACTATTATCCCAATTACAATAGTCGCATAGAGCTGTAAGTTAGTACAGACTTTGGAATCATTATTACGAATAAAATACTAATAGTCCTCACCGATCGCACATCTGCAAAAAAGTCATTCAAGGTCAATGGTCAATAAAAATGGTTTCTCCGGTAAACGGTTAATTTTAGCATTAAAATAGATAAGACAAAATTATTAACCATAAAGACCATAACCATAAGAAACCATAAATTATTCTAAGCAAAAAAAAAAGAAATTGTTCTGATTAAGACTGCATTACAAGATAATACTATTTATTTTCTGAAAACGTTATTACATTATACCCACATCTACATATTTGTCGTTTATATCTAACATTACCATTGCGTATTCAGTATTCCGGTCATCATGATTCACTTCCGGGTGGTAGAATACTAGAGAGCGATACGGTGGGGCGGGGATACCGGTGGAAAAGCATAGGATAATTTTATAGTGTGGATGGTACCCCGATGTCCTCTTCAACGTGTATATAAATGAGAATGAAATAATGTCGTCATAGACGACCTTTGCACAACAAAAAACTGTTTGGGTTAGTGGGCAACCCATTGCCCATTGCCATTTCCGTACGTCACTAAATTTTTAATTATTAAGTATGTTTTTAGCGTGCGCTGGAGTAGTGTGATTTAGATCTGTAAGGTGTAAGGTATATGCTACTAATTCGCTTCTTTCGAGATCAAATTTCATGGTATTTTATTAGTAGAGGGGATACATTTACCGTACAAAGCGGTACGCCAACGGAAATATACTAAGTTTATAAAGATAATCTTGGTTTTATTCACGCTTTTGTTTTTAATTAACATTTGGATTAATTAATTAGTATATGCGTTTTAAATAAATAAAATCTTAATATTGTTATTTAAGATTCTTTTCGGTTAAGCTGATATCAGGTGATTCATTCAAATGAACCGTACATTTTCCTTTTATTGTATGTTCACACACCACAGACGAAAATGAACATTCATTCGACATTATATTCTACGATGTCGTCAAGCAATGTTGTGCGTATTGGAATTCGCTACACTACAGAACGCAAGATAAAAATATGAAGCCCGAGAGAACGTACTCAACATCCCAAGATCGATTGTTTCACTAATAAATTCATTCGGAACTTTTGATTCATTTTGTGTTTAGACAGTTCATTTATAATGAACAAGAAGTGAACTGTTTGATATCAGCTTTATACTCATTTGAATGTGCGAATGCTTTCTTCATATTTTTTAAGTACGAGTTTATATGACGTCATCACATTATTTAACTTTTCTTTCCCGTTAACAATCGTTGTTAACAAAGGTCTATTGTTAAAGAACTGAATTTTATTACATTTGTTTTATAACCATATTTTTTCTAAATCAGGATGCTATTAAGTTGCATGTCACATTAGTGTGGACGTGTTTTACAACTTCTTACAACAAATGTTGGATGTCGCACCAGTCTGTACCATACTTAACAATACTAAATCATATTATATACAATTACACAGTTACTACTAAAAAGGCAATAAAATGACATTAACATTTTTACTAAGTTTTTATGTTACAATGGTGTCATAAATTTACTAAGAGTGACAGAACGGGCTTCCATAACCTGTACTTTACATTTATTGTATTTACCTACCAAGTAACAAGAATGGAGTCACACAGGGAGGCTGATGTTGGTGGTGTAATGCTTTGTTACTCCACAAGTCACACCCAGCTTAGTGACCCATTGTAGATGGAGGCACCATTAAACCCCAGGAAGCCAAGGTTATGTATAGATAATCGAGTGTATTATGCTAGAAGGGGTAGATCATTAACTAATGATCATTAACTAACAGTTATTCTTGGCATTTTTCATATTGTTGTTTGACAATAACACTTTTATCAAAACCTAGGTTAGAAAACGCAAGCGTGTTCATTCGATGAGAACTGACCTTAGAGCATATATATATGGAGAGTAAATGCTGGATCTGAAAGTGTCTCCAAAATGTGTGCAAGAGAGAAAGGTATATGTTCCTATTTGTTCTCTACGCGCACGAGTCGAAAGTAACAGTTGTCAAGTCAGAGCTGTCTAGATATAATACGTGACAGTTGTTAAATATGACATTATATTGATGTAGAATAAATATAAATAAACTATATATACATATAATCAAAAATGTGAGTTCTGTTCACTCCAAAAATCAACTGTGCTGGCTGTTATCTCTACAGCGACATCTATGGTGTCCATGAGTATACTTTTTCACTGAACGGTCACTGTTTTACCGACAGACGAGCTTTGTACCAACTAAAGAAATATAATTTCTTTATATATTTTATTTATTAAATCTTAATATAATATTAATATTTATTATATCTAGACAGTTGTCACTTTCGACACATATTCTCGGTGCATATAGAACAAATAGGAACATATACCTTTCTCTCTCGCACACTTTTAATCTATAGGAAATTCTCACTCCATATATATATGCTCTAACGAACTGAAGTGATCTTGATAAATTAAAACTGTGAGGAACAAGAGATATACTATGGAATATAGATCGTGCAAAACCATTGAATGTCAGGATTAAAGAGAGTTTACTGTGTATATACTAGGAATGCAAAAAAGATTGCGATCCTGCCAGGATTCGAACCTGGAATCTTCTGATCCGTAGTCAGACGCGTTATCCGTTGCGCCACAGGACCTCTTGTGGGTAATTAACTTTTTCGAAACTCGACGATCGCTCCATCTCACGTAGCACGTTTATTATTAGACATCACTTAGAACTGAAAATTCTATTTCTACCTCAAGTCATTTACATCAAGGCTTGACACAGCAGAGAACTAGACCAACGCAAAGGATTACACTTTCGAGACACCTTGTCAACCATCCTTTCAGGATATATCTTTGCGAATGTCCTCCTTTACGTATCCAAAAATCTGATTGTATTATACATAGAAGCATCCCCAGAGTGGTTGGACTCCTGCAGGTCCTATGATAATACAGGAATCATTTATCATGTGAAATGTAAATGCGAAAATGTTATAACAAATGATAGCGATGACCAGTCCACTCCGTCGGACCATTTGGGAGGATCTGCAGTCTAGCAGACTCAATATTGGCACCACTGGGATATGTCTGCCATTAGACGCTTTGCAGTCGGATGCTGGATAAGAATAATAATATTTCATTCGGCCATTTGTTGTATTCAAAAATAACATGCGAGCATAAATATGAGTTGGAAAATATCTCTTTATACTATTGAGAATATCTTTTATGTTTTTTGATTTCAAATAGAATTTCTATTCTGGGCAAATATTTATATACGTATATTATATTGTATTACGGGGAAGCTTTGTTCAAAATAAAATAAAAACGTATTTGTTTATTTACATATACTGTCTGAATATATTTGTAGAAAATTGAATCTTAAATTATTATTTATATGTACCCATTAGACCCGGTAACCACAACATGTGGATATTATCTTAAATCGGAGGTCCTCAAAATTTTGGAGAGCGTATTCAAAGAAAGTTTTTGAGGTATTGAAAGTATTACGTGAGCCGGACTTAAAAGAAAATGTAATGTATTTAATATGTGTACCTAATAGGAACAGCAAAATTAATTAAATTGCTGGGGTGATTATCCACAATTAATATTTTATGTAGTACTAAATTCGATTTAGTCTGTAACAACCCTAAAAAAATGAATTGAGAAAAGCAAGTACAATACAAGATATAAAAGTATTTGGGAAAGTAATATACCTCAGTACTTAATAGAAATAGACATAAAAAACATAAGAACGACAGCAAGGTTTAGATTGGGAAATGAGGAAAAAGGAAACAGATACTAGTAGGGAAAGTAGAGAGAAAAGAATGTGTAGAGTGTGCGGAACGGGAGACGAAACACTGGAGCACTTTAAGTTTGATTATAAGGAAAAAGTAGTGAGCGAAATGAATATTGGTCAGCTATTAAAGGGAGGCAGTGAAGGAAAGAGGTGGATGGCGGAAATAGAAAAAAGGAAAGAAAAAACAGGACAATAAATAAGCTCGTACCTGGGTTGCATAAAGAACATGAAGAGAGAGGAAGTACTAAAAGAGGCAGTGAAGGGAAGCAGGAGAAAGAAAGAAGTAGCGAGGTAACAGTTAAACTTCAGTCCAGAAAAATAGAGGATTTGCGAAAAGAAGATAAGAACAAGAGTAATTAAGAGTAAGAGTAAGGACAATTATAATTTAAAGTAGGAGGAAGTGGATCACTGGATCCACTACTCACCAGCCAGTAGTTCAGTGTCACAAAATTTATTTAATATCATTAAGTTGATAGTACGAAAATTCTAATAGTTAAATTAAAAGTTTGCAACAGCTGTTTTCTGTTTTCTCGGGCAGTAACTATATGTCTATCGATAAATCAGTCGAGCTCTGACATGTCAGTATGAAGAGCCAGTAACTATCTACTGTCAAGTCAGAAGTGGGAATTAATAAGTCTTAAGGTATCTTTGACAAAAATAACAGCACACCACAAAGTAATGTTAAATATTTTATAGTGAATTTAATATTTAATAAATGATATGTATACAGTAGTCTTTACAAGTCGTGCGACAGTTATCTCATTATTAGTTAATTGGTAACATTGATAAATGTCACTAATTTACATCATTAGTACTGTTCTACTCTAGTTGGCATCCCTGAGTCGTGTCGCAGTCTACTGAATTAGGAAACATATGTATGCTAACTCTGATGGTAGCTACATATGGGTACATACGTGTATTAAACTGATGTCGATGTAACCAGCACTAGCGCTAGTTGTGTAATTGCAGAGTTGAGTTGCGAGGTGCACATGCATCCTAATTCCTAATGTAAATTACTGAGAACTGAGGGATGCAAATATGGACCAGTAGTAGACAGATGTATATATTAATGCAGACGTGTGGAGAAGAACATGCATTAGAACATATTACATTTGTTACCCTTCATATTAATAATAACAAGGATTTTTCGAAGTTGTCACACTAATGAACTGGGAAATCTATATATAGATTACATGTATTCTAATTTAATGGGCTTGTGTCCTCATTTTTTAGTGGTCGATTTTTCAATTGTTGATTGAAATTGATGTTAATAAATGTGTATTGGCGTGTCTATTTTTTAAATATCTAAATATTGACGGAGATATAGCAATTAAAAGTTTGAATTGTAGTTTTAGCGCTAGAAATGGTCGGCCATATTTGTATAACGTGAATTGCATTTTAACGTCAGTTATTTGTTGAGTAGGTCAGTGCTGTGGTAATGTTTTGTAGCTGTTGGTAGTTAAATAATCAAGTAAAGTCAAAGAATAATAAGTTTATATTTTATTTAATCCTGCTAAGGCAGAAATAATATTGAAATTTTATTGTTTCTTGAAATAGCTGTAAATAATATTTGATATTTTGATATATAAATACATATAGCAGAGATTTATGAGCTGCAAGGTTGCCAGCTGTTATCATGTCACATGCATTTGGAATGTGTACAACGTTGAATCCCTTTAATAATTAAAGAGACAAAATGACTTTTTTAATTGTTAATATCTCTTAACATATAAGAAGTTCTTAAAAAATATTTGAACATTTGAGGTTCTAGTAACCAACTTTATCCATATATAGTACACTTTTATAGAAATTAAGACATAGGACACAAGCCCATTTAGGAACTCTGGAACACTTAGTCGTCAGTAAATAAGAATTAAAACGTAAAAGCGTATTCGCGCGTAGCTTTGCCGCACGTCTCTATCTATCCTTTTCTGACTTTCTAAATTCGGAAAGGACCGACTTAGTCAATGGCAAAGGTTCACTGTATTTATTATTTCTATGGTAGAATATACATAAATTCAAATCTATTACATACGATTGCAAATAATTAATTTTTTATTCTATGTAGTTGCCCTCCGAAGCGTTGGAGCGGCTTTTTCCATTTCCAGGGCTCTTTCTCGAAACATGTAGTATCCTCGCATCGGTACTTCGCCTCGCTATACGTTGTATTTGCTTAGACTAATAACTACACTAATTGGCTTAGTAGGACATGCCGTATCTATGTTATAGTTAGGTAGTTTGCTGATGTTCCTCTAAGTTATAACTAAATTATTTATATATATGATACATTACCTGATGAGAGCTCATCTCGACTCTACGTTTCATGAGTGGAACACGCCGTACGTTAGTCTTCCACCCTTAGCGCACTGCAACACCCCTGTCATAGAACATTTCGTTTCCATCTGACCCCACTGTGTGTTCTTCATGTCACATCCACTTGCATATTAAAGTTACTTGATCCAAATCAACCGTTCACGTTTTCTCAGTTTCTGTGTTTTAGTTTGAAACTGAATTACTGGAGTTTTAGGTCATTGTAACATAAAGGTATTAGGTAATATTTTATGGGGTGCTCTTAAATTAGCACGTCTCTCCGTCACACTTTGAATCTTGAAGATTTATTAAGTTTTAAGACTTGGGTAGGGTCCATATGATGTATTATGAATTTTGTTATAACAAAGCAATCTGAGTTTAGCAATTGATGAGAACAATTTTGATATGTTTGTTCAAAAAATTAAAATGGTTTTCTTTTTAAGAATTGAATAAAGTGTGCTACAAGAAAGTAATCCTTTATATTAATTACAGGTGATCTTATACCCGAAATTGCCCGTTTTGTGCAGCCAACAGTTTCTTCTAGAATGTGAGAACAGGAAACCTGGGGCCTGTAACTTTTTTACGAGATTAAAAGGAGGTAATTTAATTTGTGTATAATTCTATATTGTTCAAGATATTTACTTTAACGACAAATTGCACAACGAAAATTCTCTTTCTCTTAATACTATAATTTTAGTCCACCTTGTAATTATTTTCTTAAGTAACATATGTAAGGAAATAGCGCTCATGCTGAGCGGTTATCCGCTTTTACAGGTTTCCCAGTTCCGTTTTCCACCTTATAAGTCGCAGTTAGTGTTTAGACCAGGCACAAGAGGTCTACATTTCCATCTGAGCAAGTTTCAGGTGTTTCATAAATTCACGTTACTCTCTTATGTTAAGACGATGTTTGTGAAGGGATGATATGTTCCGCTGACACAGAAATATCCCATCTCTTCTTCCCACCATCCTCCTCTTCTTTACCTTTCCTCCAAGAATAAGATATGCAAGATAACATGATGCAAGTGAATTGCCCCGGCATATTCAATTAGGGTAACTATACTAACTTGAAACACATACTCTCGTATTACTTCTAACGGTAGTATATTTTTGTATATGTAAAAATAACATTAGGTATATGCACTAAGTATCAGTAAGTATTTTTGATTTATTAATTAAGAACCTTACAAAGTAAATTTAAAATAACACCTCTTGTTGAAAGACCCTATTCTTGTAGTATGCATAGATTTTCAGTAACCTACATTACTCTCTGTAGAGCAAATGTAAATTGATTGCGAACAGACATTTAATTTGTTGATCTGACATTTCTGTTACACAGCATGTTTAAAGCACATATTCAACATATTCCAAGCGCATTAGGTTTGTCCATAATTTCATGTACATACAGTCATAAATTATCACGACTTAGTTATACAAGGTGGGACAAGAGTTTTTAAATCAGGATCCAATAAATATAATATTTATAAATATTAAAACTAGGCGTGCGCGCGAATAGAGTGAGTGAGTTTAGACAAAATAGAAGAATTACAGACAGAAATAATTATAAATTATTAAAGAACTTGCTTCGTAAACTTTAAACTAAAAATTATTCTATCCAAAGGTGTAATAAACGTAATTGTACGATATGGATCGGTAATTTGGCTTTTGAAGAAAAGCAATTGGAATCTTTTGCGGATTTGGTAAAGAAAACTTTGCGAAAAATGGACAATAGTACAGTCAGAAGTCTTTGTATAAGAAATTAGAAAGAAAAGAGTCCATAGAGCTGAGCATGTAAGAAGAATGAACGGGAGCAGAACGGTAAGAAATTTCCTGATGAGAATGCACAGGGATGGACGGAGAAAGTGGAGGAAGATTTAAGGAGTATGCGTATTGCGAATTGGAAAAGGAAATTTTAAAATACACAAATCATAATATATTAAAGATTGTAAAACAACTGTATCAACGCAATTAAAAGAATTAGGCTCTGCTTTGCACCGGCCTCCGTTTTTGTTCAGGTTATCAAGTTTTTGTTATCTTCAAAGGTTATAACCATATAAATTTTCTGAGGTTCTCTAAATATATAAAATAATTGTTCTGTTAAACATTTCTATTACTTATTTTAACTACGATGTGCTTCATTTTTATCCGCTCTGTATACTACATATAAGTTATACATTTCTACACTCACTGTACCATGTAAAACAGTCGTATGTAGGTTACTATGCAAGGGTATATACAAACTATGCACCCTTGCAGAAAAATCATTAAGTAATGTTAAAGGAAAATAATGTAAAACCATTATTATTATTTTCTTTATCTGATTTTTAATTATTCAAGTAAAAACACAATGATAGCATAATTACAGAGTCTGAACCTGACTAATTAAATTGTTAAATGCCTGCTAACAATATGCAAAATACTTAACAACGGTTCAAATAATAATTATTAGGTAAATGATAATTACTTTTCAAACTACTAAACATTCTATTCACTTCCGTCACAAATTTTTCCTCAACTACTGGAACTTTACAAAATGGCCGCTGAATAAAATGACATATCAGTTTTAAAATAACCTCAAATGTTTGAAGTTTGTAATATATGAAATTTGAATACCACTGCTGCCATCTACCATGTATTAGTGGTACACAGATTATCGTTCAACGGATTATTGTCTGAAGATATTAATAATTAATTCCTCGATGATTGAATCTAGCCACGGGTGTCGAGGGTGGTGATTTAGAAAGGTGAGAAGAGGGTTACGGAGAGGGAGTATGTTGGATGAATAGCTTCTGGATTGATTGTGGTGGAATACTGGTAAACCTGCGCCATATGATACAATTGTTTGGCAATTATACACCGATGAAAACCGCCCACCTAAATCGATACACACAATTGAATTCCATGTAACTAGAATGGGAAGTGGGTGGGGATGAAGTGCAACGACATTGTTAATATTATGCTAATCTCTTTTATAGGCATTTGAGAAAAATTTATTATATGCGTTTATAACGGAAAGTTCATATATTTCTAGTATAACAGAACTTAAAAGTTTCTATATAAAAATCGGTTTGCCACCATATGTTTGTCTAAAAGAGATTTCAGTTTTTGAAAAATATAGAAGTGAAACAATTTATATTACTAATTGTTAAATGTTTAAATGAAAATCTGGATTACAATATTAAATAAAATCAGTAAATTAAATATCAAAACAGTGAGTTGAATGAGGCTTTAAGAGTTCTCTGTTCAGTTTACACATCAGATATTTTTATTACGTATAATGATTGATAAGAATACATAAACTGAAAGAGTGATCTTCCCCTGTTTCCGTTTCAGTTTGCTATTCAGATTTTAGTGTTACACATACGAAAAATCGACAGGTTTTCTGAAACTGAACAAAGAATAGAACTCATTCTTTACAATTCACTTTAATTGCTGTTTTCTGTGTCCTAATAAAGCGAGCACCCAGTAAATGAAGAGGGCTAAAGTTTATGTCTGTATTCCGGCAACCTATATTTTTGGATTCAGTTCACCTCTGTACTAGATAACACTAGATAACAAACCAATCAAAAGCGGTAACAATTAGAATTTAATATATATTAAATGCAGATACGATTGTATAACTGCAGCTAGTTCGTCATCCTATTTAATTCAACATATAGTTTCATTATCAAATTTAACGAGCATTGGCGCCCGCAAAAGTTTATGCAAAAGGGTGTTTGTATATTCTCCACATAGGTGTAGATACCTATTTTACCCAGTATAAATTTGAATTACTAATATCCCTGTATAAAGTACGCCTATGACTGCAAGCGTACGGACCAGTCTGTTGTAATTACGTGAATACATGTCCGTTTACACGTCCATTGCATACAGACAACAGACGTAATTATTAAACATTGCATATTAACATATTCGCACAGTTGATTTGATGTGCAACCAAATTAAACTACTACATTCTCGTAAATAAATACGTATTACATATACGAAATTACACACAAGTAGTAAACGAAACGAATGGGAAACAACCGAAACCGTTTTTACTATTTTGCTTAATCAAAAACGGTTTCGCATGCCTAAAAGAAATGTAATCGAAGGAATTTTGAATACTGCTTTTGTGTTTTCTAGTTTTATGTGTATATTAACGCATTAATACTTCAATAAGGGACACGCAAATTTGAATTTGAGGGCCACTAATATTAACTACAACAATGTTCATAGAAACGGCTGAGTGTACAAAAGATTTGACGTTAAATAAAATAAATTTTAAATAATTGTTACAGATCGAATATAAATTTATATAACTTTCATGTTATTCTATTTAGTGCATATTTGTTAAAGAAATGGTTTAGTAAACAAATTCGAATAGTTTCAGTTTTTGATTCCAATTTAAAATTTTATAATTATAAATTTATACTCGTAATCATTCACTACTTAATATTTTATTCGCAGTTGACTTCTTTTGCGAGCATTACTACAACACGGTTGATTAACATGTAACTAGAGTAGGACAGAAGACATCGAAGGCACTATGAGTATGCAACCTCTCTCGCTTGCACTCATGTGACGAACGCGTGTAAATCGTTTTACAGTAGAATCACATTACAATGAAGTACCCCCACTTAACCACTCTTTTTATTATAATAATAATATTTACTTTTATAATATTGTATATGTATAATTACATTATAATTTCGAATGATAATAATTCTTATACTATTTCAATTATAAAGTCACGCAATCATGTATTTTATTTCTCTCTCTTTCACTGCTATTTGATATGCTTTGATTCAATATGCTGTCTCTTTTCCTCTTAACAAGCAGAAGCTTTCCTCATAGCCACACCTGTTTGCTGACATCTAGGACGTTTACCTACCTAACAGAGTGACCCTTTGACATGACCCTTGACCTCGTCTCATACGTCATTGCATACAGATTACTGGTTAAATATAATATGTAACATTACGTAGCCCTAATGTTAAAATATACATTTATAATATATCCTGATAGGTTTATTTAACATAAACAAATATAACTTTTGCATAATATATTTGCATTTTTTATGTTAATAAACATTTACCTTACATATAAATGTAAGGCTAAATAGTTGACTTCCGAAGTAACTAACTAATCTATTACGTCATTTACATTTTCATCAAACTTATGATTCCCAAGATGTAACTTGACAGATGTAACTGCATCTCTCAAGTCAAGCTTAATCCTATTTCGTAACTTAAATTTATTTGTTCTTCAACTAGAACCGATGCATTTCCGTTCCTTGTGATCTCTACCACGATGCAACCAATTCATCTTCTCTATAAAGCACCTACATCCTATACGATCCTTAAATCTCAAGGAAATTTACTCAGTTTATGTTCATAGCGTTACAGGGCGTCGCGACGTCACTGCAAATACTTTGGCATCGTGTCAACACCTCTCCAAAGAAGAGGTTAAAGAGATGTTGCAGTTTGTGATATACATGAGTAGAACCAAAGAGGTGCTAATTCTTGCAAGGAATGTTTGCCTTTATTTCAATATTGAAACTGTCATTCGCTTTAATTAATCTTTGAACTTAGTGACATCTACCGTTAACAGAAGTCACTTAAAATGGCGGGTAATTTGAATAATGGAACAAATTATTTTTGTATTTAACATAGGTTGAATGTAATATAAGTAGTGTCATAATAGGAAATAAAAATTAAAGGAATTTAGAAACGAAGCGAATACTTTTTCAAGTTTGAAATGAAGTGAAATCAATTCATCTCTTATGTGAGGTACATTAATACATATTACCCTTATTAATTACCCTATTTTTAGTGCATCAACTTTAAATTTATTAACACTTTAAACAATATATACATTTTTTACAATAATTTTTGCATTACATAATTCTTTTTAATAACTATACTATACTATAATTTTACTTTTACATTTATTTTTACAATAAGTATAATTTTTTTTATTAACTTCAATATTCATTTTCCTTATACCTCATTTTCATTTTTACAACAATTCTACTACGATATGACATAGGAATCGCCGCAACTACGATGTCTTCTTTCTTGCATTCCCTGCTTCTTCGAATTTCTTCTGTTGAAGAACTGTATTTTGTTATTCTGCACTATTAAGTCATCCAGTGCATAACTTTTCAATATTTTCTTTTTCTGTTTTAATAATACCTATTTCTTTTTGTAACCGAACCGGGATCGAACCCGAAAACACTACAATCTAACGTCAAAGATCAATGCTCTCGGCTATTGTGTATCTTATTACACAACATAAGGTCTAATTTACTCCATTTAGACGACCGATTGATTAATGTCAATTATTAGGCTTTCTTATAAATCTCTATCAATAAGTATTGGTAGCTTTTTTCAAACTTAAGGTGAAATGAAATAATATTACTGCTATATTGACAAATTGTTTCAGGCATGAGTCACCTTCGAACTCTTGTAATTTGAACTACATATAGTATATTCATAAAATAGTTTAAACTAAAATAGACAAAACTAAAAACTACGTATCTGCAACTATTTCGTAGGTGCGGTGATTCTATTTTCTATTTCCAACAACCTCTTCAGTTTGGGGTTCTTGGTTTACCGTTGGACCGTACAAAGCATTCTCACAGTACAGCATCTTTTGTTTTACAGACTCCTTCGCAGTAGCTGTTACTCCAAACTACCAATAACCTCGCTCCGTTCTTATCATAGTAGGTGCTCTTGTCTTTATGAAAATGAATATTTTTTTTAGTCCAGTCTGCATTTTTGAAATCACATTTTTTTATGTGGTGTTACTTGAAAATACCCCTCCGAGAATATAAGACGTTGAGAATTAAGGGGTATGTCTTACATGTGTAGATAAAGAGAGTTTTCCATTCACAGAAATAATGAAATTTCTTGAGTTGCTTTGGTTTGTAATTCGCTACACTGTAGTTTTGAAATTTAAATAATATTTTCTTGTAAAATCGCGCTATGTCTTTGTGAGGCACTTCCTAAAAGATAATCCTACATAATTATGTGAGCAATATATTTTACTATTGATAAAAATAATAATAACAATATAATATTTATATATAATGTATTTATTATAATATTTAGTCAGAATTTTAAACTAAAAGGAGAAGATGAGAAGTCTTGAAATCTCTACCAAGTAGCGCTGATGTATAACCAATTGAGAACTATGTATATCATTTTCTACAAATATTTGTAAATATCATCAAGCTTCAACAAATAAATTAAGAATTCAAAAATTTATTTCAACATTAAATCTATTTTAAACTTACTTATATTGTGTCAGAGAAATGCACTCATGTTGGCAGTATGTACAAGTATTTGTAAGTTGGCAAGCATGCGTGTCAATTGTATGCCTATAAACCAAATATACATAATAGAAGAGTTACGCTTATTTCGGTAGACATTTGTCAATTGCCAGTTGTCCACTTATGTCTTAACCTCTAGTAGACAATACAAACGCGGATATAAATAGAACCAGGGTTGAGAAACCATTTCATCTTAACACATATTCTAAATTTAGTCTAGATCAAAAATCGTTTATCTGTTTTTGCTTTTTTGTTTTTCATTCAAAAATACGGGGTTTTTTTTCGTGTAATATCATTGAAAACCGTTGCACTTATTATTTTCAAAACCTACTATTCCCATTATTCGATTGTAGTGTGTGTGAGATATTTGATGAAGAATAAATCTAATAGTTACACAAAAGAAGCTGACAATTTTTATACAAACAGTTTATTTATTTCAATAAACGTAGAAATCAAAAGAACATAAAAATAACTGAGTAATAATTTCTAGTATTTACAATTATCTTGGATAGTGCACTGTGCAATATAACTACTGCTAATAATTTATTTCTGATGCACTAACAAAATTAGAGTACTTGACTCGCTGAGTTTAATAATATATCTCCCGCTCATTGACAGCTGTAAAGACAAAAAACCATTCTGTTGTATGAGACAAAAGATAACGTTAAAAGGAGATAAGAATATACGAAGTTGGCAGATCGTTATATTACGCGAAGGCATCATAGTAGATGTTAATGATAAATTTGTTTACAATATTGTAGAAATAATTGAGTATACATTTTATTATAAAATACAATGAATATCTTATTAACTAATTATTTTCTGATTTAAATTTTTCTACCGTTATTCGATAATTTGTGTCCCTGACAAATTTTAAATAAGTTTAAGGTTAAAAAATTAATTAAAAACGTTCAAACTTTGATTAAAAAATAAAGGAAATAATCGATTCTTTAAAGGATCTTGTTATTACAAATGCAATTTAAGTAGTCTGAGTGTTTTCTTCTTAAATAAAAAAATAAAGCTTCTATTCGTGTCTAAAGACTAATAAAGAGACATATTTTTAATCTTCACAATTATATTTTAAACTCATCACATTTTTCTTGTAAATTGAACTATAAAAGTCTTCTCTTTCCATAATTTCTCTTCTATTTGTTTTCCCTAGTGAAAAGACATATTTATTTTTAAAATTCAGTTAGAGAATCTTCATCTAGCCCGTGGACTGTTTCTTACGCTTCACTGTCGTAGACATCCATAAAGTATGCAACTCCAAATAACTGGCGAACACTCGAGAACAAAACGGCAAACTTAGTGAGAGCAACGAGACGTAAAGAAGACAGGACTAAACAAAAATAGTTAAAACAAAAGGAACATTAGAAATACGGGTTGTGGATTGAGGATTCGGTCTTTCTTACTCAGTATTCGGTGCAATGAGAAACAGTAACGAATAACAATAGGGAATACATTGAATTAGTGGGGTTAATAAGGGTAATATATTGTATTGAAGTTGATTCAATTGTTAAAGATTCGAAAATACTTATTTTACATAGGGTAATATCATATTTCATATAAATAGGTGATGCAGGTACTACGTTCTAACAATTACACGTATTATTAGAGCTAGATTAGGCTACAAAATTTGATGGACCGCTTTTACCATTTAGTTTACCTATCTTACTAATAAAATTATCATTTATTTGTTATTTTTCGGTTTGGACGTTTACTACATCCCAATTTACCCAAGTGAGACCTCCATTTAGGCTGGGTCTTAGATTCGGATAATAGTCCGAACTACCGATATTAGTCCGAGGATAAAATAAATACGATATGAATAAACATTTGAAAATAATAAATACAAATAATTATTGTAAGAAATTGATAAATATGTCAGATAAATTTGAGATCTATCACTGATGACATTACATACTATCTACCCACTCTCACTCTTTCCAACAGGAATAATAAATATACTAACAAATCGGATAAATTTAAATCCCTCTCTATCCACCGCTTCTCTTCATTGCCTTCCTTCAATAACTGCACAATTTTCTTTTGACTTTTTACTCTTTTCTCACATGAATACTTAATGTGCTCTAGCGTTTTTCTATTTTCCCAGTATCTAGTATGTTACTCTTTGCAATATTGGTATTTTTTATGGAGTCTTAGAGTCATATGTATGTATTACATCGCGGCCTTATTAGTTTTATAATTATGAGCATATCATCAATTTGTTTCTGATAACAACATTCAGAAAAGATATGGCTAGTACAGGGCCCGAACGCGAAGACACAGCAATTTTATATCAAGCATAAATCCTTTCAACCATCTTTTCGTTTGATACATAAAGATAATATAAGAACAAAGGAGGAGAAAGAGAAGATCATAGAGTATCATAAGGGAGAGTATCATAGAGTTAAAAATGAGAAGGAAAAGAGAGCAGAATGAGTTACAGGAGGAGAAGAAGGTAGTTCAAGTTTAAGTAGATTTTAAGAATAAATTTAAGATAATTTAATAAAATGTAATTAAGGATTAAGATTGCCCTCTTGTTTTTATATACAATAAATTAGTATAATATATCATACATTGTACACTATTCCCTTTCGAGGACCTAAAGCTAAGTCTTCTGGTTCATATCGCGTTAATCTGCGGGGTTGCCTGTTGTCACACACGTTCAGTTGATTCGCCAACGCATTGGGATGGTTGATTAATCTATCACTATATTTTATACTGGATAGATCTATTTCATCTTTGATGGATGCTATTGAGATGTCTTTCTGGATGACTTCGTTAGTGACGTAGTATGGTGCATCTACAATGAGTCGTAGTACTTTATTTTGAAATCGCTGGATTATGGCTATATTGGAGTTGCTTGCAGTACCCCAAAGCTGAATTCCGTAAGTCCAGATGGATTTCAGAATGGTTTTATATATAAGTACTTTGTTGTCCATAGAGAGTTTTGACTTTCGACCAATTATCCAATACATTTTCCTGATTTTAAGACCAAGCTGCTTACGCTTTGTAAAAATATTCTTTTGCCAGGTAAGCCTTCTGTTTAAAGATTAGGAATAAATAAATTAACTTCAGGCGAATATGACCATGTTGTTGGAATCGCCTCAAATTGTAAAATAAAAGAAATAATAAAAAAAAGATTTAGTGTGAGAAGAATATAAAGATTTGAGACACGCACTAAAAATAAAAATAATTAAATAATGCAATACATAACATGAAATCATGTAGAATTTCGAAATAAAAATGTTCATTGGCACACCACTAGTTCTTAGTTATAAAACTAGGGGCCAACGCGGGTCCTCAAAGACAAATGACAACCATTTATAAATTATACAAGACTAGTGTGTTACACATTGTGCATTCAAGTGCCAGAAATGATACAACAAACAGTTCACACTAGTGTAACTCTTTTAAACAAATTACTGTTCCACCCCGACAAGGCACATCTGATTTACACGCAAGGATGGAACTCCCAAAAACCCATCGCGGAGTCAACAGGAGATAAATCTTTACCGGAATGTTCAATTGCTAAATACTCGTAACACTGAACAAACTACAGTTTCCCATTTTGCATTTGGTTTATTTTGTGCCAGCTGAATCTATAACAAAATATACACTTTATTTTAATCAGTCCTTTACGGTTATCTAAATTACGAAGGTGATATTGGCAGAGCGTTATTAAGGTATTAAATTGTATGTATAAAGTAACCGGGGCAATCTCTTTTGAGATTTTCTATGTTGCCACTTAATTTTTAACAATTTTCCGATCCGATGTGTTTTATCCTTTGTGATCCTTTTACTTATTTATTTGTTATCCCAAGCCGTTTATAATATTGGTTCAATATTATTTATTAACAAATATAGTAACTGTATGGTATTGCAATTAATTAGAAAATATTCAGTACATTTGAGTTACTTTCTTTATTAATAGAAATGAAGACAAAGATCACAAGCAGGTTTTTTTTTAAATTATTCAAAAAAAGAAGTGTTGTACTACGGACCGCATGTTTACCATCACTGACTGAACGTATTCATGTGTAATACGCTCGTAATTGTAACTTGGTATAATTTTAAGATAAATAATGAGTTTTCTTTGTCTAGCAAACTAGAAAGGTCAGACTCTAGACAAGCGACACCAACACCAATACACAGACACCAACACCAACACTAGTCGATGTACTTTTGTTAATTTCATTCGGTGTGTTGTAAAATTAAGAGAGATAATTATCCGAAATTCCTTAACTCGCGTTAAAGTCTGAGAATGCAAATTTATTTAAATCTGAGAAATACCTCGATTCAGTTTTATATCAGGTTATGATTATAGGTATAATACATATTTTTTTTTTATATTTATTCACTTATTGGCCTTGACTTTCTTTCGTCATAGCCACCAACAATCTTTTTTAAATACATCTTTTATAATTTATAATTTAATTTTACAAATTTATAAATATTTTAATATTTCACTAATTAATTTCCGTCCGTTCCACTGTATAATATCAATTTCTAAAAACCTTATTTACGAATAGACGCTATTTAATAATTATAATTTTATATGTTACTCTAATATGTATGCTCTTATATTATATTATTTTTATAATTTCGCTATTTTTTTCTTCCTCTTTCTATATTTTCAAATATAGAAAATTTATTTGAATCCGTCATGAATTTATTTCTTTCTTCATTTTTATTTTCACTAAAATTTTGTGATGCTAATAATTTAGAGTTGGATTGAATTTTTGGTACTTTTATGGACCTCTGAGAATTATTTTCTGTTTGTTCCTCGTCATTATCTTGTTCATTTTTTCTGTAATTGTTCCTTATATTATAAGTTCTAGGTGTAGAATTTGTAATATAATTAATGAAACTTTGTTCTTTCTCATTCTGTTTAGATTCAATTTTATTATCATTTATATTATTTTGTTTTTTAATATTTTCCTTTTTACAGTTTCTATCTAAATATGTTCTTTTTCTAATGGGTGCTGGCTTATATGATGGTATACTATTTTCATAACTTATTAAATTTTGAGGAAAGTCCTTTTCATAATTAGATAATATATCAAATCTATTTTTTGTAGTTACAGCATACGAATTTTTGTCTTTCCAAATTTGAGGTATTTCAATAGCGGCTTCTTGATAACTAAGATTTCTGTTTCCCATTAAAATTTTTATTTCTTGTTGCCTTTTTCTTTCTTTGCAGTTTTTATCAGTCGCATCATGTTCTTCATCACAATTTACACATTTTATAATTTCATTTTTACATAAATTTAGCGTATGTTCATTTGAACCACATTTGCTACATCTACTCTTTCCTTTACATTGATTGGCCGTATGGTTATATCTTAAACATTTATAACATTGTCTCGTATTTTTAATAAATGGTTCACAGGGTAATTTAGCATTCCAAATATAAATATATTGAGGTAAATTTTGACCTTCAAAGAAAATGATAATATTTCTAGAGTCCTCATATTTAATTTCATCTTCAACTTTCACTCTCCTTTTTAATCTCCTTATGGAGTGGATTTTATACGGGTCACTATATATGTTTTCTTTTAATTCTTCCTCCGAAAATTCAATATCTACATTTTTGATAATTCCAATTCTTGTAATCCAAAACATTGGTATAAACATATCAACTCCTGATGTTTTCTTGTTATTTAATTTCACTAACATATTAGCTGATTTAGGATTTTTACATACCGCCATTATTCTATTTTTCCCTATTTTCTTTATTTCTGTAATATCTTTTCCATATTCTGAATTATATAGCATTTTTGCTGTTTTTAATGTACTGATCCCATATTTTTCATTTAGAATATCTTCTTTCTGAATCATAATTTTATAAGAAGATAAAGTTAAATTATCTTCATTGTATAAATTTATATTCGGGTCAACTCCCACTTTCCCCTCAGAATTCAAATTCATTTTTTAAATTCAGAAAATTTGATTATTAAAATAATAATATTTTAGATAATGGAATTTTACTTTTAATTTATATTTAATTTTTAATTAATTTATATAAATATATTTAATAATATTAGTTCAATTAAATTATTTTAAGGAAACAAACAAAACACGTCTATCACGTATCGAATCTATAATACATATATTATAGGTATTATAATAGAAGTTGTACATAGTTTGTAAAGTATACTTTCTAAACAAAATCTGAAGATGACGACACAGTGGGCGAGAGCATTGATGCTTGAAGCTGACTACTGTGTCTTCGAATTCAATCCCCAGAACAGAATTATATTTTCTAGGTTTGGTTGTTATCAAGTTTAATTGATTATATACATATATAACCAAAAACTTATTCAGCAGCGGCGTGTTCGTTAAATAAATTAAGTAGAGTTAATAAAACAGATGTCGTTACTAATGCCGGTTCCAGACGACGCGGTGAACGTTTGATTCAAATGTTTACCTGCAACATGTGAGTCCAATATTAGAAGATTGACATGGCAAGTTTCCTGCTTCACCGTGGAACGAATGTTTGAACCGAATGATTTATTTATTTTATTAATTTGTTGATATTATTGACAATGACACTATTTAACAAAAACCTAAGTTAAGAATCATGTATAAAACCTTCCTTTGTTTGACGATTCGTGCAGCAGTGCATGACATGCGGATCAAGTGTGTGGAGGGGATAAAAAAATCACTTTTGATGCGAGTCAATTGACCGCCAACAACCCGAATTTCTTCCAACTTGAACGTTGGACACGCTTAGTTCCACCATCGGCCTCACGATCGCAGTTAATAACAGGAATAAAATGAACAACAGCAATTACTATGCATATCCGGTCTCTGGTCCTGACCACCTCCTTTATCTTTCTATAATACATTTACAGTTGACTGTAATCTATCCTATTCTCGTACCTGTTCACATAATACAATTTGGTCAACTATTTATGTAGTCCACGCAGAGCGCCACAGCTTGCATTGTCGCGTCGGCGTCGCTAGTGTTAGAGAACATGAACACGTCTGTAGAAAGAGATGGAGATACATGTTAAATAATATGGTGAACAGGGCTGCCAACTTAGTCAATACATTACAGTAAAATCACGAAAAAATTACTAGACATCTAAACGATATTGAGAAGAATCTGTCACACTGTGCAAATATGATTTGGTAGAAAAGTACGAAAGATATATTTGAAATAAGAATAGTTGGTAACCCTGTTTGTGACTCAAGTACATAAATACCATTATGTACATATCTCATTAAGTAAGTAATAGAACTGGACCATAGTCATTGATCAACAAAGTAAATTATATCGTAATTATTAATTGTTGTATACAATGTTATGATGACATATTAATTAGAAATAAATTTAATTCTATTTCGATATTATTAAAATAGAACCTTCATCTTTTTGATGTATTGTATTTTTATTGTATCTGCCTTTACAGCCTTACAACCTCATTACATTCATTTCACATTTCATTTACAAATTTTTAATATTTTTTAAATTCTCTTTTTTCCTTTTCAATGTTCGTCTCCCTTGTTATCTTCCTCCTTCTGCCTCTTCCTTACTTCCATTACTCACTGTGCTCACAAAGTTTTTTGTCTTTCTCTTTTGCCTTTCTTTTTATTTCCGCCATCATTCATTCTCCCCGTTTCTTTCTTCCCTTTCCTTCTTGCCTGTACCGTCTTGACTTCTCTCAAAAAACCCTCTATTATCCTTTTTCAACTTTCTATCTGATTCTCATTAGAGTAACTCATAATAGCTCGCTCCTCTGCATATTTCTGAATACGGTACACTTTTTAAATAAAAAATAATAAATACAATAAAAGGGTTAAAGTTATTGCAACATATTTATCAATTAGAAATGCTTAAATCTGTTATTATGAGCTGGCTTATTCGAGTATGTGCTATGCGAAACTATGCCACACTTCACACATGTTGTACACTTGCCCTAGATTTTGTTTTATGTGTCATGTACCGGATCGAACATAGCCTCAGGTCTTCAAGACTGTCGAGATGCGCTAACGAGACGTTAAATGAAATGCTAATCTAATCGAGATCGTTGATTGGTTGTCACGTTGGAATACAGCACATATGACGTAAGTAGGGCCGGTTTTAGGTGGAGATACATACCCTGTAGGCTGCTAATTATTTTTTTTTATATTTATTTTCTTCTTTGCCTTGACTTTCTTTAGTCATAGCCACCATCAAATAATTTTTTAACATCTTTTATAATTTATAATTCAATTTTACACATTTCTAAATATTTCAATAATTCACTAATTAATTTTGTATCACTTAACAAAAATTTAGTATTAACAGGAAAAGTTTTAATCACGGCTGCTAATTATATTCATACAAAGAGATTAGAAAAATGGAACACCAGTTTGTCGTACAATATTAAATTAAAGTAAATAAAACAATTTGATTGCACTTTCTTTTAATTAATATTAAGGTGGTTACTGGATACCGGGACATTGTGGAATAAGAGTAAATGAAATTGCGGACAAATTGGCAAAGGAATCAATAAATTTGGAAATTGAGATGAAAGTGAAATTACCTTTATATGAAATTGTTAATATAATCATAAAATTAAACTTCAATTTTAGAAACCAAGATTTCATTAACAAAAGTCAGCTAAAAGGAAGAGATTATTTTATGTTGCATTCAAATTTAAGTAAAAAAAAGATGGTTTAGAGAGTCCCGCATAATTATATCAACTATAATCAGAATCAAAAGTAATCATTGTAAAACTTCAGCTCACCTGTACGAAATTAATATTAAATGCGACGATAGATGTCAATGTGGTGAAGAAGGAACCACATAGAGATCATATTATATTTGAATGCATAAATTATAGTTTAGAAAGATCAAAATTCAATAGTGAAATATTAGATGTGATTAAAACTTTTCCTGTTATACTAAATTTGAGTGATTCAAAATTAATTAGTGAATTATTTAAATATTTAGAAATTTGTAAAATAGAATTATAAAATGTGACATATGTAACAAAATGTTTGATGGTGGCTATGACGAATAAGAGTCGAGGCAAATAAATAAATAAATAATAAAAAAAGTAGAATGAAATTTAAATGTTGTATAAAATATTAATTGCCGGTTTTTTACAATTCTTAGTAGAAATTTAAATAAAAAAAGATTGTCAAAGACTGACGACAATTAACTATAGAAAAATGTGAACGAGATATTTTGCTTGGTAAAGCTACATGTTTCAACAAAAATACCAGTCTATCTGTATCTATAAAGAAGAAAAACAGTAAAATAACGGTACCATTAACCGACGGTTATCTGTAACCAACATCAAAATCAACACAACTCTTCTTAAACATTATAAATAGTAGTAGATATAGAGAGTAGTAACTTTGAGTATTAATTTATTTCTAACTTCATGAAGAAGAAGACTTCTTCTATTCATTTCTTTTATCAAGAGGTTTGTACTGTAGTTATACAGTGTCACGTAGCTTTACTTGAATGTCGTTCTCGTACACCCTACACCCTTAGTCCACCCACCATGTCACCTCATTCAACAATCTAGTTTTAGTAGAACCGTCGCAGATCGCAGTACCAGCAGCAAGTAGCCCTCGAGATATCTTGTTTCTATTTATACTCAGAAAACCAACAACTTGAAAAATACACAACAGCTAATTATTATTTCTTTTTTCATTTAAAATAAAAACCATTGTTATACAAATGAAGAAGAAGAACTAGAAAAATCCAATGAAAAATTCTTTACTTATGTATTAATTAAAGAAAATATAAAATCAAATTAAAGACCATGTACTTACAAGTATTATTATATATTAGAAAATTGAAATGAGAAATACTAGCTTACCACAAGCTAATCCAACGTTCATTTTGCACTTCTCATATAGAAAATTGTCTTGCAGTGCAAGTTTTACATTTTCTGTCTGGTTATTCCTATTTAATATAAATGGTTATATTTAATGCAATCATTTTTATCATTATTAAATATTAAAACTTCAAACTTACATTTAAAGTTAAAACACAAAATTATAACTAAAACTTGGCCTTTTGTTTAACTAACTTATTGTTTAAATTAAAGACCCGTTAGACGCAAATACGTGTATTTAGGGTTGATCTTACATAAAACAAATCTCCTTCATCTTAAACCTATATTTTAATTACTTAAAACTTAAATAAACATTTTCGAAGACAAAAGAATTAATAATGTATCTGTAGAATAAATAAAACCACTACAATTCAATGATGTTAACTGTAACCGAGGTATATTGCTTGGTTGAGCTATAGTTATGTATCATAAACCTCAGTTAACTGAGAATCTAAATCGAAAATAAATTCTTTCACTTCTTAAATTATTAAAAATCACTGTATCTGGCAACACTATTGTTAACTTTACACTATTATAAACATTTGTTGTTAATACAGCGGTACGTAATTGGGCTTGTAATAATTTCAATTTTTACGATGGTGTAATTATTTCAAAATAAACAGCTCCTATAAAATCAAACTTATTTGAAAATCACTTGAAGCATATTTGGAACGAACAACCTGAAAGCATTATCAGTGATTTCAAATATTTGAATATAAACTTTTAGCGCATTTGCATATAAAATGAGTAATTCCAGAAATGTTTAAAAGTTTGAACTAGTTCTGATTGTAGGCACGATGGAACTAGTAGTATTTGAAGTTTGTTCTGCAATATCACGTGACATTACTGGCATTTGCAGCTAAATGACAAATATTTTACTGCATTTCAATTACTTTCCGCGAGATACCACCACCATCGCCTTATACTGGTGTGAGAAATAGAAACTTTGTTGAGTACTTTCGTTCTACCGTATTTAATTTGACTACTTGCTTATCATTTAAATGTCATATTTTTAATTAATTTCTAATAATGACACTTTGCGCCTGAAAAATATGCAACTATAAATACTCTTGTTATTTATAACTGATGATTAATGTAGTTTTATCAAAAAGCATTTTTCCGCGGTTCAGTTACATAATGAATTGCACTTCCTTTTAATTATATATTTTAAAATGTAACAGTATTTTCCCATTAATCATAGAATTCCAAATAATCGGTAAATCTGAATATTATTTAAAAGTTTATATACACATTGCATTATTAGATTAAAAAACTAAATGAAAATATATCGTGTCGACGGAAAAGGTATAATGACTACGAGTATAATAGTACGAGTACATTACAAACGTAGAAATATTCAAAATACGGTGTTAATATATCACAGCTAGTCTGAGGCATGGACATAAACAAAGGTTTGGTAATGGGTGTGAGTGGGTAAATGGGTGGGGAGGAGAGACCAGGAGGCCAAGAGACTAGTATGGTAGACGAGGATTACAGCCGAATGCTATCCATCCAGACTACTGGCGGTAGCCAGCTGGCTGTTCGTAGGAGAGGGTGGAAGTCAGGCAAGCAAAGTGGATAAAGCTAAAGGACGTGTTGGAGGGGGGTGTTGAAGAGGAGAAACCCCCAAGAGCGCAAGAGGGTCTAATCATGCAAGTTGTCGCACGGGTGATGGATTACACCACATCTAAATACACGACTGTTACCAGAAATAAATCATTGAAGTTGTAGAAAAATCCATGTTATTTTTATTTATGTAAAAATTATAAATGTCAGAAAAGCATATTATGAATGACCAATAGAATCGCTTTACGTGACCGGTAGTTCCTTTTTTTTTAAAAGTCAATTTACTTTTTGGTTAAATACATACCATAAAAAACTAACTCTAATTTCACACCACTTGCAAATTTCATTCAATATTATTGCAAAAATCATTAATGCATTATTGTTTTTAGTGCTTATAACTATCAAAAGTTGATACACTCAAATAAAATATTTATAGTATGTTTATAGGTTGTAAATTATGAATTATGAATTGTAAATGTTTATAAATGTATATATGCTTTTTAAGTGCTAATATCTTTTGAATGTTGATGCACTAAAAATAAACATTAAAAAAAATATATATTTAAAAAAATCGTTATTGTTCTTTAAATTGTTAGATTTCGAATCGTAGAATCGTTAGATTTTCAAAGAGCAATAAAGAAATAGAAACAGATATTGAGATAAGGAAAGAATTTCCTGCTCAGTGTGTAAAGAACCAGAAAAATCGCTAGTAAATATGAGAAAGAAAGAAATGGGAAAGCATATAGGGGAAGAGAAATAGAACGAGAAATATAGCAGAAGAAGAAGGCGTACAAGGCTGAAGATATATACCAAAATAAAGAGTAAAAATTGAAAACAAGATTGTGCAGTTGGTAGGCAGTGAAAGGAAGCGAAGGATGGCGGAGATAGATAGAAGGAGCAAGGAAAAAAAAGGAAGGGCAGAATAGAAACAGGAGGGAGAGTAGCAGATAGACAGAAGCAGTAGGGGTTTAAATTTACCTGATTTATTAGTATTTTTCTATTATCGTTTGGAAAGAGTGAGAATGGGTAGATAGTATGTAGTTAAGCATAATGATGTGTAATTTAAGGCGGAAGAATATAGTGCCTAATGACAAAAACATTACAATAAAATAAAAATAATAATATATCAAAATAATTCATAATATTCGCTATATGAAATTCAATACAGAATGTAACGCCGAAAAGCAAAAACAATCATAAGAAATATAAAATACATATAAAAAACGACTAATAACATTTCTAAAATTTAATTAATTGTAGCTGATAATATATAATGAATCTTTATTTGAAGTTAGTACAAAATTGTGTATCAGAGAATTTTAAAAAAGTCTTTTTTTTTTATTTTCTTAAATATTTCACTTTATAATTTCATTGATCAAGTTAGTTGGAAACAATCAAATGCTACATTTCGTGTGCAGAGTTCCACCATTGTACTGGCCCCAAATGATGTATCGTACATGCTCCTACAATTTAATCTACTTTTACAGAATGATAACAAAAAAATAATAATTCCTTTCCGTTGATATACGAGTATGTGTTAATTTTACGTGAAATAGTACACATCTCATAGAGATGGTCCTCCAACTGTAGCTCCAGGAAAGTTTCCAGATCCAGTTGAATAATTAGATTACAAAAAGAATCCTCTGCGATTTTCCAATATTCTATTTCTATTGCTTTCGAATTCTTTAAAATTGTATTTTGCATGTCCAATTGTTTTCAGTTATTCACAATATTATAATACATATTAAAAGTACAATTTAAAGGGACAAACACTACGTCACTTTCAATGTATATACAACACTGTATCATTTTTATATCTTTCCAAAAAATTGTTACAAATTATTGAGATTGTCATACTCATGACTGACCCCAGAGCGGGGTAACAGGGTTAATATTATAACTAAGTTAGTTCCATTTACAGTTTATTACATAAATAGTAATATTTACAAAACTATGTCAATATTAAAAGCAATGTTTGCCAATATAAGCCACTAGCAACAGAAGTGTTTGCAGATGTATTTACGTTGACCTATGAACTTACAGCTTACGGTCGGTATGTAGGCCATGGCATACTCGTGGTACGTTCGAGTGCAGTTGAAGTTATCGACTTGCAAGTACGTACTAGTTAGATGTATAAAACTTTGCTATGTTTACCAGATCAATAGAAAATTGTGTGAAACTAATTCAATAAATGAAATGAAATATTTAATCGTAAGTTTAGAACATTGATTACTTTGAGTTCTACCAGTGTTTACGCGTCAGTACTTGTTGTACAATAGACTACAGATATACCAAAGGTTTGGTGTATAATAATGTTTGTTTCACCACACATTAGAGCGCTGAAAATTACAAATCAGAATATGGACGTTATTCCCTTCCATAGTCCTATTTTATTTTAGTTTTAAAAAGACTAATTTTAGAGTGGATCAAACTTATAGTTTAGAATTGTCGTTAGAGCTTATACCATCTTGTGATTACTTTTCGTTTCTTCTTTTCTTACATACTAGCATACCAATTGATGTCATCCTTCCTTGTCTTTCACCTCTGTTCACTTCATTGCCTCCTTCTTTATTCGCCTTCTTTTAATTTCCGTTATCCAGCTTCTTCTCTTCCTCTCTCTGTTACCTACAGTTCCTCCACTTTGTGCCTTCCTTACAACTACTCATAATGGAAGAAAATCAACACTATTTCTTTAATTATATACATACATGTATGTGTGTCTCTCTCTCTCTGTATGTGCGTGTGTGTGTGGTAAGTGATTTATCAACGTTTTAATAATAAAGTTTCAATAAAACCGTTAAATTTTAACATATTATTAACAGTGACGTATAAAGGGAAAAATACCGAGTTCGAATAACACTCGTCAAGCCATCAGTTTACTTGAACGGTATTTTTTCTCATAAAAAACCAATGAATTATCAACAAACAAAATTCATCTTCTTCTATTGTTTTGAAAACCATGAAAGAGTAGCGTCTTAAAATCCCATATCGTTTGAACACATATTGTTGAAAGTTATTGACAACCTACATATTGCACCATTCCATTCTATTTAGTTAACATTTGTAAAATTATGTTCGTTAGAACAGTATTCTTATGCTTTGAGATCAGTTTCAAACTTGTTAGCTTGCTATAAGCTAATTCCGGGTTCATTATTTACGTCTTATTTAAAAAACTGAAGCACAGTACATTTTAAAACTGTTATTCATGAGTCAATATATCAATAAATTAATTCATATTATTTTTGTTGCAGATTCATTGTGATAGAAAAAAATTTCATTGGATTGATGGTAAGTTTCTACAATTATAATGCATGATAGTTTCTGAAAATATTGGACGAAAACCAACACTAGTATCATCTATGGTCCAAAACATTCGTTTTGATATTGCCTATTAGATATTATAGATGTACGTGTCAGTTATATCCTTCCTTTTACTCCCACCTTAAGGCACTCTATTCTCCTTCACCTAAACGTTTTTGATAGCATAATCTCGTTCATTCTTCCCTGCACTGCGGAGACATCGCACCACAATCAATTCAATCCAAATCCAATTCTTATTCACAAATCATTTCACTCTCCATTCAACTGCCTTCAAACATTCCACATTCCTTTAATTATTCACAAATCCGTTTTCTTTCCTGTTATTAACGAACATCATTATCTTAGCTATAACAAGTAAAATAAAGTTAACTCAAATTAAGATTGTATATAGATTACTTGTAAGTTAAAGTCTGTGTTTGTTTTTGGTTTTAACTGATTTACAATCAGTTACGTTACGTCACAACAAGAACACCAACGCGTGGCTCATGATTTCGCTCCATGATCCGGCTCGAAGGACCACATAATATGCTCTAACTTTTCCTCCTCTTCTCTGCATATCCTCGTTCTCTCTCCTTCTTCCAATAGTTGCTTTCTCTTTCATCGTTCTCCAACTTGAACGTTGCGATCATCCTGATTTCATCTTAAAATATAGCTTTGTATAATACTGCATCAACGTTTACACATATTAGATGTTATTGTCAGATAACAGGTCAATTTGAAGCGGTTCTAAGTCTATCAGCTTTTAAGATTTGAGAATTAATACGACGTTGATATATTTTCTAATTACATGTTCAGCTATGCTAATTTATTTTCTATTTAAATATTATAAGTCATTGGACTAATATTTCGTGTTATATAAAATATCGAAGTACGGAAATGGTAACATTTATAACAACGTAGGTAAATATAACACTTTAATTAGCTTGTAGTAAGCTAACAATACAGCTGTTTGTCAGACTTATGTGTCTCTTATAATTTTAAGCATGAATATCCACCGAACTCTCGTAATTTGGACTATATCTCAACAAAATACAACAGTTAATACCAATCAAAATGAATGATATTTACTGATCATAAAACTACAACGATTACAGTCTAGATCTAGCGATTGGCACGCTAATTTCAAGCTATATAAACAAATAATAAATAACAAAATTAACTCTAATTATAAAAGTACATAAATTTAGTTTTATTAACTGGATTTATAAAACGTAAATAACATAAATTGTGAAAATAATTGTAAACCGGTCTTTATATATAATTACTGGCTAATAAATTGCGTGCACAAAATCTGATAACAATCTGCCCCTCGCGACTCGTGGGGGGTTGTTTAGGGGGTTTTGTTTGAGTGGTAGAGTAGCTGCGTGGTCAACAGCGAACAACGACGGCATAATGGTGAACTACAAGTAGAAGAGAGCATACAAAAACGTGTTATATTAAAACTCTAATATATAATTGCCTTTTATATTGATAAAGGAATAAATTATTCGGAAATACAGTGTGGTATTTACTGTAGCTGTGATTCTCAATATTATTAATTGATTGATTGATGACGGTGTGATTTATTATAATCCCTGGTTCGAATCGAACATAACTGTAGTTTAATTAAGCAAACTAACTTAGTTTACCATTATGGTTTAGTTTAAAAGGCAGGTATTTTTAATATGGATAAGAGTTCCGTGTTGAATAAGCTATCTCTTTTACGCACTGTTTTATAAAAGAGATAGCATAATGTCACATGTCTTGGAGTGTTCTCTAACGTTGAATCCCTTTAATAATTAAAGAGACTTTTTTAATTGTTAATATCTCCTAACATATAAGGAATTATTAAAAGATAATTGAACATTTGAAGTTCTAGCAATTTTATCAATATATAGCACAGTTTTATAGAAATTAAGACATAGGACACAAGCTCTTGTGTTCATATATATTTTTCAAACAACCTTAAATAACAAAACTGTTGCACCATCCTGTACAACTAAGGGTATGTACACACGTTATATAATGTACAAAGGCATAAGCAAATCCATATCGCACAAGGTCACGAGATGTGGAGTTAATAAGGGAGTTGCGGAAATGCTTTTAATTACCCCTCTGAGAATGGATTTGCAACCTTTTCTGGACGTGCTGTTGCAGTCAAGTATATGTAACAACATTCTCTTTATCATTAAATTAACACATTCAGTTATTCAGATTCATATCACTTCTATCCTATACGTATTTAAATCGCTAAATTTCTAAAGATGGAAGAAAAAGAAAGCCAGTTGTATGGCTAAAATTAAAACATATGAAACAATTTTAGTTATTGAAATAGTTTTATTCACTTTTCTCGAATTCTTGCTCATGTTCTTTAGTAGAACCAATCTGAAAGTTGCTTGATTAACATTGACTAGCTCTGATAGTGTCTTTCAAGAAGAGTAGTCATTTTAAATCAATAGGAAACGCAATATTTTGGTGACATTTGGCAAATATTGTGTTTCCTTACTAACCTCAGAGATTGTACTTTAGATTAAAATAAAAATATCACCACTTTTCACTAAAATATTGCGTTTTTAATTGATTTAAAATAACCCTATACTAATATATTTGTGATTCTATAAGCTAATTCTAATTCTAAGGTTCATATTCTTTGTTTCATATAATAAATTGGCACATTTCACAGAAATGTGGAATCGCAGTGTAGTTTCAAACGTAATAGCTTGTTATAGTTTAAGTTACGAGAGTTCACCGGCGACTCATGGTTAAGACAGGTTGTGCTGTATAAATCTGCGATACAATAGAAAAGAACTTTCTTACACATTTTTTTATAATGCATATTGTAACTGTTAATATAAAATTCACCATTATATCACTATTTATGCGGCTCTTACAACATCTTTCAGGCATAAGTCAACGCTGAACTCTCGCAATTTCGACTATACTTATCTTTAGATTATTTTACAAACTTTAAATATTGTTCGCCACTGATAACCAAGGTTCAGGCTACCGCACAGAAAGTCCTGTAATATAAATCCTTTAACCATATAGCGATATGCACAATAGTGGTCAACCCAAGCAGTCTACAATGCACAACTTCAACTGGATAAAACATTTTGACAGCGTTACGTACAAATGTACGATATAACGTAATGCAAACGTTAAAAAAGAAGAAGATTACAATCCATTGTAATAGGAAACCAATTTAAAACTGTTTTTATTAAGATAGCTATCGTCGCGACGCCGTATTGTATAAGTACAGTCGTAAAGTCAAGCCTTGGATAAGGGTAGGAGTTATACGATATAAGTAGCAACACCTAACAACGAAGGGATGAACTATTATAAAGGTTGTTGTACGTATCAAAGTGTTTTTAATGTTGTGTTAAAGTTAATTTACATATAAATAATAATTACAGGTTTGCAAGGATTTTAAAAAGGTTTATCGTTTGTAGACCCTTAGGCTAATCCTTAAGCAATGAAAAAATATGCTAATTACTATGAATGTAACAACCGCTATTAATAAAGGACGTACTTCCCGGAGAATACATTATTTGTGTTTTTGAAAGAGTCATTGTTATAGTGGTACGTTGTGTTATACAAAGGATTATCAAATTTTTTCTCTTTAGTTTTTACAACGAATTTAATAACTTTGGTAGTAATTTTCATACCTTGTCGATCACTTTTACATAGCATCCTTGCCATGGTATCCTGCATACTCATTTAATGTTGTGTTATTTCTTAGTTGGCAAACTTATATTGCAATATCTGCTATCCTTTCGTTTAATTGATTAATGTTATATTATTATTTTATTTTAATTTTTTTGCCATTTGACACTTGTGCTTTAACTCATTTATTTACATGTCATTGTGCTTTATTTATTTTTGATAACAAAACTGCTACTGTTACTCTCCCTCCTGTTTCTACTCTGCTATTCCTTCTCTTTCCTTCTCTTTCCTTTTCTCTATCTCCGCCATCCACCTTTCCCTTCACTGCCTTCCTTTAATAACTGCCCAATATTCTTTTCGCTTATTACCTTTTTCTCACATTAATGTTATATATGTAATCATAAACTAATCTCAGGACTAATCGATGAGAGCATTATATGATATTTCTTTAGTTTGCTAAGCCTGATGCGTATCCGATTAGGGCCTTGTCGGGCAAGTCCCCCATTGAGTACACCTCATCATGACCTCATACTTGGAAGCAATTGAGGATTGTATGAGTAAATAATTTACCATATTGCGATGATTAGCAATCCAATAAATTAAATGATACAACATTCCACTGCAGTAAATTTAAGTGCAGTAAACATTTATTTAATAAACCTCTTTCTCTAATTTATTTTCAAAACCTAATTTTATATAAAACAATTACTTATTACTAACTCCTGCATTTAACCACAATTTGTTATATCAATAAATTATAATAATCTAGGTAATTACCATGAATATATATTCTTTATCTAATTCTCCGATAAACTGCAAGGGTTTATCCATTTTCCTATTCCCGTTCTGCATTTCCATTGCAACTGAATAATATTTTCTTAATGCGTTGACATCATTATGTATCCAGGATTTCCTGAGCCATCTAGCGGAGCTTTAAACAACTTGATAAAACTGTACTTAACTACAGATACAGATGCAAGGCTAAATATAACCCCATCTTAGAAGAGGAGACATTCATATGGATATTAGAGTAAAAGTATGAGCTAACATTGAAGATAAGAAAATTTCATAATGCATAGAAAATTGCTTGTGTCTTTATACGATCTTCTAAAACCATGTAAGGAGTGTGAAATAATGTAAAAAGCTCTTGTAATAAATACGGGAATATCTTAAAACTGTATTATATTTTATTGCATACGAAATTGTAATTAAAAACATTGTTAACCATACGTCAGTAAAGCTAGCAGTCTGAAGATAGCAGCCCAACAAGTTATCCATAAATAAGTATATTTTCATTGAATGAAAAATTAATAGACTTATGAACTAATTTTTTAGGGGTCGATTTCTTAATTGCTGATTGAAATAGATGTTAATAAATGTATATTGGCGTTTTTATTTTATTAAATATCTAAATGTTGACGAAGATACAGCTATTAAAAGTTCGAATTGTAGTTTTAGCGCTACAGCTGTCGGCCATATTTATGACGTAACATGTCTGTACTATTAAGGGATAAGACAGTTATTTGTTATATATACATGTGTTCTGTGTTAAGTATGTAGTATATAAGCTCTGTATATAAGAGATGGCTACTTAGCGGACGTTGCAATTAACGCTTACAATTTAAGGAAAAAATAATTGGACATTATATAAAACTACAATAAAAACTGCGCCCAAAAAAAGGAATTAACTTACTGGTTTCTCTTGTTGGATATTTGCATGTGAAGGTTCTGTAGTTAGAGCAGGAGTTAGTCTCAAATGTCATTTCTTAGTTGAATTAAAATTAGTCATTATTCTTAATGAGCTCACTGTTTTATTTAAAACTTATTTTGGTCGTCGACTCAACGGGAACCCCTGTTTCTCACTGTTAAAGCTACCCGAGTTCTGCCCCTTGTCAGGATTGTGGTGGGTGCAACGGTAAAACAACCATACACTGTTTATTCTACATATGATTATATAACACAAAATACATGCACAAACAGTGGCGAACTGGGAGGGGCGTTTTTTCTTCAATAGTATTTGTGTCTTTGGCGAGTTAAATTTCTACCAGGTCAAATTTTTAGCTGGTCATGTTGTAACATCAACAGATTGTGTAACTAATATTTTAGGACCCAGTTCGCCTCTGTGCATACGTTACGTTATATGTCGTGCTTGAAGTCAACGCTAGGACATGGTAGCTGAACGCCACAGTTCGCTTAATCATTTCTTTGTGTAATCATCTGCATGAAAAAGGAGTGGCCATTTAGATTATAAAATAAAAACACAAAATACAGCCATTAAATGGAACTTGTGACTTTGTGGAGTGGTGCAAGGGGTAACGGGGTGAGAGGGGGTTAGACACTGGCAGGACCATAAATATCACGTTTAATTCATTAATTATATGTGCTGAATTATAACAGATTAAATGTTTATTTGCTTTATTTATGTTTTGTATTAATGGCATACACTTAAATCTAACCACTGCTGGATTTATGTGGAAATTGCAGAGAAAACTAAACCATTTATTTCAAATGTAAAGCTCTCTTTCTATATGCAAACATTCGTTGTTCAAATAAAGAAAGATGTATTAATAGTATATTTTTATTTTCCTAATAATTACACATATATATAAAAGTACATCATTGGTCAATTTAGCTTTGTGTTAGAATCTATTATTTATGATTATTAGCAATTATACATCCTATTAATTTTCTGAATATCGTAAGGACTGAATCCTTCCCGTTGTCCCATATTGACTCCTGGATTCTTCGATACGATGGTGGGTTTCCTATTGGAAGAGAAAGCGGTAGGGGAGTAATGCAAGACGCTCCCATAATCATACGGTACTCCAAACCCTGAAGTGGTACCAGGATCAGCTTTGGCAAAGTTGTTCTCCATGCCAGACATGATGTTTTGCCTGTTAATAATAACATATTCATCTCTCTCGGATCGGTTCTGTTCGTGGGTGAAGCCAACGGCATGCATAAGTTCGTGAATGACCGTTCCCTTCTTTGTTGTACACCCAGGACTTTGAAGATTCACTTCCTGGCGTCCTCCAATTTTCCCAACGCTGCTCCAGCAACCTGTACGACCATCTACAATAGAGATGTAATCCTTCTCCCTAAATCTCGGCACAAATTGGATGCAGGTCATCCTCATGTAGTCATCCAGAGCTTCCTCAATCATCCTCATCTCGAAGGCATTGTAGTTTCCTTTAATTTCGAAAGGAACTACTCCTCCTACCCATTTTAGTGAACGTGCCAACATGCCATTCCTTGCTGTGGCTGATGAGTTTGTGGGAATTAGGATATCTCCTTGTAAATACGATCCTTTTTCTTCGGGGTTTTCTGGATTGCTGGGATTCCAAGCGTCGACGATAGCTCCTATTTCTGGATTTGGTTCTCCGAAGATTTCAGGTCCTAAATTTGATAGGTCGATGTATTCGGGCTCTCCGATGCTGTTATCCATCTCGAAATCATCTGGTAACACACTACATCTAGCGGCTGCTACCAGAACGACAAACGAAGTTACGATTTTATACATCTTCAAAGAATTACTTGGAGGTAGTAAATGTGAATAATACTTATGGAATATTTTTTCTCCTTTTATATGAATTTTTTTGGGTTAAGGAGCCGGTTTTTTTCTTATCAAATACAATTTACAATGCGTGACCTTTTCGAGGTATTAATTAGTAAATATTTTGCTAATTAAGTTAATTCACATTTTGTTTAATTAATTATTTTATTGTATTTTTTTAAGTTATGATATATTTAAGTTAAATAAACAAGTTCGCTGTATTATTTGCTATGTAGGCAGATGTTGACAACCATTTCTACTTAGCCTATTTCATATAAGCTATATAAATAAATGTTGTTTTTCTCAAAAATATTTAATCAGGAAGCTTATTTGTGAGTAAGTTTAGAACTGGTATATTGGTAACAATTTTATCAAATATTAAATTATATCTAGTCCGGATTTAGGCTTAATTTAGAATGTAAATTTTACCAAAACTAACTGAAAAATAGAGGTGTCACAGAAATGTTATTTAGCATTGGAGTCGATACCTTGAAACTTTAAGCTATCACACTAACCATTACGCTAGCTAAAATATTAAAAGTCACATGTGTTGCTAAATAAATCATAAATCGTATTTGACATTTTGAGAACCATAATCTTAAATAAATATTTCTTAATTTTTAATACAACAATAACATTTACTTATTGTTATTTACGATCATGTGTTTTAATTACTGTCCTACTTTTTTCGCAAATTAGATTAATGCAAATTATAAAACGATCATTTAGATAAGGTATGTTATACTTTGTTAATCTTATTCACTTAAATGATTCACGGCTGGGTTTCTGCACCCAGATCTGGGTTTTTTTATGAAAATATTCCATTACCGATTTAATTTCAAAATTGTTTTTATTATTGTAGAATTGTGCGTTATGTATAATTGCTTTCGTAGTTGACAACACAAGTGAGCTAGGAATAGAATAATTAGTAAGTAATTATGATAAAGAAATTATCTATTGTTAAGCGAGTTGTTATATAATTAAAATAACATAATTAGTCACGGTTTTAGATGTATTTAGTAAACTGACAACCAGTTTTGTTAGGTACAAATTTGAATAATTAAAATATTAGCCAAATAAGAACAACAATTTATGAAATTTGATTCTTGTTTAGAAATAGTATGCAGAATTTTTTTTTTATTGCTAGTTTTCCTGAAGTATTATACTATTTTAGAATCCTGAAGAGTTGCGCCAATTTTGAAAAAAACTATCCAGTGTTCATACTTTTTTTTACATTACGATGAGTTAAAGTGGACAGAAAGTAAAAATCTTTAAAAATTTTAGGGAAAAAAATAATTTCGATTGATTTTTGTGTTTAATGGTTTGTGGCTATTTAGGTTGCCGATACAAAAAAAAAATCAGAAATATTTAAAAAATTGTGGTCATGGTAGTTAAAAACATCTTAAGGTGTTTCAATTTTCGAAAAAAAAAATATTTTTTTTTCTAATTCCTAAACAAAATGAGATAAATATTTTTTTTCTTTTTTTCTTGTGTAGTCATGAGCAGGACCATCTTCTGGTGCCGGCTTATCGTTGAATTTTGGGACACCCTGTATATTAGAATTAAGATAATTATATATGTACTATAAGTATATATAAGAAATGAAACATGTTATCGAAGGATTTATTTATTATAAACTTACATATCATTGTGCCTAATTACATTTTATTTGTGATCCTTATTCTATCTACCCATTCTCACTCCTTCCAAAAAAAGAATCAAATAAAAAAATTTTTTTAACTCATACTGCTTCTCTCTTCCTGCTACTCTCCCTCCTGGTTCTACTTCTTCACTACCTCCCTTTAATAACTGCACAATCTTCTTTGCACTTTTTACTCTTTCCTCTCATGAATACTTAATGTGCTCCAGCGTTTCTATCCTCGTTTTCCAATCTAAATCTTGCGATTCTTATGTTCCTTGTCTCTATTTCTCGCATGTATTACGGTATCTCTCTCTCCCAAATCCTCTTGTATCTTTCATTATATTTGCTATTACCAATTTTTTCCATTCTTTCCCTTATTTCTTTATGTATGTGAAGAGGTTATAAACGCAGGAATATGTGAAGTGAACACAGGAATATGTGAACAACGCACGCAAAGATTCACATATCAATAATCTGATGACCATGCGTGCCTTACGTAATGCATTATCCTGCTTGCAGGTCTCCTCTACGCTCTACTCATAGAACACTTAACAAGTTTCCTACAACAATTAAACTTAGCTAGCTAGTGGTTAATTCAGTTCACCGCACCACAAAAGTTCAAACCTTGCCTTGTTATTTATTGCCCACGCTAAATTATATGTAAATTGTGATAAATTATTTGAAATATTTTCTAAACACGAGTTGCATTTTACACATGACACTGTTGCACGTGAAAAGCTCATTGTGTCCTATGTTGTAGTGCCCTTTCGGCGACATGTTCATGTTCATGTTCATATTCATGTTCAGAGCATAATCTATGGTAAAAAACTAATAATTATACAAAATAATTCAAACTAAGTACGTACTAGATTATTCAGACTTTATATAAGCAAAGTGTAGTTGATTCCACGCCAAATTGACCTTTATTGTATGATAAGATCAGTCCGCCGCTAATCAGATTCAGATTCGATTTTATTACTCTTCAGATTTCCGGAATCCGGCTGTTTACACGACTTGATTCGATTTCAAATTGTTCTTGTATTAATGCATTATAAAACTGTGTCATTTCAGGAACCATAGAGATACAATTGTACATGTAGAATGAAGTAGACTTTAAAAAAACTGACGGTGAGCGATCGGTCGCATCGGTGCGTTTGTTAACACATCGAATATTTTATTACCTCCACGTTTTCTAAAATCGTATTGTAAACTTAAACGTATTTGATGTCCGTCTCAGTTCAGATTTTAGTGGTTACACATACCATAAATGAACAGTCCTTAATTCTAATGCTTGAAATTACGTTTATTCTTCTCTAAATGCGTTTTTCTAAAAATCTTTAACATTTTAATAAAAGCCAACGTATGATTATAAGTCGTTATCTACATGCTTCGCCTTATCATAAATTCAACGCAACAACTATTAATTATATTACAAAAATGAATAAAATTATCATATCTTAAAATAATGCTTGCGCAGCTATACACAAATCATCTTTTTTCGTGCAAAATAATGGACTTTATAAAAAATAATTATAATAATATTATATTATACAGTAATAGTAGTAAAATTAAAGCAAAACTATTTAATATAAATCTTGAACATAAATTTTAATACCACTATCGCATAATTTCACCCAGTTACGCGAGAATAATTACTTTGGTACGTTTCAACATGAACGCGCCTGGAGTTTATGCTACAGGCAACTACTATAACACTCGCTATATTATTCTGTTGAATATTGTCACACCAGTATATATTTACACTAAAATAGGAAATAATATTAGCTAAATAAACGGGATTTATTGAATATTCAATATTTATATGTGTTTGTATTATGAACAATAACTTATTTGATTATAGAACATGTCGCTAAACAAATTAGATATTTTAGTTCAGCTTAATATATAATATCTGCATTCTGTGTAACAAAATATATATGTGTAACGTATTTTTAATACCCACCCATCTTTTGATGGCCTATAAACAAATGCCAGTCAAAGAATGCAGCCCTAAAAATGTAAAAATTAACATAACCTAAAACTATGAAACCTAACCTATAACTATAACGTCAAATAGAGTCATTAAATACAACCCTAAGTCAAATATAATTATTTCATATCACACAAAATATTTGACATTCTCTTCATAGTTATTTTTATTTCATGTATCACCCTAAGTACGACAAGTTTCATATTTAAACCCCTAATGCACCTGCAACGCTTTTAACACTAATGCGGTTAGTAAAGTTAGAGTTCCAAAGCGACTACAGAACGAAAGTATGCGTTACACATAACACTAAACGTCACGAACGTTGAGAAAAATCAAGAAAAAAGTGTACGTTCACTGTGTATGATGTTAAATAATGCGTTTTGATCACGTGACCATAAAACATGGTAAATATCGACGTGAATGATCTGGTACAGGTTACAGGGGGTAGTAATATTGCATGTAGGTCTAAAAATCGAGAGGTCTGCACTTTCAATTGAAATTGAGAATAAGTTGAGATCAAACAAAGATCATCACTTGAAGACTATACACATTAGATGATATATAGAATGTAAACCAAGACAGAAGAAGGACATTGTACAGGTTAACATGTGACAGCGAATATATTTAATGTAATACATGTGTTCTAAAATATTGTATTGTATTATTTATTGTATCTGCTTTTACGGTCTTACATTCATTTTAAATTTCACATTTTTTCAACATTTTTTAATTTCTATTTTTCCTTTTCAATATTCGTCTCTCTTGTTATCTTCTTCCTCTGCCTCCTCCTTATTTCCATCACCTATCTACTTTCTTCCCTTCTCTTGCAATCGTTCTTCTCTACACCCTCTGTTTACAAAGTTTCTTCTCCTTCTCTCTTTTCTTTCTCCTTTTCTCCGTCATTCTTTATTCTCCTCGTTTCCTCCTTCCTCTTCCTTCTTGCTTCTATCTCCGCCTCTTACCTCTTCCCGACAAACCTCTAAAATAAATTAGATATTAATCATATAATATATTAATAATAATTTTTTTATAATTAAGAAATCCCCATCTACATCAATAGCCTCCAAACCGAATTGAATTTGCTGAGAATATATTTAAGCATGTAGTAGTATTACATTATATAAAATCAAAATAGCAAAGTTTCGAATTTGCGGTTGAATTAACCCTACTTAAAAAACGTTGACTGATCCTTTGCTCGGATCTAAGGGTTTATAAACTGGGTGCTGGAAAGCTGGGTGGCGGCAAAATAAGGGAAGGGGGTTCGAATCTAGCGTTGCGGTATTATTAATGGAGTTATTATAAAGCTACACGCAATTTGTTATAAATATCAAAGTACAATATTTACATAACTATCGCATATGTATTGTAATCATATACTCTTTATATGTATGCATGTATATATGTATACAATGTGTTAAAAGTTTAATGTATTATTAAACAGGTTATGATAATTTATGGTTATATAATTATTTGTTCATGGAACAAGCCACTGAACTCTATATATATATTTATTACTTAAAATGCTGATAAAATTTTATGTAAAAAATCTTACAATAGTTGAATATACATAAAATAGTTTAAATGTAACATAATTCAAACATAAAAAACAATTAAAAATTTCAATAACACATTAAAAAAATATATATTTTTAAATTTTTTAAGTGTTGCAACAATGTAAATTGATTTTAGCTTTATTATGTAAACATGGCAACAGCGCATTGGTATTTTTAGTACTATCGCAGGTGTTAATGACCGGTCTGATGTTTTATAAATAATTTTGCAATGTTTATTTATAAATAGAAATTATGTTATCGTGTTAGAGCAGTACAATTTTCATAAAATGAATATGTATGTAAATGAAAGAGATAGATACAATAATAAAAGAATGTTTATATTTGTAAATAATGTTTGTTTAGTTTTATTTACTTTTACTATAGATGTTTTACTTTTGTTATAGATGAAGATGAGCCGAACGCTTCTCATACTTAATACACACTACTCGAGGGATAGGTGCAAGTTGATCGCTATAGATGTGAAAGGACTTATTAGCTGAGTGAGTATTGGATGGTGTTTATACTAAATATGCTGAATGTGGTGGAGGGTATCGAGATTAAACTTATTTTTATGAAACTATGTAGTACATTATTCCCTTCTTGGAAAACCCCAACCCAAAAATAATGAAATAAGTAAATAAAATGTTTTACGTGTCCTGTTAGTGTTCATGATCATTTCACACGCGTTTCAGATAGAATTCACCTTTGTTGACTATGATTATTATAACATTACACAGTTGAATGTTTCTGTATCCATGAGAACTACATCTTAATCATGTTATTCATTATTTTTTATGCGTTTTTATTGTTACAATGGCAATTCGTAGTGCATTATTAACAACTGACCGCAGACACATTCTGCCCCTTCAATGAAATAGACATGCAATCCATCTAACAGCACGTCACTTTTCTGTAAATATGAAGGTACTTGATGAAATATAATATTAGGGTCTTTTTCACTATATTTAGGGAAAAATTAAGGGGAAAATAGTATTACTGGTTCGAGACAATATAAATTAATGTTTGAATAGCTCAATAAATGAGGTTATCATCGTTATATTAATAAAAGTGCAACAGACTGTATGATTTATTAAATATGGTGATTTATTAATGAAGGGTAAAATATAAGTCGATATTTATAAAGATTCTTGTTAAAGATTTTTCACGTCTGTTTTAATAGATATAAGACTCATTCCACCTACTGTTTTGGTTTTAATTTGAATGTACCTAGTGTGCATGCGTTGCGTTTAATATAATGGGCTCCTAGACTCATTTCTTAGAGGTCAATTTTATAATTGTTGGTTGAAATTGATGTTAATAAATGTGTATTGGCGATTTAATTTTATCAAATATCTAAATGTTGACGGAGATATAGCAATTAAAAATTTGAATTGTGGTTTTGGCTCTACTGATGTCAGCCATATTTATGACGTAAGATGTCTCACTATTAAGGGATAGGTCAGTTATTTGTTATATAGATAAGAGTTCTGTGTTAAGTATGCTATCTATTTTACGTTTTGTTGTATAAAAGAGATGGAAACTTAGCGGACATGTCTCCGAAAAAGATGACTATTTTAATTTGCAATATCTCCTAAATTTGAGGTCCTAGTAGCTAACTTTTTCAATATGTTAGACAATTTTATGAAAATTAAGAGATGTTAATTTTATTTCTTTATATTTTATAAGCTGATATTACATTTAAGATTAAAACATAAAATTAAAATGATCATATTTTTAGTTTTTTGATTAATTTTTTAAAATCTACAAATATTAATACTTGCAATAAAAATTGCAATCAGTTTCACTAGTTCTTAAGGCAAATTTATTAAGGCAGGTCTGTTTCTTCGACTATCTCCTACTATGTTGAGGACTCAAATGTGTGAACTACATCACTGCAACATATAATACACATCCAAACTTGATTATTATTAATTGTAAGTAATTTAAGTACACTCGTATAACAATTAGCACAAGCCATATAGGAATAATTATTTATACTTCGTTATTAATTAATAACAATTCCAAATCATTTCAATTAATTTAACAATGGTACAATAGTGGTATTAAATATAATCCTAAACAAATCCGCTTAAAATTTATATAGCGTATATGTATATATATATATATATATATATATAATATTTATAAACATAAAAATTCATGAAAGTAACTTGTTAAAATACAATAAAACTCGAGATAGTAATATTACTACGTGATAAAAACTAGAATATAATTTATATTTCATAATCATTGTTAAATAAAATAAATATGCATAACATTACAAAACCATATTTTTCAAACAAAATTCGTGCGTGTAAAATATGTTGCATGTGTATTCTTGTAGAGGCAACCAGAAACCAACAACCCCTGTTTTCTATGTTTCTTGTACAGTATGTGGTGACCACATGACATGCTATGCTAAACACTTACTTATCGTTTCAAATATAAGGGTATGGGTGTAAATGAGGGTGCGTTTTATAAGGTAAAGTATGCTTGTATTTGTGTACTCGTAAAGGACATTCTAAATGAAGAAGGTAGGGGGCTAGTGTATATTTAGACCTCCTAAGGGGATTAAACAATCCATATTAAGATGACGTGATAAACCCCATGTAATAACCAAGCTCTGTACCGCCAGCTTATAGCTATATGTAATTGAATTTGAGAATGGAATACTCGTAAAGGATTAACTGAGGACAGTCTTGCACCAACTTTATGGTTATGACTCATTCGATTGAAATAATACTGATATTGTTAATTTTGAAGTTTTTTCTCACTTTTTTGATTAGTTTTGTCTTACTTTAAGGGGGACAGATATATAATACTTATAACTTCTCTTGAATCCGATTTATTCTTGATTACTAAAACTAGTTTTTATACAAGATAAATAAAAAATGTGTTTTTTTGTCATTATCAAAAAATCACCGCAGAAAAATTATAAAAGTAAAAGAAAAGTAATTTTATCCAAGAAGCACACCCAGTGTAGTTGAAATTTTAACTTTTTCAGAACACTTGAAGAAAAATGCCAAATGTTTTTATCAATATTTTATGCTGCGACATAAGAACAGTACTTTCTTTCTTTATTTCGGTTAGTTGGTATAAGAATGAACATAGAGAGTAATCTGCATATTTTCCAAATCAGTGCACCGTATGGTTCGTATGGTACGAGACGCAGTCGGATAGTACAGCAGTAGTAGCGAGTGGAAATGCTAAGAAAACCCAGTCTGCTGGAATAAAGACGTTATATATTATACATAATATACAATATATTATAAAATTACTTTGCTAAGATTATTTAAGATCTAAACCAGCAATAACTTTATTCAGAATGACGTAATACATTATAAACTACCGCTTTTCTTTATGAATTCCAAGCGGACAATTATTTATTAATGTGGTCTCTTTAACTTTATAGGTTAGTACTCAGTTTTGAATTATTATCCAAATTATTGTATGGAAATTTTTAATATTCACCCCTGCTTATGAGGACACTCAATTGCTTATAATTGTGATAACGCTAGGTTTTTTAAACCACATTTTCACTCACTGTTTTCATATTTAATTTAAGTTTTTATTTAATATTTTAATATATATTTCAGGTTTTCAGAATTTAGTTGGTGCGCATGCGTCATTAGTAATATATATTATGATAGTTCAACAGTTGAACAAAATTGAATGTGGAATAATTCAAATTACTGTTTTTAATAACAATTAGTAATAGAAAATGTTTTTATTTATTTATTTTTGACAAACTGACATTGAACTTCTTTTAAAAATAAACCCTATTACAGATTGTTACATTTTGAAGGTTATATTGTAATGTAGTTTTTTTTTAATTTAGAAACCTTGTAAGATTCTAAAAAGACAAAGAAAACATAAATTTAATTCTGAATTAAAAACAAATTTTTACAGTGAGTGGGAATGATACTTAAGTCTCTTAAACAGGTAAAATATAAACCTGTGGTCCTCCACTGATGATCTTTCAATTTGTGTAGTTAGAGGTATGATTATAACCTAGAATTATAATTCAACATTTGTAGCAAGAAGTTGTACAACACATCCACAGTAGTGCGACATGCAACTTTATACGTCGGAAACTTTAGAAAAAAGGTTCAACCTGCTTTAAAAAAATATATATTTAGAAATAAAAATGATAAAACTCAGTTTTTTAAACAAACGCAGGTTGATGTTTAAGTCACACTAGTCTGTACGTTAAAAGCACAACACATTTAGTACACTCATGTGTAAATAATGTCAACTTATCATACTTTTTGTATGATAAAGGGAACAAAGTTTCTTTATTTTATAAATATAACACTAGATATGTAAAATATAATAGGTTGAAATAGTTATATATATATATATATATATATATATATATATATATATATATATATATATATATATATATATATATATATATATATATATATATATATTATAGCAAGACATTGATGTCTACAGTATATTTCTTAGAGTTTGACATTAACTTATATTTGTAAATTTCATTACCAAAGAAATAAAATAAACCCCCATTTAAAATAGAAATAGTTATTATAGAGAAATTTAAAACAAAGAAAAACTGTTTCCTTCATTTAAAATAAAGCAAAGTTTTTCCAATGGTACAATAAACGTGTTCGGCCATCCGTAACAAGTAAATATTTTAAAATATCATTATTTCTTACTGTATTCTTAAACTCGTATATAGTTACTTTGATAGACTCGCTTCAGCATACGCGTTGGGGTTGTTATTCCAAGCCGTTAATCCGCGACCCCGTGACTCAGGGGGAGGAAATCTCATCCCCTGTTGTTAACCACCACCTTTTAGTTGCAATATCACAGCAGACTTGATGTAGTCAAGACAAATTAGAGTTTAGTTATATTACATATCATAAGAATGTATTTATTTTCGTGCTTGCTACCATTACTTGTTATATAAATTTATTTTTTTGCTGTAGCAGAAAAAACCACATACTTTAAAAATGTCCTCGAAGTTTAAATAGATTAAGGAAAAAGTAATTTCTCTATAACATCAAAAGTATTCAAAATAAATGATACCTTGCCTGGACTACGGGGGTTTGGAGGTTCACTACTTAAATTTATTTTTTCTAATTTTGTATTTTTAGTCGTTTAAAACAACTCTCGTAAGGAATTTTTTAGCTATGAAATGTGCGTTAAGTGGCTACTTTTTTGCTGAGTTTTTTTTTATAAAACTGGATTAAACGGGGGTTTATAAACAGAAGGAGATTTTTTTTTATATTTATTGTATGCTGCGCTGTGTTTTTAAGTATATTTATTAGATTTAAGTGCCTTGCATTACATATATATATTTATATATATATTTTGTAGTCGTAAATGCTTTTAATAGAAAGTAATTTTATTTTTAAATATTTAAATAAGAAATAAGTTCTTTTGTGTATGGTAAAGTGTATAAATTGGTAAAGGTTCTTCTTATCCTACGTCTATTCTTATCCTATTGCGTCTATTACCACAACCTTAAAAACGAGTGCTCTTAAAGCCTCTTAATATTTGAACCGCAACTACAATAACACGTTAGTATTTTTTTAACCAAAAACGCAATACAACACTAAGATCGTAATATACTCCTTTTTTCTAAAGAATTCTAAAGATTATCTTCATCTATAATTATACTATAGCGTCTATTACCACAACTTGTATAAGATGGTTGTTTCTAATACTCCTTGATATTTGAAATGCAACTACAATAACATATTAATGTTTTTGTGCTAAAAACACGGTATAAAACAAAGAACGTAAAGTATACTAATTAGTAAAGGATATAATACAATAGCTGAATCTGCGTTATCAGTGTCTATACTTTTGCTATAGTGTCCATTACATAACTTTGAAAAACGCATAATTTTAAGCCCCTTAATATTTGAACCGCAACTACAATAACACGCTAATACTTTTATACAAAGATTATTCGAACATATCAAATTTAAACTTTACCCATGAATTAGAACTTAACGTATGTTCCAATTAGCTACTAACTTAGCTACTGTTTCCTTCATTTAATTCCAAGACGTTACTATAGTCGTAATTATTAAAATTACAGGGAAAGTTTATTAGAAAACGAACATCCTTATTATGTAAATTACAAGATGCTAAACCATTTGAATAAATAAATACAAAGTTCAAATAAATGATGTTATGTAGTCCTTTAATTTAATTTGCAAATGACAAGTTTGAATCCAATGCCAAATAGAGTAGAATAAACCTTTCAATGAACATTTCCTACTTCTATACTTGAAGAAAAGGTGCGTTTATATTCAGAAGAATAATAAAAAAATTGTAGAGAATTAAATGCTAAGCAAATATTTCAGAAGAGTTTTTTTTTTTAATTATTTTTTCAGTAAAATTTTAATCTCTGTTTTGTTGGTTAAATTTTAATCATCTTTTAAAGTCACAGGACAAGTATTAAAGTTTGTAGACTAATAACTAATCGATTTTAACGTTTTAGCCATTAAAAAACTTTCTTTTTCTTGTGTCTTCTCCCAAAATATTTCTCCTTCTTCTTTTTGTTCTCTATCTCACTTTGCTTCGCTTCGGCACCGCTTACTGTTACGTGCCAGTATTTCTCTTTCCGTTATTTTACTGTCAACTTTTTGTACACACTCCCATCAACCTTAAGCTTCCTCCCATTTGTTCTCCTTCCCTCTTACTTTTCTCCTTACTTCCTTTATTTTCTTTTTCTTTTTTCACAAAGTTTATGATATCAAAACTTTTTGTGTTGCACGAGTAAGTAGAAAATAACGTTTGATTAACATTTCTGTGCATCTCTTTTACACCCTGTTGTAATTCTTAGAAATGAAAGACATGTCATCGAAGTACAACTTATTTCTTTGTAGCGTTTGATTCCTTCGATGATTACACAGTCAAAAACGACTATAGTCTAAATCACGGTAGTTCGGCGGTGACTTATACTTAAAAGAGGTTATAAGAGCGGTATAAAAATATACTACGATAATTAATTTTATCTTATTCTTTTCTATATACATTATAGAAAAATAAGTGAGTCGCTGTTTTTTAGTTATATCGGCAGTTTATACCCCACAACTCTCTTTAAGTATGAGTCGCCACCGACCTCTCGTAATTTGAACTATATCTAGTTTTTATATCTTTGTCGGTTAATGTAATACTGAGTAGATATTTAATTAATACTCAAATTCTAAACCATACTGATTATCTGCATATATTGCCTACTATGGTAATAGAATTGGGATGCATACAAGTATGATTCAACTCGAAATAGCAAGAGTAGTAGTAGTCTAGCAAATACAGTTCTGTGTACACAACGAACTCGGTAAGGTCTAGGTCTAGAAACGCGAGACAACAAAGGGCAAAGTTTGTTTTTGATTGTACTATATGCATCCAGATCTAACATCGAGTGAATCGTTACGTGTTATACATTACTATTATAAACGACGATTGTAATGATCAGGGCCGCATTAACACATTTTGGGACCAAAAGGACGTGCTTAAAATGTACTAAACACTTCGGAATTGTTAGAAAACTATTTCAGATAATTTTTTTTAGCTCTCACGCACTAGAGAAGCTATTATACTATTTAGCATGATGATAAATGCGGGCCTGGCGATGATCATGACTAAGAACACATAGCAGGAGAACTTAGGATAGGACTTGTAACGGACAAAGCAAACTAGATCTGTTTAATATGCAAATTTAGAACAAATAAACGGATATAACGATTTAGTTTCAGTATAGAGTGTAATGTATATATTATTTGAAGAATTAAGTTGTCTACAGACCTAAGGCAAAGATGAGATGTATTTTTCAATTTCAGCGTAAATCTTAATGGGCTTGTGTCCTCATTTTTTAGTGGTCGATTTTTTAATTGTTGATTGCAATTGATGTTAATAAATGTGTGTTGGCGTGTCTATTTTATTAAATGTCTAAATGTTGACGGAGATATAGCAATTATAAATTGAAATTGTAGTTTTACCGCTAGAAATGGTAGACCATATTTGTATGACGTGAAATGCATTTCAACGTCAGTTATTTGTTGAGTAGATCAGTGCTGTGGTAATGTTTTGTAGCTGTTGGTAGTCGAAATAATGAAGTCAAGTCAAAGAATAATAAGTTTTTATTTTATTTAACCCTGTTACGGCAGACATAATATTGAAATTTTATTGTTCCTTGAAATAGATGTAAATAATATTTGATATTTTGATATATAAATACATATAGCAGAGATTTATGAGCTGTAAGGTTGGTATTTTGTCAAGAATATATCTCTTTTACGCCCTGTTGTATAAAAGAGATAGCAACTAGCGATTGTGATGTCACATGCATTTGAAATGTTGTACAACGTTGAATCCCTTTAATAACTAAAGAGACAAAATGACTTTTTTATTTGTTAATATCTTCTAACATATAAGGAGTTATTAAAAAATAATTGAACATTTGAGGTTCTAGTAACTCACTTTATCAATATATAGTACACTTTTATAGAAATTAAGACATAGGACACAAGTCCATTTAGTAAAAATTAAAATAGTTGCATACAATTAGGCGTACCCTCGCGGGAATTTTGTGAAATAAGTAAAAAGTAATTTAGTGCATTTAAAAGATGGCGCGTATAATGATGTGTATGTGATGTAATAATATAATAATTAATAATATTACAAAACCAATAAATAACTACGTGTCAAATTAAAATAAACAACAAAATAAACTGGCAGGATTTCAGTAATTAAATTTCAATTAAAATTTAATGTTAATAATTAATTGTTTTTTGATTCGGTTTTTTGAATTATGGTTTTTTATAAATTTGTATCTGATGCCTGAAAATGGTTGTTGGGGCTTTTCCGGTTGCAAAATTGGGAGCCCTATTACTGAGACAGATAAGTAAACCAATTGCAAATGTTATTAAAGAAGAAGCAAAAACAAGCGAATTTTTTCGTACATATATATGCATGCCACCAGCACAATGTAAGGAATTTAAGGTTATGTAATTCTTTAACTATTTATTTTTTAATCATTTATTAACCTTTACTGTTAAAGGGCTATATTACCCTAAGACTTAACACTTGTAGTACCAATTTTAAGCTTATAAAATGTATTCGAGTAATTTAAACAAACCCTTTTCCTAAGCAAAATTGTTTATATTTTTATATCATATAACGTTGTGTAAACGAGTATTAATCTATTACTATTTAAACTGAATTCGCAGTCTATAACTGGTGCGAAGTTAAAAGTAAAATGTGGATTATGAATCTTGGGAAACCTGTTCAAATTCCTACATTAAACGAACCAATGGCTATAGAATTAGGTGCTAATCTTCTTGGCGAAGGAATTATATTCTCAATTGCTGCGTTATTAGTATTTTTTGAATATAATAGGTAATTAATCATTTTTATACCAAAAACTAAATTAAACCTGTTAAAAACTTAATTGTTTTGTTTTTAGACAAACCCAAAAAGAGGCTCTTAAAGAAACTTTACGAAAAAATGAAATTGTTAATTTACATGATGTAATAAATGAATTAGCTTTGGATATTGAGAAACAACATGCTCAAATAAGGGAGATTTCGCGACTTATTGGAGATTTAGGTAATAAAAGAGCTATATAAAAAAGACCCTTTATAAAAATCTTATTATATAAAGAAAATTGCAACATCTATAAAGTCAATAAGTCATATAACAATAAGTATTTATTTATTTAACGTTTTTGCCATTCTACCAATTACATACTGTTGTATGATATGTAATAAATGTACATATGCCACTACGATCATCTAATCTTCTAACATATATTTCACATTACACTTATAATTCTTTCTTTTAATTAATGCATAATATTTCTTTATTTTAACATTTCAATAATTTAGATTCTCGCGTGATAAAATTCCCATCTTGGCATCACCTAACCAACAATAGCTTTTGCAACAATACTTCTGCAGAAAAGGACGAATTAAAAATAGAATCAACTGGACAAAGATTAAAACAAGAAACTATAACAATTGGACCATATGTTCTACTAAATCCAGAAGTAATAATTCAAACTTCTTTTGAAGAAATTTTAGATAACAATGTTGGGTGATTTAACACTAGAAACAACAACAACAAGAAGTTCAGTTTTAAAAACAATGTCACTTAACGCATAATTATAAAAGATTTATAATATATATATATGTGTAAAAAAAATTATATAAATACACGCAGATTAACCAAATAAATATATTATTGTTTAACAATCTTAATTGATCTATATTGTGTTCAACATAAGTAAAAGTTTTTATCACGTTATTAAAAAAAAAAAATACTTTCAAATTTTTATTTAACTTTATTTTAATTTTATTCATAAAATTAATACGGTTTTGATTTATGTGGTGGTTTAGATTTTGATTTAGATTTGCTTGTTTTTTCATTTCCTGTATTGTTTAAATCTTGTTGTCCTGGTTTCCAAACACTTAAAATTCCAGCTTCGCCACCTGTTACGAAAATGTCGTCCTGCAATAAATATTACATTTAATTATAAATTAAAATATGATTATAGACAAAAATAATTCAATAAAAAATTACCTCTTTATTGAACCAACTACAGCGAACAATTTGTTTATTTCCTTGCAATCTAGAAAGTGGCTTTAATTCGTTTTCTTCAATTTGTAATGTTCTCAAACATTCACTGAAAATAATTCAATTATAAAATTTATATTCATATTGTATATGTTACTTTTATATAAATATTTCCCACTGAACACAAAACGCAAACTATTGCATTATTTAAAGTAATAACTTTTACTAGTAATAACATTATGTGTTATTATTTACCGCGGTTTCACATAATTCTGTTACATTTAATTAAAGAAATACAAAATGTATTAATATATTAATTTCCTATCTAACGTTATAAAAATGTAATTTCTATCGAAATATTACAATTTATTATGTAATCTTATGACGATTTGAGAGGGAGAGATATCGGAATACATACGAGAAAAAGACACAAGGAACAAAAAGAGAAAGACAGCAGATACTTGGGAAAATAGAGAGCTAAGGATGTGCAGGTTGTGCTGAAGAGAGATGAAAACGCTGGAACACATTAAGTATTCTTGTAAGAAAAGAGAAAAAAATGAAAAGAAGATTGTGCAGCTATTAAAGGGAGGCAGTGAAGGGAAACGGTAGATGGCGGAGATAGAGAGAAGGAGCGTGTAAATAGAAAGAAAGGTAGAGTAGAAACAGAAGGGAGAGTAGCATGAAGAGAGAAGCAGTAGGGGTTTAAATGTATCTGTTTTGTATGTATTTTTATAGTTTGTTTTGAAAGGAGTGAGAATAGGGAATGGGAATTTAATGATTTAAGGCAGAATAATGTAGTGCCTAATGGTAAAAACATAAAAATTATGTAAAAGGTAACATTTTTATGTTAAATAAATCTTACATATACGTTGCTGTGTTTAGCGCGTTATTATATACAAAAGGTTTGTTGTCTTACTATCAAATTCTAGAAAATTGTACTAGACATTTACGAATGTATTTAAAAAATGCATACATATTTTAAAATTCTTAAATTGAGTAAATTAAGACTACAGGTTAATTTTGTAGAAAGCAACCTAAAGTATATATTCTTATTTCAATAGCCTTAAGATGCAACTAATACATTTTTAATATACATACCCTTTTCCAGCATTACTTCCACCTAGAATAACAAGTTCTTTGTTATTATTTTGATAAGTATTAACTAGATAGGAATCATCTATATAGTTTCTCTGAAAATATAATTTAATTAATATAAATTACTTAAAATATTTGTATAGCGTGATATAAATTACATACTTGAAACGCTTTAGTAATTTTTTCTCTATTAAATTCTCCTATTTTTTCAGCCTCCTCTACATCCCATAATTGTAAATTATTTGTTTCCGTTATACAAGAAATGGCATCTTTTCCATTCTTATTTTCAAACCAGCCAAGTTGTTGAACAGATTGTTCAGTATTTAAAGAATATTGTAACGCCTCATATTCGCCTTTAAGTTTAATATTAAAAACATTAATTAGACCATCTGTGGAACCAGTTGCAACTAGGCCGTGTTTCTTTTGATGGAACTTGACCTGTATAAAAAATAATTCATTTAAAATATATATTATTTTCATATTAAAAAATTCTTAAAGTATGACACAAGATCCCTATTATTACCTGGGTTACATCATCGTCATGTGATTCCCAATATCCACCTAATAGTTTTGTAGATCTTGAATCCCAAAATAATAAAAATGCATCCCCATCCTTGTGTTCCGTGCCAGCAATAATAAATTGACCAGAATTGGAAACATCGAAGCTTAGGATTGGAACTTGTACACCTTCCTGTTCTAAATTATATACATACATTAATTATTTTATAAACAGTAAGTATTTGCAAATGACAATAATCTATTATTCTTTATTAATCACATAACTCACCTCTAAATGTGTTAGCACACTTATCAGGACATCTTAGATCCCAAGATTTAAGTGTTCCATCGATAGAGCTAGAATATAATAAATTGCTATCCCTTCGGTCAAAAACTAATCCTGTAATATCTTCATTATGAGCTTCAATATTTGTTACTTGATTTAATCCATTGTTGTCCAAAGAATAGAGGAAACATGTTCGGTCAGACAGCGCAACAGCTATCATTGATTTGTGAGACTCTGTTCTGTAAATAGCAAAACATTATATTATAAATAAATTCTTGTGCATGTATTATTTGTTAATTATGTGTGTTTAGATTATTGTTTTACCGAGCTGATGCCATATTTAAAATATAATTCTTTTTAAGTGAAACAGCCTTCTCACATAATAATCGATAGGGTGAGGAAAACATTGCTTGTAGCTGATCTTCAGAACAAGTATCAAAGTCCAAAACTTTTGGTTCGTTGTATACATCTAATGCTTCTATAGACAAATATAATTTATATAAAAATAAACAATTATTACAATTAATATTATATATATTAACCTCTACACCTCTAAAGAAAAGATAACCTAAAAATTAATAATAATATATTACCTATTACATCGGGTGATGCTTCTAATTCCATATCTGACATTTTTATTATGTGAAATACTTTTATTTATATGTATATAAAATTTATTTAAATAATATAAAGATAAATAACAATAAATAATAAATAAACCTGAGTAAACTACAATATAAATTCGTAATACACTCTGATACACAACACGTGAGAAAATCAATAAAACCAAATGTCAAAATGAAGTTGTTCAGAGACAAACTTTCCAAACTCACTCGCCATGTCTGTAATCTCTGGACACACTAAGCATGTGTGATTTATTCAAGGGTTGTAAAAACATATAAAAGACAATTATTTACTTTGAAAAATTCAAACTTTATATCAAGAACAAAAATACGTTATATATTTTAACAGTAAGCAATTAAAATGCCTAACACTGTCTAATTACCTTATTTACTCGCAAACTTTTAAACTAGAGATTACAGACCTATTGTTATTCCTGGTTATATCCAATAATAATATACATTCCCGCTTATCATAACGGGTTATCATCTATTTAACATTCTATTTATGTAATGACATTTTGAAAAAGTTTGTTTACTTGCACGCATGCGTTTATATGACCTCTATATGACATTTACATTATCTATATGTCCTAGAATAAGTAGATGTTAAGAAATATTCATATTAGTGTACTAGTTAAGTCAGTTAGGATAGTTTGGAATTAGAAACTTATTAGTTAACATTATAGAAACACCTTAAAATGAGTTTAAAAGTATTGACAGTGAAAACAAATCCTTACGAAGGTCAAAAGCCAGGAACAAGTGGTCTTAGAAAGAAAGTAAAAGTATTTTTACAAAATAATTATACAGAAAATTTTATACAGTGTATTTTAGATGCAAACAAGGATAACATCACAAACTCTACTCTTGTAGTAGGTGGCGATGGAAGATTTTATGGAAAGAAATCTGTGGAAATAATAATTAAAATTTGCGCTGGTAATAAAGTATCTAGACTTTTAATTGGTCAGGATGGAATTCTTTCAACACCAGCTGTATCAAGTTTAATTCGATCTAATAAAAGTCTTGGAGGAATACTTTTAACAGCCTCTCATAATCCTGGAGGTATTGATAATGATTTTGGTATCAAATTTAATTGTCAGAATGGGGGGCCAGCTCCTGATCAGATGACTGATGAAATATATTCTTTGAGTACTAAAATATCGGAATATAAAACAGTTCCTGATATAAAATGCAATATAAGTAAAGTCGGTGTTTATACCTATGACGTGGAAGGTAGGCAATTTACTGTTGAAGTAATTGATTCAGTCCAAAATTATTTGAATCTCATGAAAGATATATTCGATTTTGAAAAAATTAAGAAGTATATCGTCGGTTCTGAAACCAATAAACCTTTTAAGATGTTGATCGATTCGATGAATGGTGTCACTGGACCCTACGTTCAAAGAATCTTTGTAGATGAACTAGGAGCACCTTTGAATAATGTAACACGAACGACTCCTTTGGAAGATTTTGGGGGAGCCCATCCCGATCCTAATCTTACATACGCCAAGGAGCTAGTAGATGCTGTACGTTTTGGAGATTATGATTTGGGAGCCGCATTTGATGGAGATGGTGATCGTAACATGATTATCGGCAGAGAAGCTTTTTTTGTTACACCTAGTGATTCCTTAGCAGTTCTCGCCAATAATCTGCATTGCATTCCTTACTTCCAAAAAAATGGAGTCCAAGGATTTGCTAGAAGTATGCCAACAGCAGCAGCCGTTGATAGAGTAGCTGAAAAATTGGGGAAGGAAATATTTGAAGTCCCAACTGGGTGGAAATATTTTGGTAATTTGATGGATGCTAAACGGTTATCGCTTTGTGGAGAGGAAAGTTTTGGTACTGGATCAAATCATATAAGAGAGAAAGATGGAATTTGGGCTGTTCTTTCTTGGTTATCTATTATACAACACACTGGTAAAAGTGTAAAAGATATTTTGCTAGAACACTGGGCTGTTTATGGAAGAAATTATTTTACGAGATACGACTATGAAGAATGTAGCGTGGAACCGTGCAATGAAATGTTGGCTCATCTGGAATCTCTTATTGCTAGTTCAGATTTTATTGGAAAGAAATTTTCTTATGGTGATAAAAATTATGTTGTAAAAATAGCCGATAATTTTTCTTATGTAGATCCAATAGATGCTTCTGTAGCTACAAAACAAGGAATTCGAATTGTTTTTCAAGATGGGTCAAGAATTGTTCTTCGTCTTAGCGGAACTGGTAGTTCTGGAGCTACAGTTAGATTATATATCGATTCTTATGAGAAGAAAGAAGTTAATGGAAACGCTCAAGTGATGCTACGACCACTAATAGAAATTGCGCTTCAAATATCCAAACTGAGAGAATACACTGGTCGTCAAGAACCAACAGTTATTACATAAACATAATTATATTTGTTTATTATATACATATTTTATATAAATTAATAAATTTTAATTTTGACCTTTTTGGGATGTGGTAAAAATGATGTAAATAGAATTTCAGATATTAATATATTTTAATAAAACTACATTTTTTTGGAATATTAAATCGATTTCTTATTTATTTTCATTTAACGTAAGTTTTAGAAAATTAATCTATTATTTTCACAATTTTTAATAAATTATTTTACATACTCCTTATAAATAAAATATATATATTCATTTTTATATTTATCAATTAATTGAAATATACTTTTAAGAGGCTGCATTACTATTTCAAAGCTTGTGAACTTTACAATTTATTGTCTGCAAAGTTTAGTAAAAATTTAAGTACAATTTTTATAAACAATTTACAGTCATTTTACATTCGAAATCACCAACCTCATAAACAACCATTTCTAATTTTAATGCCAATCAAATTAAAAATTGCTGAGTTTTTATAAGAGAAAATAATTTCTTTTAAATTGTTATACACTAACTAAGGAAATTCAATTTCTCGTTAATTTGATATGTAATGAACATTTTTGCATTTAAAAAAAAATTGAAACAGTTGCATGATTTAAATTAAAATTTTATAATTAATATGGCATAAATAAATTTTAACAGAAGTCGTTAAAGTTTAGCAGCCAAATGAATGTATTACATAATTTTGCAAGTGTGGCGTTTAGCGTTATAATTGTAAGTTTTTTTTTTGCCTAATTTCAAATAAATTTTTAGAAACACTGAACTGAAACAATGAGAGAATTATTTTTTAGTAAATTGCTGATGCTGTACATTTAATTTTTTACTTAGCGTTTCTTTTTCAGCTTGTTTTTCATGAGTTTCTTTAGATATTGTGACAAATTTAATTTTCTTATTTTACAATGATTTATTTAGTATATTCCTATAATATAAGTATTAATTTAATAGAACTGAGATTTTTATTTAAAATTTAAATAATTAAAATATGTATATATGTGCAATTTCATTCAATAATTCATCGCAATAAATTGGTAACATTGAAAACATTAAATTTTGAATGAAGGACAGATTATACATTTTTCATAACAAATTATTCTGACCTTTAATAGATAACCTATAGCTTAAATAATTATTCGAAATAATTAATATATATTTTTAAATTAATTATCCAGATAAAAAATGTCATACTTTATAAATCGTACAACTGTGGAAAATATATTAATTTTCTATAAATTTGAGACAAACAAAATGAAATTGCATTTTAAAATACTTCTATAAAACGTAAAGTTGTAGTTCAATTCAACTTTAATATAAATTTCAAGTTATTCATTTCTGTTATCTTTGAAAACTATTACAAATTGTAAAAAAGAAGTTTTACATACTTATTCAGAAAATCGTTATTATTAAATTAGGCTATTCTTTCATAATTTCTTTTACTGTGCTCAAGTCCTAAACGATACTATTAACGACAGAAAGAGTTGCCAGATGTGAGGCTTCTCAATACCTTTTATTCTTTAAATTATTGGAAATCTTAATATCTGGTAATAATATCGTTAACGATTGTTGTTAAGATAAGTAGTGAATTATGGCGATAATTGAGATGTTTCCATTTTTATTTAAGACCCTTTATAAGCCATATTTATGTCAACGCTGATTAAATTGATATTATAGTTACGAAATATCATTTTGTAATCAAAATATAAAATAAGCTGTATGAAATTTCAGAGTTTTCATCAAATAAGTTTGTATAGTTAAAATTTGAGACTGTTACACCATTACCTTAAAGAATAGCCTAATCCAATCATAGCTTATCAAACAATAAATAATTGTGACACATGAGTATATTTGTGATATGTTTTTGTCAACAAAACAATCATTAATAGCGTCTATAAACAGTGACTCTGATATTGAAAAGTAATAAGGAGAATCCTGTTGCTTCATTATTATTAAAAAAAATTATGACTTATATTTAAAAAACACGACATTACGAATTATGACTTTTATATCCTAATATTAAATTGAATTAAATAAATAATTCATTAAAGTAATTCTATTATACTAAACTATCCATTCGATGACGTGTAATGTTTCTTTGTAAATCTTGAAATATCTATATTGAATTTATTTAATATTAATTTTTTTATATCTAAAATCTAACGTATATAATAATTAAATTAAATTAATGTTTGTTATATATATTTTTCTAATAACATTAAATTGTACTTATTATATATTTAATACAAATTGATTTTAAATTCTGATATTTTAATTAATGGCTTTCTAGTCTTGATTTATTATTTGTTCAGTCTTTAAGAACCCAATTGAAAAAAATTAATTAAAATAAAAGTCAGAAAATACAAATTTGTAATTTACATTATCTTAGCTGTCAAAATGCATTTTTTTCTTTCTTTTTATGCACGGAAATTAAAATATTAGAAATATTAAAAAAAACATGTCAGAAAGCTCTATATTTTGTAATATATAAAAAAAATGTAAATAAAATAAAAATTATTATTCTCTAATTTATCAAATCTAACCAAATCTTTGTATATCGACCTATATCGTCTAAGAGTATTTCTAATAAATCTATTTAGAAAGCAAAAACATAATTAATCTGAAACAGAATAGGTAATTATAATTAATATCTCGCATTTTTAAATATGGTATTATGAGTACATTGGTTGGCCAAATATTTATTATAAGACTGTTCTCATACTGGTATTGTAATAAAATGGCCATAATAAAATAGTATATATATACCTGAAATTTATGGCCTTAGCAGCTATCACTCGATTGCATTCATATGAATCTACTAACGGGAGGGGCCAATATTCAGTTTCGTTATTGGAATCCGTAAACTCATGGCGATAAATTCGCGGTTGTACTTTCATATCCCCAAATGGCCCACGCAAAATTAAATAATGCAGATTCATAGGGAAGGTTGTTTTACTCTTCAATAAAAGCTAAAAATATTATAAATTATTACATAATATTAATAATACCACCACAATTTAGTAAAAATATCGTTTACTTTGTAAGTAGGTGTTTTTAAAAGTAAAATTTTACTACATTTAAGATATATACATATTTAATGATGTTAAGCATTTATCGATGGCTAAAATTTTAATATTTACCTGATAAGTCATATCTCTATCAGAACTTTGTGTTGGATCACGTTGACTGTTATTAATGCGGGCTTTTACCATCCATTGGCAGTTGAAGGCAGTAAAACGAGAAGTCTCATAAAATAATCTATGTACGAACTCGTCAGTGCGATATGGTTTCATTTGTAAATCTGTGAAAATTAATATTTTCTATTATGTACTTGGAATTATTTATATTATAATTTATAATATACGTTTTTATTACTTATGGGCACAAAATTTGCTTTAGACAAAACTATAGTTTACATGGAGTCGCTAATATTATAGTACTAGTTGGCTTGTGTCCTATGTCTTAATTTCTATAAAACTGCGCTATATATTGATAAAGTTGACTATCAAAACCCCAAATATCCAATTATTTTTATTCAATTCGCAATATTATAGAAGTTATTAACGTCATTGCTTCCTCACCTTCTTCCCCACTACCATTTGCCAACCTTTACAATCATAGTTAAACAAGAGAAGTGCAAAAGAGATGCAGTATTAGACTGTCAAAGCTAATTCAACAGCCGTAATATTACGCAGTACAACTGAATTAAAAAATCGGCACCTAAAAAATAAGTTCACAGCCTAACTAGTCTATACGAATTTTATAAATTAGTTTATTTCAGCACCGATAACAGACTTATTAATGTGATGTATAATTGCAATGAGAAACAGTAAAAATATGCACTTCAATAATGCCTCTACTAATTAGGAAACTCGTTAGTTCATATTTAACTCAGTCAAACCAATAAATTTTGAAATAATGAAAATGGCATACATATTTATAAATAATTTATATAAAGTTGTTTTGAAATTCAAATTAAATTCATTGCATATTAGATAAAACAAGAAATAATAGAACCTGTTTTAAATAAAATGACCTTGCTTGTTGTTTGTAAACATAATTTGATTGAGACGTAATTTCAATTAGCAGCTAATGATAATCAACTAGCTCAACAATTAACTATAAGAATATACATATACATACTAAAATTTTACTTTTATTTACGTTTATATTTTTAGATCCAAAATTAATCAAATATAATAATAAAAAAATTGTTAACTGCTTTACGTTTTGTGCTTACAGGTCAAAAATCAACTTTCATAATTTAAAATATAATTTTAAAAATCATATCCCATATAAATAACAGTCTCTTTATTTTGATTTTTGTTAGTTCGCGATACAGTGAGTGTCTTTAATATACTATATTTAATAAAGACAAAATTACAAGCTGATGGATTATTTACATTTCTTCTTCAAATTTTAAATAATAATAAAATGTTAGGTTTTGTTAGATACCTTTTTAGGAAATAGCGTTAGTACATAGTTATGCGGATATACAAAAACAGGAATTTACAAAGGTAAAAGAGATTACTTATTCATTTCTTTATGGGTTCGATAATTATCGAATATGATTACACACACAGACAGAGAAATACATATACGTCTATACCTACTTACATTATAAAATTAATTATTGAATCTAAATCCAATCAAAAACTTGGATGTTTAATTAATGAAAAATTACGATCATAATGAAAACTTAAAAAGCCTAATTTACCATGCACAAAAACAACGCTTCTATTATTTGAATAGTTACCACTACCGTTAAAAGTTATCTTTTCATAGGACAGCAATTCAAAAACTGCGGTATACAGCTTTTTTTCTTCTTCCATTTTTTGGTCGACTGCCTAAAAATAAAGGCAATTAAAAAAGACTTCCCAAAAAGAAATATTTTCCTAAAAAAGAATTATTTATACAAATAATTGAATTCCATCCTAAATTTTTAAGTCATAATATTATGGAAAACACACCATGTTTTAAATAAGATTTTTGATTAAATTTATTTGGTCTAAGTTACCTGCATAGCAAGCATGACTTCCGCTCCAGTTTTATGTGGGTGCACACAAATTTCTTCGTGGGTAATGACATCATGGGCAGGTCCTCTCCAAGGACACCCAATGCTATAAACATTACAAATCATTTTATAATGAATCTTTTATATTTTTATTGAAAAATGTTTCATCTGATTTTTGCCGTGAACCAGAAGTAGAAAGGGCGTCAAATTTCTGCATATGTTATCTCTATTTAAATAAATTTTACTTAAGAACTCTTATTACGAAAAAGCTATCATATTTTATGTGTACTTATGAAAATAATATGAATATGTGCATTTAAAAAATAGTACTTTAATTTTACATAATTTTTCGCATCTCATCAATCTTATATACCTTAACGTAAATGTGTAAAACATATTTATAATTTGTTACTTACATTGTTACAAAAGTTTACTCTTTAGATGACTGTTAACACACATGACTCACCGACTAAACTTACACCCGGTGATCCTTTCTTCGCACTGCGTTTCCTCATGACGTTCGAGAGCATTTCGTGCATATTCTTTAGCACAAAATTGACATTCGCTTGGCAGTTCTGAAACAGCTTTCTCCACAGCCAAATTACGAGAAGCAAGATTCTTGCTAATCTCAACCCGACAATTTGGACATGTTGCAATTTCATCACGAAGACGAGCATCAGCTAGAACATGTGTGAAACAACCAGCGCACATGAGATGACCGTTCCCGCACTGGAAAATATTTAATTTTTTGCTTATACATATTCTAAAACATATGAACTACCTTGTTGTTATCCAAAATATATTCAAATGTGGTATGACAGGATTATTCAAATATATTAGTTATAAAAAATCACTATGAGACTATGTAAAATGTAGACAACATGTACATCACAAATGACATAAAATGTATGACACATTTTTACATAACAAACGTAATTTAAATGGTGCTTGTTACCAAGTTATTTAGAAGTAACAAATACGCCTCACTTGGCATTATATGTTCTTTATTTTACCTGCGTTTTATTATGTACCAGTTGCACTTTCTTATTAATGGTATACAAAAATATTTGTTACATAAAAATATTACGTAAATCCGTGTTATATGTAATGTACATGTTCTCTGCATTTTACCTAAAATGTTACATACTGAAAATATAATTTACAGAGTCAAGAGTAAATCAATAGACCTCACATTTCTTTTAAATTATATTCGAAACATCTAAAAGGAACATATATTTATTTTACCAAACATTTATTTATAAAAATACAAAATGATTATATGTTATTTGGTTATATAACAGCAACATCCCTGGAAGTGAAAATCCATGCTTCTGTCTATTTAACTGTTTATATTTAATTTATTTCTGTTATTATCTGCAAATACGAAGAATATCCAATGCGCAGCTAAAAATAAAGTTGATTAAAACATGAATTAATTATTCAAATAACTACGTAATAATCCAAACAATTTACCCTGCAAACATGACTGTAAAATTTACGTAATATTTTACTGCTAAAATATACAGTGGGTAAATGTTTATTATAAAATTAGTTATATATTATTTTTGTTAACACAAAATCCAATTTACTCACCAGTTTTAGATGACAACAACCTGAAATTTATTTAAAGTCAAACCTATTATAAATTTCGAAATTAAATCCAAAATATATTATTTCAAATTAAAATCCATATGTAAATACTTGCAAAATATATATTTAGTTTCATAAAAATGAATAAGAAATTTCTAATAAATATCGTTATAAAGTTTTTAAGGGTACAAATTACAAAAGAAATTGTGAATTAATTATTGCTGATTTTAAAATAATCGTGATAATGAAAAGTCGAAAATAAAAATTATTAATTTTCAAATTTAACAATTACAACTAATTTGAAATCAATAAAGGACTAAAGGATATGGATCTAAGGATGTAAGTAAAAGTATGTGACGATTTAATTAAAATAAAAGTGTTTGCCCGCATAAAAAAAATGTTACTGAATAACAAATAAATAATATGTTGGTTTAATTAACAATAAAAATGAAGGGATATGTTTTTAACACTTTTATTTTACTCAAATCAATCATTTAAAATATTGAAAATTCGTTCTTATATAATAATTCTTTTTTATTTTTAATTTAATTTATCAAATATTATAATAATTTGATGAACAATTTCTATAAAATAATTTGTTATTATATAGTAATATAATATTTATTGTTTTGTATTATTAAAGAGTTTTTGTATATAATTTAATATATTATTTCGTAATTGTACATGTAAATTATAAATGATATCTATGAATGTTTCTGTAATATAATACAGATTAAGCTCAAAATTGATTCCAATTATTTTAATAATATTTATAACTTATGCTACTAATTGATATAAATAATTAAAGTGTACAACTTATACAGTAATATAACAAACCTAATTTAATATTATTATTAGATTGTTATTAAGATTCAATGAATTGCATAGTTATTAATTGGAAGCCCAGAGTATTATAAACAATTCCTTATCCCAAATTAATCATTATTAAAATAACAAATGTTTATAATTTTTATAGTAAAGTAATTATATTTCAATGAATAAGGTGATCTTTGTTAAAGTCTCTCTTTCAATATATAAAAATAGAACAAAGAGAATTATATAATGGATCTCCATTTTGAAAAATATAGATAGCATAAAACACAATATAAATATAACAACAATATTTAGTAAACAAATACAAGTTGAAAAAGATTAATAGCTATAAACAAAAATTTAAATTATAGGAACTGAAACCCAATAAGTGGGGCTCTTATAGGGTAAATAATTGCTTAAAACAAAGGTATTATACGTGGACATTTTACAAAACAAATCAATCAATACTATATTTTAAAATTAAGCTGAAATGAAAAGATTATGCTCTGAAAAAGATATTATCGATTGTAGATAATATGAATACGCTAGAATTTAAAGAATATAGCAATTAAGAAAAAAACTCTCACTTACTTGATAAATAGCAGCTTTTGGTAAATCTAAACATACTGCGCAGCATAATATTCCACCTAGACGATGTTCTAGTTTTTCACTTTTTCCTTCGGGTTTGGTTAATTTTCTACGTTTTTTATCTGGTTCACATAAATCTCCTGTCATTTCAACAGATTCATTTAATATTTCTGGTTGTCCGCTTGTTGAAGCGGTTTCAGATTCGTGTTCAGACATTTAAAATTTAGAAAATATATTTAGTAAGATAAAATAACTTGACACACGTAAAACAGCTGTGAATTGTTTTTCTGGTAATCAAAATATCAATGGCGTTCTGTCTATTTGGTATTTGGTTTCAGTCAATGTTCGATTATAGTCGGCCGTCTTCGTGTAATACCGGTTCTTACAAACCGTGCCTTGACGTCTACTGTCGCTGGGACCTCCAGCAGCCAGTTTATTTAAATCAATTTAAACTCGCTAATGCAGCGCCTTTTATTTTTTTAAACAGTTGCGTTCTTTGTATTATTTTTGAATGTTCTTAAATTCGATTTATTTGCAGTATATTTAAATATATTAGAACTAAATAATTATTAATTTATAAATGTATATATTGATATGCCGATTTAGATATATGTTCATTACAACGTTGTCTAATAAATTTATGATTATAAATGATTGTGGTGATTTCATCCCCTTCCAGTTAGTGAATCCAAAAATATGGGGGTCATTGACAGACACTTCCCCTTCTAAGGCAAGATCTAGGCCACGTTGAGGATTATGAGTCCATAAGAAAATGTGTATTACATTATTATTACATATTTTTAATACTTAAGATAAAAACAAAAGATAAATATTTCTAACAGCCATTTTTTTGAAAATGGCCTCCAAAAAATTAAAGTCAGTTTTACTTATTTAGAATACAATTTCGAAGTAAATAAATATAATGTATTTTATATAATTTGAATATGTTATTATAAATTTGATGAAATAGTGTCCTATGTTCAAAGTTATATGTACCAATAAAAAAAATTCGATTAGGAGATTACAAAATATTTTTCAAATGTAGTGGGAAAATGTAAGTTAATTTTTAAGTATAAAACACGTTATTTTTTTTATCATTTATTTATGTATTCAGATCAAACTTTGTTTTTAAAACTGTTATATTTATTTTTTTATTAGAAATACTTGTCTTTTAATAACATAATTAGGAAACCAATATTTTATTTAGTTTACATATAATACATTATTTCATATTGCACTAAAATACATCATTTTTTACATACAATTAAATTAGAAGTAGAGAAGTAACTTATCCAAGAAACTCACCTATTCTTTTTATGCTATTTATTTTGAGGTTTTAACTAATAATTACTTGACATCAGTACAGTTCAAGGAAAATTTAATGTGTTTCATATCACGGCGATAAATTTTACTATTTTTTTAATGATAATGTGGCATCGCAAATGTTTGATTTCTTTCCAAAAACTTTTATACAAAAAGAAGGAAGTTTCAAAACTATAAACTTTAAACAATTAATAGATTCTTTGCAGTTAGCAGTTCTGTTTATTATTTTACAAATTAAAACGAAATTTTTGCAGGTAATACATACAGAAATTGCATAAATTTGCAACAAATGTGTCAATTTCTTTAACGTGTTACTGGTGTTGCAGTAGATTAGGCGCTAGTGTTATTTAAATACTTATTTATGATCAGAACCTTTATTTTTTATATTATTAGGTTTTATAGCCCGTGATGAGAGAAGATGTAATTTAAGAATTATGGTCATATACGACAATAATACCAGCTTTATGACTGGCTTATTCATAGCGGGATTGTCGTCTTCAATTGCTGAAGTTTTCACAATTCCATTTGATACAGCTAGGGTTAGATTACAGGTATATAAATTAGCAGTATATATGTATATACTATATTTTAGTTACTATTTAGAAAATATTTTTATTTCAGCATCAAAATAAAATAAATGTAAAATTAAAAGAAAGGAATATTTTTACTCCACCTAAATATTCTGGAATACTTAATACATTGAAGATTGTAATCAGGGAAGAAGGTTCTAGGTACGCTAAATATATATTTAGATATTTTAGCATTAATCAAAAGCATATATACTCTTAGTTTATTGAAAGAATTAGCAATTTATGTAATAGTTATATGTGTTGCCGTCTATCAGGCGTTAGATTTATTGAAATTTATAAAAAATACTCTATGAATGAAACATCGAATAATCTGCAAACTGATAGGTGTCTTTTATGAAAGAAAAGATTTTTAATGAGTAAAATATGTTTTAGATCACTTTTTACTGGACTTACTGCTGGAATTCATAGGCAAGTGATAGTAGCAGTTCTTAGGATTGGTTTCTATGATAAAATTAAGAAATTTTATGCAGATAAATTATATGGTATTTATATTTTTTATATTAAATATTATGCAAATTATTTTTATTAAGTAATATATTTTGTGTATTTTTTGCAAAGTTCATATTTTTAGATCCGAATAGGATAAGTATGCAATATGGTGCTCGATTGTTGTCTGCCTTAACAACTTCGACTATAGGGCTGTGCGTTTGTCAACCTGCTGATATTATTAAAATTCGTTATCTTTCACAATTTAAGGCGCCTCCTGGTGTATCAAGGTAATAATTATTTTAATACACCCGATAAACAAACTTACGGGTAGTAATGTTACTTAATATACAATATTTTGTGACCTTTCTACTGCTTTTTGAAAAATAAATTTACTTCTTTGCGCATGCTCATAAAACTTCTTAAAAACAACTTTTAAAAAATTATAAAATCTTAAAATGAACAATTTTAAAGGATCAAATACTAATAGCTATAAATAAGACCCTTTTATATTAAATGTTACTAAGTTTCTTAAGCAATATATTACATAAACATAAAGTAACATCAACAACGAATCTAACTTCACACTAGTTTACTATTAGTGAAACGATTTACTAAATCAATCACTCCGATTTAAATTCTATACTATCACAATATTTTAAATTTTTATTTTATTCTCGCTAAAGAAACTTTCGTATCTTTAAGATTTATTTAACATAAAAAAGCTTACCTTTTACATAATTTTTTTAGATGAATATAATTTTAGATACATAGCAAATATAATATATAATGTTGTATAGCAATTATTTAATGTTACCTTTATTTTTTTATATTTATTTACTTATTTGCCTTGACTTTTATTCGTCTTAGCCACCATCAAACATTTTTTATACATCTTTTATAATTTATAATTCAATTTTACAAATTTCTAAATATTTCAATAATTCACTAATTAATTTTGAATCACTTAACAAAAATTTAGTATTAACAGGAAAAGTTTTAATCACATCTAATATACCACTATTCAATTTTAATCTTTCTAAACTATAATTTATGCATTCAAATATAATATGATCCAAAGTTCCTTCTTCACCACATTGACATCTATCGTCAGATTTAATATTAATTTTGTACCGGTGAGCTGGAGTTTTGCAATGATTACTTTTGATTCTGATTATAGTTGATATAATTTTGCGGGTCTCATTTCTAAACCATCTTTTCTTACTTAAATTTGGATGTAACATATAATAATCTCTTCCTTTTAACTGACTTTTGTTAATGAAATCTGTGTTTTTTAAATTGAAGTTTAATTTTTTGATTATATTAAAAATTTCATATGAAGGTAATTTCACTTTCATCTCAATTTCTAATTTTATTGATTCCTTTGCCAATTTATTCGCAATTTCGTTTCCTCTTATTCCACAATGTCCCGGTATCCATATAAATTTTATGGTATTATTCTTATTTATTATATTGAAATACATCTCCTTAATTTTGCATGTCAAAATATCATTCTATATAAATATATATTTAAATTCTAATGATAACAAATCAAATAATGTTACATATTAATTTAATATTATAGTAAGAGGTTTTTAATTTCTTTTAAATTTATACTACTCTGCTCTTCTTCCAGTTTGATCCAAAATTTGTTTACCCGGTTTTGCTAGCTCTTTTTCTCACTAAATATCAAATGAAATGTTAGTAAGAGTGCATTTTTATTTATAGGTTTAAATCAGTATCCCACGCATACGAAACCATTATTAAGAGAGAGGGTGTTACAGGACTATGGAAGGGTATTTATCATTTCATTTGATATTGTATTATGATTTGAATTCAATATAATAATTCGTAACTTAATTTCAAATTTTAATTCTATTTTTTAATTAAAATATTTGGCTTAAATATAATTATAACATTTCACACAATATAATTTCTTACGGAGTGTACTCTTTAACAGCAGGTGTTCAATATTACATTTTTTTTTAAATAAAAATATTTTCAATTTTCAAAATTTTTTAACATTATTTTTTTACTCGAAAAAAACCTTACCCTTATAATAATAATAAATTTCTTTTCTTAAAGGACTAGGAAAAAATATAAAACGTAATGCCTGTGTAAATGTGTCCGAAATATTCTTGTACGATGTTATAAGGGAAAAAGTACTGAAGGGAAAATTAATGGAAGACACTGCCTTATGCCATTTAACGTGTGCTGCTGCTACTGGTACGATATTGTATTTATCTCAATCTTAATTATGTAAATGTTAAGTAATTAAGTAATTTATGATTATAATTTAGGTTTTATTACAACATTACTTACTGCTCCATTTGATATACTAAGCAATCGATTGTTAATGGCTCAGAGAAATGTCTATAAGCACGTGATAGACTACGGCATAAAGATGCTTCGAAAAGAAGGATTTTTGAGCTTTTATAAAGGGTAAATCTGAATTATTGATTATATAAATAAACGAGAGAAAAGTAGTTATAATATAACAAATGTAAATTTATAACAAAATGTTGACTACCCAGTAAACAATTTAGTAAAGTGTCCCGTTTTGTGACGTTTCTATCACTATTGCACTTCAATGGGCTTGTGTCCTATAAAAGTGTACTATATATTGATAAAGTTGGTTACTAGAACCTCAAATGTTCAATTATTTTTTAATAACTCCTTATATGTTAAGAGATATTAACAATTAAAAAGTCATTTTGTCTCTTTAATTATTAAAGGGATTCTCAACGTTGTACACATTCCAAATGCATGCGACATCACAACAACTGCCAACCTTGCAGCTCATAAATCTCTGCTATATATATTTATATATCAAAATATCAAATATTATTTACAGCTATTTCAAGAAACAATAAAATTTCAATATTATGTCTGCCGTAACAGGGTTAAATAAAATAAAAACTTATTATTCTTTGACTTTACTTGATCATTTAACTACCAACAGCTACAAAACATTACCACAGCACTGACCTACTCAACAAATAACTGACGTTAAAATGCAATTCACTTCATACAAATATGGCCGACCATTTTTAGCGCTAAAACTACAATTCAAATTTTTAATTCCTATATCTCCGTCAACATTTAGATCTTTAATAAAATAGACACGCCAATACACATTTATTAACATCAATTTCAATCAACAATTGAAAAATCGACCATTAAAAAATGTGGACACAAGCCCATTATAGTTCGCATCAACTTTATCTTTATTTGTATTCCGACAGGTGGAGTTGTTGCGCCATTTGTAGCCGATAACAAAGTCATTACAAAAAAATCATACGTATCTTCAATATGATCCAAAATGTCACAAAATGTTTATCGTGTAGTTGACATCACCTTGTTCCCCACTACCATTTGCCAACCTTTACCATCACAATTAAACAAGAGAAGTGCAAAAGAGATGCAAAATTAAACGTCTTAAGATATAGCAGCTGTTGCATCAATCTATAATGTCGTGATATAAAACAAACATTGTATTGACTATGTGAAGACTACTAAAATACAAGCTATGCTAAAGGCATTTTAAAATATTCCAGCAAACATTCGAACAAGTGAATTCTTGAAATAAACAAATAAATATCTGACTTTGCAGATCTCTTCCGTATTTTACAAGGACGATGTCTTGGAATATCTTTCTGTGGGTGTTGCTTGAACGGCTAAAAGTGAACTTACAAATAGATATTAGCGATATTGATATGAGAATATCATTGGTTGATCCAGTAAGCCATGCTAATGCTATGCGTAAGCCTGTTGCAACAAGGACTAAATATCCTCCAGGTCATCCAGACGACCCCAGACAATTCTAAAGAAAATCTGGTAGTAATAGTCCAATGTTAAGTGTTCAATAATTTGTAACAGTTTTACTGAAAATATATACATTAAGTTTTATTGAAACGAGAAACCTTTTAAAATTCCAGCCAAATTTGATTGAAAGTAAATCATAAAAATAAATCATCTTCAGAAGATTTATTCTAATGAATAAGAAAGTTTCTTTATATTTAGATATGTATAGAATGCGTTTATTCATATTTAAATATAAAAATAAATTAAAATAATTAAAAATAGGAAAAAACAAAAGATATAATAATTAATCAAATGTAATATTTTAGTAAATAAAATCTAAAAAAAAGAAAAAATAGAAAAATTTTAAGTTATTACCAAAACTAAATTTCAAAACAAAGTAAATAGAAAAATGCTATATTGTAAGTTATAATTTAAGTAATTTATTGTGTTCTTATAGGACGAACATACTGAAATGAATAATAAAATGGAAGTAGAACTTTGTAATAATTTCGTAAATGTTTTTTAGATAAAGCAAAAGTTCTGTTTTGATGAAAACAAGAAAGTTACGAACAATTTGACACTCTTATTTTAATAGATATATTCCTTTTCTTTGTAATTACTATATTACTTACAAGAAATATGTCAGGATCTTCATCTTTAGCAATAGCATTTCTGAAACGTTTAATAAAGAATTTCTTACCACGGCTTAAGGTAAAATAGCGTCAGGTAAATTAGATATAAGTTTAGCTTTACATTCTTGCAACTATATAACTAAGACAAATTTTATTTTAACAAGGAAGAAAAGAGAAGTACAAGTTAGGTTAGACAGAGAAGTGGTAAGATATGAGAAGAAAGATAAAAAAGCAAAGAGAGGAATAATAGCCAAAGTATGAAGGAGTGTGAGGGACAAAGCCAGTGAAAGATTGGGAACTAAAACATAAAGGGAACGAAGGGAAAAACATAAACATATTCCTCTGTTTGCATCTCATTATTCTTCTTATTCTCATTTTTGTGTTCCTATTTCTTCTTGTTGTTAATTCCATCTTGTTTCACTCTTGCTCCTCTTTCCTTATCGTAAATACACAAATTTTATTTTAAATCATCTACTTTAAATTAACCTCTTCCATCCACCATCTTCCTCCACTACTTCTTATGTTTTTCCCTTCGTTAATTTTATGTTTTAGTTCCCATTCTTCACTGGCCTTGTTCTTCACACTCCTTCATACTTTAGTTTTTATTCCTCTGCTTGTTTTTTATTTATCTTCTCTGATCTTACCACTTCTCTGTCTTTTGTCTCTTTTCATTGTACTTTCCTGTACCCCATCTTCAATTGTTTCCCTCCCTTTTATTTCTCTTGCCTCACCATCACCCTAACTCGTACTTCCCTTTTCTTCCTTGTTAAAATAAACTAATAAATTTGTCATATATAGATCACTTGGTTTTCAATTTGGTTTTTTACATCCTAGTAAGGGTAAAGCTAGTAAGCTTTATCTTTTGCTCCCATCTTCACTATCAATACTTCTCCCTCCTTTCCATTTCTCCACCCAAAAGCTGATTAGAAAAGATGAAACATGTGCTTGTTTTCCTATTTATAACTTTTATAATTGAATGGTATAATATGGTTTTTATTTGTGTAGCTATTTAAATTGAAAACCGTATTCCCATTCGAAGCGATATTTTCTGCAGAGCAGAAATCCACACCTTATGGTGAAGATTGTGGATATGGTTCCCCAACCCTTCGAGGAGCGAATCGTAAGTATGAACGGAACATAGGAGCACCAACAATAAAAGGAAGTGGGGGTCCTGATTGTGGAGTAGGTGTTCCAACAATAAGAGGAGGTTTATCTTCTGGTTTAAACCCTCCTGGGCCTTTAGGACGTAGGAGGAAGGGTAGAGATCCTCCAGCACCTAAGAACGAAGGAGGAACTGTCCAAATAATACCTACGGCCGTTAGGAATGAAACGTTTGAACCTGGTCACCATCGGATGATGGAATTGAATTCTATACAAGATGATTTAGGAAAAGAGAATAATTTTAATACAGCATACGCAAATGTATGGCCACGTATCTCGGGAGGGGAGAATTTATTGGTGGATAGGAAAAATGAACCAATGGAATTGAGTTCTGTGAAGAAAGTGTTAACAAATGTGGAAGGTGACAAAAATGATAAGCATGAAATTACTGTTAATGTACAAATAGAGATAATGAACAAAGATAATAATAAATAGGTACGAAGAGGAGGAACTTGTGCCAACTTGTGAAATAATTGCGGTCAAACTAAAATCACGCTAAGAATTGTGTACGTTTTTTTTGTGTAAGACCGTTTTTCATAATAAAGATATAAAACATATATAACATTTATATAACAATTATTAATACCAGATATCGTGGTTTCTTTTACGTAACCTTACGTTTCATTTTTACCCTAGTTTAACATAATAATTATGTTGAATTATCATTGAAGAAATGCTGAATACATTAAATATCTTTAACTAATATGTAACATAACACAATCATGCATAAAATTTTTATTAACGTTAGAACATGTACAATTGGCTTGTCGATTTTTGAATTGCTAATTGAAATTGATGTTAATAAATGTGTATTGGCGTGCCTATTTTATTAAATAGCTAAATGTTGACGGAGATATAGCAATTAAAAATTTGAATTGTAGTTTTAGTGCTAGAAATGGTCGGCCATATTTTTATGACGTGAAATACATTTTAACGTCAGTTATTTGTTGAGTAGGTAATGTGGTAATGTTTTGTAGCTGTTGGTAGTCGAAATAATGAAGTCAAGTCAAAGAATAATAACTTTTTATTTTATTTAACCCTGTTACGGCAGACATAATATTGGAATTTTATTGTTTCTTGAAATAGCTGTAAATAATATTTGATATATAAATACATATAGCAGAGATTTATGAGCTGTAAAGTTGGTAACCTGTGAACTTGTCAGAGTTCTGTCAAGAATATATCTCTTTTGTATAAAAGAGATAGCAACTACCGGTTGTGATATCACATGCATTTGGGATGTGTATAACGTTGAATCCCTTTATTAATTAAAGAGACTAAATGATTTTTTAATTGGTCATATCTCTTTTTATAGAAATTAAGACATAGGACACAAGCCTATTTATAAACGCTTTAAGCTAGGTTTTACATTTTTCTCTTATCATTTTCTAATAAAAAACAAAAGAAAGTAATACATACTTTTATTTAGTATAACGACAATGTTTAAAAATAATAACAAAAAAAATTAAAAATAATAAATGAGAAAAAAAAAATGATTTAATATGATATTCTGTAGAAGCATGTTTTCAATATTTTTGACAATTTCTTAAAATCTAAAAAGACGAAGATCTATTCGATACCTCGTGTCATAAGAATAGGCGCCACATTTGAAATAGGTCATGAAAGCTTTAAACCGTGTAGGAGAGAGAATCTGGGTAAGCAAAGTAGTTAAGTTAATAAATCGCAAATATTAATAATTGTAATTAACATTTTGTAATTATAGAATGTTAATTCCGTATCTTCGATTCATATCGATATAAAGTCATGCAAAAAAGTTGATTGCCCCGATTGTGGAATTGGAAACCCTTCAATTAAAGGTGGAAAAGAATGTGAAGGAGTTGGGGCACCAACAGTTGAAGGAGCTGGAGGACCGAAATGCGGAATTGGTGTTCCCACAATTAGAGGAGGTTTATCAGTAGGCTTAAATCCACCAGGTCCTCTTTTAGGAAGGGAGAGATTACGAAAATTAAAAAATAAACTTAAAATAGGCGCAATAAGCAAGCTATCAAAAGTAGGAGGGTATGTAGTGCTACCGCCAAGAAAACATGATCCTGCTGGAGGAACATCGTCAGGTGCAGCACCTGCGGCACCAGCAACACTGCCATCAGCAGAAATACCTACAGAAGAAATTTTAGATTCATTGGTTGGAAACTTCGCAAGTAGTGTTCAACATCAGATAAAAGAAATACCTGGAGAAGAAGAGTACCTTAAAATGAACCCTTTGAAAGTTACGTTGAGATCTGATGAATTCCCAATTAGTAGAAATATGCTGAATTCAATGCGGAATGTTATTTATAAGAAGCTGAGCAATCCGTTAGTCAGCTCCGTTAAGATTAAGGTTTCGATAGGAAGGAGTTCTTATCCTATAGAATTACTTTTAACTAAAAGTAACCAAGTTCCCAACGATTCAATGTCTCAGGGAAGAAAATCATTAATATTGAAAGATGTGAAGGTAACAGACATATGCACTATCAAAATTTTAAAAAGCGATGGAACTCAAGGTAGAAGTAAGAAGAAGAAATGAATGAACTTTAGGTGTTTCAGAGCGGAAGATAAAAAAAATGTTGGAATTATTTATGAAGGAATTAGTTGCTCTTTCAATTTAATCGATGTGCAAAATGAGAATATCGAAAACAGGGAAAAAGGAATTTAAAATTAATGTATTAAATAAAAAATGTATTTGTTGTATAGAAAGTATGTAATAGTCGAAATATTACATGTTAATAAAAATTCACATTTGTTTGTTGTATTTCTAAGAGAATCGCGATAATGAGCTTGTGTCGTCATTTTTTAGTGGTCGATTTTTCAATTGTAGATTGAAATTGATGTTAATAAATGTGTATTGGCGTGTCTATTTCATTAAATATCTAAATATTGACGGAGATATAGCAATTAAAAGTTTGAATTGTAGTTTTAGCGCTAGAAATGGTCGGCCATATTTTTATAACGTGAAACGCATTTTAACGTCAGTTATTTGTTGAGTAGGCCAGTGCTATGGTAATGTTCTGTAGCTGTTGGTAGTCAAATAATCAAGTCAAATCAAAGAATAATAAGTTTTTATTTTATTTAACCTTGCAAAGACAGACATAATATTGAAATTTGATTGTTCCTTGAAATAACTGTACATAATATTTGATATTTTGATATATAAATACATATAGCAGAGATTTATGATCTGTAAGGTTGGTAAACTTACACAACGATTGTGACGTCACATGCACTTGGAATGTGTACAACGTTGAATCCCTTTAATAATTAAAGAGACAAAATGACTTTTTTAATTGTTAATATCTCTTAACATATAAGGAGTAATTAAAAAATAATTGAACATTTGAGGTTCTAGTAACCCACTTTATCAATATATATAATCAAAATCACGATAGATCGGCGGTGACTTATACTTAAAAGAGGTTATAAGAGCGGTATAAATTTATAAAACGAAAATAAATTTTGTCTTATTCGTTTCTATATACATTATAGAAAAATAAATGAGTCAGTGCTTTTTAGTTATATCTGCAGTTTATACCCCACAACTTGTTTTAAATATGAGTCACCGCCGAACTCTCGTAACTTCAACCATAGTACACTTTTATAGAAATTAAGACATAGAACACAAGCCCATTATTCGACATTAAATAAAACTATTAAAAACTTTACAACTTCAACTTTGTTTGACACTAATATTTTTAATAAAAGTTAGGTTACAAATCGCCATCTTTATAAAATGTCGTATAGAAAACGGTAGCTGTAACTTGACTCTATTGATGTCCTATATACAGCACCACTGACATATAAAATGAAAAAATGAAAGCACTTTCATATTTTTTTAGTAAACACAGTTTTGAGTCACATGTACATTTTTACAAAACATGAATTATTTCTTATAATTTATTTCTAAAAATTGTCTTCCATGTCATCCAGACAGATTATTTCGTTATTCGTGTAACAAACACTTGACGAGTCAATTTTCTTTTTGGATTAGCAAAAGATTCTCTTGATTTGTTCGAATGTTATCCACATGCAAATATTCCATGCAGTGAGCCGAATAAACAGCGGATTTGTTCTGTTAAAAATGGTTTATTATTAGTAAACAAATCTCAAATATTAAAGTTGTCAACACTTGTCAAGCCATTGCTTTCTTTGAACGGTATTTTTTCCCATTAAAAAGCAATGCTTTATCAGTACACGATATTCAGGTTTTTACATTGATTTCAAAATTGAAAATTAGCGTCATTGAAGTCAGAATGTCAAGAAATTTTGACAGCTATTGTTTGAAAGTTGGTACTATCTAAAAAACTAATATTCAATAATCATATATGTCATTCTACAAACTTATTAAGTAATGTGTTATACGTACCCAAGATAAAACGACATTGGTCCTTCATTTTTCATCATTTGGGCAGCACAATTTATCATTCCATCGTAGTGACCAATTGGGGCATTCATTATTCTTGTTTTTATGACATCCATAGGAGAACAAACCAGGGTAGTGAATATACCTATTTTTATAGGGATCTAGTTAAAAAATTAGTTACAAGAACGGGTTTTGGACTGAATTGAAGTTGAGGGGTAAGATTAGGGACAATTTAGATTGTACAATTGTCAATTATGTGACGGACAACTGATTCAAATTTTTAATTGCTATATTTCCGGCAACATTTAGATATTTAATAAAATAAAAGCGCTATTTATTCAACCTCAAAAACATGAGCCTTATTTTTAAGTCTAATTATCTTGTCTTAAACCTTAATTATCTTTCTTCCAAAAATTCTTATTAGTGTTATATTGTAAGGATTGATTAACCTTGTTGATTAGAAGAGTTGTTTAATATTTTAATGCTTACCTGTAATTGTAGCAGTTGTAAAATGGCAACCTATATTATCTTCAAATCCATACTTCAAAATTGTTTCTTTAATAACATCATAACATACAATTTCAGAAATATTAACAATCCCTCCCTTAATAATATTTGGAAGTAATCCTAAAAATAAATAAATTATTTGATTGAATTGTCATGGGTATGTTATAAAATATAAGTGAAGTCGCAAACTCGTTTTTACCTGCCCAGAGACCACCGAATCCATCTTGGCAGATGATGGTACGGTATGCCTCGGATACATAAATTCTGATAATAAAAATATTAAATTAATTCAATAATATTTATTATTTAACTATTGATTGCCGATTTAAAACAGATATATGTTATTTAAGCTACACAAAAATGTTGTATGAATACCTGCCCGAATCTGTAGCGGCCCTGGCTTGAGCCTGAAACCTAAGTTTAACAAGATCTGCTGGTTGGCCACAGCAACAAGCCATCGTGGATGTTGTGATGGCAGAAAGTATTCGAGCTCCGTATTGCATACTCTCATCCGATTCATCTTAAAGAAGGTTATAGATTTTACAAATCTTGCTTATGATTAAAGCTATATTCAAATATAGGGTCTTGCAAGAAGAGCGGTCATTTTAAATCAATATTAAGCTCGTAGCTGGGTTGCATAAGGAACATTAAGAGAGAGGAAGTACTAAAAGAGGCAGTGAAGGGAAGCAGGAGAAAGTAAGAAGGAGCGAGGAAAGAGTTAAACTTCAGTTCAGAAATATAGAGGATTTGCGGTGGATGACGGAGATAGAGACAATAATAAAATAGTAAAGGAAGAGAGTCAAGAAGAAATAGTAAAGTAAGAGAGTCAAGAGGAAATAGTAAAGATAGAGTGCTTATGCCTGTAATAGACATAAGTGGAGAAGTGAAAACGAAGAAAGAAGGCAGGAAGGATAGTGAAAAGATAATAGAGGGTTTGTCGAGAGGAGACAAGGAAGGCAAGAGGTGATAGATGAAGATACAGGCAATAAGGAAGGAGAAGCAGGAAACGGTGTGAATAAAGGAGGAGTAGGGAACATGAAGAGAGAGGATCAAGAAAAGAAGAAACAGAAAGTACTAGTCGAAGTAGTAATAGTCTAGAATAGTTTAAGTTTAGTTTTTTAACTTGCATTAAGAAATATAATAATGTAGATTGTAAAGCAGAAAGGCACACAATTAATATAATTAATAATAATTAAAAATCAATATCCGTAGAGCACTACGCTATACTTTTAAATCAGATTGAACAAAATCACGCTGATACAATGAGGGCTCATGCTAATTAACCACTAACAAAGATGTATGTCAATTATATTATAACATAATATTTACTATACAAATGCTTTGTGTAAAATGTTCGAACTGTATCATACATTCCAATACGAATTGTAGCTACAATCATTTGCCTTTGTATTCCAGCTGTCAATCCTCGAAAGAGTGATCTAAAACAATGCCCACATCATATTAGATATTCTATGTATATACATTTAAGTTCTATAATGTAAAAATAATATTCTGTATATATATTGCATATACATGAAATGAATAAACATGTCAGCAATGTTTAAAATATGCACAAATTTTTCCATTTGCACATACATATGACATACAGTTTAGGTTTTCCACCACAACAGTATGCAATATACATGAATGTATATACCTTGAATATAGTATGTATATCCAATTTATTTATTTAAAATACACAAAATACTTTTAAAAGAGTAAAATAATTTTTTGTATACTTCAATAATGAAAGCGTGCTGGACCAAATTATTTTGTAAATTTTCTAACTTATTGTTTCAAAACTAACCTACTTCCTTCTTCTTGTATCATAGTTTTAAGGGTGCCAATAACACCCCGATATTTTAAAATAGGTGGCGATGTAGGATCCTGTTTTAAACTTTCATTAAGTCCTTGGCTTGATTGAATCTAATGCAGTAGACAAACAATTTTTAATTTTATTTTATTTAGAAATTCGTCATGTATTTTAGGTAGACAGCAATTTTCGTTTTTCATCATGTAAAGGAGTTACACTTAGATTTAAATTTGAATTTTAGGGGTGCAGAACTTTAAATCAGTTTCCTTTATTTATCTTTAAAAGTAAACCTTTTACAAAAAAATTGTGTAAAGCTTTTTTGTAGATAACAATATTATCTCTAACTTTTATTTATAACTTTTTGTTGTTACTTTTATAATAAACAAGTTATAAGCAAAAATGTAAAATAATAATTTACAAAAAGTTACAAAATAGATCTGCACAAAATTTTTGTGGAACTTGTAGTTTTCAAGATAAACAAAAGAAACTGATTAAAACCTTATTTTCAGGATGGCGGTCGAATAGGAACGCCATTCACCCTGAAAATTCTAGTTTAAATTCTTTTTTATATGATAAAATAAGAAATGCACGGTTGTTCTGTTTTAACGACGAATTTCAGTGGTTACTTACTTGCAGTCGCACTTTCGCAGTATCAAATGGAAACGTTACAGCTTCAGCTATACACGCTGAAGTACCTGACATGGCCAGACCTTTGACAGTGCTTCCATCTTTGCAATGAATACCCATTGTGATGAATTAATACAACTTGGTATCATTACTAAAATTTTGCCTAAAATAAAACCAATGAGCAACTTGTTAATTAAAAAAATAGTTTTCTTTAATTCCACTTTCACCTTGCACTTGCTAGCATACTAGAAGATAATTAAAGTGCTACATTTTCCGTTTGGTTTCTAAATGATATAAGATACTTACTTTACAATTTTACACGCCCATTCCATCTTAAAATTTTTCTTTCGAAAAATTTCTTAATGCAAATGTTGATTCCATCACTTGACTATTTTAGAAATAAAATTATAATTAATTTAATTTACATTCGAATTCATTTAAACTTATTTGACATTTTATTTAATTAATTTTTTAAATTTAATCTCTTTAAACTATCTTTTGTTATAACTGGTTATAACCGAAATATATTTCATTTATTTTAATATGGCTTTAAAATTGTCTATTTTGTCTAATTTCAGACGAAGTTCAAAGCTGGAAGTGTTCAGTTAGACTTCGTTACTCCGTATGATATGTTTCCACCTCCTCTTCATGTGCCCCTCTTCCACACATATCCTGAATGCACTCCACTCCAATATTTGCTTACTCCTCCTTCGTTTCCCAGCCTGAATCTTGCGATCATCCGAATTTATTTGCTGATCATATTTATCAAGCTACTACGACCTTATCCTTATCCACAACTATCTGTATCTCTCGTAGTACGTCTACCTTTTCCATCATTTACTATTATTTCTTTCGTTATCCCATGCATCTCTCGCTTCTTTTCTATTTCCTCTATTGTCATTCCCCTTTCTTTATAGTACCATGTCCTTTCCTTCTTCTACCTCAGCCTCCAATTCTAATTTTTTCCCATACCCTCCTTTTCTCTCATTTTGTTTCTCTTCACCTCTTCCATTACTAAATACCCCAACGTGCATGTATCTGTAGCGCCTTCAACCTCCTCCATTCTTTCTACCCACATATTTCCGCTCCATAAATTGAAGGAAAATGTTTTTTGGTGGATACACTCCTTTAGATAACTACTTGTATTAATTATCTCCAACCGCACGTGTTGAAGTGCATTTAACATGAATTATAAGCTAATTAACTTACTCCAGTTATATTTAGAAAAAGACATTACAAAAACAATTGCAAGATAATTATTTCAATTATTAAAAAAATACCAAGTCGCGTTAAGTTTCTTAATTACAATCATATTATTAATGAGATATTAATCGATAATAATGTCATTCAGAATTAAAAAAACTGTTAATAGATTCTATTGATATGACATCGAAGGAGTGCCAGGCGAGTCAAGTGGAATGATGATTAATTTGAAGGATAATAAAGTAGTCAGTAAACAAAAATAATCATCGGACACGGGCAGTGACGTCACTGATAAAATACCATTAGCTAGCATCGTAAAATTAATACGTAAGGCTGTAGAAGGTAGATATCAAAGTTCGCATTCGAAGTCCGTAACTCGGCATGTGTCTGACTTATTATACCGAGAGATTAAGAAGTGGGCGGTCAAGGTTGATAAGGTGTCTTTATTTCGGTTATCAGTAGAAGGTATATCATAATTAGGGTCAGAGCTATACACACTGGAATACATCGAGCTTGGCTGCGAACCGAGCATGTTCGCGGTTCCTTATACACGACCGAACATACATGGCCAACATGGGTTAACAAGCTAATGTTGCGAGCTTCTAATAAAACTAATTGTTATTATTAAATTCGCAAAAATAGAAAATATAACATTTGAATCAGTATTTCTATATGAAAAGTAAAAATTAACAATGGAATTAGCTTGTGGAAAGCTAGCAATCGTGAATCTTACACTGTAAGACAATTTCCTAGCTGGGTAGAGATTCTATTTAAGCTTTAGCGTATTTTTTATTTGCGAAAGAATTGATTTGCTTAAGTTTTTCTACAATACATTGAAACACACTCTCCCTCTCTTTATTTGGTGACCTCAAAGTAACCTCCGTTTTCTTACAAATTATAATTTTCTCCAAAACTTCTTATTGTCACCAAATTATAAACATTATTGTCATTTAAATTCGCAGTCAACTACTTCGGAATAGATGCGAATCGCAACCAATTTAATAGCCCACTTACAGTAAAGCATATTATTCTCCAATGCTCCAAGTACTCATCACATTGACTTTATCAATGAAACTAATTTAATCTCTATATTTTAAATACCCATACTCGTATTTAAAAATTATAAATTATGTATTACAATTTAAAAATTAAAAAGTTGATAAAAAACTGTTTATCTTTTTCACACCAGGTCAAAAATTGAACTATACTATCAATGACCAACATGCTTTCCGTTTTCTTATACCTGTATGTTGGCGATCGGCTCGTGTTCGCAGTAATTGCCAAGCCGAACTAAGCGTGCCAACCACCTATAAATGATCAAGCAGTAGGTACATTCGAGCGTCTAATTGACCAACATTTTTTCGAAAACACTTGCAGTACCCCCTGGCAACAGTAACAAATATTTCGAGCGTTAACATCGTAATCTTCATTTTTAACCTTGATCAAACTGTACATATATTTTTTGATAATATATTTTGGCAAAACTTTATCAGTGTTCAAAACATTGTAAACATAATAATCGCAATTGTTTTAAGTACTTGACAATAACTTAGTGATTTTGTATCTAACATCAGGTGATGTTTAACAATCAGTAGAGGTTATATCCCGTCATAAAGAAGATTTATCTTACTTATCAAAGGTCAAAGGTTAAGTCAATAAGTCAGAAGTTGTAATAATACAATGATTGATCAACAAGTAACACAAACATTTCAGAGAATGGTGTATTATAGAAGATTGCCTCCACTGGCGCAAGTTTTATTTTTAACATCACCTTTTATCAGGGGCGCCCTTAGCTATTGCGAGGCCCCGGGCAGCTGATCTTTACGAGGCACTTGTTCTTTGTTTAATTTATGTAAATTGTAATTAAGTATTTTTGATGATTATTGACGAGAAATAAAATTTTATATTGAAAGCTTTATAAAAGTTAACAAGCGCAAAGATGACAAATATTAATTATGATAAACTAAGGCACATGAATGCCTTAAAAGAAGAAGCAGTGATTATAGTGAGATTTCTAAATATTACGTTTTTCTATAAATCCATTTTCATTTTTTTCTTCATATAAATCAATTAATAATTTCAAATATATACAAATAAATTAATTACTAATGCATGCGGTTTACAACTGAACTGAATCAAATCTAAATACTTGTAGAATTTTACAAGTCCCACGCAAAATCAATAATCGTATTCCACATTTATGAATGAAACTATTTCAGAAATGGTGGATCGTTGCTTCTCTACTCTTTCAAGCTTATTTTCTATAATTCCAGCTTAAAATTTCACGAAGGACTGTATTTTATTCCTTCCTGACCTAGTTTACGATAATAGTCCTTAAAACCATCAGTTCATTTTGTGTAGGAAGAAGAATGGCGAAGGAGAATTATAATATTAAAAAATGTGACTAATCTGTCTATATCAGTTTCATACAAAGCGAAACTCTAAGAAAATAAATCTAATTGGACATACCTACTTCCTAAACTCAAAGTTTAGTAAAACGTAAAACGCAGTAATAATAACTTGTTTTTTAAGCATTTTTTGAGTATCTTTTTTGACGTCCAATGAAAAGATATAACTTTGAGATTTTTATCAGTTATTTACTACATTTTGTAGTATTTGTAGATTGTAGATATATAGTAGATTTGTAAAAGTATGTAAAACAAATTTCATGTAAAAAATTTCATTAGAACGTATACTATACCACTCTGAAGGCACTGCCTCAAAAAAAGGGGCGCTGACTTCCTCCACGCTTTTGGCTAATTGCCTTATCAGAAAGAAAGAAAAAAAACGACGTTTTTATCTATAGACCAAAATGCATAGAATGAACTAAAATCATTTGAAAATATTGAAAATTGGATTTTTGGCAGACTTCTGAAAAAAAAGTTTCAAATTTCATGACTTTTTTTTCACTTTTTCGTTTCGAAATAATTAGAAATACTCGGAATTTTTTAAAGATTTCAGTTTATTTCGTGCGTCTACATGTGCTGAGTCTATCCTATAAATTTTAAGTGAATCGGTCAAACCGTTTTCGAGATTTAATGGAGCAAACTTTGAAGAGCATAGTTTTCAGAAAAACGCGTTTAAAGTTTCTGCCACTCAACTACGCGCTCCGAACATCTGCTTCTTGTAACTGCTGTGTCTTTATAACGACTTTGAATTTAAAAGAATCACTTTACCAGCATATTCTACAAATGTTAAGAAAAAAATTTATGCAAAAAAAAATATCGATTTTTTGAACTCATCACACTGGAGAAGCCTCTTAAATTTAATTTGAACTACTTAGTTGGAGCATAACACCGCTTTATGCGCTCTTGCGCCGTAATTGGAAAACAGATATATATATATTATATAGATACATCACAAATAGATGTATATATGATGATCTACAAACCTTATTATCAGTTACATAAAAACCCAAATTATAATCTAAATCAGATTCCGAATAAAATAATCAAAAGTCAAACTACGACTGTAAATAATCACGAATCAAAAAAAAAATATATGTAAAAGTCTAAATGTATTTATAGCTGTTGTTTAATCTCGATATGGTTCCTTTATAAGTATTTGCCAAATCATTGCAATCAACGGTCAAGACAAGGACAAGTCTGCGTGCTTATCAGTGGCACCACGCGCCTGAAATACTATCTACAGTGGCAACGTACATGATTGTCTCCTGGGGGCCTAGTTGACCATTGAACTTAAACGGACCATTCGCTGATAGACGAGCCCCCTTGCGCGTGACACGCCTCCAAAACATGTCATATTATTTATTTGTTGAAATCTACGACAAAACTGGTTATGATAATTTAAATAGTGTCGCAAAAATCACGCGATGTTTTCATTTCAAAGTTAAATTTGTTTTTTTATTTGCAATTCGTTTTGTTTCGTTTCTATCGGAAGTTTGTTGGATTTCTATTCGATTTATTCGATTACTAATTAACTAATATTGAATTAATTAATATTGTGTTGTCTGGCAATAAAATGACCTTGCTGCTATTGTAGTAGTTGTATAATGAAAGTAATTTATACATAAATACAAAGCAATTGTTATAGGGTGTATCAATAACAACTGACTATTTTATTTGTTATGAATAAATCGTAAAATAAGAATGAGAAAAATACGAATAGATATTTTCTTTAAGAGTATTGCATATAGAAGTCATCGAAACAAAGCATCGAAGCAGAACTTATAACCTCCAAAATGTTGACAATCTGTCAAAATGCAGTAGGATTTACTTTTAAAAGAAGTTTAATGTCATGTCATGTGAAAAATATATTACTAACGATGCATACGTACCAACTAAATTAGCTAAACTTAAATTAAAACACGAATGTGAAATGGAATGCTTAAATGAAAAGCTGAAATCTAGATTACAATATTAAATAAAAACAGCAAATTAAATATCAAAACAATGAGGGGGAATGAGGCTTTATCAATAAACTATTTATTTTATTAAAAAAATATTTAAATAAAAGTTGCAAAACGTTAAACATCCTTTTAAATGATGTATAATTTGTTTATATACAATAGTGGGCAAAATTGTAAAGGCATCCGCTGTTCTGAATCATTACTAATTCTCTGTGAGGTGCTCTGCTTTACAGCGGTGCAGTTCAATATTTATAAGATATATAAAAAAATGTTGTATGAAATTTTTTTAGGAAATTGAGTCGTCTATTAAATCGATAATAATTATTTTTTACGTAAGACGTACTGGTAAGGAGATATTGCAACAACAACAAAAAAACGTTTCAACATCTGATATACACAAATTGGATAAAAACAAAATAAATACTTAATTTTCTACCTGGATACTTTTCTAATGTATTTAATCTATCTATAAGAATAGCAGTCTAATTATTCTCGGTAATTCTGTTTCCGGGAGTCCCATTTCACCTGTAAATATTGAATGTTGACTTTCGGTCTTCCATCGTCATTGATTGGTGTTCCTTGAACTCTGTCTTTGCGTTTATTTACGTATGGACTTCGACACACACAAATGCAAATCACCTCTTTACATATATACATATACATGTGCATACATACATTACATTACCTCAATGACAACAGTCCATTGTTCCATTTATTCAATAAGTTATTACATCAAATCGATGTCGTATGTCTAATTAATGAATTTATAATAAATCACATTTGTTATGTAATAATTATATACACGTTTTTATAATAAATAATAAAATATATTCACAAAAGGATTTAAATTTTCTGAAAAATATAAGGTCAAATCGATAAAAAAAAACCATATTTTCGATAATGATTTTTAACGACACAGTTAATATATAATTATTTCTATAATTACTACATGATAAAATAACAATTAAAGAATACTTTGGGAAATTTTCATAAATAAATATTAAGAAATGAGGCATTGACAGCGAATCTCCGCAGACGTCACAAAAAAAAGTAACATCACTAGCTCATCTGAAATCAAAAAACCAAAATGATTTTATTCGTTGATAAGACTCTGCAGATAACCTGTCAAGTTTTTTTTTATTGATTTTTCAATATTTTACAGCACTTAGAAATCAAAATACCGATTTTTCATGAAAAAAAGCAGAAACTTTGTTAAATGTATCATCAACATAATTTTACCAATCAATATAAATAATCCCTAGATGCCTGATATATATATCTATGCATTTCAGGGAATTAGAGGGTTTGGTAGAATTTTGTTTTGACCAGTCAAAGAGAGTGATGTAATCTGACGCCGTGTTCTTTGGAAAGGGTACGATTCTTTGCATCTTGTCCAAGCCACTTCCAAAACATTCGTTATATAACAGTCAATAGAGTTACATCTACTATTGCATTGTATTAGTAAAACCTAATTATTTACCCCGACGTTCTTTTTTAAGTATGAAGGCCCTGAACAATTGCAAAGTCTAATGCACAACTCATTAAAATCTTACATAATTAAAATGATAAGTGGATTCCATAAAATAAAATGCAGATACGCTATTATACCACGGAACTAAATTACGTATTATAATACTATTGCATAAATTTTACGATAATTATGAAAATCTTTTGATAAGAAATCATGAAAGAAATAATAAATCAAATAATGCATTAAAACTAAAATAAAAAATCCTTTTCTTTATTCATCCATAGTAAATATCCTATTGTTCTATTGATACGGTCTCAACCGATCGCCACAAATGGTGCCAAGTATATGTAATATGTAATTTACATATACTATATATTTCCACACTCGCTTATGTATTATATTGGCTTTTCTCGTGCATGTGTGTGCGTGAAAGTGATGCGCATTGGTTTTTTGAGTCTTTCATTCTTATTCTACGTTTTGGTTTTAGTTTCTCTGAGGTAAACTCAGAGAACTGTCACACTATTGTCTAGTGCGTCATAGCACGAATCTTTGTTCAGTTTTACTCTAATGTTATTGTTTGGATTGTTTTTAATTTCGATATGAGTTACACGAATATTGGGGTACGTACTTAGATATTGATTGAATTCTGTATTATATATATATATATATATATACAAATATATATGTAGCATTTATGTATTATTTACAATCAAATGTATCAACTATATAAAATAACGTAAATGCTATATAGATTATTACAAAACAGAAATATAAATCTTACCTTAAATTATACTTAAGTAAAATATAGTATATTTAATCTAAATTTTTTATGTAATTTATTTAACTTCTACTTATTTGCCTTACTGAGTCCTATCACTGACGACCTCCTAGATTATTGGCGTTTATTGTGTACAACACCGCTGCCTCATGAATTTTTATGATTATGACAGTCCATCATTTGATTAACTTTAATAAAAACCAAACCTAGAAAATTTAATTAAACATAAATGACGTCGGCCTCTGTACCGTCTATAATTTTATTGCTTTCTAACTATTCGAAAATCTGTTAATCCCTAAAAAGAACACCTTCAGGTTTCATAATCCTTAAAAATGTGTTCTTAAAATTCTATTTCTAATCTAAAATGTTTTCTGTTTCAAATTTGTGACGTCAGTACAGAATGGCAGGGTGGGGGCGGGGGGTTTTAATTTTAATGTGTGGCAATGCGGACAGAAGGGTTAAAAAAACATAAGTTTTTGTGCGACGTAATTTGTGAGTGACCTCTAATAACCACAGGATAGGTTTATGTTTCATTAAGCATTCACAAATCGTTAGATATTAGATAAAATAATTTACGTTACTTTTGCTATATTAGATGAACCTTAAATACACGTTTAATTACACACATATACACAATAATTTAGACGAAAAAAAAAAAAAATTAAAATTAAATTAAAAACATATTCAAATCTTTTTAAATATTATATATTATTTTATACCAATTTAAAATGTAATGATAACTTTTTAAACTGCTTTTAAAATTTTGTAATGAATCAAAAGTTTAACGGTGATATAGTTATTTATAATACTCATTTTTTTATACGATCAAATGGTTTTTGCTGTTTGGAGTATAATAGTACGATGATTTAATTCTGCGATGAACTATTATGCGAAGAATAGTATTGCGATAAAGTAGCCGAGTACTACCACAGTATTATTAGAAGTGTTTAGAATTTTTAATTGTCTACTAATCAATTACTTTTGGCATCAGACTATTTACAAGGTGAATGAATTTTATATTTAAATTACTGAGAATTTGGACGCACTACTATCAATGCAAGCATGCTTTTAATAAAACAATTAGCGTGGGCCTTTTTAAATCACAATTTTCCGTTACTTTTTGAACCCACCTCGTATATAAAATTGGCTTGTGAACTCATCTTTTAGTTGCCGATTTTTCAAATGTTGATTAAAATAGATGTTAATAAATGTATATTGGCGTTTTTATTTTATTAAATATCTAAATGTTGACGGAGATATAGCAATTAAAAATTTGAATTGTAGTTTTAACGCTACAGATGTCGGCCATATTTATGACGTAACATGTCTCACTATCAAGGCATAGGTCAGTTATTTTTTAAATGTATAAGATCTGTGTTAAGTATGTTATCTCTGTTACGATCTGTTGTATAAAAGAGATGGCAACATACTGGACAAGATTATTAAATAAGAATTGGACACATTGCACAATTTTATAGAAATTAAGACATGGCTCACAAGCCCATTTAGAATATCGTGTGTTGTAGACACGGTCAACTACTACAATAATTAATTCGAATAAACGTGAGTTTTTAATTACAAAATCGATTACAAATTATTATAGAAACATGCTTGTAACATAAACAATAAAAATGTTGTATGACCTTATACAACTTTGTGTGAATATCATTAAAAAAAAATACAACAAAGCGTTTAAAATGAAAAAAGTAATGTATGAAAGTAAAGTAGGTACTCCATCTGATATATTCTCGCAGGTGTGTTGTCTTGTCTGCCTGTAACAGTGTGCGTGTGCGACAAGGAAGACAACTTGACTCTTGGCAATGATTTGTAATATTAAAAATAGTTTTAAATATATTTATATAATATGTAAACAAGTGTTTATTTGTACTGGTTAAATAAAACATTTAAAATAAAATGAAAACAAAACTAAGACATCTGTAGGCATTATGATGCTGAAGTAAATACGCATTTAACACACCCTGTGAGATACACGTATTGTTATTATTTATTAAGGAACTCCCTGTATCGAAGACTTAGTTTTGTTGTTGTATCACTTATAACAAAAAACTAATTAAGTAAAATTTGTATAATGTTTATGAATATTTATAATTATTACACTGAAGAGAGAAAATTAATTTATACTTAATACAATTTGCACAGTAAATATTATAAAGAGCGCCACCCCAAAATATTGTAAAAAGTGTCACCCTGCGTTTTAGCACTTAATTGTTTTTATTTTTTAACTTTTTATTTTACTTTGTTATTATTATTATTACATTATATATACAAATATTAAATTTTTCTAAACATAAAATACATAATCAGATTTTATGCTTTAGCTAAAGTTTAAATTTGAAACAGTCATTCTACTTTAAAAACTTTCATCTGGGTCGGAAGTTTGGAATTTTGACATTGGCCCTTTTAGCAGCAAACCAGTGATAACAAGCCGAACTACTACTCCTACTATTTTTTCTCCTTACTACTTCTCCTCCCTATTTTAACATACACTAGACCCAGTAAACATTTTGGAGTCACTTTGCCATCATATTGAAGATGCGTATTATTTTTTTTGTCATGAAAGAGTTCATTTACAGTTCAGTTTCTCGCAGTTGTTTATAAGAAATATCTAATTTATCGGCTACAAATGGCGAAACGGCTCCACCAATCGGAATACAAATAAAGATACAGTTTTAGAAACGTCACAAAACAGGACACCACCAAATTGTTTAATGGGAACTAACTCTATTACTTCTTCTCAACATTCTTTCTGACTAAAGCAGATAATGAATTTATAATGCCTCCACTGAAACCCGAAAAAGCTACATAAGTGTAAAACTATTAAACACAGCGCAACATTGTGCTGTGTTGAACTGACAGTGTAAGAAAATCTCATGTATGTGAACGTATAAGCAAATAAATTTTGATAATAACTAAACTAAAACAGCAGTAGCCATGAATAGATCATTCTTGTTGTCTGGATATAAAGTATAAGAAGAAGCAGAACAATATTAGGGGCGATAAAAGGCTACGTGCCTAGGAAGCCCGAGAAATTATATTCATATAAAAAAAAACTGAACCAAAAAAATATAGCGCTGACTTCAAGCATCAATATCTCGCTCATTTCTTTCTTCTATTTTTTTTTAAATTAAATATTAAAATCAATTAAGAAAATCGCAAATAATAAATAGTTCATAGTCCTTGGAAATGTAGTGGAAATAATTGTACAATTGAATAAATCATAGTGTAGTGAATATATATTGAATGGACTTAATAAGAGTTCAATTTAAATAATATATCGAAACTAAGTTCAAAGTTCGAGTACTGTGACGTCACGTCAGTACATACGGTTGTGACTTGTGTGAACTGTAACAATAACATAGCATATTGTCCATACTATGAATTATAGATAAGACGTTCTATTTGTGATAGTAAGAATGTTTTGAAATGAAAAAAATTGAGTAAACACTGTGAAAACGTGACGTTTGGTGTTATAAATAGGTACCTAACGATTTAATATTTAAAATTACAAACAAAGACATTCAAAATACATGAGGTGGGCAGTGGACTAAATAAAGATACTAGTCTATTGAATATTTATAATCGATATACATAACTAAATAATATATAGTTTGCCCTTTTTTGAGGTTAATTTAATGTTAGAATACATTAAAACGTTATTCTTTGACATAAATTGAAGTTTTTTTATGTAAATAAAACTTTTTATGCAATATTATTCATATTTAGGCGCGGCGCGATCTTCTATACTGCAAGCAATTTTCTGTAAAGTTAAATGAGTTCTTTAACTGATTACAAACAGATGTGCTCTTACCGTCCTTGAAAGTATCTAATTTATCATTTTTAATACATTTTTACTACTTTAATTATTAATGGAACAAAAGTAACTATTTCAATCGTTAATCCTCCTATATTATAATGTTCCAACTGTATGTTTATATTCTTATATGTTTGGTACTGAATTTTGTATGGTAAAAATTCTAAGACTTTTGGCGTCCCCGAATTTTCCCCTGAATTTCCTGGAAACCCGTAATTTTGGTAAAGTTCATATTATGGATTGTAGAATATTTAAGTGGCGTTTTTAAAAAATTTATTTGGGGGCACGGGGGCGGTTTTTCACATTTATTTTATGGTAAAAATTGTGCTAGATAGTTGAAATTTTGTATGTGAGCTAACTTTGATACCTAATGTACGAAACGAAAAAAAAATTTGATAAAAAAAGATATATTTCTTCAGTCCGTTTATATGAAAAATTATTTGTATTTGTATGTAAAATTTATATAGAACAAGATAAATGTTTCAATTCAAAAACGGGGGTAAACTCTAGTAATTTCTATAGTATTGCGAATTGAATAAAAATAATTGGATATTTGGGACATAATTAATATACAGTGCAGTTTTATATACATCCAGTTATTGTTCACAATCTAACTGCCCCACTTCAAATGAACAGGTGTAGAAAGGAGACTAAATGAATAATCTCGTTGTATTGACATATACTTGTATTTTATTCTGTTGTCTAACCATTCTCTTTGTTCGTTCCGGTATCCATCTAGCAGGGGGGCAGCAAAACGCGTTTCAGTGTGACATAGAACTTAGTAATTCGGACTTTGACATTGAAAGTCGATTGTCCTTCGTGTTTAGACCAACTACAACACGGAAACGTGAGTATTACATGCATTACTAATGATTAGGTTTAAAAATAAATTACAAGGTAATTTTTTATTACTGTAAAAATCTATAGACATTTATGACTGCTCAATTATACTGCGGTAAAATTGCGGCTGCTGTAAATATGGTGCAGTCAATTTGCTTGACGAAAATAGTGACGAACTAGGACGATGTTTTCACTATATGGGCTTTTGTCCTATGTCTTAATTTCTATAAAAGTGTACTATATATTGATAAAGTTGGTTACTAGAACCTCAAATGTTCAATTATTTTTTAATAACTCCTTATATTTCAGGAGATATTAACAATTAAAAAAGTCATTTTTTCTCTTTAATTATTAAAGGGATTCAACGTTGTTCACATTCCAAGTGCATGTGACATCACAATCCTTGTGTAAGGTTACCAACCTTGCAGCTCATAAATCTCTGCCATATGTATTTATATATCAAAATATCAAATATTATTTACAGCTATTTCAAGGAACAATAAAATTTCAATATTATGTCTGCCTTAGCAGGGTTAAATAAAATAAAAACTTATTAGTCTTTGACTTAATTGATTATTTGACTACCAACAGCTGCAGAACATTATCACAACACTGACCTACTCAACAAATAACTGACGTTAAAATGCATTTCACGTCATACAAATATGGCCGCCCATTTCTAGCGCTAAAACTACAATTCAAACTTTTAATTGCTATATCTCCGTCAATATTTAGATATTTAATAAAATAGACACACCAATACACATTTATTAACATCAACTTCAATCAACAATTGAAAAATCGACCACTAAAAAATGAGGACACAAGCCCATTATATAACACATTATTTTGTCTTATATAAAACATGAAATATTTTCATACGTTTCATAAGAATCAGGATCACAATCATGTAGTACGAATAAATCAGAAACATATTATTTAAATAATGCATAATTGGAAGTTTAATAAGCGGGTGCTAATTAATTTATTAATTACTTTGTATTTGTTACATTTGTTTACATCTATTAACATTGACGTTCATTTTTAAGCAATTTATTTATTTTTACTGCAATGTTTTTGTGATTAGTTCACGGCTTGCTCAATGTGTGATATGTAGAGAATATTACTGATTATATCTGAAATAACCACTGTACAAAAACAAAAACAAAAACAATTAAACTCTTAATGAAGCTCTAAAACAATCAGCTTAAAGATGATAACATGCTTCATTAAACATAGTTACATATTTCTAAGTTTTATTTAACATAAAAAAGGTTACCTTTCACATATACATCTTTTAGGTTAATATAATGTAAGATTACATAATGTTACTTATTAAATTAATATATTATTAACAAAATTCTAAAAGATAATGTAATTGAATTATGTTATGAGTGACAGTGTCGTTTAATTATTGCACTATGTGGTGTGGTATAGATCAAATCATGAGACTTCGGAGGTGACTCATGCTTAAAAAAAGTTAAGCCGTATAAATCTAAGATACTACGATAGAAATAGTAGACTTGAACTATTAATTTAATTTCACAGATGTTTGTAGGGCCGTCACACATATGGTATATACAGATCTATAAAGAAAAATATATAGAAAAAGTGCTCTAATTATTTCAAAATATAAATAACCAGGCCCGCTAAAGGAGTAACTTGTGATTAGATATAACTGAATTAAAACAAAGGTCCCGAATGATGTATTTAATATATTTTTTAATACTTGATTTATAATTTTATTTTTTGATCAGAACTTTTCTATTAAGGGGAATCAGTACTTCCTGGTACAAATGTTGAATGTAGCTGGCTGCATTGTTTTAAAATTTAAATGTATTTTCAAAATCGTACTGGCAAACCGTGTTTTCTTACAGAAAAACCTTCATAGCATTGCACACAAAGAATATTGCTTTGTTTTAAGAACTACTTACTCTTAAAGATAGGGCACTTGGATTTCTCTTTGGAAATAAAACTGTGGAAAAATTTGTAACCAAATGCAAATAGTAAAAAAAATTCCTTTCTTATTCATTGATATAAATACTTCGCTTTTGTATGGAAAGTTTTTGTTAAATATTTGGGGTTTATTGATGGAGCAGTGGCGTACCGAAAAAATTAATAAAAGAAGAGCTAGAATTCTTAAATTTGTTTATAAAAAATATGGTTTTATAAGTAAAAAATAGCAGCACTTTTCTGATACTACTGTTGTTGAGGCGTCATATACACGGCCTTCAACACTCTTCTTCTTTTATGACACCGTATAACACATACAGTATACGAAACTTTGCAGTAAAAATACTTTTTCAGAAGAATTTAAAAAAACTTCTTGTTACATTTTTATAGCGTAAAATTTTACGTGATTCATCATGATTATTACAGCAGCGCAAACTTTCATTTTTCATCTTTTTTAATATGTGATATGTCACCTCCTAATAAAACCTAGCATCTATACCACTGGATAGTACAATTATCTATTAACAATGTTATTGTTTTAAGTTAAATAAACATACTGTTAACCCAAGATAAAATCAATTGAATGTACCAGACAACGCGCGAACTTTGAACAAATAGACGGCTATATAAATATTGTATTTGGTGGAACAAGACCATTACTCAAACGTAGATCGAAGCGAGGAGATCGTCGCCTTATTATCACTTAGAAGGAGGTCGGTCTCGAGGTGCTAAAGTGCGAAGTTTCGAATCTCTGGTGCTTCATAATTCATAAATTAATTACTAGTTTCATTTTGTTGGATTTTGTGATATAGGTATGTTGATATTTATAATTTTATTTTTTATAGAAACGAAAATCATTTTATTCGCTCATTTTTGAGATAGTTGCGGTCTAGTAAATGAAATTGAGAATATTAATTTTAATTAAATGTTAAACAAATTAATTATTATCACGTGTTTATTAAAATTTAGTTTATAATTAATATTTTATTTGATTTAAAAAAAAAATTAAATAATAAATATCAAAATTTAGGTCAGTGAATTTAGAATTTTTTTTTTATTAGTAATTGTCGTTACATATATTTTACAAATTTACAACTTCACTAATACACAAATTAACGCAAAATGTACAAATTTACATTTTGTAACTTGTGTTAAATTTTGTAATATTTATAAAGAAGCAAATTTCGTAAAGAAATAATTTATTTTAATTCAGTTTCTCTTTAAAATTACAAAGGCTTTTGTTCATTCTACTGATACGACTTTTTACCTTCTTAAAGTGAATAAATGATGCGTTTAGATAAGACTTCTGTAATATTTATTACATTGTAGTTACGGCAGTATTACTCTCAAGTAAAAAAATATTTTTTTTGTTTGTTTAGTAAAATTGCTGCAGTGTTTCTATTTTTTTTTAATTATTTCATTTTTGTTTTTTATATGTGTAATTACACCACTGCCTAATAAATATGTGATTATATTTCCTATATATTTTCTTATTGCCAACCAAACTAAACTAAACTAAAACCAAACACATCACGAAGAGGATTTTTCTTAATTAATTTTCCGGCAAACATAAATAACCTGATTTAAATTAAGAGAGCAAAATAAACAGACATTGTGTTAATTTATTATTTTTATTCTTTTGTTATAATATTCGTTGAATATAGTGTCAAATTTAAAAGAGCAGAACTTGATATAAAACATTCTACATGACACTCAAAAATATACATTTTTATTTTCATTTTTATAGTTTGGTTACTGACAAATGAATGACATTGGCATATGACACATTCGACACATTGGACACATTGCGTATCAAATTTCACAAACAATTAATTAACGTGATGAACGTTTTGCCTAACACAATTACATTCATTTAATTGACCTATCTGTCCATCTAATATTTTCCTATTAAATTCTAAGAATATTCAGTATCATGAAATTATGCAACTTTAAAAATAAATGATTGTATCTAATCTTTTGGTCTGATTGTGTGAAGTACCTAAATCATTTAAAGGATTGTAATGTGTTCTTGCTTAAGTACATTGGATTTCATTTTTTATTAGATATTTCAGAATACGATTAAACAAAATTTGCAATGTCTTTCGAACTTATAAAAAAAATATTTAAAGTTTGAAAATATGTTTCTGTGTTCAAATGCATTCTGACGTCATCTTAATGTATGTAGAGATAGGTTATGTAGCAATTATATCCCTTTAAATTTAATGATCTTTAATAAGAAAGTGTAGCGTTTATATTTCTAAAAATAACAAACATTTATACACTCGAAATCTCTTTCTGTAAAAAATCTAACACAAAATATACCTATTAAAGACACTTACGTTTATTTAAGGTTTATTTAACATAACAAAAATTACCTGTCAATCATAAAACTGCTTATTACGATTATATAGTCTTTTGAATACTTATAACCTTTTTAAGGATTAATGAATCTTAATATAATACCCTTTTAATTATTAAAGACTTTTAAAATAATTATAAAATACTAAAATAAGATCCTTTTATATTAAATATTACTAGTTTTTTTTAAATGTAGAGTAAAATTCATGTTTTGTGTTTACATGATATACAATCCTACCTCTATTGTAGAACACAGATAAAAAGTGTAATAAGTGACGTCAGTGAACATCAAAAACGTTGTCCCTTTAATTTTCATGTTTCAAAACTTAATTTTGACAAAAATTATATAGCTATATAAAATAATCGGAATCGAATCTTTACTTTTTTTAATTCTATTATTTTTTTTAAATAAAGAAAAAATAAATTAAAAAAGTCTCAATAAACTAAGGCACAATCTGTTATATTAGAAGCTATATTAGAAGTTGGCTATTTTATTTAAATAACATAAATACATCTTCATCTTTTAATTCAAAGGTAAATCTAACTGTTTATAATCTTTTTAATTAATAATATCAACATTAATTATATTTATTAAAACATAAATAAACATAATTAATATAACATAAATATTGCTAATTCACCTAATGAATCATTTACTAGTTCCTCGTAGTTAATAGTGTGTGTGGCTGTGTGTGTGTACATTTGTGTCCTTTGCACTGTTTACACCAGCATCGTGTACTTTGGCATCGTCTCCAAATCCCAATTAAACTGGTATCGTTATCTGATTTAGTTCATATTCATTTGTACTTTGATTTTACACGCAGCTCTAGTTGCCTATCTATCAGGCGGTGTGCGTTTTATTTCTTTATCATGAGTAAAACTCGTTCAAGGATGTCTACTTTCAGCAATCGTGTATCCATAATTGAAATCTCATCGTGCATCGGAATTTTAGATTAAAACTAGATATTTGTAACCTAATTTTTGAAAAGTAGAAGTGGTTTCAATATCATTCATGTCGAAATCAATTTGTTTGTTTAGAATATATATCATATCATAAAATCTAAACTAAAAAACACATTTTTTTAAACATGAGAATCACAAATAGCTATTTAAATTACTATTTTTATCTCTTTAATTATTAAAAAGGCAAAAGTTGATAAAAACTATGCTCTACCTCTCTAATCAAATGCTATCTCTGTTTTTCAACAGAGTGCAAAAGAGATGGCAAAAGATATTTACAGGTGTCTCGAGCAATACGAATAAAGTTTTGATATTATAAAGTTGGAACACAATAACAAATAAATTTAATATGCTTTGATTTTTAGAAAAAATTGTAATTTGTATATATTTAACATAATATATTAATTTTAGGAAATTCACACAATTTTTTAATACATATTTTTTATTATTTTCAGATTCCAATGGTCGAGCGATAATAAATTAATCAAAAACTTAACGCACAATAAATAAATCTGTGATATTTAAATATTTAATTATAATTTAATAAAAATGGTGTTAGCCGATAAAAATTCAGGAATTGGTGAGCGGTTATTAACAGCCGGAACCGCCGCTTGCATCGCGGATTTCATGACCTTCCCCCTCGATACCGCGAAAGTTCGGCTACAGGTAAGAGACAAGAGACAATTTCTTAAATCAAATTTAAAGAAAGTTTTTTTGTCGTCAGATAATAAATATTTGTTTTAATTATCTTATTTACCACACTAATTAACAACGTATGCGTATTAAGTACATACCTTTAGTAATTAGTAAAACACGGTTTCTCTTTAATATATAAAATAACAGAAAGTGACGCAATGTTTGTTGTTGTTTTTTTTAGATACAAGGAGAAGGTCGAGGTGTTATTACAAGTCTTCTTGTGAATGATGGTGGTGCAATTGCTGTTAGTGCTACAACATCTGCTCCTCTGCAATATAAAGGTGTATTAGGAACTGTTGGAACCATCGCCAGACAAGAAGGATTCAAGTAAGGAACACATAAAATTAATTTAAGACCCAAACCTTGAGGTTTGAACATTGGCTACATAAATTAAAAATAAATGTTTAATATATAATTAAATAATTTCAGAGCTTTATATAATGGTCTCTCAGCTGGTCTACAACGACAAATGTGTTTTGCTTCCGTCAGATTAGGATTATATGATAGTGTTAAAGACTTTTATACAAAAGTTTTATATGGTACGTTCATTAAACGCCTGATTATTATTCTTCTTGTCTTACACTTGTATTCTTGTAAAAAACTAATGCAAAAGTAAACCGAACGAATCTTATAGTAGAAAATATTGGGCAATTATGTATACTTCAATGATTACTTTATTTTTATAGATAAAAATGATGTTAGTATGCAATTTGGTGCTCGAATATTAGCCGGATTTTCAACAGGGTGCGCTTGCGTTTTGCTTGCACAACCAACAGATGTCGTTAAAGTTCGATATCAAGCACATTCAAGAATGCCAGGAGCAGAAGCTAGGTATGTATCTTTTATAATGGTTTTTTAGTGGTCCATTTTTCAATCCATTTTATTAAATATCTAAATGTTGACGGAGATATACCAATTAAAAATTCGAATTGTAGTTTTAGAAATGTATTTTAACGTCAGTTATTTGTTGAGTAGGTGGTAATATTTTGTAGCTGTTGGTAGTCGAAATAATCAAGTCAAGTCAAAGAATAATAAGTTTTTATTTTATTTAACCCTGTTACGGCAGACATAATATTGAAATTTTATTGTTCTGTCAAGAATTTATCTCTTTCACGCTCTGTCGTGTGAAAGAGATAGCAACTACCGGTTGTGATGTCACATGCAACTGGAATGTTGCACAATGTTGAATCCCTTTAATAATTAAAGAGTCAAAATGACTTTTTTAATTGTTAATATCTCTTGTAACCTAAACTCTACCTAAATATAATGAGTTATAAAAAAATAATTGGAAATTTAAGGTTCTAGTAACCAACTTTATCAATGGATAGTACACTTTTATAGAAATTAAGACATAGGACATTTTCTTCCAATTTTACTTTAACATAACTGAAATGTTGAACTAGTGTGATATTAAAATGATGTTTTTATCTTTAAAGGTACAAATCCACATTCCAAGCCTACAGACAAATCTTTTTAGAAGAAAGACTCCAAGGTTTATGGAGAGGTCAGTATAGTTTCCTGTGCTAGATTATCAATAACACTAAATGAACGCAATCACTGATAGATGTTGATGTTTACATTGTAATTAATTTTCAGGCACGGTTCCGAACATCTGTAGAAACGCCATTATCAATGTCTCCGAGATTGTTTGCTACGATGTTGTCAAAGACCTTCTTATGAAGTACGTACACATGAATGACAGCGTGCCTCTCCATTTTGCTTCCGCATGCGCAGCTGGTACGTATATTAATTATGTTAATTTCTATTTCTTAAAACTCTTTTTTAGTTACTAATTAAACTGTTTTGATTAGGTTGTTTTATATTTCAATAATAAATAAATTATTTATAAGAGCAAAATATTTACTTTCAATTTATTTAATTACAGGTTTCTGTGCGACTGTTTGTGCTTCTCCTGCTGACGTCATAAAAACACGCTATATGAACGCACCCAAAGGGAAATATAATGGGCCTATCGATTGTACGATACAGTTGATAAGCAAAGAGGGAGCTACTGCTTTATATAAAGGGTAGGTTTAATAATAATTTGAGAAACACTTCAATCACTTCAGCATTTTCTGATAAAATTTCATTAACAATAGAAGTAGACGCTACACTATATATGTTCTTCTATTCTAATTATTGTCTTATTATTTACAGATTTGTGCCTTCATTCATTCGACTGGTCTCCTGGAATATTTGCCTGTGGATAACATATGAACAAATAAAAGCTGGAGTCCAAAAAGTAAGGAGGCCCCCTGTTGACGTTTAGAACAGGCTGGCTCGGGAGACTTATTTCTCAAAAACATTAATTGTAATATACTAACAATTGTTTTTATCTTATTTTTGATAACTATTATAGAGTAGTTAGTTGTTGGAATTTTAAAGAAAGAAACAAAAACAAAAATTAATGATAGAACAAAAATGTTAGTTGTGAAATGTATATTTTTTCACAAAAAGTTGTATCTGTGGTAACATAATAATACGATTGTAAAGTATTATTATTATTATTATATTATATATTATATATTAATTTAATGTAGTTATTAATATTATATTTAATAAATTAATTATATTTTATTAAGTGTGTTTTATTATTATTACTTTGATTACATGTGCAATATACATGTACAATACTTTTAATTGTTTTTTAATTTTTAATTGTATGTTACCCGAATACTTATTATCAAATAATTCATTTTCTCGATACGAATGAATTTGAGACAATAAATTAAATTAGAAAATTATAAATAGAAATAAAAGAAGTAATGTTTCAGGTATATTATATATTTTTTATTTTCCTCTAAATTTATGGTTTTATAATATTTATTAAACTTTATTATACAATTAATTGCTTAGATACTAATTATTGCTATATAATAGTTTTTTTTATATATATTTATTTAAAGTCGGCGTATTTCCGATGTTGAGTCCTGTCAACGACGACCTCCTTCTATTATTGGATGTTTTTATGGTGTCGTGGCTTCATATACGTGGGCTACACCACTGCTAATAAGTTTATGATATTTGTGAACTCTCACATCAACAACCAAACCCAGGAAATATAGCTCTTGTCTGGTATCAAGCATCAACGCTCTATGCATATGTTGGCTCTTCATATTTTTCTTGGTTTTTCTTGATGTTTGTGCTAGTGGCCGGCATTAGTGGACAGGCTTGAGTTTCGTTGATCGAGCATCATTCCTGAAAAAGAAAGAAAACGTATTAGAAAAGGTAGAAATATATAAACTTAAAATTATTAGTGTAAAATATGTAATTTCCCTAATATTATTGAACCACGTAGTATTGTCCTTTTTTAATTTCATGGACTTCTTTTTCTAAAAATTTTTTTGGATTTCTTAATTTTTTTTGATGCAGTTATGTTCGCCAGGCTTTAAATTAAAGAACTGCTTCTTTACATTTTAAATATCTACGCGATTCTGGCTTTTACGTGACCTTTTTTAAATTCATGGACTTTTTCTTCTAAATTTTTTTTTCGGATTTCTTGAAATTTTTTGATGCAGTTATGTTCGCTAGGCTTTAAATTAAATAACTGCTTCATTACATTTTAAATATCTACGCGAATCTGGCTTTTATACGACCTTTTTTAAATTCATGGATATTTTTTTCTAAAAATTATTTTTGGATTTCTTGAAATTTGTTGATGCAGTCATGTTCGTTAGGGTTTAAATTAAATAACTGCTTCATTACATTTTAAATATCTACGCGATTCGGGTTTTTTCGTGACCTTTTTTAAATTCATGGACTATTTTTTCTAAATTTTTTTTTCGGATTTATTGAAATTTTTTGATGCAGTTATGTTCGCTAGGCTTTAAATTAAATAACTGCTTCATTACATTTTAAAAATCTACGCGATTCTGGCTTTTACGCGACCTTTTTTAAATTCATGGACTTTTTTTTCTAAAATTTTTTTTCGGATTTCTTGAAATTTTTTGATGCAGTTATGTTCGCTAGGCTTTAAGTTAAATAACTGCTTCATTACATTTTAAATATCTACGCGAATCTGGCTTTTATACGACCTTTTTTAAATTCATGGACATTTTTTTCTAAAAATTATTTTTGGATTTCTTGAAATTTGTTGATGCAGTTATGTTCGCTAGGCTTTAAATTAAATAACTGCTTCATTACATTTTAAATATCTACACAGATACTTAAAAAATTGCATTGCTCTTAAAATCATAAAAGTGAACCTTTTCATCATTTTTAACAAGATTATAGTCTTCTTTCTATATGGAGATATAATAACATTTTTTTTTTGGATTTCTTGAAATTTTTTGATGCAGTTATCTTCGCTAGGCTTTAAAATAAATAACTGCTTCATTACTTTTTAAATATCTACGCAGAAACTCAAAAAATTGCATTGCTCTTAAAATCATAAAAGTGAACCTTTTCATCATTTTTAACAAGATTATAGCCTTCTTTCATTGAAAAACTGAAGAAGGAAATATATTATTTTTTTAACGGTTTTTATATAACTTTGAATGCTGATTTCAAATTTGTAATTAATTTTTAGATAACTCTTTAGGTTTACGAGATATCGGCATAAAAAGTCGAACAATTTTTATGAAAAGTAAGAAGACTATACTCTTCTTACTTTTCATAAAAATTGAAGAAAAAAATATCTTATTTTTATAACGGTTTTTAACTTAATTTTAAATGCTGATTTCAAATTTATAATTCATTTTTAAATAAGTATTTTAGTTTATGATATACGAGTATTAATATATTAAATCTCTCTGTCGGAGTATGCAATGAAAGAAGACTATAATCTTGTTAAAAATGATGAAAAGGTTCACTTTTATGATTTTAAGAGCAATGCAATTTTTTGAGTATCTGCGTAGATATTTAAAAAGTAATAATGCAGTTATTTATTTCAAAGCCTTAGCGAAAGTAACTGCATCAAAAAATTTCAAGAAATCCAAAAAATTTTTTTTATTATATCTCCATATAGAAAGAAGACTATAATCTTGTTAAAAATGATGAAAAGGTTCACTTTTATGATTTTAAGGCGCTCGTCTCCTCAGAGAGGAACTTAAAATAAACAAAGCATTTTAAGAAGTGTAGAAGGGAAAGACGAGTGCGTAGGCGTGGCTAAAAAGTCTTATCTCAGGGATAAAAACTATTTGTAAGCGTAATTAAGATTTCCAGTGTTGCACAACATTAAAATAAAAGAACCATAAAATTTTACACTAAGAATAAATAAAAATATAACAATTTAATTAAATTATATTATAATATAATTAAAAAAAACTAATAAAATTTAATGTAACAATTTTTAATAATTTTAATATTCTAAAATTATACATATATAAATATATGTACTTTTATAACCTATTAATTTGATAAAAACTAAACATAAAACTGTGGTTTCTTGATTATAAATTATCCATTACGATCTGGATTTCGAATAGGCATATTTCGAAGGTATCGAGAGTCTACTATCTCGGGAAGTAAGCATTCGTTATAAAAAAATAATAATTTGGATTTCATTTCTTCTTCCCAAAATCTCTCATTTCTTTCAATTCTCTCATAGAGAATATTGATTGGTTTTTCAACAGGAGTCCAAAACACAAACAAACAATATTTGCGTTGTGTAACTTGTAGCTGCCTTTGTATTTGATAGTAAAAATCATGATTTTTTTTTAATTTAAACAAGCCATTTGCAATTGTTCCAAATGTTACTTTCTTTGATTCAATTGCCGCAATTGCTGTTAACATACTCGAAGCTGGACATTTAATTTCTATTAAACCATCTTCTCCTATTAGTCCATCAGGACTAGCTGCAAGAAATGGATAGTTTTTGTCAATAAATAAACCTGCATCTGCTATTTCTAAATTTAGTAACTTCGATACATCATTTTTAGCCACAGGTTCTTTTTCTATACCATATCTTGTTGCTTTATTTCCAGCAAATGTGCTATAAAGATGGTTTTTGACTAAATTTGCACAAGATGTCTTCTTTCTCATTTTACAAACTTTACCAAATGAAGATGATGTTAGTCGCTTCTATCTTTCTTGCTTCCACAAGATATTGCGACTTTGCTCTTTTGTATTCTTTTCAAGCTCAATTATCTCCACTGAGGTTTTACAAAGTGATTTTTTAAATTGTTCTTGTTATTATATATATTAATTGTGTGTGCCTTTCGGCTTTACAATCTACAGTATTATATTTCTAATACATTTCATCACTGCCTCCCTTTAAATAGCTGGCCAATATTCCTTTCGCTCGCTACTTTTTCCTTACACTCAAACTTAATGTGCTCCAGTGTTTCGTCCTCCGCTCCGCACATTCTACACTTTCTTTCCTCACTCTTGTCCCAGTATCTGTTTCCTTTTTCCTCATTTCCCAATCTAAACCTTGCTGTTCTTCTTATGTGTTTTTATGTCTTTTTCTATAAGGTACTGAGGCACATTATTTTCCCATAACCTTTTATATCTTTTATTGTAGTTACTTTTTTCTATTTTTCCCATTCTCTCCTGCTGTTGTATCTTCTTCTCCCTTCTCCTTAGCTCCTCTTCCACACTTGCGCCACCTTCTCTTCTCCTCTCTGCCTCCTCGATCACCATTCCATTCCTTTCAAAGTACTCCTTTCTCTTTTTTGGACCTCCTCCCCCCCATTCTTTATGCTATCCTCTCTTATTTTCTTTAAAATTTTGCTTTCCGCGAATATTAAGCGTCTTCGTTCTATATTTTTATTTTCTCTAAATTTTCTACTTGAACATTTCTGCGTATACTTTTCTGGACAGTTTTTCATCAAGTAGTGCCTTATGCAATGACCAGTGCAGCTCTTTTCCTTTGTCGTAAGATGAAACAGCTATATTATACCTCGCTTCATAAGATCCACGAAGTGTATTATTTACTCTTGTTTGGTAAATTAAAAACGACAATTTACTTATATTACCATTTTAAATCATTAAGAAAAACCATATTTTGTACCATATAGATTCTGTTACTTAATTATATGGGTAATATAAGTGTGTTAAAATAAAATACTAGATCTAAGTCAACCAAATTCGGAGAAGTATTTTTAAACGAACTACAAATCTACAACGAAACACTTGAATCTCTATGTATTTTGCAACAATAGGATTAAAATATTCGGCAGCATTTCCACCAGTAGATTAGGACCAAAAGGTTATGTTTAAATATTCGGTATATGACACTACGTCGTTGCCACCAATTAATCTGTTATATTTTGGTCCATGCATTTCTACACTACGGCTAAAACCTTCTGCAATAATGTCAGCTTTTATAGACTTAGCAGATTGATCCCAATTTTTATATCAAACGAATCATGATTCATTACAGATTGTAACTAGTTTTATAACCGAGTTGTAACTAGTAGTATTTTGTTCATAACAGAGTTGTAACTAGGTTTGTAAGACCTCTTCGCCCAAGCACCATCAGCGACCACCGTTATTAAAGTCTGTGTCCACACTAACTTCAGATATTGCCAGTTTAGCTTCTCTTGGTCAGCTTCTTTCATCGATTTCCGTCTTTAATTGCTATCCTTGACCTGTGCATATTGTACTTCGAACCATGTTCAAATTTATGTTACAAGAATTGTTATTGTTCTCTATACATAATACATAGGTTTTATTATAGTTTTTACTAAGGTTTTACATTTGAAATCGAAAGAAAAATTCCTAAATTTTGAAAAAAAAAAGTTTGTCAAAAAACGCGTAAGTTTAAAACAAAATAAAACAAATGAAACAAATAAATTGAAACAAATATTTTTTTTTATATTTAGGTTATATGAAAAAATATTTTTAATATTGAACGCCTCTTCATTATTATATCCAAATATTTCAGTTTAACGATGGAATAAAAATTTGAAATGAAATTACGAGTTATTACATTGTATTCAACTCAACAATATAGAACAGTCGTCGCTTTGCGACATGGTGAACGCTAGTATGTTAAAATGAATCAGAGATGTGGGCTATTCAATTTCTTAAATAACTTAGAACGACACCAGCTTTAGAGCCTGTAAATGTTATTGATAAATTAGAGAGATAACATACAGCATAGCATACTCCAGATAAGCTACACGCATACTACACAAAATCTTCATACGCACAAACAGTATGCACACATGCATAGAAATCAGCAGCTTTAACCTGTCTGTGAAATTACCCCCACCATTTCCCCTCTGCCCGATTCCTCACCGCATCTGAATGTAGGCAAGTGATTTTATTGAATAAAATAATTCAAAAACATGACTTACTAAAATACATTTCCTACTTGGTATTCTGAGTCGAAAATTATCAAAGATAATAAAGTATTAAAGGGTAAGGTTAAACCTAAGAGTTAATAAGTTCAAATTTTTAATATTCTAACCTTAAGGGCAAAATAAAGCACCTTAAACATTGCAAAAATTGGTACTTTTTAGCAATTAATTTATACTAGTTCTATACGAATTTTTAAAATTTTTTCATTATTAAATCATTTATTCATCTTTATTTAATACATTTCACCAAAAAAATATTTTCTAAACAGTAAATATTTGATAGAAAATGGATCTAATGAACACACGATTTAGATTAAATATCACCTAGGAGACGATCCCCTTAAGAGCAATGCAATTTTTTGAGTATCTGCGTAGATATTTAAAAAGTAATAATGCAGTTATTTATTTCAAAGCCTAGCGAAAGTAACTGCATCAAAAAATTTCAAGAAATCCAAAAAAAAATTTTTATTATATCTCCATATAGAAAGAAGACTATAATCTTGTTAAAAATGATGAAAAGGTTCACTTTTATGATTTTAAGAGCAATGCAATTTTTTGAGTATCTGCGTAGATATTTAAAATCTAATGAAGCAGTTCTTTATTATAAAGCCTAACGAACATAACTGCATCAAAAAATTTCAAGAAATTCAAAAAAAAATTTTAGAAAATAAAGTCCATGAATTTAAAAAAGGTCGCGTAAAAGCCAGAATCGCGTAGATATTTAAAATGTAATGAAGCAGTTATTTATTTTAAAGCCTAACAAACATAACTGCATCAAAAAATTTCAAGAAATCCAAAAAAAAATTTTAGAAAAAAAAGTCCATGAATTTAAAAAAGGTCGCGTAAAAGCCAGAATCGCGTAGATATTTAAAATGTAATGAAGCAGTTATTTACTTTAAAGCCTAACAAACATAACTGCATCAAAAAATTTCAAGAAATCCAAAAAAAAATTTTAGAAAATAAAGTCCATGAATTTAAAAAAGGTCGCGTAAAAGCCAGAATCGCGTAGATATTTAAAATGTAATGAAGCAGTTATTTACTTTAAAGCCTAACAAACATAACTGCATCAAAAAATTTCAAGAAATCCAAAAAAAAATTTAGAAAAAAAAGTCCATGAATTTAAAAAAGGTCGCGTAAAAGCCAGAATCGCGTAGATATTTAAAATCTAATGAAGCAGTTATTTACTTTAAAGCCTAACGAACATAACTGCATCAAAAAATTTCAAGAAATCCAAAAAAAAATTTTAGAAAAAAAAGTCCATGAATTTATAAAAGGTCGCGTAAAAGCCAGAATCGCGTAGATATTTAAAATGTAATGAAGCAGTTATTTACTTTAAAGCCTAACAAACATAACTGCATCAAAAAATTTCAAGAAATCCAAAAAAAAATTTTAGAAAAAAAAGTCCATGAATTTAAAAAAGGTCGCGTAAAAGCCAGAATCGCGTAGGTATTTTAAATCTAATAATGCAGTTTTTTATTTTAGAGAATAAACGTCATAATTGTATCAAAAGGTTATACTCTTGTTAAAATTGATAAAAATGTTAAATTTATTAATACATATGATACATGTTTTCTAACGTAGTTCTTTACGCTGGTTTTAAAAATAGAAACCATTTTTAATTATCTGTTACAGGTGTAGAGAAAACAGCGTTTAAAGTCATTAGTTTGATTTTATTATTATTTTCATAAAAGTTAGAAATGTACAGATATTTGAAATTTAATTATGCAGATTATCTATTTAACGTGTAGCGGACAAAACGTCATCAAAAAATGAGCTTTAAAATCAACTTTTTATTTTAGTTTGAATCATTTTAATTGTAATTAACTATTTTATTTCACTTTTTCTGTAAATTACCCCTGAATTGACGCAACACCTTCTACGCGCTTACAACTACATTAGTTAAGGATTTATTTCATAGATGGCGGATAGAGGTTAACAAATATTTTTCTGAAATAAAATACAAAACTAGACCAGAATAATAAAAGAAACAAACATATCATTTGTAATAATTAAATCCTTTATTTATTTTAATTAACAGTAACAACAATTAATATCTTATTTTATTCTTAATCATATTATATAATATTGTGTATAATAATATTTCAAGTAAATACGAAAGTAGAATAACAAGTAATATTTATGTAGCAACGTTAGGTATATATATTACGTAAATTTATACTCAAATTTAATGGTATTATAAGTTTGTTATGTTATAAGTATATTATAAATAAATCCTACTTAGAGCTTTGGCAAATTATCAGCTCTTTTCTATACATTAAATTTACCCCTAATCTATAGTCAACACTTTTAACGTAACAACTTTGCAATGCGCTTTAGCCATTTTAAAGACAATTTGATTTATCATATAGAACACATAGGGATAATAATTGTACACATATGACCAAGCACTAAGTTCAGTCTATTAGCTTGTTGATAATTAGATCTTTGCTACTTTGTTATATAGGTCTTACTTTGTCATCTACTTGCTCTAATTGTAATATAAAAGTCTTATTTAGAAACTGAATGAGAGTAGCTGGTTCAAGCCAATTGCAGGTAGTTTTAATATTTACTTATCGCGTAATATTTGCATTTTTGTTAGTTAATTTTTTAACATTCTCGCTCGACACTTTGCCTGGCCTTTTATATTGTGGATTAAAATGCGAACAACTTCATTTTTAATACTTTCTAGAAGCAGGATTCGCTAACTCTATAGGTTTTTTATAGGTTATGAAACATAATCTGTTAATAATAATCTCTGTTAATATTAGAAGGTCAACTCTAGCTAAGATCAGTGGTGGACTGGTCGTAGTGTCACTTTGCTCGATGGCAACTGTGTCACTACTAGAATGAATATTGACTTGATTCTATGGTTTAACCTTTATTTTATGAGAAACTGTATATTACAACTCAGTCCGCCATTGATTTAGATATATATGTAAACTAAATTATATAATTTATTAATTATCAAGGAACTGAACCAAGTATTAAGCCGACCTCTGACAGATGCCGCTCTAAAAACGTTCCAAATGGAAGAGGAAATTTCCGTCCATACCTGGATAGTTGGATCAAACTTAATCAAAATTAATATGATATCAAAGAGGAAGATATCTAAATGGTTTACCTAATTAATTAATAGTTTATATTTTAGAGTTGCATCTCATGACAAATCATTAAAATTTTACAATAAAATAAACTGAATGCCTAACGACTAATTACCTAACAGCAATTAAGGGCACATTCCTTTTTCATCTTTTAATGTTTCTTAGTTTATATAATCTTTCATTTTAATTTTAAAAAATAACAAAAAGACACATTTATTGAAAACTCTGACACAGTTACGAATATGTAACATTTATATATTATAAAAAAGTTTACCTGATACATAAAATTTTGTAAGATTATATAACAAATATTATCTTTTGACATAAATTTACGTTTTCTGGCTAATGCTTTTTATAATTTACATAAACTATTTTAACTTAAATACTAAATTAATATATAAGTAAAAGATTTTCAATGTCTTTTTTATTTATTTAACGATTATGTAACATAATTATTTAGGTTTGACTTCGGTAAATCATAAAACGTAATGTTATGTAAAAAAAAACAGTTTGTGTTTATCACAACTGTACAACTGTAAAAACTGTACAAAGAATAGTATTAGACAGAGACAACAAGAGAAAAGGAAAGTCCTAGAGCAGGGTAGGCGAACCAATGGCACGCGTGCCATTGATAGCACGCGACACAATATTTTGGGCACGTCGCCGATCATAAAACATGTGTAAAAAATGTGTTAAGTAATAGGTATTTTGTAGTATTTAAGTAGGATCGAACTGCATCATTCACCAACAAGCCTTGTGTTCTAAGAGTGGTTTAATATCCCTTGATAATATAATGGCGGTAGTTACAAAAATAGTCAACCTCATCTCGTCACAGGCTTTACACAAGCGAAAGTTCGATGCTTTGTTGGATGAAATCAACTCGGTGTATTATGGCTTACTGATGTATAATAATGTTCGCTGGTTGAGTCGCGGGAATGTACTTGAAAGATTTGTTGATTGCTTTGAAGAAATCAGACTGTTTTTGCAAAATGAGGGAAAAATTGAACAACACCCACAGTTGTTGGACGTTATGTGGCTTTCAAAATTGATGTTTTTTACAGACATATGCCAACATTTAAATACATTAAACGTAAAGCTTCAAGGGACAAACAAAACAATTATTGTCATGATAGATCTCATTCGCGCTTTTGAGGCTAAACTGCAAGTTTTCAGAAACGATATTATCACAAGAAACTACAAGTATTTTCCAAACTTGAAAAAATATATCAATGATTTTGATATTCACGAGACAGCAGACAAAGAAAAATTTACTGAAGAATTTATTTCTGTGATCGATTCTTTAATCAAGGAATTTTCAGGGAGATTTTCTCAGTTCAAAGAATTGTCGGAAATACTCAAATTTATTATGTGCCCTGAGGTGGCGTCATTTCATAAACTGAACTTCTCTCAATTCGATTGGTTGGAAATTGAAGAATTTGAAATGCAGTTGATTGATTAAGCTCAATATGGATTCAAAAATTTATTGAAACAAGGAAAGAGTTGGAATTAATTGAAACTGAAAGATTGACAAGTAATTTAAGTAAAAACGCTAATAACAAAATTCTGGAAACATGGAATGCGTTACCAGACTCATTTAACTGTTTGAAGAAGCTGGATCATGCTATTTTAACAATGTTTTCATCTACCTATGCCTGTGAGTCATTATTTTCAGAGATGAATAACATTAAAAACTCGGTTAGAAACCGTTTGACAGATGAATCCAGTTCAGCATGCATTTTGCTAAAAGTAACATCTTACAACCCTAACATAAATTATTTGTCATCTAACCTGCAGCAACAGAAGTCACACTAATTTTACAGTAATTTAAGTACCTCTTTTGTTTACTTTATTTAATAAAGAGTTTTGATAGATAGTATTTATTATTATTATTTTCCAAATAATCAGAAAGTCAAAATTATTTGATGGCACGTCAATGACCTCATTCGAAATTTTTCAGAAAAAATGGCACGTTGATGTATAAAGGTTCGCCTACCCTGTCCTAGAGGTTATATCAATTACTTCAGTCAAATATTTTAGTAGTGGTATGATATTACTCAATCTTTCACATAATGTGATTTGTTATACTCGCTATATTTTATATTTTATTTTAAATAAACATAAAAAAAAATAACAAATCTAACATTTTATTAAAATAAAAATCACAAAATAAAACAGTGTTATACAATATATATGTATTAAACACAGATTGTAAAATTTAATCAAAAACCATACCATTTTATATAATGTTTGTACCCATATTTTGAACAAAAATCAAAAACAGAAATAGCTTAGAACCTAAATAATAATAGATTCACAATCATTTAATTTGTTTTTAATCATAATTCAAAATCTTCTGAATCACTTTCAGAAATATCAGATAAGCAGCGGTCTTCGAGAACGACAACTTCCGATTTAGGCCTGAAAATATTATACATTTATTAGTTATGTAATTAAATAAAAATATTTAAGGTGGTAGTATAGCTGCCTGCTATTCAGGCGCAAAGTATGTCAGAACTAAATTATTATTAATGATGGTTATTTATATCATAAAAAAACTTGTATAAATGATGTTAATAAATTAAAAATGCTGGGGTTCCCTAACGGGGGGAAGGGGGATTTATGGACAACAAGAATTTGTGAATATATGTATAACCTCTAATTATTTTTAGAAATAATGAAACAATTCACGAAAATACACCATTGTATAATAAATAAACTGCACAAATTAAACATTAAAAAAAAAATCATAAAGAAAATTAAAAAATAACGTTTCTTTCTTTATTTTTATTTATGTCGGTCTTTAATGTTTATTTCCGATGATAAGTTCTATCACGGACGACTTTCTATAATTAACACATTATTAAATTAGATTTGATAACAAGCAAACCCATAGAAACATAGCGCTTGTCGGGAGATCGAACCCGAAGACGCGGCAGTCCGTGATTAAGCATAAATGCTCTCGGACACTGTACCGTCCTAGCTCCTCACGTTTAAATATAATTTCTTGATAAGATATAAACTAAGCAGTAAATAATAGATATTATATTAGTGAATCAATACAAAAAAAAATCAATTAGTATTAATTAGTAAAACCAAGTGCAAATAGTTAATTAGCATCTCATAAAGCCATACAACACCAACATACAGACAGACTTGCCTCTATTTATAATTAAAGTCTTTTTATACGTCAGTCATATTTTCGCTGCTTCTAAAAAAAATATAAAATCCCAAATATCATCATATGTAGTTATATAGGGTCTCTCAATAAGAGCGAACATTTTAAATCAATAGAATAACGCAATATTTTTCTGAAAAGTGATGTTATTTTTACTTTAATCTTAAGTACAAACTCTGACGTTAGTAACAGAACATAACATCTGGTATAATGTCATCGAAATAATGCATTTTTCTAATAATTTAAAATGACAGCACCTGTTGAAAGACCCTATATATGATTCGGTTGATATATTAAATATTGTTGAATGAATAGATACATGTATAACTTGGTATTAAGATAGATTTAAGATAGAAAAAGAGTCAGAGAAATTAGAACTCTTGCATTTCTAGTTAAGGACAAATTAAATATTAGAAACTAGGAAAAGTAATTGAAGAATGGTAAGGTTAGAAGAAGAAAGGATGTAGAAGTATGAACAGAAAATAAAAGAGAAGAATAAGGACAAGCATAACTTCACGGTGAAAGAGATTGAATATAAAGATGAGAAATAATTAAAAGAAAAGTCAATCAAATTAGATAAAATAAATTTTGTTGGAAGAAGTACTTAAAAAGTAAGGGAGATAGAAGTAGTAAATATGGACGTAAAGAGGAAAAATAGGAAGGAAAGAGGTGATTCTTTAGAAGAAATGTGAGCAATGGGTAACAGGATCGAAGGTGTTTTTCTAATTTAAAAACATAATTTGGCCTTTATTGTAAATCCCTCCAAATTTTTGACGCATTTAAAGTAAAATATATGCAATAAATCTTACTTATTTATTTCAGGTGTATGTAACATGAAGACATTGCTGTCTAAATCAGCGATAGAATCCACCATGCCTTTACCAACACTTTCCAGGATTCGAGTATCCAGGTGGTACCCCTAAAATAAAAATCAAATTATTAGTAAATAATAAAAATGTATGAGTATTTCATAGCAATATAACTGCAAAGGGTTAGTTTAAATGGGCTTGTGTCCTCATTTTTAAGTGGTCGATTTTTCAATTGTTGATTGAAATTGATATTAATAAATATGTATTGGCGTGTCTATTTTATTAAATATCTAAATATTGACGGAGATATAGCAATTAAAAGTTTGAATTGTAGTTTTAGCGCTAGAAATGGTCGGCCATATTTTTATGACGTGAAATGTATTTTAACGTCAGTTATTTGTTGAGTAGGTCAGTGCTGTGGTAATGTTTAGTAGCTGTTGGCAGTCAAATAATCAAGTCAAATAAGAATAATAAGTTCTTATTTTATTTAACCCTGTTACGGCAGACATATTATTGAAATTTTATTGTTCCTTGAAATAGCTGTAAATAATATTTGATATTTTGATATATAAATACATATAGCAGAGATTTATGATCTGTAAGGTTGGTAATCTTACACAAGAATTGTGATGTCACATGCACTTGGAATGTGTACAACGTTGAATCCCTTTAATAATTAAAGAGACAAAATGACTTATTTAATTGTTAATATCCCTTAACATATAAGGAGTAATTGAAAAATAATTGAACATTTAAGGTTCTGGTAACCCACTTTATCAATATATAGTACACTTTTACAGAAATTAAGACATAGGACACAAGCCCATTTAGAAATCTCTGAAATCTAGTTTTGAAATTTTTATTAGAGTAATGAATTTATAATCGATTATATTTGCATGTACACAAATATTTAACCCCAGCTACAACACATTTTATATTATATTCTATCCAGTATGACTTTGTGGCAGATTCTGAACTGGTGAGGCACATGCAAAAACAAATCTACCTTCTCTTTCTTACACAGAAAGAAGATAAAAATGTTTGTTCAGCACAAATCGCAATCAGTTTCTTATTTCCTTTTAAATAATATCAGTTTTAAATTAATTTTTCCAGTATATATAGACTTACATCCAGTTCTCCTTGATCACAACCGCAAAACGAAGCTTCAAGAGTGTAACTTTTTTGAACACCTAGTTGTCTCCAAACTGCAACTCTTGCTGTGCTCTCTTTCTTACGTTCCACACGATATGAACAAAACGACAAAGAAAATGCCCCAGAAGAACTTGCCATTAACAGTGGCAGCGCCTATTACAAATAAGGTTATGTATTAATTAATTGTAAATATTATATAACTTGGAATAAATAGAGATATATTTAGCTTACCATAAAGTCATTCGAAAAGCCGCACTCCTTATCTTGTGGCCTCCAACTATCTTGTGGACAACACCCATAAAGAAATACATTCTTCCTTCGGGAATGACCGTGATAATCACAAAACAATTCTGGAGTTATTCCCATTATTCCAACAACGTACTCCATGAGTCCCTGTTAACAAATTATTATAAATATAATCAAATCAACAAAATGCATGAAAATTATCCAAGTTCACCACCATTGTCGCTACTGCCATCTACTTAATTTTTACATAAGTCTTCGTTCTATTAACAAAGTAATATTTTTTCTAGTAAATTCAATTTCAAAGTAAAATCATTATTAGTTTGACTCACTTTTGCGTGAAATATTTCCGGATGTAGCACCGGATGTGGATCTCCCCACCTTCTGTTTAGATCCTCGTCAGTAAGTCCGCACCTGTAACTGTAAAATAATACAACATTAAAAAAAAATGCTAACTTATTCATACAGATACGTGTGTCGCATAGAAAATTATGAAATTAGAATCCTGATGGTGATAACAATATTTCAAGTAAACTGAGATGGAGATTTCTTGTACTTCCGTTTTATAATCATATCCGGTTAGTCATAGTATATCTGAGAAACATAAATATGCAGATCGTTCTATCGTATTTTCTAGGATTTTATTGGTCTTTGTTATTATTTCAAATAATTGAAGGAGACTAGCGCGGTATTTTTTCAGAATTTGGTTTTTGTTTATTATATGTTTATATGAGCATAAAGTAATTAGGCAGATAGATAATTTGGTTCTTGTTTAGAAATAGTAAGAATTACTTTTTTTTGTAGCCTAGAGTATTATACCATTTTGGAATCTTAAATAGTTGCGTCAATTTTTAACAGAACTTGCCATAGTAGTATTCATACTTTTTTTTTACATCACAATGAGTGAAAGTAAAAATCTTTCAAAATTTTAGGGAAAACCAAAATTTAGATTTTTTTTTGTGTAAAAACTACAGACATTCTGAGATTTTTAATGGTTGTGGTGGATAGCAGTGCTATTTAGGTTGCCGATACAAAAACAAAAATATTATCAACTTTCGAAAGAGTTTTATTTCTTTTTGTAATTTCAAATCAAAAATGAGATATAACGCCAAATAACGTTATATAACACTAAATAACGCCAAAAAGAATGAATATCTTTTAAATGTCAGGATGCAGTGGCGTAGCTAGGTAACCAAGGGCTCCGGTGCAAAAAAAAAATCTGGGCCCCTAACTAAACTGTTTAGGTTTTTCAAGTCAGATATAAATATATATAAATACTTGAAAGGTACAAAGCTATTAGTTTATCATCAGCTCTTTATCGTGCACTGCATGGCACAGCAAGACTACTTACTACATGTATGAGTATTGCGCTCTAAGACTCTAAGTACAATCCTGCAGCTACTTTTGTTTCAGCTTAATCTCAACATAAACAACTCTAGAATGCGTACCTCTGCCTGAGAGAATTACGTAATAGACTTAGACCCTTGCCTGGTCCCCCCTCCCTCATGTTCAGCGATAAATTTATACAGAAGTGAGTATGAAATACACTCTCAATAAAAAAAATTCATTCCTATTTAGAATTTTTGTTTATGTTTTTGTTATAAAAGTTTTGTAAGCATTGTCGGGAATAACTATTTACTAAGAGTATTACTTCACTGTGAAACCGTTAAAATATAAATATAAGTTATAAAAGTCCGAGGGCCCCCTTAGCTTGGGGGCCCCGGTGCACTGCACCGACTCGCCGATACCTAGCTACGCCAGTGTCAGGATGGTGTAACCCTTTAATACATTATGCCCTTTAAGAAAACTTTAGCTCCCTCTGAAGTATTCTCTAAGATTTCTAAGTATAGCCACTGTTATACTGTCAAAAGTAAATAAAATAGAAAATAAAAGCAAAAGTAATACATAACGAGGCCAGTCGGGTCAAGCATGTCGCGTAAATTCAACTCATACCATGCAGCCAACTACTTATTCAATAATTTACATAAACAAAAGAAGAATAAGGAGAAAAATATCTAAGTTGTTGAAAAGAACAATGTTCTGAATGATTCCCTGATACTTAGACTTCGCAAAGATGTCTACTCCAAAGGTTCCCAACATATAGGTCAAATGAATAAGATAGAAATAGTCTCCCTATGTTTTGTGGCAAATTTATTTCTCACGTTGAAACAGCGTGAATGATTAATTTCAAGTTTTAGTTTTAACTTGATATTGAGGGGTTGCTTTTTTACATTCTTGAATGAAATTTAAGTTAAACATATGTATATTGGCGTTTTTATTTTTTTAAATATTGCAAAGGTAACGAAAATATAGCTATTTAAAATTTGAATATCAGTTTTGCCTTTTTTGTTAATTCTGCGTATGACATTATAGAAGAAAAATCATAATATAAAACTAAATGGACGTATAATACACACTCGTATAAAAGAGATGTCAAATGTTCGGACGTGACGTATCATCCTTCGGTATTTTCTCCCTTTAATTATTCACAAACCACTGAATATAGACTAGCAACTGTGAGCAAATCTTTTGATTATTTTTGAGGGGTATGACTTGCTTAGGGGGTGAGAGAGGAAACACGAAATAGATATACTTCCATCTCTTTCAAACCTGTTAAAAATGTTGATATCCACAAACCACCATTTTGGACGCCGTATTATAACCTAAAATATTATTATTTGACATGAGTAAATGTTATTTGTTTGTGTTATTAAATTGTCGTTTGCCATTTATTTACATACATTTTTATGAAGATGCGTTTCAATAATTCTTTTCCCGTTTTGCTTCTTATAATAACAAAACAGTTAATATATATGTAAGTACAGTATGCAGATGAAAAATATTCCAAATATGTAGGTACCATAACTATCATTTTTAATATATGATATTACAATGGTTTAATCTATTTAAATCTATTTTAGAAATATTAGCCCAATAATAATGATGAAAGAGTGGACAATTTCCAGACTGCTGCAGAGAATTAAAAAGAGGAAAAAACAGCCAATAATATTTTAATTTATTTATTCAATTTATTTATTCAATAATATATTTAAATCTATTTCATTTTAGGTATAACGTCTTAATAATTTTGAAGGGTCTGATCTCTGTAGTTAAATTCCACATGTGCAAACAATTTAACGGAAATGGGTAATAAAACTGGTCGTAAATGACCCTGCACCGACAATTGTAAACAATTTGGATACTGAATCCGAATTTATGTACATACAGTTCCGTTCGTAGTTCTTATTTCATAAATATTTCAGTAGTGAATACACTATTGTGTTATAATTGTGTGGTTTGTGTAATTATTAAAGAGACAAAACGATTATTTAAAAAAAAAACTATTCTTCATTGAATGGGCTTGTGTCCTCATTTTTTAGTGGTCGATTTTTCAATTGTTGATTGAAATTGATGTTAATAAATGTGTATTGGCGTGTCTATTTTATTAAATATCTAAATGTTGACGGAGATATAGCAATTCAAAATTTGAATTGTAGTTTTAGCGCTAGAAATAGTCGGCCTTATTTGTATGACGTGAAACGCATTTTAACGTCAGTTATTTGTTGAGTAGGTCAGTGCTATGGTAATGTTTTATAGCTGTTGGTAGTCGAAATAATCAAGTTAAGTCAAAGAATAATAAGTTTTTATTTTATTTAACCCTGTTACGGCAGACACAATATTGAAATAATATTTGATATTTTGATATATAAATACATATAGCAGAGATTTATGAGCTGTAAGGTCTGAACAAGTAAACTGGGCAGAGTTCCATCTTGAATATGCTATCTCTTTTACGCTCTGTTGTATAAAAGAGATAGTAATTAGCGGTTATTATGTCATATGCAGTTGGAATGTGTACAACGTTGAATCCCTTTAATAATTAAAGAGACAAAATAACTTTTTTAATTGTTAATATCTCTTGAAATATAAGGAGTTATTAAAAAATAATTGAACATTTGAGGTTCTAGTAACCAACTTTATCAATATATAGGACAATTTTACAGAAATTAAGACATAGGACACAAGCCCATTTCTTGTGATTACATTTTGTGTTTGGCGTAAATTTGTCCAGTGTAAATCTAACTTTAAAGTATACTATGCTCTTGTCTTATGCTAGTAAGATCCCTAAGCGAAGTGTCAAAGACTTTTAGCGCGTAACCTTGAACGATGAGTCAGTTTCGACTGGAGCTCGAGACCTGACCAACAGTGCGTTGCTTTTGCTCTTGCTTTACGCTAAGTGCAAACTTTAACGAATACTATATTTTATATATCGTCTGAAGTGAGAGTACAATAAATTGTAGAACGTGTACCTTCGTGCATAAGAAGACCATAAGGACCATCAAGTAGACAACTTAACAAAAAGATAAGTATGGACATAAATGTAAAGTACAGGTAACGCTTACAACAATGCTGAATATTAAATTAGGCATAAATTAAAAAATAAATCGATGATGGCAAGCTTAAGAGCTAGGTTAGTGAGTCAGTATGGCGAAATACATAATTTTGCACGTTAAATTTGCACGTATAATAACGCTTTATGGTGTTGTAAGTACGCATAAGTCGTACTTATCCTTCCTATTTTTAATATAAATGTTATTTATTTTATAAGAATTATATTATGTTATCTTTAATTTTAGTATTAATATTGTAATAAATAATTATTTGTATTTAGCGCTTGTAAACATTGACTCTGGTCTGTGGAGATTTTATATCGTTTTAATGCTGGTAACTCAGTATTGGCACATTGTGATGTGAAATAAATCATTATATATTAATCTGCACGCTAGTCAGAAAGTCAGTCTTCTCCTGAGTCTCAACCAAGTGTTTACGATTTGTAACTTCGTTCGTGCAATTACTCCAATTGTAACATCAAAGTATACTACAGTGAGCACATTTTAACTATTAATCAAATTATAACACTAGAATTACATTTTGTTTTATATCTGGCATCTTTATTAATCCAATAAAATACTATTGTAATTAAGTACGCAGATATAATATCACAACGAATAAATGATATATTTTAATAAAAAGTGTTTGTATTAATAGTATTTAAAAGATACTAATTGTTCAACCGTCGTATGTTGCAACGAGGTTATACTTTAGGCCGCTCAAGTATTCTCAAATTGCAACAATACACCGTCTTAACAAGAATCCTGTTAATCATCTTAAAAGAGTTAATTCTTATCAACGTGAGTAATTCAAGAAGGTGGATGATCGTCAAACTGAAGAATCTACTTCCAGTAACTAGCAACACTGCGTGATGTATTAGCAAGCTGAGTAATCTCCTTCTAGAACGAGCATCAGACCTCTTTTTACAACATTGATGTCAGGTGTAACATCCGCCTTCGAATCTTACTCACAACAAATGGTGTCAGGTGTGAGGCTCGAAGAGATATTCCTACACATAAATATCCAAGAGGTACGCCCAAAAATTTTTTTTCTATATTCTACACCTGGATGCAGATCAATTAATCTGGATACCACTACGCCGATCGATTATTTCCAAAATTGCCGAAAAGTACGAGCTAGAATATCATTTCATCTGTATTTCACATAATTTTTCTACAAGTCCGGCGGATGCAAAAACTACAGCCAGCTGAACCTGGAAAAAGAAATCTTTTGCCGCCCCGGGAATGGATGGATGCTTCTAGAACATTTGGAATAATCTAAATCGATGTTGGTCGCGTGCAGAATTCCGCACACAGCTGTGTATAGATTATAATCACTGATAAGAAAATCTTGAAGTATAATAGAACGGTATCTTTTTTTTTGTATATAATTATTACTATAAATTGATAATTGTATTTTTTTTTGAATAGCAACGTTACTAATGAAGCTATGATTTTTTTTAGTATTATATTCAGTACTTTTGAATATTTGCTATAATCTAAGTATTTTTTATTAGCATCATTATTAACGAGGTTATAATTTTTTTTAGTATTATATTCAATACTTTTGAATATTTGCTATAACCTAACTTTTTTTGTAGCATCATTGTTTGTCATTGAAGCTATTAATTTTTTTAGTATTATATTCAATACTTTTGAATATTTGCTATAACCTAAGTATTTTTGTAGCATCATTGTTTGTCATTGAAGCTATTAATTTTTTTTAGTATTATATCCAATACTTTTGCATATTTACTATAATATTTTTTTATAATTGTTTCCACAATTATACTAATTTATGTTAATATTTTTTTAGAACAACATCTTTTTTTGAACGAGAGGGAATTTTGAAAGGGAGAAGTAAAGAGCTGAAGCAGTTAGATAGCAGTCTGTTCAATCAGAGAGACTACCTTCCTGTTACAACTGCGGTGTCTGAGCCCCATCGGAAATTTCCTGTGAGTTACTGTTTTCGCTAACAATTTTTCCTTGTCAGAATCCTATTTTTCGGAGAGTCGTTTATTGGTACAAAATAATCTTTAGTCTGTATATTATATATAACTTTAATTAAGTACAATGGCACCGAACGTTCATTCCCTCACATTAGTTGAGAATACAATCAATCTAATTAATGAGTTTTCAAAAAATTTAGAAGTCCAATCAACATCCTTAACAATAGTTGAATTAAAAATCAAAAACTTAGAAAAGGCTTGGGTCAAATATAATAGTATCGTAGAAGCACTGCTTCCAACTCTAAAAAATGAAGAAGCTACGGCTATCGTTAGTAAGTCTATGGAAGTTGAAAGTATTTATGACGACACTCTTATTTCCTTGTTGAATTATAAGCAAACATTTGAGAATGATACACATATTGTGGATGACTCAAAAAGCATAGATTCAATAAGAAATTTAAACTTAAGTCCAATGCAACTAACCGTTTTTGATGGAGAATATACTAATTGGCAAAGTTTCATGGAATTGTTTACAAATTTAATTCGTAATAATAGCAAACTATCAAACATTGAAAAAATGCATTATTTAAAATTAAATTTGACAGGAGAACCACTCAAACTCATAAAGAATTATCCTTTAACAAACGATAATTATGAAATTGTTTGGAACATCCTTTGTAAACGTTATGACAATAAGGTAGCACTTATTGAAACCTGTTTGAACAATTTAATAAACTACAATGTTATACGTTTAGAATCAGAAACTAATATCAAAAATTTTTTAGACGAAATTAATGAATCGATTAGAGCATTAACCGAGTTGGGAATATATTCTAATCATTCAGATTTTATTTTTATACATTTTTTAAAGACCAAGTTAGATTTTAACACATTAAAGGAATGGGAAAACAGAAATACTTCTGAATTACCAACCCTAAATGATTTTACGAATTTTCTTGAAACACGGTGGCGCACTCTAGAAAGAAGAAGGCATGTTGAATTTAAAACAGATTCAAGTCATTCTATTTCTAGTAGTGAACCAGTTTCAAGTGAACAATTTGCTAACGAAGTCGAAACAAAATTTAAAACTTTTTTTTGTAACTATTGTAAAAAAAATGGTCATTTAGAGAAATATTGTTTTATCAAGAAGGAAAATGCGGATACGGTATATCCTGTCGCGCAAATTAATATTTGTAGGAGAGATACGGTATTTTCAAAACCTTCTGTTTATTGTAAAAGATCGAGACATCTTGAATCTGATGGTCCTCAAGTATCTTTTACTAGAAATACAAAACAAAATTCACGTTCTTTTTATAATCACCATTTACGTAAATTTAATAGTTTAAATAAAAATATTGAGATTAAAGAAATACAAAATACCAATGATATAACAAATTTTAACTGTAACAATGAAAATGTTATTGACAAGCAAACAGCTGACACTGTTCAATTCAGAATAGTCGCAGCCAAAGCAAAGACTGTATCATTTTTATTGGACACTGGTTCTCAAATTTCTTTAATTAAAAAAAATATTTTAAAAAATAATATCAAAATAGATAGTACATCTAAAGTGTTATTAAAGGGAATCTCTGAAGGCACGTCTTATACTTTAGGTTCACTAAAAACTTCTATAATTTTAGATAGTTCTAGGTCGAAACATACTTTTCAGGTTGTGTCAGAGGATTTCCCCATTAAGCATGATGGAATCATAGGATTAGATATTTTACGTACATTTAAAGCAGTAATTAATTTGGAAACAAACAGCGTACAATTCTCACAACATGGCAAAATATTTGAATTACCATTAATAAACATAAACAGTATTATCGTACCAGCACGTACTAGGAAATTAATTCCTATGTCGGGTTCTACGGTAGGAGTTTGTGTAGCCAAGGAATTGCTACCTGAAGTTTTTTTAGCCAACGCATTAATTAATCCTGTTAATAATACTTTTTATATATCAATAACTAATTCCTCAGCAAAAGATGTAATACTTGACAATTTTAAACCAGATATTATTCCAATAAATAAATTTAATTTTTACCATTTTTTGAAAAGAAATCCTAACGATCCTAAAAGATCCTTACGACATCTTTTATTTAATAATATAGATTTTTCAAATGTTAATTCAAAATACTTAACAGATTTAATGGAAATCTGTAATAATTTTAATAACATATTTTTTTTCCCGGTAGATAAGTTATCTTGTGCGAGTGCACTGAGTGACTCACCTAACCCTGTAAACATTAAGCCGCATAGATTATCTCATGCGCATAAAGAAATTGTTGAGAAGCATATTCAAGAACTGTTGGCTAACAACGTTATTGAAAAATGCGACTCACAGTTTAACGCACCTCTGTTAATGGTACCTAAAAAAGCAGATGTGTCGGGGAACAAACAATTTTGCGTTGTAATCGACTATCGTAAACTTAATGAACAGACGACAAGTGATGTTTATACTTTGCCTCTCGTACATGACATACTAGACCAATTTAGTGGTGCAAAATATTCTTCTACGATTGATTTAGCTACAAATAAATTTACTAGTAATAAACCAAAATTTAAATTAAATTTTGATAGAAGGGTCAATTTTTTTTTTTCACCTAGAAAGTATACGGTAGTTAATAGGAATAGATTGAAGAGATTTTGTACCAATGAATAAAACCTTGACGAATAAGATGGATTTTGTCAGGGATGATTGTTTTGTGAAGCAGTGTTAACTCTATACGATGGGATCAGAATCGTTGTCGACACTTTGCTTCTCTTTTTGTTTTTTTCCAGAATTGTAACTCGTATATTTTGTTTTTATACGTGTCCCTTTTTTTTTGGAAGGGGGTGTTGTGATAGTACGACATCGTCCTATCTTCCTTTTTCTTTTTCTTGGAAAGAAACGCATATGTTTGTTTAATATGCGTTCCTTTTTTAGGGTTGAAGGGTGTTGTAAGTACGCATAAGTCGTACTTATCCTTCCTATTTTTAATATAAATGTTATTTATTTTATAAGAATTATATTATGTTATCTTTAATTTTAGTATTAATATTGTAATAAATAATTATTTGTATTTAGCGCTTGTAAACATTGACTCTGGTCTGTGGAGATTTTATATCGTTTTAATGCTGGTAACTCAGTATTGGCACATTGTGATGTGAAATAAATCATTATATATTAATCTGCACGCTAGTCAGAAAGTCAGTCTTCTCCTGAGTCTCAACCAAGTGTTTACGATTTGTAACTTCGTTCGTGCAATTACTCCAATTGTAACATCAAAGTATACTACAGTGAGCACATTTTAACTATTAATCAAATTATAACACTAGAATTACATTTTGTTTTATATCTGGCATCTTTATTAATCCAATAAAATACTATTGTAATTAAGTACGCAGATATAATATCACAACGAATAAATGATATATTTTAATAAAAAGTGTTTGTATTAATAGTATTTAAAAGATACTAATTGTTCAACCGTCGTATGTTGCAACGAGGTTATACTTTAGGCCGCTCAAGTATTCTCAAATTGCAACAATACACCGTCTTAACAAGAATCCTGTTAATCATCTTAAAAGAGTTAATTCTTATCAACGTGAGTAATTCAAGAAGGTGGATGATCGTCAAACTGAAGAATCTACTTCCAGTAACTAGCAACACTGCGTGATGTATTAGCAAGCTGAGTAATCTCCTTCTAGAACGAGCATCAGACCTCTTTTTACAACATTGATGTCAGGTGTAACATCCGCCTTCGAATCTTACTCACAACAATGGTCTTCTTTATTTTTCGGAAATTTTAAGGTATTTAAAATTTTAGCTCTAAAAAAAACAATCGAGATTTTTCACAACCATCGTAAATAAAACTTGATGGGATACACAACCCAAGTAAATGACGTATTATACACACATTCCTGAGTAATCTCCTCCAGAACGACAATACGACACATTTTACAACAATATAAAATGTCTGTTGTATAAAAGAGTTGGTCTAGATGCAAAAGTAAAATTCTTCAGAAAACGAGTTTAAAATTAAGATAGTATAGGCGCTTTCGTTCAGTAGGTTTTAGAATTCACGCTGTATAGTAAAATCTGTCCAAGTTTTCGCTTATATCTTTGTCCCACTAAATAGTTTAGTACATCTTCTATCGTTTGCGCTGGTTATCTTAAATATTCAAAATTTGTCACTTACATCCCTTTGCTTTTAGACGCCTGATATTGTATTTTTATGCTAAAATTTATTTAAAATAATAATATTGTAGATAAGATTCTTAAATGAAAATAGTCCCTTTTTCTTATTTAGATTGAATGGGCTTGTGTCCTATGTCTTAATTTCTATAAAACTGTACTATATATTGATAAAGTGGGTTACTAGAACCTCAGATGTTCAATTATTTTTTAATAACTCCTTATATGTTAAGAGATAAACAATTAAAAAAGTTATTTTGTCTCTTTAATTATTAAAGGGATTCAACGTTGTACACATTCCAAATGCATGTGACGTCACAACCGCTGCCAACCTTACAGTTCATAAATCTCTGCTATATTATAAACTCCAAATATTATTTACAGCTATTTCAAGGAACCAACAGCTACAACACATTACCACAGCACTGACCTACTCAACAAATAACTGACGTTAAAATGCATTTCACGTCATATAAATATGGCCGACCATTTCTAGCGCTAAAACTACAATTCAAATTTTTAATTGCTATATCTCCGTCAACATTTAGATATTTAATAAAATAGACACGTCAATACATATTTATTAACATCAATTTCAATCAACAATTGAAAAATCGACCACTACCCAGTAAACAATTTGGTGAAGTGTCCTATTTGGTGAAGTTCGAGTCACTCGTACAATTCTATTCTAACGCTTTACAAGTTCTCTACCTGTCACAGATTTTGTGTTAGTTTTTCATAATAATATTCTTTCTTTTTCCAACATCATTCATTAAGTATTTCTGTTTCTTTCCCACATGGGTATATTTTTATTATCCGGTCATAAATCATAAACCTACTCCGCTTTTAATTCAGCAGTGAACCGTCGTTGAAATGTCTGTAGCTCATAAAAAGGACCTTTCCTTTGAACGACTGAATAGAAAACGAACACGTTCCAGACAAAAAATTCATGATATGTAATAGAAATTAAGTCGAATTTACTCCAAAATGTTTACTGGGTAAAAATGAGGACACAAACCCATTGATAATAATATCTCCTAAAATATAGTGAGGTATTAAAAAATAATTGGACTTGTAGCCAAATTTATTATTTATTATATAGTACAGTTTTATAGCAATGAAGTCATGGTTCACAAGCCTATTTTATATAGTTAAATTTTCATCAAAGTTTTGATTAAATAAATGCACTTTAAATTGTTAATATTTTTTATCTATTTGCTATTTGCATCCGGACCATACCAGGCCTATTATGATAGCTAACCGTCGCTCTACATAAGGTATCGGTGTGTCTATGGTAAAAATTATGTGTGGTTGTATTGGAGTCTCAGTCTTACGACAGATCTGCAGTGCGAAGGGACAATCGGTGCTGTCAGTTATTTAGAACGAGTTTAACCGAATATTTATTATTGACATTTCGTACCAACTGTTTTATTATTTGTGTGCAAATTAGATAAGCGGTAATAATGGCGTACAATATATGTGATACTTTGTCAGCACTAACACTTAACCCTGAAAATAAAACCGAATTAATATCTAAAGTCGAAACAATTATGGAAGCGATTGTTGAAGAATGTTGCGTGTGTATGCAGATTATGGATCGCCGTATTTACCTTTGTGTAAATGGCCACAGCGTGTGTGGAACTTGTACAAAAAAGATTGACAATTGTCCTATGTGCAAAGGTGATATGACAGATGAACAAAATTATGAACTAGAAAACTTGGCGCGAATTTATAAGAGATATAAAGATAAGTATAACAACAACGTAGATTTGAAGAAATGTAACTTTAAAGGCTGTGATATGGATGGAACCAAAGAAATGATGCTGGCACATCATAAGATATGTCAATATGGTCCATCTGCTGTTTGCGCTTGGTGCAATAACATGGTATTTCATAACAAGATACTAGATCACTGGAAGAGTCACTGCCAGGAAGTGGAAAACAACGTCGAGTTTCTAGCTCAGAAAGCGGCACATTTGACAGTATACAAAGAACATTTTATAATCGTCAGAAATATCGTTGATAATTATTATCTGTATGTTGTACATCATTTGACGTATGGAGGTGAAACTGAATTCTTTTTTAAACTTACGTTGAAGAATCAAATATCAGGAAGGGAAATATGTATTAATGGACCGTGTGTGGCTTCCACACCGGTTCAAATGCAGGCTGATAACCACCAACCTAAAAACACGAAATTATACGGCGTAACTGTTGCCGACTTCGAACATCTGTTTTATGGATGTAATAAAAAATATATATACAAAGTTATTGTATATTCTAAAAATCCCAATAAAATTTAATATGCTTTTGTAATTCAAGCAAAGTTGTTATGGATACAAATTGTTATATTTGTTGCAAATTAAAAGTGAATGAGTGTTATGAATTTTTGTTGAAAAATATTTAAGTTTATAAAACGACTGATGTGATATCTTTTACTTTTAGAATGACCGTTACTATATTTCACTTTTATTTTCTCTTTAATATAAAAGAAATACCTTTTCTTTTTGTCGAATAAAATATTAATTTTTTTGTATTTTGAAATTTTGTTTTTTTTTCTTATAATATACAATGGAACATTGTAAAATGAAATATTAATAAATATTTTTTGTGGAAAACGTTTTTTCTTTTTATTTTCTAAATTATTTAATATCATTTATGACTAAAACAAAAAATATATATATATATATCAATTAAAACTTGCTATTTAAAATATCTATTAAAAATTCTATTTTTTTTTTTAATATTTTGTTTGTTTATATTAGATTTCGATTTGATAATAAAGATATATGCAAAATAGATATATCGTTGTTATTTGATGAATTGTAATTTGATGAGCTTGAGCATGAACCAGACTGTTATACAGAGGCGTAATGAGGCTAATGAGGGATTGGGCCGATATTCAATATGATGGCTTTTTCTTTTTTACTTACCACGCAAAAAAAATTGTTTTTGTCAACAAACAAAGTTCTAGCTGAACTCTGATTTCGGGGTCCTATGTTTTGGGTCGAGATCAGGGTACCCTCACTTAGTGTACAATTAATTCATCAATGTCGCTTTAGTCGCCCTCAGTCCGCCATTTTTGGAATAGTGATGTTAGAACCCTTATACACTACACCACTGCACTGCATTACTGAGAACTAAGATAAGCTAACAATCTTAAGTGGGGGTATGGTTCACCCCCCTCTCAACCCGTTGAGCATGACGTGGCCCTGGGCACATCGCATTATGAATTAGAACAGAGCAGTAGATTAACATATTTGTGTATCGGTCCTAATATTTATGAATAAAGATATTTGTATCAAACCTTAAGTTCGACTTATAATTATTAATTAGTACACCGTATTGTTTCTAACAGTGAACTAAAATGCTCGGCGACTCAACATTTGAAGGGAATGAAGGGTGAAGGGAGTGCACTGAGCTAAAGTTCAGTGCAGTTCAGTGATACCACATATTAAAACATAATATTTTTGTATAGTACTAAACAAATGCAAATAATTGTATACACAGTGATACAAAGCATAACACAAAATAAAACTACAGTAATAATATATATTTATGTTGTTGTAAGTACGCATATGTCGCACTTACCTTTTATTTTTAATGATATTAAATGTTAATTATGTAATAGAATTATATTATGTAAACAGTTTTTGTATTAGTATTAAGATTGTAAAGAATAATTATTTAAGTTTAGCGCTTATAAATATTGTCTCTGGTTTGTGGAGATTAATATTGATTTAATGCTGGTAATTCAGTATTGGCGTTCTGTGATGTGAAATAAATTATTATATATTAAATTGCACAAGACGCTGAAAGCCAGTCTTCTCCTGAGTCTCAAAGCAAGCATTACTATTCGCAACTTCGTACGTATTGAATAGTGAGCACATTTCAACTATTAATTAAATTATAACACTATAGAATTACATTTTGTTTTATATCTGTCATCTTCGTTAATCTAATAAAATACTATTGTAATTAAGTAAGCAGATATAATATTACAACGAATAAATGATATATTTTAATAAAAGTGTTTGTATTAATAGTAATAAAAAGATACTAATTGTTCAACCGTCGCATGTCGCAACGAGGTTACTTTAGACCGCTCAAGTATTCTCTAATTGCAACAATACACCGTCTGAACAAGAATCCTTATTAATCATCTTAAGAAAGATATTCGATTACTACTGTAATTGGTGTTGGAAGTCGTCAACTGAAGAATCTACTACCAGAAGCTAGCATCCCTGCAGAATGTACTAGTAAGCTGAGTAATCTCCTCCAGAACGACAATACGACACAATTTTACAACATTGGTGTCAGGTGGGGTCTCGAAGAGATATTCCTACACATAAATATCCAAGAGGTACGCCCAAAATTTTTTTCTATATATTCTACACCTGGATGCAGATCAATTATTCTGGATACCACTACGTCGATCGATTATTTCCAAGATTGCCGAAGAGTACGAGATAGAACGTCAATTCATCTGTATTTCACATAATTTTTCTACAAGTCCGGTGGATGTAAAACAACAGCCCGCTGAACCAGAAAAAAAGAAATCTTTTGCCCCCAGCGAATGGATGGATGCTTCTAGAACAAATGGAATAATCTAAACTGATGTTAATCGTTTCCAGAACCCTGCACACAGCTGTACATAGATCAAAATCGAAAGTTTTTTTTGTTAAGTATAATAAGACAGTATCTTTTTATCTTGTATACAATTATTATCATAAATTGATAATTGTATTTTTTTTCTATTAGTAGCATCCTTGTAGTTCATTGAAGCTATTATTTTTTTAGTATTATATTCAATACTTTTGAATATTTGCTATAACCTATCTATTAGTAGCATCCTTGTAATTCATTGAAGCTATTATTTTTTAGTATTATATTCAATACTTTTGAATATTTGTTATAAAATAACAATTTTGTAGCATCATTGTTCAATATTTTTAGTATTATATCCAATACTTTTGAATATCTACTATAATATTTCCTATAATTGTTTCTACAATTATATTAATTCATGTTTAATATTTTTAGAACATCTTTATGAACGAGAAAGAATTTTGAAAAGGAGAAGTAAAGAGCTGAAGCAGTTAGATAGCAGTCTGTTCAATCAGAGAGACTACCTTCCTGTTACAACTGCGGTGTCTGAGCCCCATCGGAAATTTCCTGTGAGTTACTGTTTTCGCTAGCAATTTTTCCTTGTCAGAATCCTATTTTTCGGAGAGTCGTTTATTGGTACAAAATAATCTTTAGTCTGTATATTATATATAACTTTAATTAAGTACTATGGCACCGAACGTTCATTCACTCACACTAGTTGAGAATACAATCAATCTAATTAATGAGTTTTCAAAAAATCTAGAAGTCCAATCAACATCCTTAACAATAGTTGAATTAAAAATCAAAAACTTAGACAAAGCTTGGGTTAAATATAGTAGTATCGTAGAAGCATTGCTTCCAACTCTAAAAAATGAAGAAGCTTCGGCTATCGTTAGTAAGTCTATGGAAGTTGAAAGTATTTATGACGACACTCTTATTTACTTGTTGAATTATAAGCAAACATTTGAGAATGATACACATATTGTAGACGACTCAAAAAGTATAGATTCAATAAAAAATCTGAACTTAAGTCCAATGCAACTAACCGTTTTTGATGGAGAATATATTAATTGGCAAAGTTTTATGGAATTATTTACAAATTTAATTCGTAATAATAGTAAACTATCAAGCATTGAAAAAATGCATTATTTAAAGTTAAATTTGTCAGGAGAACCACTCAAACTCATAAAGAATTATCCTTTAACAAATGATAATTACGAAATTGTTTGGAACATCCTTTGTAAACGTTATGATAACAAGGTAGCACTTATTGAAACCTGTTTAAACAATTTAATAAACTACAATGTTATACGTTTAGAGTCCGAAATCAATATCAAAAAACTACTAGATGAAATTAATGAATCGATTAGAGCATTAACCGAATTGGGGATATATTCTAATCATTCAGATTTTATGTTAATACATATTTTAAAGACCAAATTAGATTTTAATTCGTCAAAGGAATGGGAAAACAGAAATAATTCTGAATTACCAACCTTAAATGAATTTACAGAGTTTCTGGAGAGACGGTGGCGCAATCTAGAAAGAAGAAGGCATATTAAAGTCAAAACATATCCAAGCGTTCCTAATTCTAATAGTAAACCAGTTTCAAGCAAGCAAATTCCTAATAAGGTCGAAACAAAAACTAAAAATTTGTTCTGTAACCATTGTAAGAAAAGTGGTCATACAGAAAAGTATTGTTTTATTAAGAAGGAAAATCTAGATACGGGTAACCCTATTGCTCAAGTTAATACTTGTAGGGAGGCCACAATTTTATCAGAACCTTCTACTTGTTGTGAAAGATCGAAACATCTTATATCTGATGGTTCTCAAGTATCTTTTACTAACAAGACACAACACAATTCAAATAATGAATTATGTTTTTTTTATGATTTTGATGAGATCAATACGGGTAATTTACAAAATAATAATGATATTCTAAGTTTTGACAGTAAAAATAAAAATGTTAAGGCTAAGCAAACAGTTGACACTATCCAATTCAAGATGGTCGCAGCCAAAGCTAAAACCGTATCATTTTTATTAGATACTGGTTCTCAAATCTCCTTGATTAAACAAAATATTTTAAATAACAATGTCAGAATTAATAATAAATCTAAAATTCTATTGAAGGGTATTTCTGAAGGCACGCCTTATACCTTAGGTTCACTGAAAACTTCTATAATTTTAGATAGTAATAAGTCGAAACAAACTTTACAGGTTGTGTCAGAAAATTTCCCCATTAAACACGATGGAATTATAGGGTTAGATATTTTACGGAAACTAAATGCAGTAATTAATCTAAAAATGAACAGTGTACAATTCTCAGAATGTGGCAAAGTAATTGAGCTCCCACTTATAAATATAAACAATATCGTTTTACCAGCACGTACGAGGAAAATAATTCCTATGTCAGGTTCTACAGTAGGAGTTTGTGTAGCCAGGGAATTGTTACCTGAAGTTTTTTTAGCTAATGCATTAATCAAGCCCGTCAAAAATATTTTCTATATTTCAATAATAAATTCTTCAATAAAAAATATAATACTTAGTAATTTCAAACCGAATATCATACCGATAGATCAATTTAGTATTTACCATTTTTCAAAATCAAGTCCTAACAACCGTAAGGAACTTTTATTAAACAATTTAAATCTTTCACATGTCAATTCAGAATTAGTAACAGAATTAATAGAAATCTGTGACAGCTTTAATGACATATTTTTTTTACCGGGAGACAAGTTATCTTGTACGAGCGCATTAAGTCATAAGATAAAGATTAATTCTTCTAAACCCGTTAACGTTAAACCGTATCGATTGCCCCATGCGCAAAAAGAGATTGTGGAAAAGCATATTCAGGAACTGTTGGTCAACAACATAATTGAAGAAAGCGACTCACCCTATAACGCACCTTTATTAGTAGTACCAAAAAAACCAGATGCGTTAGGTAATAAACAATTCCGCGTAGTAGTCGATTTCCGTAAACTTAACGAGCAGACAACAAGTGACGCCTATCCTTTGCCTCTTATACATGATATACTGGACCAACTTAGTGGTGCAAAATTTTTCTCTACCCTTGACTTAGCAAGCGGTTTTCACCAGGTCCCTATGCTTCCCGAAGATAAAGAGAAAACAGCATTTAGTGCGAACTTTAAACACTATCAATTTGTAAGAATGCCATTCGGACTTAAAGGAGCCCCCCCCATGTTTCAGAGACTTATGTCTCACGTTCTCACAGGTTTGCAAGGAATAGATTGCTTAATCTATCTGGACGATGTAGTCATTTTTGGAAAAAACATTTCTGAGCACAACCAAAGATTAAAAAACGTTTTTTCTAAATTACGGGAACATAATTTGAAGCTCCAACCATCCAAATGTAACTTTCTACATAAAGATTTGATTTATTTAGGTCACGTTATTAATGAAACAGGTATTCTACCAGATCCTTCTAAAGTAGAAGCAATAAAGAATTTCCCCATTCCAAACAGTCCTAAACAAATTAAAACATTTTTGGGTATGTCTGGTTATTATCGCCGACATATACCGCATTACGCAGAGATAGCCAAACCACTATATAATGCAGCAAACAGTAATGTTAAAGTATTAGAATGGTCAGACCAATGCGACGAATCATTTAAAACTTTAAAAAATAAATTAACCATATCACCTGTTTTGCAATACCCGGACTTTAGTAAAAATTTCGTTGTAACCACGGATGCAAGTAAATATGCTATAGGTGCAGTCCTTTCACAAGGTACTATTAAGGAAAGCCACCCAATAGCATATGCTTCAAGAACTCTAAATAAGGCACAACAAAATTACACAACTACTGAACGTGAGTTATTAGCAGTAGTATGGGCTGTGGCTCATTTTAGACCCTATCTCTATGGAAAGTTTTTTAGTATCGTAACAGACCATCAAGCCTTGACTTGGTTAATGAGTATTAAGGACCCGAGTTCTAGACTTATGCGTTGGCGGATAAAACTAGAGGAATATAATTACGAAGTAATATATAGACCAGGTAGTTCGATTCCACACGTAGATGCCCTAAGTCGCGTATACTCACTTCAGGTTGAAACAATGGATGTCACATACGAAAATTATTTAGAAATAATTAAAAATAAAATTATCATAAACAATAAAGTAATTGAACATGATAAAAGTTTATATGACGCACCGACGTCATTTTCATTAGTAGATTTTGTATCAAAAGATTTTAAAAATTCAATTGGAAATTCTCCTGAATTAATCAATAAATTTAGTAGTATCAATGCATTTCTAATACAAGAAAAAGAAGTATCAGAAATTGCATATGTTGAAATTGATACTAGATTTATTATCTGTTTAATAATTAAGGAATTTCATTTTAATCTACCAAATTATAAAGAAATATTTTTGGCATTAGTGAATCTGAAAAACTTTTGTACTTTACACAAAATTACTAACATAGCTATGAACAGGTTCGAGTCTGAACTAAGTAAATTAGATTTTGCCCAGTTACGAACTATGATCAGACATATCTTTGATAAAACAAATATAATAGTACACATTTATAATGACAATATACTTAAAATTAGTGACCCTGAGTTAATAAACAATGTAATTTCGGAATTTCATGTTAATCCCACAGCAGGCCACTTAGGAGTTTCTAAAACAATTAAACGATTAAAATCACACTTTAAATTTCCAAGTATGATTAGAAAAGTTAAAAATTTTATTAGACAATGTGTATCATGTCAAAAGAATAAAGTGTGCAAATTAAATAAATGCCCATTAACAATTACATCGACTTCGAAACATAGTTTCGAAAGGTTGGCTTTGGACATAGTATATCTTCCCAAGAAAGACGACAACGACAAATACAAATACTTACTAACAATACAGGATGACCTTACTAAATTTACGGAAGCTATTCCTATTATAAACCAGGAGGCAAATACTGTCGCGAAAGCATTAGTAACTAACGTTATTTGTAGGTACGGAGTTCCTAATATGATCTTAACAGACCAAGGAACAAATTTCATGTCGAAAATTTTTAAAGATATATGCAAATTGTTAAAAATTAAACAATTAAAAACAACAGCATTTAGACCAGCAACCAACGGTGCCTTAGAAAGAGTTCATAGAACCCTTGCCGAGTATCTAAGGAATTTTTGTAAAAAGCAGGATGATTGGATAAATTGGATTCCCTATGCAATGTTCGTGTATAACACAACTCCGCATACAGCGACCGGTTTTACTCCTTTCGAACTAATTTATGGACATAAGGCAAATCTGCCTTCAATTTTTTATAAAGAACCAATTGAGGTAAATACTTATAATAATTTTATAGTAGAACTCAAACACAGGTTACAAGTAGCGAGGGAACTTGCTATAAATAACTTGGTTAAAAGCAAAGAAAAAACAAAATTATATTTTGATAAAAGGGTCAATTCTCTTTTCACACCTGAAGTAAACGAACTAGTTTTATTAAGAAATGAACAGTTACCAACTAAAGGACAGTCAAAAAAACTTTTACCCTTATACGTAGGACCGTATAAAGTTACTAAAATTATATCCCCTGTTAATACAGAAATACTAATTGGTAAAAAACATACGGTAGTTCATAATAATAGGTTGAAGAGATTTTGTACCAATGAATAAAAACTTGACGAATGAAATGGATTTTGTCAGGGATGATTGTTTTGTGGAGCAGTGTTAACTCTATACGATGGGATCAGAATCGTTGTCGACACTTTGCTTCTCTTTTTGTTTTTTTCTAGAATTGTAACTCGTATATTTTGTTTTTATACGTGTCCCTTTTTTTTTGAAAGGGGGTGTTGTGATATGTACGACATCTCCCCTATCACAATTTTTCCTTTTTCTTTTCCTTAGAGCAGAAACGCATATGTTTTGTTTTATATGCGTTCCTTTTCTTTGGTTGAGGAGTGTTGTAAGTACGCATATGTCGCACTTACCTTTTATTTTTAATGATATTAAATGTTAATTATGTAATAGAATTATATTATGTAAACAGTTTTTGTATTAGTATTAAGATTGTAAAGAATAATTATTTAAGTTTAGCGCTTATAAATATTGTCTCTGGTTTGTGGAGATTAATATTGATTTAATGCTGGTAATTCAGTATTGGCGTTCTGTGATGTGAAATAAATTATTATATATTAAATTGCACAAGACGCTGAAAGCCAGTCTTCTCCTGAGTCTCAAAGCAAGCATTACTATTCGCAACTTCGTACGTATTGAATAGTGAGCACATTTCAACTATTAATTAAATTATAACACTATAGAATTACATTTTGTTTTATATCTGTCATCTTCGTTAATCTAATAAAATACTATTGTAATTAAGTAAGCAGATATAATATTACAACGAATAAATGATATATTTTAATAAAAGTGTTTGTATTAATAGTAATAAAAAGATACTAATTGTTCAACCGTCGCATGTCGCAACGAGGTTACTTTAGACCGCTCAAGTATTCTCTAATTGCAACAATACACCGTCTGAACAAGAATCCTTATTAATCATCTTAAGAAAGATATTCGATTACTACTGTAATTGGTGTTGGAAGTCGTCAACTGAAGAATCTACTACCAGAAGCTAGCATCCCTGCAGAATGTACTAGTAAGCTGAGTAATCTCCTCCAGAACGACAATACGACACAATTTTACAACAATGTATATATATAAATATTATGTTTTAATATGTGGTATCACTGAACTGCACTGAACTTTAGCTCAGTGCACTCCCTTCACCCTTCATTCCCTTCAAATGTTGAGTCGCCGAGCATTTTAGTTCACTATTCCAAAAATGGCGGACTGAGGGTGCCTAAAGCGACATTGATGAATTGTACACTAAGTGAGGGTACCCTGGTCGAGACCTGTGGCGGGCAAAACTATGGCGAATGCTATATAGGTAATAAACGTTGTCTTAAATAGGAAGCTATACTTTATAAACAAGATATGTTTTTAATTGAAAAATTAAATAATATTTAATGAATTCTATTTATTTTTAACTCATTTGTAGTATCCCACTAACCAAACATAACCTAAAATATCGATAAAATCTGATACCTGTTATTAACTGGCTTCTAAATTTAAATAGTTAATAAATATTCTATAAATAATGATTGACGTTAAATAGTTTCATAAGATCGAAAAATAGATAAACCATTTTAAATAATTGATGAGCGTAACTGAAAAGAATGATGGATTATTACAACAAAAAAAAAGACTTTTTATTGGATATCGTTTAGGCATCGCCGCGCCGCGCGTTAGCCGTGTGTTCAAGCGTGTCGCGCCATGTCTGATACGTGTGAAGTGCGTATAGTATTAACACTCTGTTGGCAACACTGCATCTTAAATTCTATAGGAACCGCCACACCGGATATGACAGTGCATATCGATGGTTGAAAACTTCGCGAGTTTATTATTATTGCGGAAGGACAGGTTCAAATTGATAAATTATTGTGACCTATATCGTACTTCGTAAAATGCGGAATTAATTTAATCTAAGATACCAACCCTTTTTTATATTTTTAAAATGGGTTTGTTGAAATTGATGTTGATGTGTAGATTTAGCGGTAGAAATGGTTGGCCATATTTGTATGACGTGAAATGCATGTTAACGTCAGTTATTTGTTGAGTAGGTCAGTGCTGTGGTAATAAAAAAAAATGGTTGGCCATATTTGTATGACGTGAAATGCATTTTAACGTCAGTTATTTGTTGAGTAGGTCAGTGCTGTGGTAATGTTTTGTAGCCGTTGGTAGTCGAAATAATCAAGTCAAGTCAAAGAATAATATTTTTTTATTTTATTTAACCCTGCTAAGGCAGACATAATATTGAAATTTTATTATTCCTTGAAATAGTTGTACATATTTTGATATATAAATACATTTATAAGCTTTAAGGTTAAGCTGTTATATTTGCCAATATTAACAAATAAATGAATATCATACTAGTTCAATTTATGACGCATTATGTCACAGAAAATATTACAAAATATGGCACTATTACCATTTTATGTAATATTGATGTTTTGTGTTCAAAAGTATAGTAATATTACGTTTTCTTATTTTACTTGTTGCTAAGATGGTACTTCTGTATCTTGTCACACTTCGTAGAACGTCATAGGCCATCAGTTGTCACTCAACTACCGGACACGGGATATTCTATGCGCATGCGTGATGCATGCTAAATGAATATAGCTACAATTGTTTAACCGTGAAATGTTGTACAGCGCATAGCATGCCTAAAAAATGCACAACGGTTGAACATTTGCTTAAAGGACTCTTCAGATGGAATATAACAGAGATACTGAACCTTTTCCCTTATTTACCTTAAAAGTAACATTAAATTCACAAGAAAATAAAATTACGTTTACAAAATGTTTGCTTTCTCTGGTATAGAATATCTGCAGTTATTTGTACTTTTAAGTGACGCTGTTGATGATAACGCATCCTATGAGAATAATTATTGAGATAAGAATAGAACGCCTTGGAACTGTAATCAGAATTAACATATAAAGATATTTGATATGATAATTTAACTGTAAAATTATTTGCAGCAGTGGTTCACGCATTTTGCGAGAAAGATGATCAATTTGCATTGCTTACGTCGATTTTTATATGTGATTTTACCACCAATTGCTAATTTTAATTTTGAATATAGTCACGACGCGTTCTAAAGCCTCATTATTTAATTTACTGTTTTTATCTAATATTTTAATCTAGATTTCAGGTTTTCAGAATAGGTATTTCTAGTCACATTCGTGTTTTAATTAGAGTTTAGTTAATTTAGTTGGTGTCTTTGGTAATATAAATTTTGACAGTTCTACAGTTGGACAAAATTGAAGGTGAAATAATTAAAATTGCTATTTTTAATAACAATTAGTAATAGAAATTGTTTTTATATCTTTATTTTTGACAAACTGACATTAAACCTCTTTTAAATATAAATCCTACTGCATTTTGACAGATTGTCACATTTTGGAGGTTATAATATAATATAGTTTTCTGAATTTAATATTTTTAATTTAAAACATTGGACTTTGTAAGGTTCTAAAAAACTAAGAAAATTAACAAAATAAATTAAATTAAAAATAGTACTGTGAATGACTACGCGTACTGCCATATGCTAAACAATTTAAATTAAATACAAAATTAAATTAAAGCAGTGAGTGGGAATGATACTAAATTCAATGCCAATGGGTAAATTATGTTTGTCAGAATTATGTATGTCTGGTACAAACTCCGTTGTAATCAATTTCTTACTTCCGTTATCCATCTTTTTCCTTGCAACAGTCCCTTCGGACTCACCCTGCTTTCAACACTCTTTGTACACCTACTATTTAAGTACTCCAGTTTTTCTTCCTCCTCCACAATTATCCTGCATACTCTGTTCTCCTCCTCCCTATAATACTTTTTTCCTTTCTCTCAATTCCTCAGTCTGAACTTTACGATCATCCGCAATTGTTTGTATCTCTATTTGTGCCTCTATTCATCCATCTTCTTCATCCTTTCCTTTTGCATCCCTTTTTCTTATTATTCGCTGCACCTCCTTTATTCTTTCAATATTCCTCTTCCTTGATTTCCCTTTCCTAATTTGCTACCTTCCCAGTAAACATTTTGGAGAAAATTCTATTTCATTTCTATCACTTTTCATGAGTTTTTTGTCATGAACGCGTTTGTTTTCTATTCAGTCGTTCATAGGGAATGTCTCTTTTATGAGCTACATACGGCGCAACGACTGCTCACTGTCGAATAAAAGCGACTCCTGTGACAGGTAGGGAATCAATTTGAACTAAAACTGATTTTCTGTGTGTTGCTCCAACTTGTAAAACGTTAAAATTAAAATGTACGAATGACTAGAACTTCACATAGCCATTCTATTTCACCAAATGTTTACTAAGTTACCAATATCAACAGCCCGCTTTCTGAATGATCTTGTTGTTCTATTACAAAACAAAGCTACTTTAAAATGAAGTCATGTCCAGGGAAGAGTATACATTAGACCTACCAGGATAAACTCGTTCATACATGGTACCGCAAAGACAAAAGGTTAAACTTCCATAAATAAATATTACCATTGTCTTACTATAACACCAATAAATCCAATTACTTAATAATTAATATACATTGCAACAAATGCAACAAGAAAAGGATAAATAAAAATCTATTGTAATTGCATGCTAGCTAGTCCAATAATTCACTTCCTCAGCATGCAAAACAATTCTGGCGCCTTCATGTCGACTTTGTATATACGGACAATGTTTAGCGATATTTCGATGTCATGGGCATGAAATTACAAACAATTAAATTAATACGTGTGCTAAATATAATTGAAAGTTATTACGCCGACATGACAGGAGAAATGTTAGAGGGGGTAAGACTGTGAGAGAGGTATTAAAGGCACGATACTACTGCCTGCAAGATTGTAAAAGTGTAATGGAATATTTGAACTTCAACTTGCACTATTTATAAGTATATACTCGTTTAATGTAATCAAGTTGTACGGGTTGGATAATATTGAATAATCGATTAATCGGTATCAAGTTGCTGCGGGCGTATCAATATATAACAAGCTGGCAATCTTGTCCTGATACGTTTCTAGAACTCTACAAGTCATAGCCATGAATATATAAATTTATAGCAAAGATCCAGTTATAAAAATACATCTTAAGCCCAAAGAATACCAATTGCTAAATGCAGGACCCTTACTTCTGTTGCTTTACCTCCCTTCTTTCCTTTCCCCTCCATTACACGACTCATCTAATGTATATTACTTAAACTTCGTTTTTAGTCTAGAACCGGCATAGTTACTCTACACCTCAGCAGCTTTAGCACTGAACTACGATGAGTAAATTAAATGTGAAATCAAATTCGGTCATTGTGCCGACCAGTTGATTCAGCGTTGTACTTGTAGGTAAAACATACTGGAGCATTATCCCACCAAAGAAATGACAAAGCATAATACATGATTTTTATTATATAGTTAGCAAAACGCTAATTAGAATCAAAAGAAACATCAAATAATTGAATGTAATTATCAAGAACTCAGCAGAAGTATTTGCTATAAGAGTACGTTGATTTTACGACATATCGTACATTTTTTGTACGTTTTATTACAATTATTAGAATATGTAGTAAAAAACTGATATTAACATCTTTGTGTGAAATGTTATGTTGTAAATATAAACACATCTGTGAACAGGTTAGAAAAACGTTAAAAGTGAAATAGGAAATAAAACTGTAGATCAGTGGTGTACTAGTAAAGAAATTAGATTAGTTAGCGAATTAGTTATCTGGAAATTTAGACTAGTAAATTTAGAAAAAATGGTAAAATTTTTGCCGCTTATATCTCATAAAATATAAAGGATAATCTAAGGGTTCAAATTTTGCTTGAAAGAATAGTTATGTGCAAATCTAAAGTTATATAAATTAAATAAAAAGCTGAATAAGTTTTATAAAATTATAGAGTTCAAGAAAATTTACAATATGCTGGAAAATTTGCAAAAGGAAATAGGAAAAGAAATGCAAAACAATACTTAACTAACAACATGTTATGTAATATAATATTGATGTAATATTATTTACCAAAATGTAACATACTTTTGCATAAATCTTTTTTAAAATTTGATTAAATAAATGTAATACAACAAAAATCTTTTACTAATAACCGAATAGAATTTAACCCTAGATGTTGCAAGGAACCTGATGAGTTCCATGTTAGATATTTCCAACTTCCTGATAAGGAATGTAACGCAGTTGCCTTATAAGGACCTTACAGGGTCAAAACATGTATAATTTATTAATACAATTAAAAAGAAAATTATATACAGATGCTCTCAAGGAGTTCTCTTGGAATGACAAGCATTTTACCACCACTTCTGAATTAGTAGTATTTGTTAAAATTTTGTTTGGTTAGATTTAAGCCAAAAAGTAGAAGTATAACTTTTGCCATCAATCATTAATAATTAGAGGTATTTAAGTACCACTCCTCCACTGCTTTCGCAAATGTTTATTCGCGTAGTAAACTTGCCGAAGGTGACAATGAACTTACCGTCAGTTTACAGCTGAGATTACAAACTAACAAAAAAGAAAACAACAACTAAGCAACATTCTTCACAAATAAGCAACTTTAGTAACATTTCCTACCATTTAACAATTATCCACGTTACGTATTAGACGGTTTCTTCTTGGTTCTTACAATTGGAGATTCTAGTTATTCTCGAACCACGGACAGCGTGAATAAACAATAAATGTTGCATGCGGATTCCGTTTAGAGTTGTATACAGCAAATAGCAAACTATTATAATGGATTAAGTCCAGTCAAATTCGTATAGAGCACCGTTAGATCATAACGTTATTTATGGAAAAATATATTTGATTCAAAGTCATATTTAATTCAAATCAACAACGGTCAAAGACGATGTAAGTATTAGTTCAGACTTCTTTGCTTTATACGTATGTTTAGATGTCCAGTATGTCCAGCTTTAGATGAAGCTGAGGGAAGAGTAGTTGGTTTAATCAACCAATAAAATGTTTCCTAATTAGTCACAAATCCCACAAAAGTTTCTCTAAATAACTTCATGCAGAAAATATGCGAAAATGCTGGAAAATAAACTTCTATGACTAATTTGTGCGTGGTGATATCGTATATTTTGTTGCTAGCCTCGATTGTGATAATTTAGATATCCATTTTGAAAAAATGGTGACTAAAAATGTTTTTGTACATGTGAAGTAAGTGTATAACTAAAACGGAAATTGGAATACGTGGAGGAAAAAGGAAAAAGACACAAATTAGAAATAGAGTAGGAGGAAAGAATGGAAATTAAAAGTAGAAAAGGAAGAACTACGGAAAGAAGGCGAGAAAACCAGCAGAAAAGGAAAGTAGGAGTTCGAAGCAGGTGAAAAGTGGATTAAAACTAGAGGAGGATTGATGGAGGAAATAAGAAGAAAGACAAAAGAGAAATATACATTTAAGTAAGATTAAATGGCATGTAAAGGAGATTGTAAAGCCGAAAGTAATTATTAAAAAATCCAATACATACGTCTCACCAATAGCTTGAGGTCAAACGATACTTGGCCATTTTTTATAAGTAAAGGTTATAAAATTTAAGACAAACCCTTAGAAATGTTACCAGTCATATTAAAATTGGAATTTATCTAGAAAATATAGCAATATTCATTTTCAAAAGTTATTTTTGCGGTTCTAACTCATTAAAAGTAAGTGGAAGAAAACTTAAAATATACATACGTTATTCATCTAACTAATTGCAGCTTTAGATTTTGATTCGCGTTTGTAGTTACTTACATTTACTTTTGATAATATTTAACCTGCTGTATAGTATCGTCAAAACCAAAAATGGCCAAGTATCGTTTCAGCTTAAGTTAAATAAATTTTTATGTAACGACGAGAGTTGGACTCTGAGTGATGTAGTTAATATTGTTTGGACAGGCTTACTCTTAAAATATTTGCTTCTCCTTATTTAGAAATCAATCGTAACTTTACATTGTTTGGAATACACAAAAACATGCTCGTAAGTACACAATAGACGGTAGATGGTGTTATATTTTTCCTGGACTATCTGTAACTACTAGCGATGCACTTTAAAATCCATTATCTGCTTTAATCTTGTCAATCATATAATCAATCAGATCGACCAACGTGTTTTCACCGTATTATCGATCATTATAAAAACACATTAAGTAGATTCTTAGTATAAATATTACTTTGCTGGTTAATGATCATTGAACCGAACTTCTTTCATAGTTTTCGTTCATATGAATCATGTTTTGAAAAAAGGTTTTGTGGTTTTAAGATCTAATATCATTTTTTTATTGTTTGTTATTATAGCTGTTTTGTTTTTGCCAATATTATTTGTAAACGTTAGTATATGTATTTGATTAATGTTCATCTGATTTGACAAGTAAACAAATTGATAAAAAATTAATTATATCAGTAGTAATATCTATCAGACGATGATGAAAGAAAGAAGATGAAAATCCTGAATATAAGACGGCTTCAAAATATGTCATAACATTACATAACTATCTAGGTACAAAATTGTCTTTCAATACAGTTTAAAATTTGCTAACTTGTTACAAACTAATTCCAGGGTTTATTTTCAGACAAGTTTTAGATTTAGAACCATTAAATGTATCTATACGGGCATCTCTTGATATTTCAATTATATTGATATTCCTTTAAAGTATACCTATGGATTGACTTATGCCTCTTTTTGCAAGGAGCATATCAATTACTTTACAACCGTTTTCTTAAGGTTGTCTCATAAACTCGCGCAACGTAAAAAATTCAACGGTTTCGATTTTACCATAGGAATGAATACCACCACTACAATTTCCTATGAATTCTAATGAACCGGCTCTTAATGTTATTTTAATGAATCATAAATAATATTTAAATAATTAAAAATCACACACAAATATCGATTTAGCATGTTTTTGAGGATCATTTCACGACTTACGGTGTTATGAGATGTGGTTTCAGTACCGCAAAAATATATTTGCAGAAGGCATAACGGTACAGTTGTATATTTTATTTAAATTAGCTTCCCGAACCCGACATATTTAGCCTGGGGCGCTTTTATTAATAGTTCACTTTGGTTATTATACGTGGTGCGACTCTGCCATCAACATCAGGTCTTAGTTTTATCTTGAAAGGTGCGTTTATATGTTATAGATTCATTTAATAATATTTATATTTACATTTTGTATATATACCAGTGAATTTTGGTAATTTCGTCTACTAATACTTTTTATATCTAACCACGTACATATAAAACCATTTGACGTTACTCTTTCGAAAAACAAATATATGGTCTTGTTATTTTTTTTAATGTTGAGTTTTTGATTGAATGGAATATCACAATTTCTTTCTTTTCCTGTTATACATGCTGGACCTCTCTTCCATTCCTTTGTGTGAGATGTAATTAAGAATAACCTCAATATACGACATCGTATTATATTCTAACAAATATTACCTAAAAGTGTATACGATTAAAATAGGGTGGCCAGCTCTCCCCAAATTTAGTTTCCAAATTAATTTTAACATGTTCAATATTATAGAAAATATTGGAAATTAAAAGTTACAAAAGAAATAAATAACACAATCTATAGTGCATAACCTGAATACGCAATTTCCAAAATTCTAGTATTTTTCTAAGCTATTACAGAAAAGGTAAATCTACTTTCTGGATGATGTAGCTTAGGTAATGAACTGGTCGCCTCAGTGCATCTTTCTTATTCTTAGATAAACTTCATGATATAACAACAGCTCATACATTCTCAGATAACTGAGGTTTATTACAAACTTTGGTTTATAAGCTTGTTTCTCAACGTTCATTTATGTTGCAGTGGAACTTAATTGTAGTTTAACCAAGCAAAATATCTCGCTTACATTCTTTAGTTAATAACTATGGTATGGTCTTTGATAAAATTATTTAAATATATTAGAGATGAAATGAATTGTTATTGCATATAAGTGCATTAGAGACCATCAAATTGATAATGAATATTAATAGGAGCTCTGTAAACATTTTGGAGTCATTTTGCCATCATATTGACTTTTTTGTCATGAAAAAGTTCATTTACACTTCAGTTTCTCACAGTCGCTAAGATGAAATGTCTATTTTATTAGCTACAAATGGCGAAACCACTCTACAAATGAAGTTAAAGTAGATGCGAACTATAATTGAAGTGCAATAGTGATAGAAACGTCACAAAACAGGACACTTCACCAAATTGTTTATTGAGAGGTCTGAGAAAGAAAAAGAAGAAGAATCATAAATCATTTTTAGACAACAATTATTTTTGAAAGAAATAATACTTTAATTTTCTTAACTCTTTTATAATTCTTTGATTATAAACGTATCTTGTTATTAATAGAGTCATGCGCAACATATTCACAAGAGCCAATAACCTTTGCCTATTTCTTCTAGAACTAATTGTCCATGATAGTGTATACTGTAAAGAGTAATAAGTTTGCTACTATTAAATAAATATAGAAAGAAGATAGCGTTAAATTAAACGAACAAAGAACTACTCGGGCTCAGGCTTGGGGTTCATGATAAGGTAACATTCAGAGCACTTAACCGGCTGAGAGCGAAACCTAGTTCAACACTAGTTAGTTCTGTTAGTTACCTATGACGGGAGCAAGCGGTCGGACACTATGATGGTAGCTAATCTCCTGAAAGATACATACATTTTTCTTATCTAGAGTAATTTGTACGCTAATTTTTTTTATAATAGTACTGCGATTTAAGCTACTAGATTATATTTTGCATTAAGGTGAAACGATACTTGGCCATTTTTTCTAGCGAAATATAGATGGCAATACTATACAGCAGGTTATATATATAAAAAAATCCATGTTTTTTTATGTTTAAATCGTTTTCTGTAAGTAACTATAAACGTGAATCAAAATCTAAAGCTGCAATTAGTTAGATGAATAACGTATCTATATTTTAAGCTTTCTTCCATTGATTGACTTTTAATGAGTTGGAACCGCAAAAATAAGTTTTTAAAATAAATATTGCTATATTTTCAACTTAAATTCCATTTTTTATATGACTGATAACATTTCTAAGTGTTTGTCATAAATTTTATAAACTTTATTTATGACAAACCCTTAGAATTATATTTATCTGTTATTTTGAAAATTTAGATTGAAAACCGAAATTGTTTTATTTGTTTTTGTTCAGATCTGAAATAGGTACTCTTATTAGGTATATATAACAGGTCGACATGTGAGAAATTTTAATTTTTTCTCTTTTCTTTTACGGTTACAATTTAAAAAAAACGGTTCATGAAACCGATTTTAGTTTTCTCAAAATAAATAAAAAACCTTTACCGTAATTACTGTAACTTGGAAACCGTTTTTCAGTCTCCGATGATATAGTAATATCTTTCAGGTGTGGCACTATCATAAAACGCTTCATCTACTTATCTTGTTAATTACATTGTTATACATTGTAAATTACATCTTCAGACTTTGTTGTAAACACAGGTTTTGTGAATTGAATATAAATTATAAATGTCAAGAATGATTAAATTCTATATCTCAAGATGATGTACAACAAGTATACTTTACTCTGTGTATGATCTTATTCATTACTTAGCTGTTCACCTCTGGTCCATTCCGTGCTCTTCTTACTGTGCGAGATGTATATCTTAGCCTGACCGCTCATTGTTGCTGATTGTTACGATAATAACTAAACAGAAATACTTAACGATATATCTTTGCTCTCAAGATTGAATTATTGATCAAGATTTTATGATTATCAGGGTCTCTTTTAAGGGGAAACGCGTCCGTAGGTCAGACGTAAGTATTATAATTGTTATCACAATATTTATTAGTTGAACTTAAGGTGAAACGATACTTAATCATTTTTTCTCGCGAAATATAGATGGCGATACTATACAGCAGGTTAAATATTATCAAAAAAACCATGTTTTTTTATGTTTAAATCGTTTTTTGTAACTATAAACGTGCATCAAAATCTAAAGCTGCAATTAATTAGATGAATTTGAAAGGATTTCTATCTGTGAATATACAAGGCCTGTCATTGTTGATATTAAATTAACTAAAAAGTTATTTTAAAATGTCTGGATCTGAAGTAGAAACTAAGGAATCGCATAGTAGGAGCAGTATTCCAGGAAGCCCTAGATTACGTTGGATAGTCAAAGTGTTCAGTTCAGTTTATAAAGTCATTCTTCATATTTAATATAATATTAATTGTATTATTTATAAGTTGATAGTTATAGTGCCAGTAACATTGATGTAATATGAATATTCTTCTTTCTACACGGTATTCGTTTGAAATAAATAAATATTAGAGGTAGCAACAAGACTCCTCCCAAGGGGAGGATGATGCGTTCCCCGCCTACAACGCATACCAACCAGCAGCATTCTGGCCCAGTTCAAAGATGCATAGAACCAGAAATAAATATAGAAAATATAGAAAATGCAGAGGCAAAAAAATGGCAACTAGCATGGGAAGAAGAGAGGAAACAAAGATCCATACTTGAGGAAACTGTGAAAGAATTAAAGCAGCAAGTAAGGGAACTACAAGACATAGCTCAAGGAATTAAACCATCGCACAAGGCTGGAAATAATTCAGTGAGAAATGAAGAAGTGGAACAATATGGAACAGATGAAGATGAAGTAATTCGGGAGACCGACTGGATCTTCAAGAGAAAATCAAAGAAGCGAAAAGCAATCGCATCACCAGACGTCATCACACCAGAAAAAGAGGTAAACTCAAGAAAATTAGAGGACGTTAACAAAACTGAAAATACCCAACAAAAACAAAAGAATAGTAACCGTCCTCCACCTATAAATGTAGCGGGGGTAGAGGAGTACAAAACATTGTTTCAGATAATAAAGAGAAGTACAGAACAAGAATGCAAAGTCACTTCTTTAAGCAACAATGCCTGGAAGATAAATACCCCTGATCATAATGCGTACAGAGCATTAGCCGCCCAACTAAATGATAAGAAACTTCAATGGCATACTTATGAGGATAAAAACGAAAGAACAATTAAAGTCATGGCTAAAGGGCTGCATCCATCATGCGACAAAAATGATATCATTGAAGATCTTAAAGGGAAAGGATTAAAAGTGCTGGATGCAATCAACATAATCAAAAAAGAAATAAACGAGAAACGAGAGACTACGAAGCGGGGACTACCGCTATTTATGCTAACTTTTGACAATAAGGAGAGTATAGACAAAATATATGAAATAAGAAACATACTAAATATAGTAGTAAAAATAGAACCGCTTCGGAAAAACACACGTTTAATACCACAATGCAAGAGGTGTCAGGAGTTTAATCACACTCACAGCTACTGCAATAAAGATCCACGATGTGTGAGATGTGCTGGAAAACACAATACCATATCTTGTACAGTAAGTAGAAAGACGACTCCCATATGCATCAACTGTAAAGGAGATCATCCAGCTAGCTACAGAGGGTGTGTAGTAGCCATGGAACTTCAAAACAGAAGGGACAATATTACAAAGCAGAATAAGCAAGTACAGGTACAACGAAGGTATACACAGGAAAAGGAAATTCAACCTGCAAATATACAAGCAAGTAGCGCAAGCAGCGAAGCGCCTAAAACATACAGCCAGATTGCCAGCGGTAGAGAAGAAAAAAGAACAATAGAAGGAATGCTAAATCAAATTCTTAACAATATGAACGAGCAGCAAAATGTAAACAAACAAATCTTTGAGAAAATACAAAAACTAGAAAGTGGTTCGATAACAATGCGACAAGGAAACAGAAATGAATAACGTAATTACAATAGCTGCCTGGAATGCCAACGGATTGCAAGGACGCATTCACGAATTAGAACTATTTATGCATCTTAAAAAAGTTGATATATGCCTTGTGTCCGAAACACATTTCACACGGGAGTCGTATATCAAGCTCAATAATTATCGCATTTACAAATCAAATCATCCAGCAAATAAAGCGAGGGGAGGAACAGCTATAATTATTCACGAAAGAGTAAAACACAATGCAGAAGTAAACATTGAAATAGAAGAAATGCAAGTTACAACAATTTCAATGAAAATACAAAACCAAGCATTCAAAATTGCAGCCATTTATTGTCCACCACGATATAATCTTAAAAAACAAGACTATTTAAATCTCTTTAAAACTCTAGGCAACAAATTTATCATTGGAGGTGATCTCAACGCCAAAAACACTTTCTGGGGCTCTCGCTTGACCACGGCCAAAGGAAAGGAGCTCTATCAGGCAGGTTGCGATTATAAGTGTGAGTTCCTATCCACGGGAATGCCAACGTACTGGCCAACAGATAATGAAAAAATTCCAGATCTCATTGACTTCTATATAACAAAAGGGCTCTCAAGAAACTACATGCACATAGGTAGTGATGAAACAATATCATCGGATCACACACCGATCATACTCACCATTAGTAGTTCAATAATAATGAGAAGTACTCCACCAAGTCTCATTAACCATAAAACAGACTGGGAAGGATACCGTAAAGATCTCGAACAAGATATAAATTTACAAATACCGCTGAAAACACCTAAAGAACTGGAAGACGATGTTGACATTTTAGTAAAAGCAATTCAAAATGCGGCATGGCGAAATTCTCCAAAAATAAAAGTAAAAGAAAATTTTAATATCAATTTTCCAAAAGAGGTTAGAGAACTTGTCAACAAAAAAAGAAAAGCTAGAAAGAAATGGCAAACTACTAGAGCACCCCAGGACAAAACCATTCTAAATACATTAGCTAATAGCTTAAAAGAACTGCTGAAAGAAATCAAGAATGAAAACTTTGCTTGGTACCTGAGAAAGCTCTCTGCAGACAAGGAAACGGACTACTCATTATGGAAAGCAGCGAAAGCATTGAAGAGGCCGAAAAACCTGAACCCTCCCATCAAAACAGAAGACGGATCATGGATGGTCAACAACAAGCAAAAAGCAGACCTATTCGCTGAATATTTAGAGAAAACATTTAAGCCATACCCTCGACAGACTACCGAAGAAGACATCGCTCGCACTGCAAAAAAAGACAACCTCAAAATTCTTCCAGTAACTCTCAAAGAACTAAAACACATAATTAAGACCGATTTGAATGCCAAAAAAGCCCCGGGATTTGACCTTATAACGGGTAAGGTAATTAAAGAATTACCGGATATAGCACTGAGAAAACTCCTACATCATTTTAATGCAGCTATCAGACTTCTATACGTCCCTAGCCAATGGAAAGTAGCTGAAGTTATAATGTTACTTAAACCAGGTAAACCACCAAATGAAGTCACGAGCTACCGGCCAATTTCACTACTGCCAGTTATTTCTAAAATATTTGAAAAACTTCTCCTGAAAAGGTTGAAGCCAATAATATATGAAAGAAGGCTAATTCCGGATCATCAATTCGGATTTAGAAATAAACACACGACAATAGAACAGGTTCATCGAATAACTAATATCATCGAAAAAGCACTTGAAACGCAACAAATATGTTCCAGCGTCTTTCTGGATGTGGCACAGGCGTTTGATAAAGTATGGCACCAAGGACTAGAACACAAATTGCAAAAGGATTTACCTGCTGAATGGTACCTCATTCTTAAATCCTATCTAAAAGGTAGACATTTTAGAGTTAAAATAGAAGATGAGTACTCTGAGATGAAGCAAATAAAAGCAGGAGTGCCCCAGGGTAGCGTCCTTGGACCAGTTTTGTATTTACTATACACAAGGGATATTCCACAACCTGAGAATGCCACAATAGCTACCTTTGCAGATGACACTGCAATAATGGTTACTGGGAAGAAAGAAGAAGAAGTGAATAGTAAACTGCAGCAATCGCTTAATGAGGTTTATAAGTGGACAAAGAAATGGCGAATTAAGCTGAACGAAGCCAAATCAACGCACATAAATTTTACAAACAGGAAAACTATTCCTTTCGCAGTTACCCTCAACTCACAAACAATACCTTACTCCAACACGGCGAAATACCTAGGTATGACACTAGATGCGAAGCTCAAGTGGAAGGAGCATGTCAAAATGAAAAGAGAGCAGCTAAATATTAAACTCAGAAAAATGCATTGGTTAATGGGAAGGCACTCACAGCTGACCGTGCATAACAAGCTGGTATTATACAACCAAATACTGAAACCCATTTGGACCTATGGTATACAACTGTGGGGTTGTACCAAGAAAACCAATTTGAAGAAAATACAAACGTTTCAAAATAAAGTACTGCGTAGTATTACAGATGCGCCATGGTACATCAGAAATGAAAATCTACATCGTGACTTAAAGATGCCCACCGTAGACGATGAAATCAAGAAGGCAGCGAGTAGACATTTGCTACGTCTACAAGACCACCACAACAATGAAATATTGCAGTTACTCGATACGAGAACAGATCTGCGTAGATTGAAGAGGACCAAGCCTCAAGACCTGACCCTGTGATATCTACCACTGTACCACACAATAAGAAGTGTGTAATATAAATCTTTCGGAACTAGTCAGTGGATTGGATCTGGAATACGTATTGTACTTATTATATATAAAAATTGCTAGATAAGCATATTTGCTTAGTTGTAATTACCTTGTAAATAAAAAAAAAAAAAAAAAAAATTAGATGAATAATATATCTACATTTTAATCTTTCTTCCACTGACTTTTGATGAGTTAAAGCCGCATTTTCTAGTAAAATTCCAATTTTTATACTCTATATATTTTTAAGTCTTAAGCGTAAGTTTGAGAACCATAATAAAGGTTATAAAATTCATATGAAAATTGGAATTTAACAAGAAAATATAGCAATATTCATTTTCAAAACTTATTTTTGCGGTTCCAACTCATTAAAAGTCAGCGGAAGAAAGCTTAAAATGTAGATACGTTATTCATCTAACTAATTGCAGCTTTACATTTTGATTCGCGTTTATAGTTACTTACATAAAACGATTTAAACATAAAAAAACATGGTGCTAATGATAATATTTAACCTGCTATATAGTATCGCCATCTATATTTCGCTAGAAAAAATGGCCAAGTATCGTTTCACCTTGAAACACTAGAAAAACAATTATTTTCTTGCATCTAAACATATTTTAATTTGTTTGAAAATAGACCACTCACTAGCTTATATACTCTAAGCGTGGTTGGTGATAATTTGTCAGTGCCGTGAAGAAACTAAGTACGTTAGTCTTCAGAGATGTGAATTGATCAAAAGAGAGAAATAGTTACAGTAATTTAGAGGTCTTTATCTACAGAGTGCTAGACTAAATCTAAAGTATTCTTTACTTGTCTAGCTTATATAAACCTTTTGTAAATGGGGTTGCAATTTATGAAGGTCTTAAATTGTAGGTTGGGTATTATTGCCACAGTTGTGGGAGTATCAAATGTATGTAAGACCAGTGTAATGGTTAGTTTAAAGATAGCAGGATTGTACTCAGATGAATATACAGTGTGTTCATTTGTTAACAATATATACTGTCATACTAGTGTGAATATGTCCTTATTAGTTCTGTGCCATACGGTCATCATTGCACCCAGATAATATGTTTTCTCAGCGTATCTTTCACCTAATTTCAAAACTGTTTTAGCAACAAACGCTATCGGTTACTCAACAATAGTATTGCCAGATGTAAAAGTTGTAAGGTGTTGCCAGAATCCACGAATTTTTCCACAATCTCTGGCAATTTTTATTAATTTATTTTAGCTATAAATAAGCTAAGAAAATTTAGATGTTAATGTATGATATGTTAAATCTATCATTATTTTCAAAATGATGTAGATATAGTTATTAATGATGGCCAAAAATAATATGTCACGTCTTGTAATACATAGTGGATCCCACTTCTGACTTGTAAAGCCACGACTACAAAAATAAAAGCTGTGATACAAAAGAATAAACCAAAGTTCAATGACTATTGTAAAATCGGCTCTTAGTGAGAGAAACCCCTTACTGCAAGCAACCATTTAAACACCTACAAGCTTCAACGCTCTTGATTTAACACTTAAAATATTTACTCAACTAATTAGGCAAACAATTTATGTAACATCTAAAATCATCATCTAATTAGAATGTTTTACAACCAAGTATCGTATAACGCTTGTATATTTATTATTAATTATCATAGTATTAACAAAAATAAATTATAATAAGATTTATTTAGGTGTTAAATGAATAATAAAATGTACAAAAAAAACTTAAAACTTGAGATGAAATAAAATGAATTATAACTTACATGAGTTGTAAATGGTTTTAGTTTGACTTTAAGTGTCTGTACTTAAAAAGAATGATTTGTGGATATTTAACAATGAAATTGAATTCTTATTCAAGGAATGAAATGTATTGTGCATCAGTTTAGAATTAAGGAAGTTGTCGTGCTTTAAATGTCAATGGTAGTATGTTATATACAGTAGAAAATTAAAAGAAATATATATGAACGAATTGTTAAAACCATATGTTGCTCGATAGATAATTTTAATAAGAAGATATGGTGTAATTTTTATTAAAATCGGATGAGGCGTGCTTAAGATATCGTGGTAACAAGTTCAAAAAAAGTAGTAGTACTTCAAATTGATATACCTCAAGCAATATTCGGAATATTGGCATGGATAACCTTTTAAAATAATCTTAAAATCAGAATTAATAAATGTAAGCAGTAAAAAAAACGTTTTTATGAAAATCAACTTCTGTATCTACCATCCCAATTTCCTCCCATATCCTGTATGATAAATATGGTCTATGATAAGTTTCTATTCAAGTCGAATGCAATTTGCTAAACTATTTGTATTCAAGACTACAACAACGAGTCAAACATTGTATATTTATATTAATAAAGAATAGCAAATAGATCATTATAATAATCGATGTGACGTCATTAAAGCTGGTTTCAGTTTCTGTCACTTAGTTCAAGTTTGATGACCGTTTTTGACATACGCCACCTGTTTGACTTGGAGTTGAATCGTGTTCGAGTTCGATGTTTCCCATTTAGTACCTGCCTGCATGTGTACTTAGTTATCATCGTAGGTAAACTACTCGTATGACTAATTTCAGGGGCCGAATTGGTATTAGCTGTTGCCACTTTTTTAAGGTAATTAGTTGCTTCATTTGCATTTGGAGTTATAGTCAATCCAGTCTGCTTGAAAGTCAAGCTTTCCTTCAGAAAGTAGAAAATTTCGACGCAAATTTGTTGTTCTGCAAATATATATTTATACATTGGGCATAACAATTTTGGGAGATGTTAATGTGACCGTGACCGAACGAGAACTTAATATAATATACAAAGTGAACATTCCCAGAAAGCTGTTTGATTAAAAAACCACGAACATTTTGCTTAATAACTGTTTGATTGAATTTAGGAATGGGTTTGTATCCTATGTCTTAATTTCTATAAAATTGTTGATAAAGTTGGTTACTAGAATCTCAAATGTCTAATTATTTTTTAAATAACTCCATAAATTTTAGTAGATATTAACAATTCAAAAATCATTTTGTCGCTTTATTAATAAAAGGGATTCAACGTTATAGAAAATACAAAAACATAATACATCACGTCAGATGATTTGCCATCTCTGTTATACAACGAGTGTGTATGTGTGTATCCCATCAAGTTTTATATTACGATGTTTGTGAAAAAGAAAAAATAATCTTGATAACTTATTTCTTTCATTTAATTATATTACTAAAAATTTAAACAATTCTTTAGAAATTTAGAGTGAGTCAGTTGCTGATTATGCTATTGTAATTAATATTGTATTGTAATTAATAAGTTATATCAAATCAGGTAAAAGATGCACAAACAATAAAACAAATATCTCTTTTTGAAATATTAAATAAATTTCAAAAGTAATTCATCTTTTGTTTAAACACCGATTCGCTCTGTTCGTGTCGATAAATTCATTAAAACAGCTTTCTCACACAAATGTGAGTTATAAAATTACAAAAAATGTTTGATAATCGATATTATTTAACAGCCTATTGTATATTGTTTTATCAATAATAATCCTTGAATTATTATTGCACAATAGAATTAATATTTAACGCCTAAATAATTTTTAATTAGCAGAATTAATCACAAATGTTAATTATTATTTATTAAAAGAAATAAAGTTATCTTTTGACATAAATTTATGTTTTCCGACACCAATAAATGTTTTCTATAACTATAATAGCTTTAAAAATTATGGTGAAAATTGTAAACGCAATCGCTGTTCAATGCCATCGCTGTTATAAACCATTACTACTTTACAGCGGTGTAGCTCAATGTCTATCAGATGTACAAAAGATGTTTTATACACAAATTGTACGAAATTGAGTCCTCTATCTGATTTATCATAACTATTTTTATCAAAGAACTCACTGGAAAGGAGATATTATATAAAAACCGTTTTCTGGTTGGTAGCGCTTAGTATTTTTAATTAAAATTTAATTACTTACTTTTTTTTAAACAATTTCGTTCTCTTGTTTTGAAGATAAAATGTAATTCATTTCAAAAAGATATTGTTCGAAACATCACCAGCAAGAGTGCAATAAAACGGGCACTTTTGTGACTAATTTGGATATGCTAATAGGCAGTGGCGGCTTTAGGGGGTGGCAAGCATGATAACCAGCCTCGTTCTTATAGGGGCTAATTGAATTTCTGCGTATATCTTTAAAGGCATTCATGTGCCTTAGTTTATCATCATTAATATTTGTCGTCTTTGTGTTTGTTAACTTTTACAAATCTTCCAATATACAATTTTAAACTCTACATTTATTTATTTATAATTTTTACATTTCTCGTCAATCATCATCAAAAATACTTACTTTAACTAAAATTGAAATTTTCATTAGGACTCTAACTTTAAAACATATCCAAACATTAGAACTACCAGACACGAAGTAAGGCAAGGCCCGTACTACTGTAACATTCTCCAAAAGTTTGAGTGTCTATGATCCAGAGTCCCGTTATATAAAAGGTCATCTTTAATGATATTTATTATAAACATAATACATTATATCTTCCATCAGGTCAATGACAATTTGTAATTTTTAGCATTTTTTTTAAAAAGCCATTAACACTTGCTATTAAACTATAAAAATAACCTTTGCTGCGCCATGCGGTGTTATATGTTATTAATTTCTATAGCAAGGAATTGTGATAACCTGTTACTACTTCATTTCATGAAAAATATAAGATTCTAAATTAATCTTGTAGATGGGACGATTCAGGTTTGATCCCTGAACCAGCGCTATATATTCTGCTTTTGGTTATTATCAAAGTTTAATTGATTATGTGCTCACATACTATCGGTGTTACTATCGGGCAAGCCCTTACTCTAACCAGTCCACCACTGATTAGAAGCAGAATGCTGGCTATCTGAAGCGGTTTCATTATTAACTTGTTTTCGATCAGGAAGACTTCAACTACCATAATATAAAAAGATTTATAAATTGTATAAAACACGCAAGATAAAACAATTATACACGTTATAAACTAAAACTCCAGAGGTGGATTAGGACCGTTGAAATAATGTGACAGTTGAAACATGTTTTGGAATTCATATTCTCAATTCTTTATTTTTTAAACGTCTGAACATTTAATAGATTATTTTTAAATATTTTTTTGAAAACTGATCACTTTAAATCCTGCCCTGTTCATGCTGCCGAAAATACGTCAGTGCTCTCACCATGGCGCTACTCAGGTTGCAGAAAATTCTTTAGTCAATGAACGATTTGAGTAGCTCTTAGTCTTTTTATATAGATCTCTTAATGGGTTCTGACAAAACAACACCATACATCATATGTCAAAATAAGAAAAAAATAATTTTTGTAACCAATTCATAAATTTTTGACTTAAGCAAATTAAAAACATGTTCGCTCTATTGTATTAAATAGATTATTTTTATAAATGAATACAAAACAAAAACCTCAAAATCTATTATTTCACTTTTTGTTCGCTAAAACTAAATCCAATGAATTCCAATATCAATAGAACAACGAATTCAGTTCCCAGAAAAGAATAATACCAAAGAGTGTTCTTGGAAGAGAAGAAACTAATTAATTTGATCCTAAAATAACTAACAAAACCAAAACCCACGGCTGGTATCGATAAATCCATCCTGAAATTCCTTGAAATGTTGTTGTCTATTTTCTTCTTGTATTCAGCAAAGATTTCCTGTAAATTCCTGTTGTTAGATTTTGCTCCCAATGTTTAATCGCCGTGCCGTAGATCATGTAGAAGTAGGAGTCAACGCCCTGAGCGTGATGTTAACGAAGATGAGTTTATGACAAGAAATTTGGAAAAAAGTGTTATATATAAACCGTAAAGGTAGCACACGATGCATTATTCATATTTCCAAGTAATTTTATGCATATTTCGTTCAATATAATAATGAAGGTACAATCACGTTCAAAAGTTGTAGAAATCCAGTTAATACTTGAAGATACTATCGGAATATCTATTAAGGTGCACGCCAGGATACATGATAATGGAGGATTTAAAATGGGACAAGGTAAGAATAGAAGCAAGGAGGAGAGCAGTCAAGTTCGAGTAGAAAATGAGTAACGCTGAAGGGGACTCTTAAGAAAAATTAGGGAGGATAGTAGAAAGGAGGATGGGTGAAAGGAATGGAATGGCGACAGAGGAGGCAGAAAGAAGAAGATACAGTAACAGGAAGGAATGAAAAAAATTGAGAAGAGAAATTATAACAAAAGATATAAAAGGATTTGGGAGAGAGAGATACCATAATACTTAAGAGAAAAAGACACAAAAAACACGAGAAGGAGTGCCAGATTTAGATTGGGAAACGAGGAGAAAAGAACACTCTTCCTTTAGAGTGTAGAGTGTGCGGAACGGAGATTGAAACATTGGAGCACATTAAGTTTTCATGTGAGAAAAAGGTAATAAGCGAAAAGAATATTGGGCAGGCATTAATGGCAGAGGTGGATGGCGGAGATAGTAAAAGGAACGAGGAAAGAGAAGGAATGGCAGAGTAGAAACAGGAGAGAGAGTGGCAGAAGGAGCGAAGCAGTTTTGTTTTCATTTTTATAAGGATAATTATTTTTTCACAAAAACAATAAAATAAAATAATAATAAATAATCTATTAAAATAGTACATTAATAAAACCACTTTTTTAAATTGAGGTTATGCTAAATTAAATACACAACCGACTATTCCAAATCGTTGCACAAAAAATGAAGCAAAAATAATATCATCTGAATGTAACGATTTGCTATTATTAGCATCAACAAGATGTCTTAAATTTCCAGGAATCGATGTCTACTTAAGACTTAAGACTTAAGACTTTAAAAGATACGTGACTTTAACGCAGCGTGACTCCAGACGACCATGAAGGGTCGTGGAAGATGAGAGATGATTAAAATGAAGATGGCGTTGCGTTCGTTAAGGTGGTATGTCTACGTTTAAAAAGAAGAAGAATAAGATACGCACATCGATCAACGCGTACGGACACTTAATAAACGATAGTGGATCGTTTACAATAGAGCACGTCTGTAAATCAGAGCCGAAACAGGGGGGACAATGATTTACGTTAAAATCCTTATGCCTTAAAAAGCAAGCAGAACGCCAAGTGGCTCTAATCTAAATTTAGGAGGCCCTATATTTACAGATGCGGCCCTGTTGTAAATTATCATTGACAGTTTAATATTTAGTGCTATACGGTTTAATAAATCTAGCTGAGATCACGTACGAAACTTGACCAAGCGGTTATAGGAGAACTTCTAAGAAACGATTAACTTGCTAAAATTAGTTACTGTGAATTTATGAATATGATCTTGTGTTTTTATACGAGGGTGGTCCAAGAGGTGCTCTGACCGATAGATTAACATGACGAGGTACATTTAAAAACTAGCTAAACCCGGTCACGTTTTACTATGGCTCAGTCTGATATGAAATGAGAGTGAAAGTAATGCAATGTTGTTTCAAGACCGACTTCATTTCGAGTTTTGCGAACCTTAAAGCATATATATATGGAGAGAGAATGCTGGACCTGAAAGTGTGTCCTAAATGTGTGCGAGGGAGAAAGTTATATGTTCCTATTTGTTCTCTAAGCGCATGTGTCCAAAGTGACAGTTATCAAGTCAGAGCTGTCTAGATATAATACGTGACAGTTGTTAAATATGACATTATATTGATATAGAATAATGTAGATATGTATAAATATAAATAAAGTATATATAAATATAACTAAAAACGTGAGTTCTGTTCACGACATCTATGTTCAGCGAAATCTATGGCGTTCATGAGTAAATGTTTTCACTGAACGGTCACTGATTTACCGACAGACGAGCTTTGTAACAATGGGCTTGTGTCCTATGTCTTAATTTCTATAAAAGAGTACTATATATTGATAAAGTGGGTTACTAGAGCCTCAAATGTTCGATTATTTTTTAATAACTCCTTATATGTTAAGAGATATTAACAATTAAAAAAGTCATTTTGTCTCTTTAATTATTAAAGGGATTCAACGTTGTACACATTCCAAGTGCATGTGATATCACAATCCTTGTGTAAGATTACCAACCTTACAGGTCATAAATCCCTGCTATATGTATTTATATATCAAAATATCAAATATTATTTACAGCTATTTCAAGGAACAATCAAATTTCAATATTATGTCTGCCTTATCAGGGTTAAATAAAATAAAAACTTATTATTCTTTGACTTGATTATTTGACTACCAACGGCTACAAAACATTACTACAGCACTGACCTACTCAACAAATAACTGACGTTAAAATGCATTTCACGTCATACAAATATGGCCAACCATTTCTAGCGCTAAAACTACAATTCAAACTTTTAATTGCTATATCTCCGTCAATATTTAGATATTTAATAAAATAGACACACCAATACACATTTATTAACATCAATTTCAATCAACAAGTGAAAAATCGACCACTAAAAAATGAGGACACAATCCCACTAAAGAAATATAATTTCTTTACATATTTAATATTTATTATATCAAGACAGCTGTCACTTTCGACGCATGCGCATAGAGAACAAATAGAAACATATACCTTTCTCTCTCGCACACATTTTCGACACACTTTTAATCTATAGGAAACATAGGCTATTCACACTCGATTTTTTTCTAAATTCAAAATTCTGTGTCTGAACCATTCAAATATGGAATCGTCTCTATTTGGTCCGTAATTTAGGTAATTCCATGGACTAATATAGTATTTTTTCGAATATGAATCATCTTCCCTCATCAGTAATTCCATGCATGTCCATCTGCTGCATAAATCGTTATTGCCTGATCCGAAGAATAGAGCTGGTGCTCCGGAGAACCAAGTAGCCGTGACTTCGACATGCTCAAACTAGGTACACGATCTAGTGTCACATTATAATGGACATCTGAATACAGATTTATTTAAAATGCTATTCATATTTTATTATTATTTAAACAAGTTATGTGACATGTGCCTCATTGTTAACTAAACATACCAGCAGTACGACGATATTTTGAATTTAGTTTTCATAATAGTTGAACATTGTTTTAATGTCGCTTTAGGAATAAAAATTATCTAAAAGAATTGTTTTATGTAAGGAGTAGTACATTCATATGTATTTTTTCTATTTATTATTCATTTTAGTTTTTATTTAAACATTAGATGTAGTATAGTAGTCCTGTGATTCTTAACCTTTTTAGTTTGTCTATTATAGGGTCTTTAGTATTGTACACATACGTGCGACTTAAACATGCGACATCCAACATTTGTTGTAAGAAGTTGTACAATACGTCATGCAACGTAATACGTCAGATGCTTTCATATTTTGAACGAATTCCCTTCAACCTGCTTTAGAAAACCATTTACAATTATCAGATTGAGATCACATTGAAAACCTCAATTGCTTTAGAAGTTCTGCTCAAGGATTGAAACATTTTTGTTTCATAAAAATACTACGTAGAATTTTAAAAGATTGCATAAGTATAGCCTCATTCCCGCTCAATGTTTTGATATTTACTTTACTGTTTTTATTTAATATTGTAATCTACGTTTCAGGTTCTCGTTTAGGCATTCCTTGTAACATTCGTGTTTTAATTTAAGTTTAGTTAATTTAGTTGGTGCGTATGCATTGTTATGCATTGTTAGTAATATAACTTTTGATAGTTCGACAAAATCGTATGTGAAATAATTAAAATTGCTATTTTTAATAACAATTAGTAATAGAAATTGTTTTCTCTTCTATATTTTTCAAAAACTGACATTAAACTTCTTTTAAAAATAAATCCTACTGCATTTTGACAGATTGTCGCATTTTGGAGGTTATAATATAATATAGTTTTTCTTAATTTAATACATTGGACCTTGTAAGGTTCTAAAAAAAACTAGGAAAACTTAAAAAATAAATTAAATTAAAAATAGTACTGTAAATGACTACGCGTATTGTCATATGCTAAACTAAATATATTTAAATTAAATATAAAATACAAAATTAAATTAAAGCAGTGAGTGGGAATAATACTTAAGGGTTTTATTAATGTCGCATGTTTATGTTGCACTAGTCTGTACGTTAAAAGTATACTCATATCTAAATAATGCCAACTTATGAATTAAAATATGTAAATAGGGGTTACCTAAAGTTTAGAAAGACTAAAGTAATAATTAGACTTCCAAAAAGAAAATATATATTTTTTCTTTTTATATTTAAAGGTGTGACGGCACGAGGGGGGAGGGGGGATGCAGATGAAAATTGAGACTTAAAAAATCAGGAAATTTGTGTAGCAATTAATGCACCTATAGTTTTTAGACGTATATTCTCTTCAAACATTAAATTATAATAAATTTGCCATAAAAGTAAAAATATCCATAAAAAAATCAAGACATTGCTGAAGATGCAAATATAAACAAAATCTTTTTCTTCTCAAATCGTAGACAACGGTGAATGGTTATGTCATTGATGTAACCGAAATCATAAAAAATCAATAAACCTGTCCGTTATTCGACCTTGGTTCATCTTGTATCGTAACCTTTTGGTTCGTTGGAATTCTGGGTATTTACGAGTATGCTAAACATATTAGTTTGATAACTGCTCATTAAAATGTCTGACACATTAGAATATTGATCAAGCAATTAATAACGCCATTGATGATGCCAAATAGTTGATGAGTGGTCGTTAAGAGCAATTAGTATGTGAGATATTTGCCCGACATTTTGACAGAATCAGAACAAGATACATATGGTGTTTATTGATTAAGAAAAGGTAATTGACTGCTTTGAATTTGCCGCCATTTTTTACAAGTGCGACAATATACAACGTATGTCCGTAAGCTGGAACACACTACGATTTAATTTTGTATACCTAGCACACATTGCGATTAAAATCGCGCAGTCCGTTTGTTTTTAATATTTTTATAAAGTGAGATCCAAAAGCCGGCAGACATCACTTATTTTTTGATGAACAAAATGTGTAAGATTGAGTAGCGTCAGTATGTACAATAATCGTATGCCTACCTGCTAACTTGACCAGGCGGCCATTTTCCAGGTGTCGGGTAATTAAGGTTTTTGTCTCACTCACTCTCATGCGCACGGATAATGCCCTCTCGCTCCTACTCATAGCTGAATTAAAATTGGGTCTAGGGGATGTTTGGCTCCTTAGATAGGACCATCCTCTTGTAAAAAGTTTTAAAACAGTTGTCTTGCTAACATATATAAAAATGGATCGTCAGAAAATAAGTAAGTTTAAGTAATTCTTCTGTCGGCTTTAAAGCGTCTGCAAGGTAATACAAGGTATTACTAGACATCCCCTAGACCCAATTTTAATTGCGCTTGGACTATAAGTAAGTCCCATCCATTCATTCGACAATAGATTCAAAAAATCAGAAATATTTTTACGAATTTATAATTTAATCAAAAAACAAAACAGTCACCTCTTATTGATACACTCTATAATATAACACATGGTGAAACTAGAAATTCACCAAAGCTAGTAATAATAATTAAAATTTGATCTTCATACTGTTATAAACAAAATCTATCAACAAATTTCGTTATAACAGTATTGCAACAATCTATTTTGAAAGTAACTGGTAATAAATAACAGGACCAATAATTACCACCATTGGAAACAAATGTTTATTAATTGGCTACAAAGATAATTAATCACAATTAAATTGTCAGATAAGGCCTTAACATTGATTTTGAGAATACCTTGATTCATATAAGTTATACGAATTTAATAGAAAAGGACGGAATATAAGTGAATCTTTATAGTTAGACAAAGATAGAATGTAGAATCACTGGACCACTACAAAATATTTTTACTGAAACAAACGAAGATTAAGTGACTAAATGTTCGCCATGTTTTGCGTGGTCCTAATTGTGTTGCCTGCAGCGCTTATTGTGTTAAAAACTATGTTGTTAAATTATCTTAAATCAAAAATATAAACTGTTGAAAAGTATCATAATTTAAAAAGATGCAGGTGTAGACAAGCCATCTTAAACAAGCTATTATTTGCGTCACTCCTGCTGTTTGTTTTACAGATATGGTCAAAACTTTGTAATCATGTTTAAACTATTTAGTGATAACCTAACAAGCTGAAATTTTGCACACACTCTTTATGAGTTTCTTAATTAACAATGTGCAACAAACATAGATATATATTTTGTCCCTGAATAGCGGACCATGCTCTGCATCATCGAGTGTCATAGCCAATGACACGAGCCACATTAAAGTCCACTGTTCTTTTAAAACCACGTATTTGGATAAAAGTAATATGGTCAGTGACTTATTAACAATTAAATAATTTATACTGTTACCTATCTGTATACGTATACACCATACTATGTATGTATGTGTATTCATTATATAAACGTGAAACGTTTGCTTTTGTGTGAGTAAGGTAAAACATAAATCACGATTCTGTCTTTATCTCTCTCTCTCTCTTCAAAAGACTTCGAATGTCATTGTATTCAAAATGATGTTTTTGATATAATGTTTGAAGTATGGTTTTTTTTTATTTTTGATAAAAACATATTCATTGGAAAGTATCATTCGCTATTTCTATAACCAGTGCCAGCTGAAATCAGTAAGGGGTCCCACTAACAGTAAAGCATATTATTCTTCAATAAAGTACTTCTTCACAAAACTGTAATATTTCTCAAAACTATAAGCAGATATTTGAAAACAGAGATCGTATTTGTAAACTATGAATTATGTATTACAAATGTTTATAAATGTACATATATTGTTTTAAGTGTTAATAACAGTCGAAAGTTGATGCATTCAAATAAATATTTAAAAAAAAAGTATCATAACTAGAAGAAATGTATTTTGATCAAACTTTTTGTTCAAACTCACTATTTTGATATTTAATTTTCTGTTTTTATTTAATATTGTAATCTAGATTTCAGGTTTTTGTTTAAGCATTCCTTATCACATTTCTATTTTAATTTAAGTTTAGTTAATTTAGTTGGTGCGTATGCATCATCGTTAGTAATATATATTTTGACAGTTCGACAAAATTGTATGTGAAATAATTAAAATAGCTATTTTTAATAACAATTTGTAATAGAAATTGTTTTCACTTCTATATTTTTCAAAAACTGACATTAAACTTCGTTTAAAAAGTAAATCTTACTGCATTTTGACAGATTGTCACATTTTGGAGGTTATAATATAATATAGTTTTTCTTAATTTAATATTTTTAATTTAAAACATTGGATCTTGTAAGGTTCTAAAAAAAAACTAAGAAAACTTAAAAAATAAATTAAAATAAAAATGGTACTGTGAATGACTACGCGTATTGCCATACGCTAAACAATTTAAATTAAATACAAAATTAAATTAAAGCAGTGAGTGGGAATGATACTAAACTGTCTCTTTATACGTTCTTAGTTTAAAAATAGCTCTAAAATGCGGTGTTATATTGAGGTTAATTTCGAAGTTATGTATATACTTCCAATTAGATTATGTACATATATACAAGCTTATGATGCAGAAAGTGACCACCTTTATGCGCCTACGCCTAAATGCGGCACTGGTTACCGCTATAAATATAAAGCCATATAATTGAGATGTTTTATCGTTTGCAATTATGAACGCGTCGCGTGATTTCTTGCAAATTCTTGATGCATTTGTTAAAGCATGTGCATTGTTATATCATAATTGGTTACATTATGCAAAGAGCGTTAAATACTTCTTTTGAAATACTCGTAGTAACAACAAAAGTGAATTAGATTTAAAAAAAAACATTCGTTTGAATAAAATGTTTTTTACTTTAGTATACGAGTAAACCCGTAGAAAATAGAAAATGATTCACAATGCAAGAATATAATAAGGATTTTAAAGAAATAAATAACATAAGTTTAATCAAAACAATGTAAAAGGTTATGTCATGGCTTAAGGGCGGGGCCTGGGTTTTCACTTTCGAAAAATCGATTCTTTGTTTTTTGTTTTATCTTATTGTTTAACATTTCAAGAATATGTCCTTAAAATTTTAAGCCGATCTAAGCAATATTCTTGAAGTTATTGTCTTATTAATCCGGTATATTATATTGTATTATATGTTAATCAGGTATACAGTTTATTCATTGCTATAGTCCTGACGCGTTTTTCTCAAAACTACTTTTTCAAAGTCCGTGTTCACTGCCATTTGAAAACTACTCGACCGATTCATTTCAAACTTTGTACACATTTTCTTCATATAAAATACCTCCCCCCTACGTTTAGTAAGAATTTTTTTTTTATCATTAAGGGTGTTTCCCACCCACAAAATGGCGGAAATTTTAGTCGAAAATAACGGTTCACACTTTAGATGGCCGCCAAAAATTTTTAAATTAAAAATAATCAGAGAACGTTGGGGGGAAGATTTGTTTATAATTTAACTAAATTTTTATAGTTTTTCATTTTCTGATAATTTCCGGCCGAGTTACAGTGAACACCGCAAATTGTTTTTTTTTCAAGACGTCCTGGGGGAAGCTCTGTCACGGGCTACTGATTTAATATTTTTGCATGAAAAATTTACAGAACATAGTCAAAACTATGCTCAACAATGTATAGAAGGTTTGAATAAAATTGCTCAATCGATATTTGAGATAAAAAATCACAAAAAAAGTGTTTTTTTTTACGCTGAAACCCAGGCCCCGCCCTTAAGACGGTCACACACTGAAATAATCAAGATTTTAGGATAATGTTGTACTTCTTTTAGAGAGATACTATTACACAGCTCTGTTTGAACACAATGAACACACAGTGGCAACGCTAACAATTTTGACGTATGTTTGTTTGACACTGTTGCCATCTATTTCTAACTGTATAACCATGAAGTAATGTTTCGCCTTAAGCAAGCATGTTGTGAAGAGTCAGACTGTCTTAAATGACGAATAAATGAATTCTAGATTAAGGCTAGGGAATGGAGAGAGTGGCAATAGGTATTGGGGAACAGTAGAAGAGAAATGATGCAGCAAATGCAGGAAGGAAGAGAAAGATTAGAACACATTAAGTATAGGTGTCAGGATAAAATGGAAAGTGAATTAAGCTTGGAGGAGTTATTCCCAGGAAGAGTATGGATGACGAAGGTAAAGATAAAGAGAAGGGAGAAGGTGGAGAAACTTTGTAAGCAGAGGAACGAGTAAAGGACCAATTGCAAGAGAAGAGAAGAAAGTAGATAAAAAGGAAGTAGAGAATTTAATAAATGTTAAAAATTTGTAAATGAAATGTAAAATGTAAATGTGGTTGTATAATTACGGCTATTAGTTCCAATGTTTCTTATAAGATACATTTTTAATTTCTATAACAGTTTTCAATCTAAGTAACTTCAGTAACTTAATAAATGAGTTTCACGAAGTCATGTTAAACATTTGAACCTGCAATGAATCAGATAGATCACGTTGTACATTGGTTTGTAACGGGGTTGCGGGGCGGTGCGGGGGCGCTGACGATGTAGTGTGGTGCAGTACACCGTTGTTATAGTAAATGTAAAACAATTAAAACTGCATAATCACCTGAGTTCACAAAGGTCAACAAGATCTTTGTCTTGTTACGAACACTTACATATACTCGTACTTTCAAAGTTTTTACAATTTTTTTCTAAAATCTATTTTATCTGATTGAAATGCAATTTGCAGTGCGATGCAGTTTAAAATGTTATGTTTTAATTATACACCTAAGTCAATGCAAGTCAATAAAAATTATATGAGTTATAATTCTTCTTTGAATTAATTATAATTAATAGGGGATGGATTGGTCCAAGTTCTTCTGTACGTATCGTTGTAAGTCGAGGACTACCATTAATATATATGCAAAGAAATTATATTTCTTTAGTTGGTAACTCTGACCAGAGATATTACAATTGCATTCTTGTCAGGTGAGTTAACGGTATATATTATTTATCGCAACTTTCATTATAGTGTGTGGCAACGGCCATCACAGTTGATATTTGGAGTGGACAGAAATCACTGTGCATAATGTTAAGTTATTATAAAATTAGATAAAGAGGAATTGACAATTTAAATAATAAAAAATCGAAGCGCAAAAAAATAATATTTTCGCCGCGCAAAAAAAATTAAATTTTCGCTGTAAAAAAGTCCCCTTTTTAATATTGTCTTATGAAATAAATAATATTCTTTTTAGTTATTAAAGGAATATTCATTCTTTTTACTGTGCTTCTGAATGTGATTTCGGTTTGCAATAAAGTCAAAAATAAGCAATACAGTCTTGTTCTTTTACGCCACTTAATTTAAGATTTATTTGTGCTTTAACTTGTCTGTTTTAAAAGTAACAATAAAAAGTTATTAGTAAAACTTATAGATAATATCATTATTTACAAAAAAGCTCTATACAAAATTTGTGTAGCACTTGTAGTTTTCAAACTACACTTTCTACAAAAGTACAAAAAAATTGATTACACTTTCTCTTCAAGATGGTGGCCGAATTGGGGTGCTTTAGGGCAGCGGTTCTCAAAGTGTGGGGCGCGACCCCAAAGAGGGGCGCAATGAAGGCTCAGGGGGGGCCCAATGCTTGGTTAAAAAATTAATTAAATTTACTTACAAAATAATAAAGCAAACTTTTTATTTTTAAAATTACAACAAGTGTATAATTTTAAGTCAACGACGTAAGAGTGCCCAACATTTTTTTTTTTTAGTTTATCAGAAAATACAGAAAAAAGATGCAAACCTTCTGCAATGGACTGAAAAGGTGAAAAGCTTTGTAAGGAAACTAAGTTTGTACGAAAGCGGTCTGTAAAGTGACAATTTCGAGCTATTTCCTATTCTTAAAATTATGATTAAAGAAACTATTTTAACCAATGCAAAGAAATGCTTTCTTAAACACTTAGGAATCCTCAGATCTCGTTTTGAAAAATATTTTAATGGGAACTGGGGCATGGATTCAAAACCCGTTCAAACCATCATTCGATGAGTGCTCCCTCAACATGAAGGAAAAGAAAATCTCATTGACCTCCAAGGTGACACTAAGCTTGAAATGAAGTTTAAAGAATCTTCTCTCACATCCTTCTGGATTGGTGTACAAAGGAAACACCCAAGTTTGAGTGAACTCACTCCATTCGCCACCACTTATTCTTGTAAAAACGCTCTTTTTATTATTATTGCTTTGAGTTAGTTACAAATAACAATTATGTACTATAGTAGCTAAAATAATTAAATAAACAGTAATTCTTTGTATAGAATTTGTTGTTTGATTACGATTAAACCTATTGCCCTATTAGAGTATGCATAGAATGTGCAAAACTTAACTAAATAAAAATTGACTGTAAAATGTCAAATGCGACTTCCTTATAATATATAGTATGGTTACATGTAGGGGGGCCCGGCTTACAGCTGGATTATACAGGGGGGGGCTCGAAGTAAAAAGTTTGAGAACCGCTGCTTTAGGGTATTAACTTCAATTAAAACTACGTGTTATTTCTAAAACTAAACTTTATTTTAAGTAGATACTATTTTTCATCACACCACTGGTATTGAAACCAAAATTAACTGTAAGACCTTTCCATTTCTGTTACGTTCATCTCAAAGTTTCGCTAGATATAATTTGGAAATCGTTTTTAAACCGTGTTATGCAAGTATACACACATGAGAAGATTAACAACTGTACTCTACCACATTTTACACAACCCTTATTCCATGATTTATGTCTATCATGACGTATGCTACTGATAGCTTAAATATTTTTTTAGGGTAGTAAATATTGTCCGTGTAAACAATAACCAGGTAAATAAATAACAACTTGTCAACGAATTGTGGTGTAACACCTTATTGATAACGATTATACCACGTTTTAATACAGCGTTATTAATATAGCACACCTTCTATAATACAACAAAGATCTTTTATTATCAAAAAACAAAAATTGTATTTTAATATTTACTCAATCAATTTCAATTAGTTTTAATTAAAAAATGACACAAATTCTTTTATCTTATATATATTGGAATGCAACCCTGTAATAACTTTCATACCAGGGGTGTATTTTTATAAAAAGTATCCTATAAGTGAACCGAAGCTACGGCCGGTCGCGTTTTTTATTCTCACACACTGAGTAATGTTAGATGCTGGATATATAGGAATCTGCATCTACATTTAATGTATTTCAGTATCGGTGCATCTTGAAGACTGCGCTCTCAGCAACGACACAAAGCCATTGCATGGCTCCAGAACGCAAAGCGCCAGTCGCGACGAGAATATTACAGAGATTCTCAAAGTGGAGGACGCACAGAAGTTTAAAACACATTTTTTAGCTGATAAATTGAAAATTATTCATTGAATTGTACATTTCATATCTAGTGTAACAGAAATATATTTAAATAAAGGTGGCAGAACGTTAAAAAAAAATTTAAATGATATCTGATATGTTTATATACCATAATGGGTTTAAAAAATACATTTTTTCAAGATAAAAGCCTCAATCAATAAAATTCAGATTGGTAACTCGAAATTAGTCTGCAAAGTTTGAATTGAACAGTTTTTCCGCCAACTGATGAGCGTAAGAATTAGATGAATATCTATTAGAAAATTTCCAATATTATAACCAAAACTTCGATTGCAGTACTCAATTATTCAATTAAAAACTACAGTATTGAAAATATTCTTAATTTTAATACAAATGTAATAGACAAATGCGTAATAAAATTAAAAACACATTATTCATATTTTTTAAGATGAATTTTTGTCTAAATTTGTTAAACAATTATATTAAAATGCACTGTATCTTATGTATGAAAATTAATATACTGGGGTCTGATCCCCTATTCCTGAGTCTTGCGAATACAGATCGTGATCGAACAGATTTGATTTATATGAGTGAAACATTTTACGAATCACTTTTAAAAGAGAATTACTGAACTATAATAATAATTAATAATAAAATTCTAGAATAGTACAGGAATACTCTTTTAAAAGTGATTCGTAAAATGTTTTTCTCATATAAATCATATCTGTTCGATCACGATCATTGTTCGCAAGACTCAGGAATAGGTCCCCTGGTTCGTAAATAAGCTTTAGAAATGTTCTAAAGTTTTCTTTAAAGAGTGTGTCTAAACCTGCAACCAATTTTAGACTAGCTATATTTACTCTATTTCTCTTTTTAATAGACTGTTCAAGTTCAGATGCAATTCATCAAAGAAATGAGAAGGTCTGCGTTAAAAAAATTGAATTTAAAAATTGATACGTGTCCTAAAGTTTGAGCACCGTTGTTTTCTTATACCTTTACCTTTAGTCGATATTATAACTCGTGAAACAGTGTATTTTTGTTCTTTGAAAGAATAAAAAAAAACAACAAGAAAACAAAACTCGCAAAAGCAAGATGGATATTACTAATAAATACATATTAATACGATGTGGCGAGGAATTCAGCAATGTGTGCCATCAGACTGCTTAGTTTTCTTGCTCTTGTTGTTTCAGTCTACGTGACTGACCAGAATAACCAATCAAATATTGGCTAAGATTGGAGAGGTACTTTGATCTAATTGCAGCTATTTGCGAGAGAATCATCAAAAGATAAATGGTGTTGGTGAAGATGATTTTGATTTTTAGGCAAATAAATTGGCAGACATTTATAGTAGGCAAAGTTACAAGAGGGTATTTTATGATATATAGTTCTTTGTGTTTACAATCATTTTGTCAATCAAGTCATTTTGTCTTTTTAATAATAGTTATAGTGATTCAAGTTATACGTCACGTCCGCTGATTTGCCATCTCTTTTTTTGCAACAGAGAAGCATACAAGTGTGTGTATGTGGTACGTTATTTACTGCTAACGGCTGAGTTGTGTACAGTGTTACCAACCCTACTGTTTTAACAGTAGATTTGCTGTTTTCACATTGATGTCCCTGTTTTCTGTTTCATTCCTAATTTTTACTGTTTTTCGATTAGCGTTCAGCGCCACCTATTACACTATGCAAATATTTTTTAAAAAAGAAAAATGAGTGTGAAAATATTGAATATGCGGCAATTGAGAATGAAAGTGGAAAATAATTTTACTTTGATTTTTATTTTTTTTTTGTTGTGATTATTAATATAACAATGTATGTGAGTTCTGGTAACTAAGAAAATTGTTCATTGTTTTAATTATATGAGCAAAAGTATGAAATCTGCATTTTTTTTCTTTACCTACTGTTTTCTCCTGTTTTTTTTTTGCGAGCTGCTGTTTTTTAGTTTTTTGGGGTTGGCAACACTGGTTGTGTATATCCCATGAAGTTTAATATTATATTAACTTAAAATTATATTTCAATAAAAATTAAGAAAACTACCCCTAAAAATTAATTCACAAGTCCATTACAGATAAAGTTGTAACTACTATAAGTGAAACACAAAAAGTTTAATACTTATTGGAAAAATATATAAATTGAAAAATGTAATTGGGAAAGTGAGCGTATATAAATTGCATTATAACAGGTATAGACACAACAACAGCCAGTGGTTTTTGCTCTATGGTTATTTTCAATCATATATTATAACTATTACATATTGTGGTCGATTTAGAAATTCCACGACTTCTAAATAAAAATGAATAAATCTATTATTCATTCTTTGGGCAACTTTTTTCTGTAAATGCTATTAAAGTTTTTGTTTTTTAAATAAACCCACTTTTATTAAAGCCAAAGTTACAGTTTATGACTATAGTCAGTAAAGTACTTTTTTACAGCGATGTAGCTCAGTATCTATCAGTTGTATAAACAAATATTGTACTTATAAATTGAAGGGCACAATAAAGCGTTTGTAGCTACCATTTTTTCAAGAGGGAGACTTATATGATCAACATTAAATCTGGTAATTAAAATATTCTAAATCTGCAAACTCAAATTAGTAAGAAATATTTTTTTACTAGCTTTTTCGCCAATATGACGCATTCAGTAATTTAAAGACACAGTTCTGAATGTTGTGTCTAGACTAAGGGACTTATTTATTAACTTTTTCTGTGATGTAACGCACCATAAATTAGACAAAATTAACAACTCTCGAATTATTCGATTCAACAAACGTTTTTCAGCGTGATATGGACTTTAAAAGATAGTATTCAATGTTACTGCCAAAGTTCACTCTCGAATGGTATAAGATTTATGCTTCAGTTTTTTTCAATAAAAAATATCGTGTTCAAAATAAATAACATATTGAAGTTTCAAAAAAAAAAAAATAACCTAAAAGCACAGTGCATAATAAGTTATAATAAATAACTCCTCTAAACCTCAAATCGTGCAGAAGTTTTTGCTGTTTTCTCATCAACATATAAGACATAATTAGTTTTAGTTATAACTTTAGGTTTAAAATGTTTTAAACTGCGAAATTTTTTATGAAATGTAAATATGATCGATGCAGTAGACGATTTTTTTGTATGCTTGTAGTTTTATATTTTTAGACAAACGTTTAAAACTATACTCAATAATTACGAAGATAAAATAGTGAATACACACTTGAATGCAAGAAGACTGAATAACTAAAGCCGAAATTAATTTAACAAAACAATAAATCTGTGCTGCGTTCATTTGTAAATAAAAATACAACACAATTTATTTTAAGTGTTTATTTTTTAGCTGGCTGAATTGGTATATCACAGTAAAGCACTAGTTTGGGAATTGAATCCGAAGACAGAAGTTTACCGTCAAGTTTGCAAATAATTAATAAAGTATTGGTAGTTTTTTTTACGTTAAATTTATTAATAATGTTTTATTATTTTGAATATGTATTTGTAATTTAGCGGATTATGTAATTGTAATCTTTCTTTTGTTTATTGCCTAAAAACTTTATATATATTATATATATATTATATATATATATATATATATATATATATATATATATATATATATATATATATATATATATGTGTGTGTTTGTATTTGTTTAACTACTGCAAGTTCAATGATAGATTCAGCGTTTCCTGTATAATTAGGTTCTTGAACTTGATATGAAGTTTGCAATTTATTTGTTCATATAATTACAACCTAACCTAACATCACTAGTAGTGACGTCAGATTTCAAACCTGTCAGTTAGTCAGTTTAACCACTTCATTAGAAACAGTGAAATTATAGTTTATATACTCGTACATATATACTAGGCGTTTTATAAGATTGCGTTTGCGTTTATGAGAGAACATAAGGATCAAATTAAGATAGAGGAATATGTAAAAATGTGCTTATCTGTTAGGCCAGGCGCAGAGCCCTTTGGGAGTCACTTTGTTGAAGATTTAGTGACTTTATATATATAAAAGAATTCGAAATGAAACGAGAAAATAGGTCCCCAATATTAAGTAGATACAATTGAATTTCTGCAAAATTAAAAACAGTTTCTTAAGGAAATTGATAGTAAAGACGCCCGTTTAAAAACTTTGTGATAGGCTTATGTTATTATTGGTGCATCACATTATTAAAATGGGTGTTTTCCAATTACGGTTCCATTTCCATTAGGCTTAGCACAGTTGAATACTAAAAAGTGTAGAAATAAAAAAATAAAAACAATTTCTATTACTAAATGTTATTAAAAACAGCAATTTTAATTATTTCACCTTCAATTTTGTCCAACTGTCGAACTGTTAAAATTTAAATTACTAACGATGCATACGCACCAAGTAAATTAACTAAACTTAAATTAAAACACAAATGTGAAAAGGAATAAATAAGGAAATGTGAAAAAATAAATAAAAACAGTAAATTAAATATCAAAACAGTGAGTGGGAATGAGTTACTGTGTACAAATATTTCAACGAAAATAAATATGTATAAACCTAAATTTTCCAAAATAAAAGAAAGTAATTCTAAATACAATTGAATAGTTTAAATTTTGATTAAATATATATAAATATAGAGGTTAAGTTTTTATTTAGCTATAGCGATAGACCACTGAACTTTTAATATGCCACTAGTGCTTTCCTCGCAAATATTTTCATCAATTGGCTTATAAATTATTTCCAACAAAACATTTTTCAATTATAACTTTAGACTAGTTCAAGTAAGTTGAGAGGTAAACGGACTGATCTTTAGTGGATCCATTTATCTTAAGTTCCTCTAACACAAAATTAATTGGATACAGATGATTAAATTATTTAATTTTAAAATGTGCTAATTACACTAACGCTTTAGCAATCAAAAACTGGTTTTCGTTTTTCGGTGAGATAATGATATATCATTATTGTATTTGCTTTGCTTGCATAAATTATTATTTAATTGTTAGAAAAAATATATTATTTAAATTTAAGAAAAAATAAATATTTTTTTATTTAATTATTAATTATAATAATTTTATTTTATTTAATAATCGGTTATTTACCTAGAGAATTATTATTTGAATATATTAGAATGTTATTAGAAGTTTAATTTTCTTTTAGAATTTACTTTGTGAAATTTTCATAAATAAATATCAAGAAATGAGACATAGAAAGCGAAGCTCCGCAGACGTCACAAAAAAAGTAACATTGCGGTGCCACGCATAAATCATTGCTGAATTTTTTGAAATCAAAAAACCAAAATGATTTCATTAGTTGATAAGTTTCTGCAGGTAACGCTATCGAGTTTTTCTTTTTTTTATTGATTTTTCAATTTTTTACAGCAGTTAAAAGTCGAAATACCGATTTTTCATAAAAAAATTCAGAAACTTTGTAATTTTAAATACATTTTACCTAAAAAAATTAAAAAAAACTCGGCATTAATGTAAGGAAAGAATGTGCAAAATTTCAAAAGAATCGGTCCAGTAAATTTTGAGCTAGAGAGGGTACCGACTCTGAAAAAGCTATGTGTGAGAAACCGCATTTAAAAGTTTCAAAGTAACACGAAAGCTGAACAGAGAGGTAAAGATGTATTTCTCTAACTATATTATAAATATGTATTTTCATAAACATAATCACCTAAAAATATAATTTGAATTTTTATAAATATATTTTTACATACAAAGATTCCAACGCCATAATATTCCAACCTTGACCTCTGCAAGTATTAAATTTGGTAACGTAATTATATGTTACATACTCGTTTTCAAGTTTTATCTTTAGTAATACTTGCAAGGTACACTCGAAGGTGTGTGCTGTACAATCGAGTAACTTCTTAGGCCTGTCTCAGTATGGGACCGTATTTAAGCGAATTTCTGCCGGACGTATACGGGCTACTATGTTTTACCTATCGGAACCATGTAAATGTAATGAGATCGCTCTGGAGCTCTCAGACTGCACGCTACAAAGCAGTCCGAATACGGGCGGCACTACCTCGCACATTAGAAGCGTATAAAGGCGAATTTTATCCAAGCGTTACCACTACTACAACGATACCCTATATGAACCTTTGTAAATGCAAAAAGCCGCGTCAGACTGGAGGGGATACCTAAGATCGCCTTTTGTTACGCTGCAATACGCGGTCAAATGAAATCTATCGGCGACATGGGTATGTTCTGCATGCAATTTATGTTTGTATTTCAGTGAATCATGGGCACGGATGCCCATACCAATAGCATAGAACTAAATTTAAATTCACGCCCACCAGAACTCAGATATATAATAAATGCTAAAGTCCCTTTAATACCAGTAGTGTATCGATAAAAATTAAAGTTAAAGTTTGCTCTCATGATAAATTATATAAGTGTTAAAGAACTCCAATACACCCCCTAATACACGACTACAGACATCTGTGCCACACATAGGCGGTTTGCTTTGTAGCTCATTCAAACCGCCGATTTACGTCCGAATACGCCGTCGCTTAAATACGGTCCCATACTGAGACAGGCCTTATGCGTATTCGACACGGTTACTTGCATTTTGTGATGGAATGTTTAAGTTCATGCTTGTCGTTAAAGAAATAAAATAAGACCGAAAGTATTTCAAAGGAAAAAATTAAAATGTAGTAAACTTTTTCTTACAGTATGTGGTAGGCGATATTCACCTTGAAAAATTGCTTGAAAGTGCGTACGAATTTGCGTCTGTGGTAAGATTCAGCATCGGAAATATTGACGTGATGAAATAAATAAATTTCTTGTATAAATAAACAGGTGTTCTTAATGCGTTAGTATATAATTTATGTTTTGCTCATTTCTCTAGTACTTTTTCTTTCGTATGTTTTTCCACTAGTACACTGTGAGAAATATGGAGTAAAAATTACTATCTGAATATAGTAAAAGGTTTTATGAGAAAAAATCCTATAGCATCCTCAGAGCGAGAGAATGAGAGATCTGAAAGTGTGTCCAAAACATGTGCGAGAGAGAAAGGTATACATATTTCTATTTGTTCTCTGTGCGCATGCGTCGAAAGTGACAGTTGTCAAGTCAGAGCTCGACGTTCATGAGTATATGTTTTCTCTGAACGGTCACTGTTTTACCGACAGATGAACTTTGGACTAACTAAAGAAATATAATTTCTTTACATATTTAATATTTATAATATCTTAATAGAATGTTAATATTTATTATATCTAGACAGCTGTCACTTTCGACGCATGCGCATAGAGAACAAATAGGAACATATACCTTTCTCTCTCACACACACTTTTAATCTATAGGAAATATAGGCTATTCACACTCCATATATATATGCTTTAACATAGCATCACATAAAAATTACTACAGTCATTTAATTCAGTTATATAAGGATTTAACCGCAGAATGAAAGGTAGTCTCTCAAATATTTCATAGAATCTCTTCTACGCAATTCTTGACTTTCAAAGGTATAGATATCTTGTTTCCTATGCTATAAATAATTATTATCGTTATTAGTAAAGTTGTATAGCATAAAAGTCTCTACAACTTTGATTTTATGCATTTTTTCGTGTGATCTATCGTTCCCGAAATATAGCGTGAAGAATAGGATTTGAGAGAACTTATAAAATGTCAAAACAAAAACTTATACAAATTTTCAGCTCATTACCCCTTTTAAATGATTGGATAGTAATATTTATATTTTACAGACGCAGTTTTGTCATAAAACCTAGGTACCATGTTCATATAGTAATTTTTACTGCGATTTATCACAGTGTACTATTACACAAGACCATCTTAGCAATAAATTCATCCAATTGATCTAAATTCAATTATATAAACAAGAAGAACAAGATGAAGTTTACTTAATAATAATTGCTCACAAGAGCATAAAATCTAGTTTTTGTTCCCATGTATCGTGGAGAGTTTCCGTTTCCTTTTGCTAGGTATTTTATTCTAAACATAATTGATTAATAAAACATTATATGCAAATATTTAGCATTTTTATTTATTTTCGTAGCTAGAGATGAGTCATTGGTCTTGCTCTTGCTCTTGTCTTGAGTTATTTATCATAGTCATCTTTCAATAAGAAAAAAAATATATTTAAGTATTTGAGTTATGTAAAATGTTCAGCTAATATCTAATAGTTCAATAGCCGATTTATTCAATTTATTTGTTTGTAATGAAGTAGAATGCAATCAAGTGTGAAATAGCTAATGGACCTTCCTGATAAATATACATTTACGTAACATTTATATACCAGATACGTGTATAATAGAATAACACGGTAAACAATTTGGAATCACTTTGACATCATAAATAATAAGAAACAATTTAATTTGATTTCACTCGTTCAAGTGAAATGTCAGTGATATGAACTAAAAATGGCCAGTATTGAATGAAGTTGCAAATAAACCATTAAAGTGTAACAGAGACAGATATATCTTGTTTCTTTCTCTGTAATATAATGTGGATTTTTATCTCTACTAAAATAAATATTTTCAAATGTAAAAGAGACAACAACTATATCTCCATTTAAATGTATAATGTTAGAAAGAGAAAGTATGTTCTTTATGAAAAGATTCGGATAATTTTTTTTTCATAGGTGACAACTATCTGAAATCTGAGTGAAAAGAATTGATATTTCTTGCCATTTTACGAAAATATTTACTGGGCACTGTAATGGGCTTGTGTCCTCATTTTTTAGTGGTCGATCTTTCAATTGTTGATTGAAATTGATCTTAATAAATGTGTATTGGCGCGTCTATTTTATTAAATATCTAAATGTTGACGGAGATATAGCAATTAAAAATATTTGTATGACGTGAAATGCATTTTAACGTCACTTATTTGTTGAGTAGGTCAGTGCTGCGGTAATGTATTGTAGCTGTTGGTAGTCGAAATAATGAAGTCAAGTCAACGAAGTACGGCAGACATAATATTGGAATAATATTTGATATTTTGATATATAAATACATATAGCAGAGATTTGTGAGCTGTAAGGTTGGTAACCTGTAAACTTGCCAGAGTTCTATCTTGAACATGCTATCTCTTTTCCGCTGTGTTGTATAAAAGAGAGAGTAATTAGCCGGTATTATGTCACATGCAGTTGGAATGTGTACTACGTTGAATCCCTTTAATAATTAAAGAGACAAAATGACTTTTTTAATTGTTATTATCTCCTAACAAATAAGGAGTCATTAAAAAGTAATTGAACATTTGAGGTTCTAGTAACCCACTTTATTAATATATAGTACACTTTTATAGAAATTAAGACATAGGATGTTTGAAGATTGGTTAATATTAAAGCCATCTAGATGTCATCCTACGAACTTATTGAGTGATGTAAATGCCCAAGCATAATCTTACCCGGTATTTTATTATAATTTTTGGCGATTGTATTATACTTAGCCGGTCGTAAAAGTGTTAAAGTTTCAAATATGTGTAATAAAAACCGCGAATTCATCTAATTGGATTAGCAACGACCACCACTCGCCAAATAAACTAAAATGAATTCACCATTCCCAGACAATCTTAATGCATTCCATCAAATTTCAACAATGGCTGAGAGATATTATGGATACGGTCTAATTGATCAAAAAGAACAAGTAGAAATAACACCTGTGTATTCTTAAAGGAAAAGAAGAACACATTCAAATGTCCTAGTCGAAGTTACAGTCGCAGGAAAGGTAAAATACCCAGGAGGCAATTGACCGTATATCCTTGTCTACGGTCAAAAGGGACTGGGACCTGGAGTGCCTGTGTCTGAGTCGTTGTCTTCATCTAACGGCTGGGAACCACCGCGGGGGAAACGGATGCACAATACGAACTAATTAAAACACCTGTACGAGTTTAATTATATGTAATTCAATAGTAGGAGGTCAGAGAGGGAAACTGATGTTCACTTTCATTTGACCTTGGATTCTTAAATGATTTATTCCCGAGCATCTACATTTTATAAAGAAATTCGACAACAATTTGCTGTGAATTAATAAATAGTAAAGTTGATTAAATTAGTATTAAAGCTCATTTGTTCTAAATAACTACCAATTTTTGAAATTAAATAAAGAATGTCACAAAATTAACGCAAAATTTAGTATCGTGTCATATAAAACAAACACTGTGTATATATCTATATAAATTGTATCGCGGTGTTTTATTTGAGATGATACTACGGGAATCTTGCGGGAATTTTGAAACACACTATACGAGTATATAGAGATAATATTAAATAACGTCTTGAAATCCCTGACTACGGGAGGCGCTAAAGCTTCTTATACCTTAAGGTGAAACATTACTTCATGGTTATATAGTTAGATGTAGATGGCGACAGTGTACTAAAATGACAATCGATTTACAAATTTGTACTAGCACTCCATGTTTTCAAATATAAAAACGTTAATAACTTTGCACACATTTGAGCAATTTAAATAATATAAACTTTAAGAGTCATGATTTCGTATAGGTTGTTACAATGATTGTACTATGTTTTTAAGTTATTTTAATATGGAAAGATCTTATATAAAGGTCAAAGGTCACAAACATATATTTTTTTAGCATATAACTGTGTGTCATATACCAGTTTAAGTTTTTATAAAACTTGTAGGTCTTTAAATTCTCTACAATTTTGATTTGCATATTTTCATATGATCAACCATTCTCAAGATATATAGCGAAGAACGTCAAAACTGTCTATGCAAAATTTCAGCTTTCTATCTCTTTTTTATATATAGCTATAAGTACGTATTGATAAGTGGCGCATAAACTTATCTTTGTATATAGGTTATAGATACCCTTGCACCGGCACTGGTTCTATATTTTAACAATAAATAAGTTTATTAATAGTCTATATGTTAGTGATTTATAAACTGAATAAAAACTTCATAAATTTTCATATAAAAATAATTGACCAAATGTGGGCAGACGCGTAATAACGTGCTGATAGATTAATGGCTTGACTATTTGGAATAAATTTAATGTAGTAGTAAAATTAAACCGTTAAACGACTTAATCAACTGTTAACTAACTGTACCACGTGACTTAGTGGGCGAGAAAAATCAGTTGCATCTTTTGGTTCATAGATATTAAAAGTACAGATTCATTTATCTGTAGATTTTAATTTTTACTATAATCTAAATCAACAAAAAAAAACATATGCTGACTAACATATTTTTAAAAATGTAAAAGTAATTTTAAATAAAGTGTTAGCAAATTTGAAATTTTTGATGATGTGTATCACAGGTGGTTTTCTGTGACCGTTATTTCATAATTTCGTAATTTAAATGTTTAAATAAATTAGAGATGGCGACACTGTAACAGAATACGAAGTTTGGGTCATGTTTCTGTTAGGATTGAGAAATTTGAACGCCTACGTAATGTCGAAAAACAAATATTTTATGATAAGAATATGTTTTATAAACAAATGTTCACAAATCATTATTTTATATTAGAAAAGGCGTTGAATTGAACATCATATATTTTGAGGTCAGTAGCGGCGAAAATAATTTTGAATTAGAGGTATTCTTAGAGTATATTAAGTTTTGTTTTGTAATATTACTGCAATTTCAACATAATTAAGAGTCTGTTATATAGTTCAAATTACGAGAGTTCGGCGGGGCGACTCATACTTAAAACAAGTTGTGGGGTATAAACTGCTGATATAGCTAAAAAGCACTGACTCACTTATTTTTCTATAATGTGTATAGAAAATAAATTTCATTATCTTATAACCTCTTTTAAGAATAAGTCGCCGCCGAACTCTCACAATTTGAACTATATCTTGCATTAATAATAATATAATAATAATTATGTGTTTTGCAACTTTTTATCATAGCACATTTATTGACCGGTCTTTTCAACCGGTTGACTAATAAGTAATCGATTTTACTTAGCTCTGTTTACAACATTCATAATATAAAACTTTATGAGTTGCACCATCAGCTGACGTATTACTGGCAGTTTCTTTCATCTCCGTCACATAAAAGAGATGACAATTTTTTAAAAGGGAAGACGACAAAAATCATCTGTGACATCACAGAAGAAGCTATTTTATACAGGGTGTCCCAATATTCAACGATAAGCGGGCACCAGAGGGTGGTCCTGCTCATGACTACACAAGAAAAAATGAAGAAAAAAAAATTATCTCATTTTGTTTCCGAAAATTGAATCACCTTAAGATGTTTTTAACTACCATGACCACAATTTTTCTAATATTTCTGATTTTATTTTTGTATCGGCAATCTAGATAAGCACTGCTATCCACCACAACCATTTAAAATCCCAGAATGCTAGTAGTTTTTACACAAAAATCAATCGAAATTATTTTCTTTCCTAAAATTTTTAAGATTTTCACTTTCTGTCCAGTATGAACACTACTATGGCAAGTTTTTTTTTTAAATTGGCGCAACAATTGGACTTAAAATATAGCAAATTAGTAAAAAATAATTAAGACATTTAAGGTACTAGTTTATCTAGCCAACTTTATGAATATATAGTACAGTTTTATAGAAATTAAGGCCTGGACATTAAAACACAACTCCATTGGTGAGTTACTTAATTAAAAGACATCTTGAGGAATCGAACCCGGACCAAAGCGAAGCTGAGTGTAAAGATAAGCGTAAAGATATATCGTATCAAACGTGGAAAAGTAGGAAAGTAGGAGGAAAAGCGTTCGAATGTAGAATTTCTGATTTTTAAAAACAATTAAAAAGAATCTCAACAAATGGATTGAAAACTGTACGCCACTGCATATGAAAACAAAAAAGGTGTGCATTATTAATGAAATAAACTTAAAAACATTTAGTAACATAAAAATATTTAAGAAGTAACTAAAGAACAGTAAATCCCGAAGTAATAAAAAAAAAACGTTACATCACTAATCTAAAATATTTCTAATAAAAATAACAACGAAAAAATGATTAAATTAATAATTGTAATAAATGGAATATTTAAGTCATTAATTTTGAAAATATTTTTTTAGATAGTTATTTGACCGCACAACACGAATTTCAAAGGTAAAGCAAAATCTTTGTGCAAAGCAAAAGGGTATGTGTTAGCAGTTTGTTTGGTTGTTCCTTGATCTTCTTCTTCGTAGATGCTAGATCCCACTCAACAGTTTTATACTGTAGGTAGGGGTGGGGGAACATCCGGCTGGACCCCACAAAAGCAGAGCCCCAGTCTGGGGACGCTCAGTTGAATCGTTACAACGCTGCAGCCATCAAAAGCCAACGCATTGCGTTTGTTATACAATTATTTTTATCATAAAATCAACTGCAGTACTATCAACAAGTGAACTCTATATTAATTTTTGTATTTTTGATAACTTTGTGTTTTTTATATATTAAAATGCGTGTTGTTTTCTTATCAATAGCTGCGTTGGTGGCGCTTGTCTCGTTTAGCAGTGTTAAAGGTAAGATTATTTTCTTTTGTTTTGACTTGTACTTATATCACAGATAAATATATCTTGTACTTTAGCTTCTAAAGCATTCCTTACTCGTATGTGCAATTTTTTTTTTTATATATTTATTTATTTATTTGCCTTGACTTATTCGTCATAGCCACCATCAAACATTTTTTATACATCTTTTATAATTTATAATTCAATTTTACAAATTTATAAATATTTTAATAATTCACTAATTAATTTTGAATCACTTAACAAATATTGAGTAATGTGCAATATTATTACTTTTTTAAACATGAAGACTATTGTAAAATTACCACTAAAAATAAATTATTTTAACGGCACAGTAGTCGAGAGCATTGATGCTTGACTACACAGTGCTATGTCTTTAGGTTCGATCCCGGACCCAGCGCTATATTAGCTAAAATTTGAATGTTATGAAGTTTAATTGATTATATCATTTCAAACTTATAAAATTTATTAGGCAGCGGTAGTGACTGGAAATAAACAAATGAAAACTATTATCTTTTTAATAAATTTTTTTTTTACTAGTTGTTTACAATTTTTGCACTAAACACAAAACGTAAACTTCTGTATTATTTAACGTAATATTTTTTATGAAACGTTACGTTTTTTTGTTTACCGAAGTTTAACATAAATCTCTAACATAGTCATTAAATAAATTCAAAAAACATTAAAAATTTTGTATAAAACTAGCAAATGTAACATTATATAATCTTACATAAAAAATTTTATTAACGTAAGAAAATGTAAATTTATATATATTATTTTAACATATTAAATTAATATGTTGTGGAACAAGTAAACTTTTTTATGTTAAATAAATGTTAAATATGCATATCATAGAATTTATGATATTATTTAGAACATATATAGAACTTATGCATTTAAAACATAACTTAAAAAAAGAGCTGTTTTTGATTCTATTAAATTTGTTACTATGTTAAAATTCTTTTAGTAATTTTTGTATTTTTTAAAATTGAGAAGTAGCTATTAAAAATATACTTTCATTTTGCAGTAACAATTTTTCTTACAAAATGAGGATGATTGAATAAAATTAAATGAAAACAACAAAACTGATTTTACCGCCGAATTTTTCAGATATTTTATCACTAAATAATTATTCGAAAAATTTGCTTGAGAATTAAGAAATTTGTAGTTACGTTATAACCTTATTTATATGGTCCTTCTTTAGGATAGTTAAAAATCAATTTTGTGATATAAAAAAAATTAAATAATAAATAGAATGAATTTTGGCGGCTCTTTAAAAGAAGACTAATGTTATAGAAATGATATATTTTTGAAATAGAAAAAAACAATACAATTCTAGCGAAAATTCAAAATGAAGAATTTTTGAGTTGTGTTTCTCAACAATCTGTAATTAAGCGAGCAGAAAAGGGACAGACAAAACTACGCGTGTATATGATTTCAATGTGAGATCAGGCTTATAGTGTTAACACCTCGAATTAATGTATTACTATAGCGCTGAAAAATAGATATTTATTTTTGATAATTTTTTAATACTATAATGGTATTTTCACATCTTATAAACAACTTACAAACCATTTCGTACTTCATTGGTAAACAGAAGGACAGATTCATTTATCCTTTATTTAATCAGGATTAAGAGTAGATAATGTTTAATTTAATACTAAGAAGTATAGGAACAATACCTATTATTCAAGCATAGTTACAGCGGATATAAAAGATGATAGGATAAATACATCCTCTAGGCAAACTGCGAATGTCATATGCAAACCATAAGTGCTAGAACAGAAGTTGGGATTTTTTAGATATTGAAAGTCAGAATTATTATCTGAAACTATTTGTTCCGAGAAGCTATAATTTCAATTCAATTTTTTATGTAATTTACAGTGTTTATTATTTAATGGTATTGTAAAAAATAGAAGAATAGAAAAAAATTAGATAATAGTAGAAAGAATAGATAATTGATAATAGAATTAAAAAATTCATTTAAATTTCATTTATATGTTAACTAATTGAAACAATTTTTCTCAAATTTCAAAAACATATTTTTAGGGGTAAAATTATCATATAAATAAAAAAATAACGATATCTCAAAAACCGTGACACTTCGCATGATGGCATATACTATTAAATTCGTTCTTTTCGGTTCCTTAATCATCATTTTGATAACCAAGAATGACATCGATGTATTTGAATAAATTAAACAACAAATACATATAAAAAAACGATTATATATACACCTACTATAAAATATTCGATAAAATAAGACACAACCGTTATATTTATATAAGTTTATAGTATTATTAATCTATTTTGGAATTAATTACGGTAGTTTACGCCTATTATGGAAGTTACACAACAGAACTCTCACAAGTTCAATGAAACGATCGCTAGTTAAAAAGAAACCATATCAAAATACACTGAGAACAAGTCAGATCAGATCAGAACAGCTCAGTAGAGCTCAGCGTGACATTGACTTTGAGAGGTAACACTTTCTCAAGATCTGTTCAACGAAAATGTTTCACGTGAGAGACAATACACCGAGAACAGAGTCTGGAACGTTCAAGAGTCTGGACCACTATTTTGTAATAAAATTTAAGTATGTAGTAATGGTAATTCAAACACGTGGATATTTAAATAAACAACTTAGGTATTTTTTGTGTGTTTACAAAAAAATATTATAGATAAAAAAAAGTTTTGTGAAAGTAAATAATAGAGAAGCGTAAAATGATGTTAGAGTTAGGAAACTTGACTTTCGTTCGAAAGTTATGAAAAAATTATGTGATATTAATTTTAAAAAGATTTTCATATATAACTTTTAACTATGAAAAATATATTTTTTATACGATTAAGAAGAGAAAATATTCACAAGGATACCTATTTAGGAATATTATTTAAATAAAAGTAGTTCATGTACCGGCAAAATGGTAAATGGCAGTTCGAGAGGGTAAATTCAAAATAAAAAGAGATCATACTGAAAGAAATTAATACAGTTAAACTAAGATTTAAATTATCAAACATTTCTTTTAAGAGCGTTATCAAATTTATTATCAATTTTTACAAATATTTTATTTGAATTGAATTAATATAAATTTAAAATTTATAGGTACTTTTTTTAATTATTAAACTATTATATTTATCAAAACATAATTTTAACAAGCAAAAAATCATTTGATTAGGAATTGAAAAATTCATTTTTAAAGGTATAGTCTTGATAAATGTTTATCCCTAAAGAAATTTGCATTTTCTGACGTTACTAAAGAATTTCATACTAGATTATATAATGTTACATATTAAATTAATATATTAATAAAAGATTTGCAATGTCTTTTGAATTTATTTAATAACAATGTTTCAGAATTATGTTAAACTTCGGTAAATAGCAAAATATAACGTTAGGTAAATAATTTTACGTTAAATAAAACATGAGTTTACGTTTTGTATTTAGTCGATTGTATGCACTAAATGATAATAGTCTCAAAATGGGTCGAAAATTTATCAATTAAGGCATAACTGAAGTTTAAATAAAAAAATGAATTGTTTAATTCTAGTTTTGTCGAAATTTTTAAGTCTAGTTTTGTAGTAATTTGACGAAATTTTTTCCTCTTTCTTCTGGAGAAATTTTAATTAATAAAAAGTATTGATTGTAATTCAATAAATTTACGTTAAATATAATATGGGATATCAATGCAGAATTGAAACATTATTTACAGAATAGGTTTGTCATTTTGATGGTGTCTGATAATAATTTTCAATTATTGACTAAGTTCATAGGGCACTTACAATATATATCTCCCGGTTGCCATATCAATAAACATTTTAAACCAAAGAATTCGTACACAGGGTGTTTCATAAAAGACGATACTATTTGTAATTGTAATATCTTTTATCTAAAAACAAAACGACTTAATTTTTTATGTAATTATATCTGGAAAATGTTTACATTTAATTATCAAAATGACGTGACGTCTTACGCTTGTATTTTTCTTAGCAATAAACTTGAAAAAGGCCGTACTACTTTTTTTTAATCTTCACTTTTAATTACTTTTATGTTTTTCTACCTTTAAATTTTATTGCAATGGATGATTGCATTTTGTTACGTGCTAAATAATAATTAGATAAAATATACAGACAAGTAATGAGGTCATTAACCTAGCAGAAGGAACATCTTTCCAACACTAAACGAAATAAAACTAGTGACCATATTATTATAAGAATTTGTCACATAATAAACCTAGACAAGAATTAAGACGAGGTATAAAACCGGAAGTTACTAAAATATGTTACCAAAAACAGGAAGTAGTTCTTCGGTCAGAAACCTTGTGTTATACACCGTCTCCGGCGTACGAGGAGTGTATTGTTTTTATGATGGTACCCCGATAAAATACAATGATTTTTGAATGTTAATGGTTTGAATTAATTGTTAGATAAGTATTCAAGGATATGTTAAAGTTGAATTATAAAATGAACTAGAGTTTACCACCGTCGCAAGCGATGACTGTCTTTTGTGTGTGAATTGAATTTCATTTCAAATTTTCATTCCATTTTTAAAAATCGAAATATTTAACTCGTTTTATATAAATTTTACATATAAAAACAATTAATTTTTCATATAAACTGACTAAAAAAATATATTTTTTTCAACAAAATAATCTCCGAGCCCCCTAATATTCTCAACGCCTCCTTTTCCAATTTTTCAATTTCTAATTTTCACATGCCAAATTTCAACTTTCTATCTTTTACGAATTAAAGGTTATAGAGCAAAAAGGAAAAAAAAGTTTTTAGTTTTTCCAAAATTACGGGTTTCCAGGAAATTCAGGGAAAAATCCGAGGACGCAAAAAGTCTTAGAATTTTCTTCTCTACGAAATAGGAAATTTTCAAAAAGATGCATGGAGCCGTTTTCGAGCTACCATACGAATCGCCGGAGCATGGAAACATATAAACTCTCACTTGGAACATTAAAAGACATTTTTTAAATTTATTTTTACATAAATTTGTATATTTGGCTGCTAGTGAACGTTTACCATAAGGTAAAACTCTTATGTCAAGTTTCTGAGCGACTTGTACAGACTTGTTCACCTTGCCTTTACATTAATGACCACACTTGCTGCTAAACCCAGATATGCAGGTCTTCAAACACCTGTTACAACTTTTGACAGTTCTTACGCAGATGTTAATAAACCAGTTGGCAGTATGTACTTGCAAATGCTGTTGTTAAAACAAAACTAAAAGTTTATAGATACAAAGAATTATTATACACTAGCCTTGAATAGGTTTAAAACCTACTTAAATATAAACTGTCATCTTCAATTGAATATTAAGAGTAATAGAGTGTACTACCATACTACTGTTAGTACAGTCAATACTTAAACAATATTATTTATTCTCATTTGTATGCATAACACATATATTCGTATTCCATAACCGGTGGTATCATTGTATTTGTTTTGTCACACATGTATTTTATTATGTTGGTATGCGTGTTGTCTTAATGAATGAAGAAAGATATGAGATTTGATGTCAATGTATTGTTGGTATTACTGCATTATGTATATTTTATGAGTAATAAATACAGTCTACATATTTTATACACGCAACGTTACGTTTTACATAGATATTTTTTTACTTATTTTATATTATTTATAGAGACTAATTAATATTTACATATTTAAATACTTGAGCTGCATAAGTATTTGAGAAATAGTTATTTTTAAATTAATACCTGTAGTTTATAGTTTTACAACAGTTTTGTACTCTTTTGTACAGTTTTGAAAACAGTTTTGTTTTTCGAAAACAGACTGGTTTTGTTTTTAGTATTTTTCTATGTGTCCCATAAAAATTATGAACATGATAAACAACAACTGACAAGCGCAAATGTTCACAAAAACAAAACTGCGTGTTCAAACCAAGCAGACTAAAAAGCAACAACAAACGCGATTTCCTTTGATTTTACCCACTCCAGATGAGAATGTATTTTGTTTACAAAAACAATTTTTAAGGACAAAAATGTTTTAAGAACTGTTTCTTTAGTGTAAACATTGGTGTATTTGTTCAGAAAAACAAGTTTTTGTTGGTGTTTTATTGAACTGTCTCTCTGGTGTGAAACCGGCATAGGTATTATAAAGAAACTTTTAGATTGTTTGAATCATAAAATTATCTTTTTTTAATTTATATTTTGCTTTAACTTCAATGGGGTTATGTATATAAACTATATTTGATATTGTATAAAACTGTAGTACATATATTGATAAAGATATGAACAATTAAAATTTAATTATTAAAGGGATCCAAAGTTATAAAAATATATATTATTCTGTGACGTCACATTCGATTTCTACCACTACCCAATTTTCATAACATTGCATTTTAATAGAATTGTTTTATAAAATTATATAAATTCAACAAGAATTCTAGATAATGCATTTAAAAAAATTTAATTAAGTTTATATTAAATTTAAGAACATTTTTAACAGTGTATTTACAACTGACTCGAGTGACACATTAAATATTGATATTATGAATTTGTGAACAAAGAAAAATAATATATAATAAATATATATTAACTTAAAAACTTAAAATACTAATTCTAGACCAGCAAAACAAGTTTAACGTATTATTTAAATTGATACTCTTGTCAGTTTATTTATTTCTAAGTATGCAAAAAGCTATTAATCATCCAACGATAATTTATCCTTAAGTACTGAAGGTACTCATTACTTACGAGAGTAAATCTATAAATAGAATAAATAAAAATAAAATACAACAACCTGTTCAGTTCAATACAAGAAAAACGAGAACGAAAAAACAACGACGGTTTTCCAATAGTAATAAATTATTGAATGGAATGTTTGTTAAATATGCAGATTATTTGTCTACGGCGCTAGACGATGCATTCTGATGAAGCCTTATTTATTGAGAGAGTTTACAAGAGAGGGTAAAAAGCGGAAAGGTGAATTTACACTTGAATCAGCTTGTAGTAAACTAATATAAAATATATTAAACTTCGTAAAAATGACAATGTAGGTATAAAAATATTAACAGAAAATATAAATTTGATTTTCAACACGCTATATGTTTATAAATAATTGATATACTAATTAATGATCTATTTATAAACAAAGCTTGAACATTTATCTGACTCCTAAAGTTTATATGGTTTAGATAGCTCAAACGTGTGCAAAGTTATTAATGTTTTTATATTTGAAAACATGGAATGCTAGTACAAATTTGTAAATCGATTGTCATTTTAGTACACTATCGCCATCTATATTTAACTATATAACCATGAAGTAATGTTTCACCTTAAATCTACAACGAGTTCAAATAGATATTTTTTATTATTCCCATGAGACCATAGAAAATACTTCTTTTACTTATCCATCGAGCTCATGGCCCCACTACCACTGTTCATACTAAACTGTCTTATTTTTTCAAGGTCAACGCATAACAACTATACAACTAGATGGCGTACAATACTTCGTGAGTCGCATGAACCCTTATTCACCAGAGCTGAACTATTTCCTGGCGTACCAATACTGTCGATCACTGGGCCTGCAACTAGCGTCATTTGAAAGCAGAGAAAAAGCTGATTCTATCACGCAATACTTGAGCAATGCAGGTAACCATAACAACTGACATTAATATTACGTAAAAACCATGAAACAGGAATATAATGACTATGTTTTTTAACAGGATATACAAAGTATGATTTCTGGACGTCGGGAAATCGTCTGGGAACAGACATGTTCCTGTGGATGAGCACAGGATTTCCATTTAATGCTACATTTAATTATATGAGAAAACATACACCACATGTTGCTGTGGAAGGGGTACCTAGTGCGCCACTGGATCCTATTAATGAGGTTCCATCTGGAAGTACAGCGCCTCAACGAACTGCTCGAGACAAGTGAGTACATTCAGACAGAAACTATTACAAAATAACCATAAATATTGACGAGAAATCCGTAAAATTCTGCTCCTTCCAAGTTAAAGCAGTTATCGCTATTTAAACTAGCCTTATTGATTGATATCTTTAGCATACACTTAACAGGTTCATCCTGTAATGGTAAACTTAATTAAACTAAAATCAAAGTCAAGAAAAAATTGACTTTGTCTTTTTATTTGTTATGTAAAAAAATTGTTTTTATTTTTCCGTTTCGAAGAACAAAAAAAAGTCGCCTTTTAATAAGTCTATCAAATTTCAGTGGCGACAGTGGATCAGCATCAGGCTGTGTGGCACTCCGAGCACCAACGTTGGAATGGGACATTGCAGACTGCACAGAAATCAAAGATTTCATCTGTGAACAAACCCGATGCTACTACTACAACTATGGCAGCATACCCGTGTCTTCCGCACAGGGGTAAGACGCAAGGTGAGCCCCCCACCCTCCACCATAATAATAAACAAAGAACTGATAATGAAGATTTTTACTAGCAACTGTTATCAATATATATTCGTGGGGGCTTTATACTAATAATTATTCTCTTTTTGAAATTTTATACATGGCGATATTAACTTTACTTGTGAGGTGGTTGGTGGGCTGGCAAACTGCTTATTTTTATTTTTAATCATATTCATTTTACTTATCACCCTTATCTAATGCTTATAATATCGTACATTTATAATTAAACAGGATGCTGCATACATTTTATCATACAACTTTTGAATTTAACATCGGAAGTTTTTAAAGCACTTTTTTTATATTTTGAAATCTAATTTCTAATCCAATCCTATTCAAGATACACACAATGACATATATTTAACGTTTGTTCATATAAAAACATCTTTAGGTTAAAAATAATCTCAAGTTACATGACAAAAACGTTATCAAAATGTTTATGCTAGATTATTTCTGATGCTTATGTGTATTAAAAGGACTAATATTATTTTTTCTCTTCAAAATATTACATTTTTTAAAACATGAAATACATAATCATATTCTCTGCTAACATATCTATATTTTAGACATAGTTGAAACAGAAATTCTATTTATAATTATGTAAAATTGAAATTAAAATTATTTAAAATAAAAACTTTCAATGCGATTCTTTCACACTTTCATCTTGGTCTCAAATTTGCAATTTAACATAGTCCCTTTTATCACCAAGCTACTGATAAAATATTACATTAAATAATATATGAGTTTAAGTTTTATATATTTTATTTTAGTAATTTGTTGTTGTTATCAATATATTCCTTTATAAAAACTGTTCATGAAAATATTGGTTACATATAATTTGTATGCAGTAAATATGTATTTTAATATATATATATATACATAGCTGCAATCACTAGATTATAATATACATAAGGATTTAATAAAAAAAACGACTGAAATGAAAATTAGACACACAAAGAGCGAATGTAGGTTTATTTTAATATCATTAGAAATTACTTAACGCTGCTTCATTTAGAAATATAACTTTTATATTTTCAGTAGATTGGGTTTGGTGATTGATTTAATGAATAATGTATAGATGGCACTATAATTATATTATCCAATTACAAATTACAGAAAACCATTATCGCTGACAACAACAACAACACCAGTTCCGCCAACAGAAGATCCCACATCTCCAAAACCAAACGACATCGATGACACCCAAGATACCGATACCGAAACCGAATTAAAGTCCGAAGATCGTCAACTGGAAGACACAGCTACACATTTTAGTTTAACAGATCTAATAAACACTCTCCGTCCAAACATTCACGCTCAACACCATCCTAGTGCCGCCATTTTAAACGCCCCAAAACCCGAACACCAAACTGGCGATCACCCCCAAATCGATTCACATTACTCTGGAATAAACGTACTGACTTCAATAAACGACGAAGAAGAAGATGATAGTGATTTAATAGAAGATAAAGTAGAATTAAATAAAAATGAAGAAGAAACTGATGAATTTACAACGATTAGTCCAAAATCATTGGATGGTGATACAAATATTAATGACACTCCTACTGAATTAGTTGATAATGATAATAGTTTACATGAAAAACCATCTGCAACTTCTGGACCTTATGATGATGTTGAATATAAACCACAAGGAGATGATCCATCTGCATCGGTACAACATGAGTTCGAAAGCCATGAAGACGAGTATGTTAGCACTATTGAACCTGATATTATGACTACTTATAATTATAATAAATACATGCAATCAGTTCGAACGAATACTAAAGTTCTAGATCCGAAATCCAAGTAAAGTATTCCACTACGTTGAGATGATACTTTGACCCAGTAAACTTAGTAAATAGTAACATTTGATCCCAACTTTCAGATTCAATGGCAGATATTTTCCAACATTTCTGTTCTTTGTTTACTGTGGTACATGTGATATTTTGCTTTGTTTAAATGAAAAACAATTTAAACAAATCAAAATTACAGTTAAATTCTTAGTATACGATTTGGAGAGTATTTTTATTGAAAGAGTTAAAGTAATAATAAAGTAGTTTGAGGAGTATTATTAGTTTAACATTAAATATTATACTTAAAATGAATCGATCTTTATATTTTGATACTGTCTTTATATTTAGTATAACAGTTATATACGTATATTTTCATACTTTTCATTAAAATGTAAAACGTTTTATATAAATGGACATTTTCATTTAATATTTTCATTTTTAAATGGTTTTTCTTTAATGTCAAATGAACTTGTTCATTAAAATCTTCGATCATACTCGCTCATTATATTAGAATTAAGATTAATTTTACGTAAGGTGTTTTGTAAAACAACGAGACATCGATTTAATAAAATATAAAGATACAGACGTGTTATTTATTTATGAAAAGTGGATTATTATAAGTCCTAAAACACTACTCCTTTTCCTTTCAAAATCATTGTATTTGTCAGTGACAAACCGGAATGATCAATAAATACAATTTTGCAAAGAGACACATAATTTAAAATGAAATAATTTTGTACTTACCAACCGTTTATCACTCCCTCGACGTTCAGCATTGGAATAACCTTGAAGACATATTTTCTCCGAGCTTTTTGTGCCGTCAACGAAGGTCCTAGAAGAGCAGATAATGTTCCTTTCATAACCCATGACGCGTTACTTTCTCCTGGATGAACTCTTGAAGTTAGAAATATTGTAGAACGATTCTGTAATAAATAATTTAGTTAACGTAAGATAGTATTTAAAATTAGGTCTGGACAAAATATTCTTTACAAACCTCTATCTTATTGGTTGGATTATCAACTGATGTTATTGTTAGCACTGGAGGTTCATTCTCGTTCAATGTGTTGCAAAGCGGTTCTACTCTGAAGAGGATGTCATTCGTCAGAGATCGCTGCAGCTTCCAAATGTCAGTCTGTGAAACCATAAAAATGTTAAGTTATTCTATTCTAGAAAATCTATTTAGGACAATCTCCACAGTGTTTTTGTTAAAAGAAAAGTATAACCTTAAATATTAAAACTTTATATGCTTCCAGCTACTCTAACTATGATACTACAGGCTCAACAATTTGATAATATTCTTTGCAATTATACGTTTTAATTATTTTATTAAAACAATTACTTTTCACTACATTTAGAAATGTCTACGTCAGGATGTGTACTTTTAAAAATTCAAAATAAATTAGTAAAAGTATAAGTACTAGCGACATCTATTAGAGTAGATGAAAACTATATGGTTAATGATTTGTTTAACAGATGGCACTACTAATTTCTTTGTGCCGCGAAAGTTTGTAACCACATGTACTTTTTTAGTTTAATTTCATTTACTTCTTCTAATGCAGTTATGGTGACCACGTATATATGAATTACACCGCCTCCTCATTGGTTTTATAATTATAAGAGCACAATCTAATTAATTTTGATAACAACCAAATCAATAGAGCTCGAAAAAATCTCATATCAAGTGTATGCAAGTAGATGAATGGAAGCAATGTTCAAATTGGTACATACCAACAAGCGAGAATATGAATAAGGGTAGTGATACGCTATGTAAACCACATCATAATGGTGCGGGAATACAATGTTGAAGGTTGCGGTGTAGTAGCTGCCGTTTAATGCATTCGCCTTCGTATGTGGATTTTGGTAATTATTTCTATAATAACAGACAGAAGTTCCTCCACGTTCCCAACCTGAAAACAAAAATAAAAAAGCATAAAATTTAAAACAATATTCATTGAGAATGAAAAACGGCTGATTAGCTGCAAAAAGGGTAGCGGATTGCCTATTATAAATAGTAAGGGGTTTTTATATGGATTAAGCTTTAATCAGAAAAAAATATTTTCGTAATAAAACGAGATAAAAACCTACCTATCCTTCCAAGGACTGCTTCCTGGACGGAGTAGACAACAGGCTTCATTCCATAGTTAAACTGACTGTTGGCTTTTTCACAATTACAAATATTAAATGTGTAACTAGTATCGGCGATCATGTTACTAACCTCAAAATAAAACCACATATAACGTTTATCTGAATTAACATCTGGGGTAAGAATTAAATCATATTCTAGGGCTGACGTCTGAAAGTAGGCAACCACTATTACTCATATAAAAATAGTCTTAACTAATACTTCTATATTACATTTATATTTAAAATAAAAAACATACTTGAACAACTTTTCGTAAATTTCCACTTTCAAATCTAGATTCAAATTGTAATGTTGATTGCATTCCATGTTTTCCAAGGCGTTTTTCATCTTCGTTGCTTAGTGTCCTGAAAGAAACAACTTAAATATGATCTAAAATCTCTTACTTTAACCTAAGACATGAGTTTTCTTACCTTATTAAATTATTTTCTTGTTTTTTTTGTTTTGCTACCAATTCATCAAGGTCATATACAACAGTATTCATACATCTTTGTGGGTTCAATGACCTTTCTATACATCCCATAATTTTCTCTCTAAAACATTTTAACTTATTTTTGTTACATTATCAAAATGATGTTCGCATTAATTTCTAAGACGTTACCTGTATGGAGATTTCTTAAGACCTTGAAGAAGGAACTGTTGAGAAGATGATCTGTGTCCATAAGCTTCAGGATGGGAAACTTTGACGAACGGTACCACGCTGCGAACTTGAGAAGCAATGGCAATGTAAGCGTGTTTTGGGCTACTTGAAAATGGAATATCTCGCAAATACTTCATTTTAGGACCATCTGTAAATATTGTAGGTAATATGAGACACCATTAAATATAATTCGCCAATTTACATATGTTAAGTTTCTGTTTACTATGAAATGCCTTAACACCTATATGAGGTGGATAACAGAGATTTAGAGAAGGAAGGAGGAAGAGGAGACACAAGGAGAAGAATAAGAGAAAAAATCCTTTTTGTTTTAAATTTAGAATAGAACTGTGATGAAGTAGAATTTAAGTGCAAAAGCATATTTTCATAAAAAAAATCATATTTTCGATAATGTTTTTCAACAACACAGTTAATATATAATTATTTCTATAATTACTACATTATAAAATAACATTTAAAGAATACTTTGTAAAATTTTCATAAATAAATATCAAGAAATGAGGCATTGGCAGCGAATCTCCGCAAACGTCACAAAAAAAAGTTTCATTGCGGTGCCACTCATAACTCATCACTGGATTATCTGAATTCAAAAAATCAAAATGATTTCATTAGTTGATAAGTTTTTGCAGGTAACTCTGTCGAGTTTATTTTTTAAATTTATTTTTCAACTTTTTATAACACTTTGTAGTCAAAATACCGATTTTTCATGAAATAAATCAAAAACTATGTTATTTTAAAAATACGTTAAAATTTAAAAAAAAACTCAAAAGCGTTACCTCGGCATTTATGAAAAGCAAGAGTGTGCATAATTTAAAAAGGATCGGTGCAGTAGATTTTGAGTTAGAGAGGTTAAAACTCTATATCTCCGACAATTTTATTCCATTCGACTTCAAATTTTCACACAATAAACTTAACATGTAATACATTAATATATATGAGCATAATCATCAGAAACATTAAAGAAGTAAATGCAAATAAAGTTAGTGATATTACCTGTCATTATCTCCATCCCAGATTCACTATATCTCTTCATAATAGAATCTTTTTCACTTTTGCTCCACATGTTGAACTCTCTACTGGAACTGTTGGTATAAGAAAACGGGTCGGACGGTTTACGTTCCATGGACCTACTCTGAGTTGTCACTGTTAGGCCTAAAGTACCACATAGATAACGCTGACAGTTTGCTGTTACATCTCTATTCAACCATGGATTTATCTCCAGCTGTCTTTCTAAAGAACCGTATTCTCTGAAGAAAGGAACGTACCTTTGGATAGAAATGTTACATTAAATCTAAGTGGACATTAAGATTCCCTGTATATTCATATATGCTCCATTGCATATACATGAAATGAATAAACATGGCGGTACATGCTATGTACATGCAGTAAAGTTTAAATAAACACATACCTTGACATTTACACATGCATATGACATACATTTTAGATTTTACATCACAAGAGAATATACATAGGATATGCAATATACATGAATGTATATACCTTGTATATAGTGTGTATATCCAAATGATATGTATGAGGTAGAAACATTGGAGCACATTAAGTTTTCATGTGAGAAAAAGGTAACAAGCGGAAAGAATATTAGGCAGTTATTAAAGGGAGGCAGTAAAGGGAAGAGGTGAATGGCGGAGATAGAGAAAATGAACAAGGAAAGAGAAGGAAAGGTAGAGTAGAAATAGGAGGGAGAGTAGCAGGAAGAGCGAAGCAATAGAAGTAGCAGTATTGTTTTTATTTTTATAAGGATATTTTTTTCCTTTGGAAAGAGTGAGAATGATTAGATTTAATAAGGATCAAAATTGAATTAAGCACAATGACATGTAAATGAAAGAGTTAAGGCGCAAGAATGTAGTGCCAAATGGCAAAAACATTAAAAATAAAATAATAATATGAAGGAAAATTTAAAGAGAAGTTTCTTACTTAACAAGATCTTCTAAAGGACGTTGATCTCCAAAGATCTCTTTAAGTCCTTCAGCTTCTGGATCACCGTCGTCCGTAGCTCCTCCATCACTGTCAGATCCATGTTCGGAACCAAGATCATCGGAAGCTGGGCTCCCTTCACGAGAATCATTTTTTACTTCTAATAAAAAACAAAATACCTTAATGGTGCCAACTCTACCACAACAAATATTCAATTGGTTCATTAACAAAAGTCAGTTAAAAGGAAGAGATTATTATATGTTACATCCAAATTTAAGTAAGAAAAGATGGTTTAAAAATGAGTCCCACAAAATTATATCAACTATAATCAGAATCAAAAGTAATCACTGTAAAACTCCAGCTCACCTGTACAAAATTAATATTAAATCCGACGATAGATGTCAATGTGGTGAAGAAGGAACTTTGGATCATATTATATTTGAATGCATAAATTAAAATTTAGAAAGATCAAAATTGAATAGTGAAGTATTAGATGTGATTAAAACTTTTCCTGTTAATACTAAATTTTTGTTTAGTGATTCAAAATTAATTAGTGAAATTTGTAAAATAGAATTATAAATTGTAAAATATGTATAAAAAATGTTTGATGGTGGCTATGACGAATAAAAGTCAAGGCAAACTAACAAATAAATTAAAAAAAAAAAATCAATTGGTTGCATTTTGTATTAGAGCTCACCTTCTTCACATGGTAGCGGGAAAGGAATTGGTCCAATCAAATTAGTAATTGGCAGTGGAGTTCTTCCAATTAATAGATGAATTAAGTTACAAATTTTAGCCATTAATCCATCGAAAAATCTTCCCTCAGGAAGGTTGTGACATAATCGCACCAGAGTTTGAATTGGCGCAGCTGAGGATAAGAAACATCGACCCGCTCCTGAAACAATTATTATCTTTACGAAGATATTTTTAATTTATAAATAATTTGTTTATAATTGTTTATATTTATTTACTTAATTCACATAATTGCAGAAGACATGTTACTCCAGATGACATAATTTTAGCTTTGGCTTTGCCTTCATTGCGATGAGCCCTGTCAAGGCATCGAAGCAACCAATGGAGAATCGCTGTCTTTAGCACCTGAATGCAGCTCTGCTCTGAAAATAATGTTCACGATTAGTGTTGGGTGTTAAAGGCATTCTTGGACACGAACCAGTGTCTCAGGTAGAAATGGGCTTGTGTCCTATGTCTTAATTTCTATAAAATGTACTTCAATGTGTTCAATTATTTTTTAATAACTCCTTATATTTCAGGAGATATTAACAATTAAATAAAGTAATTTTTTCTCTTTAATTATTAAAGGGATTCAACGTTGTACAACATTCCAAATGCATGTGACATCACAAGCGCTAGTTGCTGTCTCTTTTATACAACATAGCGTGAAAGAGATAGCACATTCAAGATAAAACTCTGGCAAGTTTACAGGTTACCTAGCTTACAGGTCATAAATCTCTACTATATGTATTTATATATCAAAATATCAAACAAATATTTACAGCTATTTCAAGGAACAATAAAATTCCAATATTATGTCTACCGTAACAGTGTTAAATAAAATAAAAACTTATTATTCTTTGACTTGACTTGATTATTTCGACTACCAACAGCTACAGAACATTATCATAGCACTGACCTAATTAACAAATAGCTGACGTTAAAATGCATTTCACGTCATACAAATATGGGGGACCATTTCTAGCGCTGAAACTACAATTCAAACTTTGAATTGCTATATCTCCGTCAATATTTAAATACTTAATAAAATAGACACGCCAATACACATTTATTAACATCAATTTCACATGAGGACACAAGCCCATTAGCAAATATATGAGTCAGGAGGTTTATAAAATTTATCACTGTGATGATTTTTACAATGTAACTAACATAGAAACTTTTATAGTAAATTTGTGGATAGTGTTTCTTATTTTTAAACATCCTTTCCGCCAATTAGTCTTTCATATCAAGATGCTACTTTATTAGAAGTATTTTATCCTAATTTTCAGGTGTTTTCTTCCCTTAAGCGTTTTCGTACTCTTACAAAGGAAAATTTATCCTAATCACTTACTGTGTTTTGTAATTTGAGCTATAATTTGAATGGTAACTCGTAGCTTTGGTGTAGGAGCTGTTCCCAGTGATACCATCACCCTCTCCATAGTCTGCGCAAATCCGTCCCTGTTCAAAGATGCACATGTTGGAGCTAAATAAAGGCAAACATGTAAATAAATTAAATTAAATTATACAAAGTATAAAAAAGATCAATCACTAACTGGCTAATATAAAAATAGGCAATCAATCAATCAAGTAAACTGTCAGTAAAAGACAGAAATTTGGTAAAATGCCAAATTTTGATTGAATTTATTTAAACGATTAATTTAATAAAAATATAAAACTTACTATTTTTAACTAAGGCTTTGAAAATAATTAACAATGGAAATTGAAGACGCAAATGGGAGTAGTAGAATCTTAAAAGCACATGGAGGGGGCGCAGTGCCCCCATAGTTCGAGTTTTCATAGAAAATTTTCCATCTGAAAATATTAACAAATTTTAAATATTATTCATAAGCTTACAACATGGCCTTGTGTACACAGGTCTTGCAAACTGACGTTTTTAATGATATGAACATGCTTGCGATTTCTAACCTAAGTTTTAGTAAAAGTATTAGTGTCAAACAAATGTAATCTTACTCGTTTCTAACATTTTCATTCGTACAACAAAAACTTTTAACAGAAATTTTTGTGACTTAATTTCTTCGTCTATATACAGGACCATGCATGCCTTCCTTATATTAATATTTTCTTTATATTAACATTCATACCTTTATGTGATATTTGAGCTAGTAGCCAAAGCAGCTCGTGTAGAAGTAGCTCATTGTTGTTAACTTGAGCAGCAGTTAATGGTACCTTCCCCTGAGCGCCGCATCCTAGCCCGATGATTAACCGGACAAGGGTAGCAGGAGCACCCGTCGTTACTAAGTGGTGTGTAGCACCCCGGCGACCATCCACTTTATGAATACAATCAATAATATTATTCAAATTATAACTATAGTTCAAATTACGAGAGTTCGACGGCGACTCATACTTAAAACAAGTTGTGGGGTATAAACTACAGATATAACTAAAGCACTGACTCACTTATTTTTCTATAATGTATATAGAAACGAATAAGGTAAAATTCATTATCGTATTATAGATTTATACCGCTCTTATAACCTCTTTTTAGTATAAGTCACCGCCGAACTTTCGTGATTTTGGCTATAAGGAAGTCTGAATAACTTATAAATTTAGTAAGCACAGTTACATAAATATTATATATTGGAACACAAAAGTTAATGTAATATTTCCATATATTTACGTAAAAGAATTTTATGTCAGTCAACATAACTCTGAGTTTTGTGCTTAGCGATTATTACGATTATTTGGTGTTTGGTTAAATATGAGAGAAGACAGGAAGAGAGAACCGCTTTACAAATAAACCTGTTATAAAATTTATACCAGGTATAAAGCACATCCGGGCAGGCTTATTATCAGTTTATACCTGGTATAAATTTTATAACAGGTTTATTTGTAAGGCGGTAAGTATTTAAGTTTATTTTTAAGTCTAAAGAATGAATAACTAGTATGCTTGTAAAAGGAATAACAAGAAAATTAATATCTTATATTAATTATGAATTACCAACTAAAAAGGTGACATGCAATTTAAAATGTAAATTCTTTTCATTCGACAATTCACTTATTTAAGTTAAACAGGACAATTCTAAAGCTGCGTATCCATCAAAAAAGTAAACTTTTATAGAACAGTAAGTTGACTCAGCCAATAGAACAGTAATTAACCATGCTCCTATTAACATGAGTCAACTTTTTGTGGAGTCATTCATAAATTAAGTCACGTAAATTTCATATCACGTCTTGTCACACATTGTGGAAACCACCTTCCCCCATTCCTCTTTGTGTGGCGTCACTCATTTGAAAGAAAAATATTTTTTTTGGTCTAATTTTTCTTTTCTCTTGGAAATCTAATTTTTTCAATGTCTCTTACTCTTTGGATACGTGCTCCCTCTTTTGTGTGTGACATAATTAATGAATGACCCCTTACAGCTAATTCTTACAAAATTTATTTGATCCATATTAAGGTGAAACGATACTTGGCCATTTTTTCTAGCGAAATATAGATGGCGATACTATACAGCAGGTTAAATATTATCAAAAAAACATGTATTTTTATGTTTAAATCGTTTTATGTAAGTAACTATAAACGCGAATCAAAATCTAAATCTGCAATTAGTTAGATGAATAACGTATCTACATTTTAAGCTTTCTTCCACTGACTTTTAATGAGTTGGAACAGCAAAAATAAGTTTTGAAAATTAATATTGCTATATTTTCTAGTTAAATTCCAATTTTTCGTCATCTGGTCAGATCTGGACTAAAATGTGACCAAAACCAGGTTTCACCCTTTTACATAACGATAACCTCTTCTTAACAAAGGATTTCTCTAACTATGTGATGGATACAAAACTTAATATTAACACAAGCAAAGAATTTGATGCATGCAAATAGTCGTACATACCGACATCAAATTTATCTGACGGTTGGACCACGTGATTGCAGTCGCCATTAGGCTTAGTGGTGCCACCTAGCGTCCGCCAAAATAAATGCATTTAGTGAATATAAAGACAAACTACTTAAAAACAAATCAATTTCGTAAATATTTGCTCAAGTGTATAAAAGGTTACAAAATTTCAACTAATTTATAAAAACATTTAAGTCATATCACTAAGAAAGATAGTGAATAATAATATGGGGCAGAATTGCAACTGTCCAAATAAGAAAAATAACTTAAAATACGCCTTATGATATAAATTTTAATGATATTGATGACTCACCATCTGAATAAGAAATTAAAAAAATGTTTATTTAATTTTTGTTTCGAAAGATTTAAAATTGTAAGTATAAGTTCAATTTACGAGAGTTCGGCGGCGACTCATACTTAAAACAAGTTATCGGGTATAAACTGCCGATATAAGTAAAAAGGACTGACTCACTTATTTTTCTATAATGTATAGAGAAACGAATAAAATTTATTCATTATTGTATTATAGATTTATACCGCTCTTATAACCTCTTTTAAGTATAAGTCGCCGCCGAACTCTCGTAACTTGGAGTATAGCCAAAATCAATGTCTCATCTATCTGTAGGTGATAGAGCTTTTGACAAAGGTAAAAATTGTGATAGAAAGTTGAAATTTGGTATGTTTTTCCTTCATACCCAGTTTAAAAATCGAATAAAAATCACATATATTTTAAAATGAAGTTGTTCGAATAACACATACATTTTGAAAATTGAAAATATTGTTTATTTTGTTAATGAAATTCTAATCATCATGTCTTCTTGAATTGCAAGAAATCGTGACCATTTTCATCTAATTGTGTTTTAAAATCTATATGACTAGTGGTATGTGAATTGCTACTAAAATTTCACAATTTTTACACAAAATAAACACCAGAGTGCGAAAATATAATAAAAACAATCGTGGACAATCAATTTTATATAGTAGATATTATAAATAAATAAATATAAGTGAATACATACCTCTAGGTTTTCCTTTCTTCGTTTTAATCATTCTAACACATTCATGCAATGTACCAGCAATGCTACAACCAAGTAAGGGATCCCGACAATTCTGAAAGAAATAGTTTTTGAAGTTATATTTCAACCTGAAGTAGTAGTAAGTATATACTATAGTTAAGAAAGAAAGAGTGAGAAATACGTAGATAATGATATAACGTTAAAAGAGAGAGATAGATATGGTAAAGGAAAAGTGAAAGACATCACAGTAGGGTAAGGAAAGTGCAGGCTGGAAGGGATGGAATGGATATAGAAGAACAAGAGCTGGTGGAAGGATGCGGTGGAAAGAGAACAGAGTGGTGGAAGAGGGTTATGTAGGTGACAGAAGACCGCAGGAGAAAATAGGTATGTAACAGGAAATTAAGAAAAAAAATACTCTTTTACTGGAAGAATTATGAAGAAGGTATTCTTGAGGTAATATTTGAAAAATTGTGGTCATGGTAGTTAAAACATCTTAAGGTATTTCAATTTTCGAAAAAAATGTATTTTCTTTTCTAATTCTTAAACAAAATGAGATAAATTTTTGTTTTCTTTTTTTCTTGTGTAGTCATGAGCAGGACAACCCTCTGGTGCCTGCTTATCGTTGAATATTGGGACACCCAGTATAACTTACTAATTCATTATAATAACGATGACACTAGGTTCCTAATCCCTGAATTCGTGTAACAACATTACAAATAAACAATGTCGTAATAATATTGTGATTTCTTTCAACACTTGTTTCGTTTTCTTCTTTTTAACATTAAACTACCGACAAAAACCTACACAAATTTTGACAAGTGTAAAATTAAACTCAAGCGAGCAGATGACGTAGAGATCTTCTTGATTTATTTTAGAAAATTACCTAATAACTTGTTTAAGAACAATTAACAACATATTACATACGATATGAAGCGAGGCAAACATTGAGCTCAAGAATAATTAGAACGGGGTCCTATCTAAATAACAGGATTATTAAAAACGAATGTTGGAGCGTTAATAAAATCATGTCAAAGGAAATGTAAATTAATGCCAAGACGATAATTACACTTGGCATAAATAAGGGGATCATAATTGCATTAAGTGATAACATAAAGTTGTTTTAATAGCTATCTAATCTCTTTTGATAAACTTTAAGAGCCACATAATAATTGTACTACTATATATTTAATAGATGCTATCTAACAGAATCTCAGATATACAGGATGTTTAGTAGCAAGATGCAAAGCCTTAAGAGGATAAGAGTTGACACCATTTAGAACATTTTGAACCATACATGTCTTAGCCGAATTATGATTATTTCTTCTTTATTGGTATTTTTATGTTATTTTTATAAAAACCCAATTTCGGACAGTTAAATGACAACAGTGTCCCAATTTAATTTGGTATTTTAATTGTTTCATTTTTTGGCGTTTGTCAAATGTGTACCTAAACTAATAAACCAAATTTCAAGCATCTGCGTTATTTAAAAAAAAAGAAATACGACGCTTTTGAAGTTGCAATAACTTTTAAAATTAAAAAGAAACATTTTAAAAAATAAATAAAATAGCCTTGATTGTTTAAACCTTTTTAAAAACATGCTCGGTTATTGGTCTTTCTTTTAAGGTATCATTTTACCTTGTTACCAAACACCCTGTATAACTACTTTTAATTTTGTTATACTAAAATAAAATTGTAATTAGTTTCTAGCCCAATTTTTAGGAACTATATTATTCAAAGTCACTATTCTAATTACCCTTACTCTATTTATGGAGCTACCTAATTACAAATGCTCTAGACACACAGACAAAATCTAATAAATTTAACGCTTTCTGTTATATCAACAAAAAAAAAACATTTCAACTTGAAGCCGCAAAGCCGACGAACAATGTGCATGCATAGTTCATACAGAAGTGAAGCATTTTATAGCTTCTGCAAGCAAAATTCAACAGCCACCTGCTGCTGTTATTACTCTTAGTACAAAACCCATAAATATCTCTGGTAATAATTATACGTTAGAAATTGGCAATGAACCAACTTTACAAAATCAACTTCTTTATAACAAACTTATTTATTTAAAGCAAACGAAATTCAACGAGATGTGGCCAATTAGTGAAGCTTTTAAATTTGCTACTAGTAATATGTCAGACAAGATGTCTATCGTTTAAAATGTCATCAATCGACGGCTTTTCAAATAATAGAGAAATATTTTGACAGGTATTGAACCAGGATATCACACTAAAGAAATTAGAAACCTCTCAATCAAATATTGAAAGGTTTAAATGAAAATTTATTCAACAAAACATTGTGGGAAAAAAGATAAATTAGTTTTATTATGTAAATAAAATTAAATAATTGTCACTAAGAGAATATTTATTCTTTCGCGGAATCCCACTACATGTAACGTATTTCTATAAATCTTTCTTTCTTTCTATTTTAATATACTCGTATGTACATAACTTACCTCAAGCAATGTCATCAACATTTCAAGGCCTTTAAATTGACAACCAAGTATTGCTTCAAGAGTTTTATCTCTCGTACGTTTATCTGAAAGAAGAAACATAAGAATTAATGTAGTAAATCAAGAGATTATGGAGGAAATAAAAGGTGTAGTGGTGTATCAACTTTATGGACTGTGTGTCTGTAGAAAATGTGTCTGTGGTATCTTTTAAAAGTCCTTTTTTCTTGTCTTTATCTTTGTTTGATTATATTAGAAAAAGTGATCTTCACCGGGACATAAAGATGGAAACTGTGAACAGTACACCCTACAAACAATTTGTCGTATCTTAGCAATCTTGTATCAGAGAGCTGTTAGAGAGTAGTCACACAGTGTTCGGGAGAACATATGTGGTAGTACTGGGTAGTACCATGACTTGTACCTCGGCAAACATCGTTTGGAAAGTATTAGGAAGGTAATCAGAGGGGGTACGGAGCGTTCCGGCCGGTGCAGACATGCTGTCCAAAGCTTCATGTAATGTCTCACTAATGTCTAATAGGATTCTAATCACCATTCAGAGTGATACGATTCGCATCTAATTGAATTCCGATCGAAATTGTTTCTGGGCAATAAGTAAATTTACCAAGAGTCACCAGGAAAGACTCCAGCAACATGTTAATGATGAGGTAATACACCTAGTGCACAACGATGGAGAAACAAAGAGAAGACTAAAAAGGGTTAAACCTTTGAGTTTGTGTAATTAAATGTAATCGTGCAAAACGTAATACATAATTATGTTAAATATTTCATATCATACAATAAAGTATGCTGATGAGCAAAACCTTTAATGTTTATATTATAATATGTTAACGTTAAATTGCTTATTAGTCTACTAGACTAGATTGTAATAGTTAAAAAATAAAAAATCTTTGATGTAAAAAAGTTGCTTCAGTTATTCGTCTATGTGGTTATTACGAAAGTATTGGACAAGGTTACAAGAAAATAATAAGAATACATAGAAAAATTACAATAATTTGCAAGCTGCGTAATGCCACTGCTGACATCTCACGCTCACAAGACAATAGTTTATTAATTTAGACAGTTAAAGTGAAATAACAGTAAATCGCTCTACCGACCTTGTAGCAGAGACTGAATCGGCTGAATAATTTACCATAATTCTCTTTAACTGTCTAAGTTAACCAACTATTGCCATAACAATGAGTACAGCAACCGATCCATATGATGTCGTACGTTTTCGGTCTTGTAGATACCGGCGCTTTTTACACAGCGTGTATTAATATATAGGCTAGCATTTCAATAGAGTCGAATGCTTCACAAATTAGACATTCACAAGTTAGCAGCTTTGCCATCACGCAGCCGGTAATCTTTACTAAGAAAGTGATGTTTTAAGAAGTTTTCTTATCTACCATACAAGTGCTGTCTACGTTAGAAGAAGAGTTTCAGTTTAATTAACAAGGAATCCTACAGTGGAAGCTGTAAAAAGGCGATTATAAAAATCTTCAGTGTAAATGCATATGTGTGTGTTTGATTTCTACATGGATACAGAAAGTAAAACGGATTCACTGTAGTAGTGAGAAATCGTAAATAACTTGGCTATCAAAAGAGTGTCACCAAAACAAAACATAGTACACATTAATACAGTATACGTAGGCAGAAATGGCGGTCAAGGCGAATGTCGAAATAAAAATGCCATGTAAAAATTAGTGTCGGGTATATTTCGAACAAAATTTGTTCTGTCAATAATTGTTTCGACATTAATAATTATGTATTACAAATATTATCAATTTTTTTAATGTTGGAGCTTTTAAAAAATTGTTAACTTTTTCACAAAAAATGTAATTAATCTCTTTATCCATTTCTACGTTTTTCTTTATTTTTATAGCTTCACAAATAGTTATAACTATAGCGCCTTATAACAAGAGGTGTCATTTTAAATCAATAGAAAACCGCAATAGTGTTGCCAGTTCAAAAATGGCGCGAAATTCAAAATGAAACCTCTTGTATGCTTGACATCTTGTTAACTGTCACCTAAGTAATGAGCTATCTTCTATTTTGTGATGTTTGGAAGCTATACAAAAATGTTTAAGCAGTTTATTTTTTATGTAAACATAACTAAGAACAATTTCTGTATTTCTATACCAAAAAAACCAAACTTCTTAAATGTCTTCTAATAAATTTAAATGCCGAACAAATGCCTGGAGAATTTTCCAGTAAAGAGTAGAGAGTGTATGATATACACATAGAAATATTATCTTAACATAACCTAATTTTTGCGGGCACTCACACTGCGCTGGAACGTTGCCAAATCCCGCCGAGCATCTTTGGCATACAGTTCAAAACAAGTTATAAATGATATAAATTGTTAGAATCTGTTGCCAATAAATCATACCGTGTCCATGTCATCAAAATTCGTTTTATTGACAAATACTCGTACATATTTGTTTATGTGTGCGTGTGGATAATATTTACATAATTCAAATTTATACCCGAATTATGAGGGGGTATTTACACCTATCGTTTTCCATACTATATTGTATGTTTTAGTTAAAGAACAGAGTATGCATTTTACTTTTATGTTGTTATTTTGAATGTACTTAATGCGCATGCGTCGTACGACTTTAATATAATTTATTTGTTATTAATTATTATCTCCACTTGACAAATAAGATTACTTTTAAGATGTATAATATCCCAGTAAACATTTGGTGAAGTGTCCTATTTTGTGATGTTTGTATCACTATTTCACTTCAATTATAGTTCGCATCAACTTTACACAGGTGGACTGGTTCCGTCATCTGTAGCCGATAAAACAGACATTTCATATGAACGATTGTGAGAGACTGAACTATAAATGAACTCTTTCATGACAAAAAAATCATACGCATCTCCAATATGATGTCAAATTGACTCCAAAATGCTACAAAATGTTTACTGGGATATTTGTTCATGTTTTTGCAGTCGGGGTTGCATTCTCTTCCATAAGCTGTCATTTACTTTTACTTAAATTGAACTATCCTAAGACTATTCGAATTTCAATGTTTTTTCTCATCTTTCTCTATTATCTAGTACTTCTTTTCTTCTTCTATGGATATTCGCTATCCATCTCCTTCTTTCTTTAGCGATTCATCTACCCCCTTTCGCTATTTGCGTTAATACATCTCTGGTGTCCTCTTTCTCTTCCTTCCTCTATACATTCTGCTTTCTTCCATGCCTCATTTCAACATCTTTTATATTCTCTATCCTCTTTTCACTCTATCTCTTACATTCGCATTCTCTTCTCATATATTCCAGTGTACCCTTCTTCCCAATATCGATTTCCTTCTCCTCATTTCCCATTCTAAATCTCGCTATATTTCTTATGTCCTTTTCCTTAATATATGTTGCTAACTCGTTCTCCCAGATTGTTTTTCACAGGTCGATAGTAATTTTATCTATGACAGATTGTAAATTATAAACTTGTTCGATAAAAAGAACATCATATTGTCACGTTTTCCCTTTTGGAAAGCTGGAGTATACGTATAAAACTAAAATTAGAACTTAAACATATGCAGGAAACTTTAACGTATATTTCCATATCCAAAAAACCGAAACAGGTGGTGGGACTAATACTTTAGACATGTGAACGTAATATTTCTTAATTATCAGGATGATTAATAAAATTGTTACTCTTAGTACCAAGAGTAGAGTAACACAGTGTTACCATATATAGTGAAATTATTTAAGGCACCAACATTTAAATTAAAATAATTCTCAGAAATATTTTTAGCTCGTAAACAAATAGAGATGCAATATTTCTAATTCTTTTCTTTTAGATATAAGTACATATTGTTTTTATAACCTCCTTATGCTTATTTATTATTTACGAATTTAAAACAAATTGTGTATGACAGATCTTCACTTAATCCGTCTGCGTTTTATTGTCTAAGTACACGAATAACATACAAATCAAGAACAATTCTCATCTAACAAGTATAAATAATCTTTTAAATTGTTGGCAGATAAACAACAGCTCATTGGCTGAGACACATTGTTTCAGATTTTCTAAACAATGACAACATTGTTCTAATATTTGGTACGTTGTAAAAAAATTTACGTAAAACGCAATTAATGCAGTAAACATTATAATTACGAAACGAGAAGATTGTTACAAATCATTAAAGAGTTTAAAAGCTGCCAATATTGCAATCGTGGCATAAATCACTGATAAGGAGTACCTGCCAATGTATTTTGTCAACACTGTAATAGTCTGAATGATTCTCAATCGATTCATTAGTATTTTACAAACTGCAAACTTAAGAAAGTGTATCTGATAGAATTTAATGTAATATTTGTTACCTAACGTTTACCAAAGTTTAATATAATTATGTTTCAGAAAATCACATTATAGGGTCTACTGTATCTAAGCAAGAAATTTAAATTTTGCACACTGCGTTACAATTTATATATAATTATATATATAATTAGCTTGTAGCTGTATGACAATTCCGGGTAGTTATTTAAGGGGGGAGGTTCATTTTCTTAAATCGGTTTCCTTTGACTTCTAAGTGGCGTAAAAAATGTAAAAATCAATAAAAACCCAACAGGGTTATCTGCAGAAACTTATCAGCTAATGAAATCATTTTGGTTTTTCGATTTCAAATAATCCAGCGATGAGTTATGAGGGACACAGTAATGAAACTTTTTTTTGTGATGTCTGCGAAGATTCGCTGTCAATGGCTCATTTCTTGATATTTATTTATGAAAATTTCACAAAGTATTCTTCAAATGTTATTTTATCATGTAGTAATTATAGAAATAATTATATATTAACTGTGTTGTCAAAAAAGGTTATCAAAAACATGCATCTTTTGCATCGATTTGACCTTTAAATAATTCTTGAAACATAAAGTTATTTATTATTATTGTTGTGCTTCTTCTTCACACTTCTCCCTCATTTCAAATTATTCACCAAATACTTTCCATATCTATTAAGAAAAATATATACTGTCTCATCACATGCAAAACTGTAATCAACTATTAGTAAATATGAAACCTGTAATTTATTTTATTTAAAAACAACTAACAACCATCATAAATAAAGATTAGTTCAATAATTATGTCCGTCTGTTCTAAAATGAATAACTAAAGCAGCCATTTACAAATTTATATTTAGATTTTGCAATGTAATTTAATTGATACTCGTAATATACAAAGTATTATTTATGTTAATTTTATTTTTATTGAATATTTAAATGATTTTGCGCTGCTATTTTAAAGCGATAATAAAATATAAGAAGGAATAATAATTTATAAAGTGGAGCGTCGTTTTGCGTACTTTGTGTATAGTATTTATAGATATTATAGTTGTAGTTGGAGTCGAGGCAACGACCGTAATGGAAAACTGATAACTAATCGATCGAATAGAGCTCAGCGATGGCCAGCCTATAGCCAGCGTGTCGCGATGTAGACAGGTGCTCAATGTGCAAATGTTTACCACGGGTAGCGGGCCTAGGTTCAGTAAAGCGAGGAAAATACATAATTTACTGTACTAATGTGTCTTCCAAAAACTACGTGGGCATTTTAGAACCCTCCTTCTGGATGGAACATAGTTTATTTCGGGTGAAAATCGGCTCCCCCCATCAAAACAAGTACTTGTGGATAACCTCTAATCCACAGTGTGTTTATTACACATTTAAGATTTATTTTTCCTTATAGCCTTTCTATTATAAAAGATACGAGGCATGTTTTTTAAGTAAGTACCGTTTTGCGATTCCGCCTTTGCAGCGCTACGGTCGGCGTTCCGCGTATGCGCGCTGGTTACCTACATCTCTTGTCTACGCACTGACGCCATTACAGTCTGATTCTTCATTGTATACGTTGTTTACTGAGTGTTTAAGATGACTCCGACAATCGTGAGTCCCGCCGATTGTGAAGTACGGGCTGTTATACGATTTCTTAGTGCTAAAGGCGTAAAACCGATCGATATTCATCGTGAGATCTGTGAAGTTTACGGACAAAACATTGTGAGTGATGGAATGGTAAGGAAATGGGTGAAAGCATTTAAAGATGGCCGCACAAATGGTCAGCGTCTTCAAGACGATAACGAAGTCAAAACAGTTGTGATACAGTTTTTAACAAGTCAGGCGGCAGAATTTTATGAGGAGGGTATTCAAAAACTGGTGCCACGTTATGATAAGTGCCTCAATATTCATGGAAATTATGTAGAAAAGTAGATTAAGGTACAGGCTTTCATGTAAAAATTATTGCGATATCTTTGCACGTCTTTTTTTAATTCCAAAACGGTACTTACTTAAAAAACACGCCTCGTACTACAAAAATGTATTAATAAAAGCTGTAGATAATCAATCTCACTATCCACAAAACAGAGCATCAAAAAATTTTGTGGGAGTTGTAGTTTTCAAGATAAACAAAGAAAACTGAACCGAGAGAAACTGGAGAAACTTTATTTTCAATAAGGCGGCCCCCCACTGCAAAAATTTTAATTTTAATTCAGGTTTAACCCTATTTATTACATGATCCATTGGGGTTTTGATGCCAGCAGTGCCAATAAAACAATCTTTCAGTATTTCTCAGTTCCTCTCTGTATATATTCATATACTGAAATACATATGTAAATAACCTATCGAATTCTGTCAAGAAAATGTTCTATTTTATTAGTTTCCTGACGACAACAATTCTGATAAGAAAACCTATAAAATCTGGAAAAACTAGATAAAGAAAACACTGCAAAGAATAACAAGTCTATATTTTAACAAAGTGAGAAAAATTGTCCGCACTGCAGATGTTTTCCTGAAGTAAATTATGTAGAAAATTAGAAATACAAAGAAAAACTAACAAAGCAATCATTTCTATAGAGATTACCAGTATATGTGTATGTGTTGGGATGGGGGGGGGGGTGAAGAGAGTGGTGTTTGTGTGATAGTATGCGTTGAGGAAATTAATGTTCTTATTTGTTTATTCCGACTAATGCTGTGTCGTTTATCATAGAAATGTTCTAGAAATGCGTGGAGTGTTTTCATAGAAGTAACAAATTGAACTGTCATATTTAATAAAGTTTACACGGAATGTTAAGTCAAGTGGTGATAAGGTTGTGTGTTGAAGACATAAATCTTTCAGTCAATTGTTGATAGCATATTGCTGAATAAGAAAAATCACTTTCGGTAGTTCACGAACGTGATAAATGAAAGATATCACGCAAGGATATGTTTTTGATAAAGTAATACCCCCACTAACTGAAGAATCTCTCACTATAGGAATAAATAAAATAAGAAATTCAAATAAAACGGAATTACAAATATAGTGCTTTAATTTGAGCCACAATTTCCAGCCTTTGTATACGGGTGATTATTGTAAAATGTATTTAAATAAAATAAATATATATAAACTAGCTGTCCCGGCCACGCGTTGCTGTGTCTAACGTTTTTGTCATATTACATTATATAGCGCCATCTATTGAATATTTACTTAATCTAGTCAACAGAATATTTATTCAATCTAGTCAACAGATGTTGCCATCATCGTCGCCAGATGTCATCGTTTGGAGCTAACAGATAATTAATAGACAAATAATTTGCAATAAGATAATATTGCAATCATAAATTGAGATGTAAGCTATCCTATCTTTCAAGTTGGATCAAACTGCACACGGTGTACAAATTTGATTAAAATCAGTTAAGTAGTTTAGGAGTCCATCGCGGACGAACAACGTGACACGTAATTTATATATATTAAGAAGATATAAATAATTCACCTATTTTAATTTACCATAATAAAATACAATAGAAATATTTTTTAAGGAATATTAAAAATGAGGTTGCAAATCGCATGCTTACTCTTTTACGCCATTTTTAGGAGCAAACATATCAGAGTAATCCTGACGCTCAGAGCACGAACGTCGCGTTGGACATGTACCGCTTTACAAATAATCCTGTTATACCAGGTATAAAGCCCGGACAGGCTTATTATCAGTTTATACCTGGTATAAACTTTATATCAGGTTTATTTGTAAGGTGGGTAAGCTATATCTTAATTTCCATAAAAGTGTATTGCATATATATTGATAAAGTTGGTTATAAAGATTTAAAATGTACAATAATTTGTTAATATGTCGTAATAAATACTATATGAGATATTAACAATTAAAATAACCATTTGCAACATCTGCAACAGAGCTCGTCTGAATTATGTCCTTAAGGAAATATCTACCAAACATTTAAACATTACATTATCAAAGTTACAACGTTCTGAATTCATGTTTGAACATGTTCATGTTTGTAAACAACATTCGCAAAACTTGAATCTTAAATTGAATTATAAAAAAATAGATACGCAAGTTTACGCCAAATAAATTTACGCAGAGATTCCTACCTAGCACCTAGCTGCACTTACATTAGTAGACACTAGCCCAGTAACATGGAATCTTTGCAATGTCTATTGTTCTGTTTATTGGCAAGGTACAATAGTACATTCAATCCTCAATGTACAGATAGGTATACAGTTTCAATAAGGCGCTATCAGAAATTGTGAAAGACCTGTCACATTGCTAAATATCTTTACGACACGTTGTATAATCAGGCTCATCAAAATTGTGTTCTATTTATGAGTGACACTCTTTAATAGTAAACTGTCATTGATTTTATTGGAAATGACCCAGGGGGTATATTGGTATACTGGGTCAACACCGGCCCAAATGTAGAACGCTGCAGCTAGCCGAAATCAGAAGGTAGGATAAATTTGAACATTAATTAGGAAATTGGATTAGAACAGAAGTTAAGTTGCGATTAAATAAAATCTTATATAAGATTCTTATATAAGTAATAAAACTGAACTCAAAGTGAAACGAAACAGTTTAAAAATAACATTTTAAGGTATTGTAAGGAATGATAAAGCCAAAACCAATTTTTGTTTTTAAATCTAAATTAAAATTTGTAATTTGTAATTAAAAATTTGTTTATCTTCTTTTTCTTTTAATTTATTTCCGTTACTGAGTCTTATCACTAACGACCTTCTACAATGTTATAAAAGGTATTTATTGTCACGTGGTTTTATCTATGTGAGCTACACCGCTACTTTATAAGTTGTACGATTATGAGAACACATAATCAAATTAATTTTGACAACAACCAAACCCAGAAAATATAGCACTGGTCCGGGTATCGAACCCGAAGACACAGTAGTCTAGCGTCAAGCGTGACTATGCCATCCTTTGTTTATTATGAGAAGTATAGCTTCCACAATTTTTTTGTAAAAACAAAACATTTTCGGATCACTTTGACATCATATTGAATACGCGTATGACTTTTTAGTTATAAAAGAGTTCAGTTTCTAACAGTCGTTCATATGAAATGTCTATTTTATCGACTACAAATGGTAAACCCACTCAACCTGTCAGAATACAACTGAAGATAAAGTTGATGCGAACTATAATTGAAGTGAAATAGTGATAGAAACGTTACGAAACAAGATAATTCACCAGATTGTTTACTGGGAACTTTCTTATAAAGAAACTGGCAACTTTTATTATAAAAAGCTATAACCATAAATAAAGCTTAAATTAAGATGATGAAACTTAAAAATTGCTGCCTTCCCAACTACTATTAATAGCTTATATAAAATAAAAACATTACTAACTTTAAAGGGTTTAAAATATAAAGAAAATCAGCAGTTTACATTTTATTACTGTTTTAAAAACTTTTAGGTAATAAATCAAGTCATACATCAAGTCAAGTTGCTAAAACTTTCAAACATGCTCTTTGAACACATATCAAACATGTATACTTTGCATGTCTGAAGTATGTTAAGCACATACCTCATGAACATAGTTATTAAACCACATTGGCTTATGGAAATATCAAAACTTTAACAATTAAATTGATGTCTATATATTTGTTTCATAGAGTTTTCTTGTTGGTGCAGCCAGTTGCATGTTAAAAGTTAAAACACTCGGAGATGCACGTTTACTGTAATGTTTCACAGTAATGTTGGTAGTAAATAGCTCGAAGTGTGTGTTGTTTGTGTACTTTGCTGGTGTGCTGTTCGTGCCATCGTACACGAAGTTTTAGCGAACTATTGGAAACGTTGCCTAATGGTACACATCAAAATACCTGCAGTTCATTGCACGCTATTACAACTGGAGCACAATTATTTCCGGCATTTTCAGTTCATAATTACATGTTACAGTGAATATAACTTTACGAGTATATATCATCATTAGAATAGACTACTGTATATAAAGATATATATATATATATATATATATATATATATATATATATATATATATATATATATATATATATATATATATATATATATCATTCTTTGATACAGCTTCCTTGCAACAGAAGTCCTTTTGTGTATATTCTCCTAGATTTTGCATATGGTATTTTTATAAATGTTACAGATGAAATAAATAATGTCCAATCACAAATTTACATAAAAAATGTAAAAATAATGCTTATCATGGGGTAAAGTCATTCCCACTCACTGTTTTAATTTAATTTTGTATTTAATTTCAATTGTTTAGCATATGGCAATACGCGTAGGCAATTCACAGTACCATTTTTAATTTAATTTATTTTTTAAGTTTTCTAAGTGTTTTTAGAACCTTACAAGGTACAATGTTTTAAATTAAAAATATTAAATAAGGAAAACTATATTATATTCTAACCTCTAAAATGTGACAATCTGTCAAAATGCAGTAGAATTTATATTTAAAAGAAGTTTAATGTCAGTTTGTCAAAAATAAAGAAATAAAAACAATTTCTATTACTAATTGTTATTAAAAACAGCAATTTTATTTATTTCACATACAATTTTGTCGAACTGTCAAAATTTATATTACTAACGATGCACACGCACCAACTACATTAACTAAACTACTAGGAATGCCTATTCTTAAAACCTGAAATCTAGAATAAAATATTTGATAAAAACAGTAAATTAAATATTAAAACAGCGAGTGGGAAAGAGCCTTAACATAAGCCATTATTTAAATTAAAAATATGTTACATATTTATGACAATAAAGCTGAGGTTGTTGGATATCCATAAATTAAATTAAAATTGATTTTATAAACACTTAGAATATAATATCCGGCGTTTCCACTTATAGAGCTTTAGGCTCCGATTTTGTGAAATCATTGTAATCGATACGATTAGGCACAGAATGTAATTTAAAGCTTGATATATTAATGTATTAATACTCGTATTCATATATGTAATTTTGTTTCAGTTGTTAAAAAATCATTTAAAGCTTACCCGTGGAAGCTGCTCTAGCATGCAGTTTTGCAGCTGTTGTTCTCAGCGTGTCTAATGTTTCCGGTTGTTTGATCTGCAGCTCGGATATTCGATTTAGAAGCATCATCGTTGTATTATCCCCACTCATTTTTATCTGAAAGAATGTAACACGCTTAGACATATACTTCGGTCTGTAAAAAGAAATGGTTTTTGTACTAAACTAAGCAACTGTACTAACGTATGGAATTATGATAAATTTTGTTCTGTGTTTTCTCTATAAAATTATAGTTTTTCATTATTCATTTGACATACCGCCATTATTTATTTGTCCCGGAAAAGAAAAAAAATAATTAGTATTATTTATCTTTTACAGAAAGGGTCTTTCAACAAGTGGTGTCATTTTAAATCAACCAAGAAACGCAATATTTTCGTGAAAAGTGGTGATATTCTTATTTTAATCCAAAGTACAAGCTTTGAAGTTAGTAAGGGAACATAATATCTGCCAAATATCACCGCAATGACGATCCTATGTTAATAGTTTAAAAATGGTGCGAAATTTAAAGTGACGACTTATTTTGAAGGATCCTATATTATATTATTTACACTTTTTTATATAGTATATCCCGTTAAACACAGTTATGTAAATTTTACGTAAACAATTATTATTCTTTGCATAAAAGTTTTATGTAATGCCGGCAGTTCACTCTCGCCGAGATAAGCGAGTGTACTGTAGCTGTCGCCTTTCGTTGGCTTGCCTCGGTTGAAGGGCGCTCTTTTGACAAAAGTCAAAGGAAACGGGAGGTGAGATCGACAAATGTTTTGACAAATGTCTCGCCGAGAGTGAATTATATTCTTCGTAAGAAATTCGTATTTAGAAACTTATATCAAGGTTTATTTAATATGTAGCCCGGGGAAGCAAAGGCTGGCCAATGAATAGAAATGAAATTGAATGAAAAATTCATAAAATATTTGTAGTGCTCAGAAAGTCCAGTTCATTAGTGAGACAACTCAGAATATTTAGTTTTGAGACAACAGTATTCGAGTTGTGTGCATTTCAGACTATTTTATCTGCATTATAATTTCGTTTGGTTGCATTTATGAGTTATCTAAGTATTGAATCAAGTAGGTTGTGCACTTTTAAGTACAACTGTCTCACTAATAAACTGGAAGATCGGTATAATACTTTGCTTTTTGTTGTAAGTGCATTTCTTTACTTTTTAATTGACAATACTAATTTCAACGGTGTTGTTTCTTTCACTAATTAATTTTCTAATGACATTAACTAGATTTTATTACCACCTTTATGGTCAAGACTCCCCTCCTCTTCGTCGGCATTGTAACTTCTTTTAATTACACAACAACTATTTAATTTATAAAAATATTATTAAAAAAATTTGAAAAAAACATAATGATTTTCAGAAATATATAAACTAAAAAACAACAAATGAACGTTTGTTGAGCACATTCGGTACTGTCAGATATCGTCATAGACATTGGGCATCGCATGTTACAAAGTACCTATATACAATCTATTTATAAAGTTATATATCTGATCTTTTGTAAATAATAAATAACATCCCTCTTTATTATTATACAATATTTCTAAAATCACCAAAAACTTGATACTTGATAAAAGTTTTATATAAATTAAAACACTTACATTATAAATACAATCACAGATATTTAAAGAGTAATTAAACACTTGAACAATTTACAAAAGTTAGAAAAATAAAAAAAAATTGTATTTTTTTAATGAAAGACACATAATTTATAATAATGTTCCCAACATCAATATCGAAAACTTAACGCAGCGCCCAGAGCGCTGAAACTGACACTCAATTTACATATGAAACACACAAAAACAGCTGATTGTCTGTCAGATGTTTTCTACTATATTCGTACTAGATAATATAGATACAGATACTACATATTCAGATAAAATCTTAGCGTAGCTCCATCTGCTACAACCTCTACGAAAGCTTTTATGGTTTGAATCTTTGCTAATTTCATTTTTATTTTTATATTTACTTATGATATATTTATCTAGAATAATAACAAGAAATGGGCGTGTGTCCTCATTTTTTAGTGGTCGATTTTTCAATTGTTGATTGAAATTGATGTTAATAAATGTGTATTGGCGTGTCTATTTTATTAAATATCAAAATATTGACGGAGATATAGCAATTAAAAGTTTGAATTGTAGTTTTAGCGCTAGAAATGGTCGGCCATATTTGTATGGCATAAAATACATTTTAACGTCAGTTATTTGTTGAGTAGGTCAGTGCTGTGGTAATGTTCTGTAGCTGTTGGTAGTCAAATAATCAAGTCAAATCAAAGATTTGAAATTTTCTTGTTCCTTGAAATAGCTGTAAATAATATTTGATATTTTGATATATAAATACACATAGCAGAGATTTATGATCTGTAAGGATGGTAACCTCACACAAGGATTGTGATGTCACATGCACTAGGAATGTGTACAGCGTTGAATCCCTTTAATAATTAAAGAGACAAAATGACTTTTTTAATTGTTAATATCTCTTAACATATAAGGAGTTATTAAAAAATAATTGAACATTTGAGGTTCTAGTAACCCACTTTATCAATATATAGTACACTTTTATAGAAATTAAGACATAGGACACAAGCCCATTGCTACTGTTAAAGATACATAAAAGCAAGAGAGAGAGAGTTAGATTCCTACATCTTGCATCAGACAAGGACGAAGTATGCGAGCTGTTACATTTTAATGAAATGTACTTATGGCCATATTTAAATAGTCAACGCACGGTAGGATGTTATTTCTCTAATGGAATTAAAAAGAAGTGTACCAGGTGTTGGGAATAAATAGAGTGAAGGGTATTGGACACGTTGGAGCAGATAAGAGGGGACTATGAGTTCAGGATTGTCAGCGGAAAGAAGATGGAAGAGCTGGTGTGAGGAGACAAGGTAGGAAGAAAGTGGTAGACGAAGGTACAGAGAAGAAGAAAGATTAAAGAGGAAAAGGTAGAAAATCATAGAGTTGATAATCGTTAAGTAGAGGAGAAGACTACGAAAAGAGTGAAACAAGAAAAAAAATGAAGTGATGTGTTCAAGGTTTAGTAGATTTTTTGATTAGGTTTAAATCAATAAAATGAAATGATATTTACGATTTAATGTGAGAAGAATGCAAAACATAGCTGCAAGCATTACAACGATTACAAAGCATTGTCATGTGATTTCACAGCCTATCAACATCGAGCCGCCCCTATTGAAAACACTATACATATTAAAAAATATATATATTTTATGATTCTAAATATCTAAGAAATATTAATCTAATTTATGATATTAGTAATAATAAACAAAATTAATAAAAACTTCTTCGCGTGACGTAAATTATTCGAATTAAAATAATTGCACCTGTGATTATTTTACAACACCTAGTTATTAACGACTATAACTTATATCTCATTGTCTTTAATTTTCTTCACAGCATTATTGTGCCCCACATGTAAAACCAATATTTGTATAATTTTCGTGACCGAGTGCCTGTCAACATAATTGTGGCAATTGATTGTAATCGATTTATTCGTGCTTAATTACACAATCGTGCCAAGTGTTATTTCAAATATAATATACAGTTCACCACTACCCTCTGGACGCTAGTACAGGTGTTCTGGTTTACCTCATTATAATTTTTCTAATTTCAAAGTAATAAGTTAGGTTAATATGATATTCCTTAAAAAACAAATTTTATTTATAGTTGTGCTGATGATTTTTAACGAAATAAAAACAGAGAGTTATTATGCAAATGAAATACAGTTCTTCACCAGGTTTTTTAGTGAATACAAATCAGCAGTATATGTTATAGGGTTCTTATGCTGGCCTAAGCAAGGTAAGTCTAAGCAATTAAACTTTTTTCTTTTATTTATGCACTTTATTTTATTTATTTCACATTTTCTACCCCAATAAATTCACTGTGATTCAAATTCTTTTATGGTAAGCGTTCACTACTTTATTGAATAAACCGTGGTTGATATGGGAAAATGAGGGGAGGAGAAAAGGTCTCTATTATTTAGAATTAATTGAAAACTATTCTATTCTAGATATTCATGAAGTAGTCCTATCGTTTGGTAATGAAGGAATTAGAGTGGCTTTTCCTCCTTGGAAGAGATCGATCTTGTCATTATTCCAGCTCTCTAATTATGGTAAAACTGGAATATTACTAGATTTAAATTGTCCAGACAGTGTTGAATTACTACAACAGGTTGGAAATCAATGAATTTATTTATTATGCTCCTAAACGATTCTTCTTACAAATCAGTTTATTTTTTAAGGCGTCTTATCTGATGCTGTTTAACTCGTCTTATCATTGGTTGGTCATTGGAGAGACACCTGTTGATTCTGTGGCATTATTTAATAATTTAAATATTGGTATAAATGCTGAAATAACCCTTGCCGAACGCGATGGTAATTATTACAAAGATGACTTACTTTTCCATAGTTAATCTTAGATAATTATGTAATCATTATCTATTGTAGGTGATGCATATCTTCTAAGCGACGTTTACAGTTTAAGCCGACAAAAGAATCAACCTTTAATAATGAACAAGATTGGAAATTGGAGCAAAACAAATGGTATAAATGTTCAACTTCAATTACCGAAATATCAGCAAAGGAATAACTTCTATGGAATGGAGATGATAGTAGCTACTGTGGTAATTTCTAATCACAAATAACTCTGAAGATATGTTTGTAATGGATTATTATTTAAGTTCTTTTGATCAGATTAACAGAAACGATACTTCTTCAGCTGAAAATTTACTAAAAGAGCAAACTACTACAGATGGCATTACAATATTTACAAAATATCACAACGAGTTGATTTTGATTGCTCAGGAAATGTTCAATTATTCGTAAATATCTCTGTTCATTTCTTATTATACCCCTACTTCCTTACTTTACATTAAATCGTCCAACTTACATTTCACTTTCTCTTATTAAATTTAAACCTATTCTACTTTATACTTGCACTCCTTCTTCTGTTCTTGTCCCTTCTTTCTGCCCGCTACTCTTCCCGTTTCCTTTCCCTTTGTTTCCTTCTTCTCTAGACCTATTTCCTTTCCCTTCATTGCCCATTCTTGAGTACATTGACCAATTCCTCTCCAAGATTCTTTCGTATCTCTTATTGTCATTCGCCTCTTCGATTTTCCTTATACAGTATTTTTCCATTATTTCTTATTAACTTCACAGTAAAAATATCTCATTTTGGTAAGGTTATATAATTGATAATTTTTTCCTCAGCATTAAATATTCAGTCAATCCATTTTGGGATGATTTATCACAAGGATTTCGAGGAGGACTTCTTGGACAGATTGAAAGAAAAGAAGTTGATATGAGCGGTTCTGGAACTTACGTAAAAGATGATAGAAGAATTAAAATGGATATTGTACATCAGTCATGGAATTTTGAGTAAATTATTGTTAATTGATTCAGTACTTCTTTACTTTTTATAACGAGATGTTTCCTTAATAGAACTGCTCTAATATTTCGGGTAAATGAATCATCAGCTGATTGCGTCATCATGCCATTTGATAGAACAGTATGGATAATATCACTGATGCTGACGATTTTGGTGACAGTCATTATCAAATTAGTGTTACTTGGAGATAAGAAACTAAACAATCAGGCTGATGATTCCTGGGGTACAACTTTACTAAACACGATCGCTGTGTTTTGTCGTCAAGGTCTGGCAGTTTGTTTCTTACCAATTTCTTTTCTTAACTTCACAAGGTTACTCATTATCCAATGAATTTCTAGGAGTAGAATTAATGCCACATTTACTATCATCTCGCTTAACTTGGATAGTGGTTTTTGCATGCAGCCTTTTATTGCATAGTTTTTATACATCAAGCGTTGTTATCAAAATGTTGAACAATCCAACATCTGGTCCACAAACTTTGACTGATCTGGCTCATAGCGAATATGTCGTTGTGTTCGAAGACACCGTCTACATCAAGACTGTCTTAAAGGTTAGTAATTAAACTCCACAATTACTTTACTACTCTTAAAGAAAAGACTTTGATATATTATATTAAAAAATAGTTCATCTTCAAATATTTACATTTAATAGGATGGAACATTACGACCTGGGTTAAAAGAATTGAAAACATTAAAAGTGGATCCTCCAAGACCTCATGGACCTCCTGTTTTTACCAACAATGAAGACGGTTTAAAGATGGTGAAAGAACAGAATGTAGCATACCACACAGACACTATTACAGCCTACCCAATTATTTCCAGAATTTTTCAACCTGACGAAATTTGCCAACTTTATAAGGTGCGTTATGTTAATATAGATTACGCATATTATACGTAAATACTACATAATTTAGATTTTCAGGTTTACATCTACGACAGAAGTCCACATGCTTTGGTTTTTCCAAAATATTCGCCTCTCACGAAAATGTTTTCGATTGGGTCGGTATTAAATTCCTTAAATAGTTAGAATAGTATAATTTCTGCTATATATTTGTATTGTTTTTAGATTGCATAAAGCGCAAGAAAATGGTCTCATTTCTAGGACACTTAGAAAATGGAGGTATATTAAACCAAAATGTGCTACAACTGTTTCGAAGCCCGCCACTTTTGCGGGAGTAGCTTTTGCTGTATATATGCTACTTTTTGGACATCTGTTATCTTATTTATTATTACTTTTAGAACTACTACATTCTAGAGCTGTTATTTGCTCTTCAAAGTAATATGTAATCTTGCATTATATTAACCTGAAATGTTTTACGTATCAGGTTAACTTTTTTATGTTAAATAAACCTTAAATATGAGTGTGTAGTTGTGTTTAATGGTAATTTAAACTTTAAATTAAGTACATACTGATAAGAAATGTTAATAGGAAAATAGGAGTACTATTATTTACTATCCCTAGGTAAACCAACACTATAATTATAATATACAATATTCTTCGATATCATTATGCAAAAATTACTCTAATTTAAAAATTATTTCCTAATAAACATCATTAATGCCAATTTTCCTATCATATAAAATAATTGAAGTACTTTAAACTGTCTTACACTAATTTGCAAATTTACTTTTTAAGGCAATTTATTGTAATACGATAATTCAGTATAATTACCTTTATTGTCCTAACTAATTTTGGTATATATTTGACCATCGTACTCAACCAAGATTACTTGAAAAAGAAATTTCATAATGAATACTTTAGGACGAATTTGTTTGATGATAACTTTAATAATGCTTGTGCATTTCGAACTATGTTCTACAGAAACTCACGATAAGGATATTAAAATGATTACTAATTATTTCAAGAATTATAAATCTGCTTCTTATGTTGTTGGTTATTTGTGTTGGAAAAAACAAGGTAAGTATTTTATTTATTATTTTACTTGCCTTTTTAGTTGTTGTTATATTTTCAATTGAATTAAAAGTCCATCCTCTTTCTCATTCTTCCTCTGTTCTGCGCCCTTCTCTTCATCCCTTACTCTACGGCTTCTCCTTATTTCAGATATCTATCTTCTTCTCTCGCTCTCTCCTAGTAACATTTCGTCCACGTTTTTTCCAGCTTCCTCCTACACCAACTCTTCTTGTGCTCTCTCTGAAAATATGTCATTTATCTTTTTAGAAATGTTAAAGACTGTCTTATCATTAAATCATCAAGGAATACGCATCTCGATCCCACCATGGGATCATCCTATTATATCATCAATTAAATTATCAAACTATGGAACAACTGGAGTTTTAGTTGATACTAATTGTCCAGAAAGTGCGCCATTATTAAAGCAGGTTATTATCTTTAAATATCTTTTTATTATTGATATGTAAATTTGTCTTTAAAATATCATAATAAACTTCCATGCAGGCGTCTTACATGATGTTGTTCAACACATCTTACCACTGGTTTGCTCTCGGATCAGCATCTTCCAACGCAAGTCATGCTTTCAATCATCTTAGCATAAACATAGATGCTGAAATAATTATGGCTTTAAAAAAAGATGGTACAAGCTCATACAAATCAATTTTATAAATTAAATAATATGTTACTTATATAACTATTTTCATTTTACAGAAAATACTTATATATTACAAGATATATACAGTTTGGGGAGAGACAAAGGGCAACCATTAATAGTCAACAACATTGGAAAATGGACAAAAAAGGATGGACTAATAATACCACCTAGAAAATTGAAATATCAAGAGAGGAATAATTTTAATGGTAGTAAAATGGATGTCGCTGTTGTGGTAATTTATAATTTCTTCATTTCATCAGCTTCTTATGAATGTTGGAGATATATTTTAAATTCTATTCACAGATAGATAGACCGGATGTCTCTCAAAGTTCATTGGAATTGTTAGGCCACACAGAACCAACGTACGGAGTCAACCCATTCACGAAATATCACAGCGCCTTGATGGTTATTTGCAGTGAAATGTTTAACTTCAGGTAAGTACATGAACCAGACAATTAGTTTTAGCCTAATCACCTTACAACACCTTATTTTTCGTTTTTAGAATAGCGTATTCTATCGTGACTTCATATACATCTAAAAATCCTAACGGTACTTGGCATAAGTACTCCATTTTAGGGCAGATCGCTAGAGGGGATGTTGATATGGCTGCTGGAGGAGTAGCCTGGACAAAAAGTCGCATCGATCAATTTGAAGTAGTGCACCAATCATGGGTCTTTGAGTAAGGAAACTTCTTATTCTCAGTCAAATATAAATTGAGAGGACGCATTCTTTGAAAGAATCTTGGAGGTCTTCCAGGAAATGACGTAATTTTCTGTATCTATTTCCTTTCTTCCACAGAAGTGTGTTTCTTTACCGCGTTGCAGAACCTGCATCAGGATCATTTCTGATTCCTTTTACGAATGCAGCTTGGATTGTGATATTAATATTAACAATATTTGTATTGCTAATTGTTAAAATGGTTGCTGTCATTGAAACGAAGCTGGGTGATACTTCCGAATCATCCTGGACGGTTGCTACCCTTGCAACTATTTCTATAGTATGTCAGCATGGTAAGAGTAACAATAATTAAATTATGATTTGTTGGAAAATTTAAGTTACTTATAAATTTAAATATCTTTATTTTAGGACTGGAACCAATTTCACCTTTTCCAGGAACTCGCGCTGTTCGCCTTATCATGATGTTGTCCAGCTTATTGCTCTACAACTACTATACATCTAGTGTTGTTGGAGGACTTCTTAGTAATTCTGCTAAAGGATTTCAATCAGTTTATGAATTACTGAACAGCAAATACACCTTAGTGTTTGAGGAAATTCCTTATATACATTCATGGTTTCATGTAATCCTTAAATATGTTCTTAACTTCTTTATAAATTTGCAAATGTTTTCTTTAAGTGTGTCTTCCAAATAGGATGAACATGAAATCGTAGTTGGAATCCATGAAGTAAACGAAAGGAAAGTTTTACCGCCTAGACCGAAAGATGCACCACCAAGATTTACAGATAACGAACAAGGAATCGCGTTTATCAGGAAAGGAGGCATTGCTTTCCACGTGGAGAAGATGACAGCTTATCCGGAAATTGCTAATACATTTACCTCGAAAGAAATCTGTGAACTAAGAGAGGTATTTAGCATAAGTACATTACCAATTTTGTTCGAGTATTCTACCCTTGTAATATTTCAGTTACCTTTTGTAAAACTGGACGGTTTGTGCGTCTTGGTTCGTAAGCACTCGCCGCTGAAGGAACTGATTAGGATTGGGTAAGTCTTCCAGATGTTTGTGTTCTAAGAGAAAGTACTCTTCTTAAGTGATATTTATTTTCTGAAGGTTAAACAGAGCTCGGGAGAATGGTCTTACAGCTAAAACTAAAAGGAAGTTTCGATACCCACGACCTTCCTGCAATGCAGGCGCTATTGTGGCACCAGTTACTTTAGGCTCTGTGGAATCAGCTGTTCACATAATGGCACTAGGAGTTGTTGGTTCTTGTGTTATTGTTCTGTTCGAACATATTTATACTAGAACAAGGTATTTTCAATCTGTTAACATATGTTACTGTTATATGAGACAAGCCTTTTGAAAGGTTAAAATGAAAACTCAGGCATATCTATCAACATAAAAAAAACAATAATTTATTATTAAATTGATTACAGAAAGAAGTACCAACATGATCAAAAGGTATTCAGAGGATACACAGACTAACTTCGACTTATCTTGACAAAGTTTGAATATATTAGTTGGGCTCACTATAGTTTGCTTAAGCACAACTAAGAAAATAAGAAATTTGTTCTATGTAAATTTAAACTTGAAAATGTTTTAAAATAAATATAATTACCACGTTTCTAAAAAATATAGTTTACTCCAAAACAATTTTAAGATGGTAGTTTTTAGAAATATTTGTAAAATAGTATAGGTTTATGAGAAATAAATAATTTGAAGTTCAATTTATGATAATTTCTTTTTAATGGTAATTTATTTTTCTATTTCTTTCAAATGTCCAAAATTGTGTATCCAGTGTCAATGAAAAAATTTCCTCTGTAATAAGATTTTGCTTTCATTGTTCGCATAATTTGTCTTTCCTAAAAATCTACAAGAGGTCACAATCCGTTTCCGATTTTATATATAACAATTTTTACTTTACAATTTAAATAGACAGATCTAAGCAAGTTCTGCATTGAGGTTATTTCCGGTAATTGTTTAAGCTTCATACCGTCTGAATCAGATAAAAGTGCGCACTCACTTATTCTATAAAACACCCTCTCCTCATATTTAAAACTCTATTCATTTTGATATCTCTGTTTAATTCGAGTCAAAATTCGAATTACAAACTACTAAAAACTAATTGCCTATAAATAAGTTCTGTAGCTTTGAATACCCAGTTAGCTTAAACAGAATTTGCAAAATTAATTAGGTGCAATTACTACCTCAATTACACAAAAGACATCCTTTTGTAACATCCCAACATAACCTACATCCATCAATCAAACAAATGTCGCGGACTGTCAATCAAACGACATTAAAAAACAATGATTGTTTGTTTTACCTTAGAATTTTACGGCCTTGCATGTTAACATGATGCATATCTGTCAAAATAGATTTGCGGGATAATGGGTATAAAATAATGAAGGCAGCAAATTGTCACCATTAGTGTCATCGTTTAGTCGACATGTTGATTAAACGTAACATTCTAATATGCGTTATAATCGCATTAAATATTTGTGGAAATGAAACGTTGATTGTAGATAATGGTCGACAAATGATTGTTGATTATTTCTCTATTTATAAGTCGGCTTCTTATGTTGTCGGGTTTTTATGTTGGCCTGAAACAGGTATGATTGATTACTTATATTTATTAGTTGTGTTTTGTTCATTAAATCACATAATCCACCCACCACCCCTCCAGTAGCGCGTATACCCTACAAACAATGTTGGCAAGATTCGTATAGGATTCGTGTTAGAATCGTATAAGACTCTAACGAATTGAAACGAATCGTATTAGAATCGTATTGGATTCGTATAAGATTCGTACGAGATTCAGCAAAATTGTTTGTAGGGTTCTAACTTGAACATGTTCACTAAAGTAATGAATTTATAAATGGTTCCACCAGTTGATAGGGCAAAATTAACCCATTTAATAGAAATACTACATAATTACATTTACGTAAGAATATTACCAGTATTTGACGTATAACTTATGTAACTTTATTTACGTATACATGCATGTTTATTAACATATTAGTAACATAACATTTTACCGTTTGTTTCAGATATAAAATATATTTTTAAAGCTCTTAGTATTGTTGGAATACCTTTTTCTGCACCACCCTCGCCATCAAATATTCTAATATCTCTAAAATCTACCCCTTCGGGACGTCTAGGGGTGCTCCTTGATTCTTCGTGCCCTTTTAGCAATACAGTTTTAATGGAAGTAAGTTTCTTTCATTTCCATTCTAACTCGCTCTAAATAGAAAGAGATACTTTATTATCATGTAATAAGTAGTTTTGCGATTATGTTAATTGGAATGAATGAAATGATATTTATTTTTCAAAAAGCAGTAAAGCAAATCGTAAAATGTTGTATATTAAATAACATATACTTTTATTATGTTAGATAAACCTTAAATACATGTAACTGTGTTTAGGAGCAGAAATCACGTTTCATAAAAATTACTTACTCATTTTCAGGCTTCAAATTTTGCGCTATTTAACGAGAGTTACCATTGGTTAATTATTGGTTCAAATAACTCAGACGCGGAATCAATATTTGGTCATCTAAGTATTTACATAAATGCTGAAATCACTCTAGCTGAAATCAATGGTAAAAATATTGTAAAATAAACGTTTTGGGGTGACTTTATGGCAGAAGGTACTATGCTGGAACTATGAAGTAACTGGAAAGAATATAATAAAGTTCGCCACTTTTTATACTGCATGAAAAATGCAGCTATCTTAAAATTCAATATATTCCAAGTTAGCACTACTGCCATAAGACCACACATATCTCTAAAGATTGTTTAATTCATTATTCATCATTAATTTGTCATTTTAAGACGATGGCTGGTCTCTAAGCGATATCTATAGTCACAATTTGAACAGAAATCAACATTTGCAAGTTCTTCCCCTTGGATATTGGGACGACGAAGATGGTTTGGTTATCCCACCCCAAAAACTAAAGTACAGACAGAGAAAAAACTTTATGGGGATGAAAATGATAATTGGAACAGTTGTATGCAATCTTTTTCTTTATCTGTAGCGGAATTTTTGATTATCTTTTATTAATAAAACCGTTTTTCAAATAGGCCAATGGAGGTTACACTAACTCAAATATGAAAGAAGCATTACAAAGCTTTGGTAAAACTAAAGGAATCTCCCAATTTTCCAAATATTTTAACGAATTAATATTTTATTGTCAAGAAGAATATAATTTTACGTAAGATAAGTTAGAATCAATTTTCTTGATCATTGCTTTACTTTAACTTATCATGTTTATCATCTAATAGAATAGAATTCAAGATCTCCTCCGCTTGGGCAGGAAGAACTCCTAACGGTTCTCGATTAGGAGTACTTGGTTATGTTCAACGAAAGGAAGTAGATCTTGCTTCAGCAGGTGTTTATATAAAGGACAAACGGGGCGAAGAAATGGACACTATTTACGGTGGTTGGATGTTTGAGTAAGGATTTCTATTGCTTTGTTTAAATCTTCTCCAGTTTTCTTACTTTTACCTTTCCTGTATTGCTTTCTTTATTGATATCTTCACTTCTTTAACAACTAGTACAAATCCTTCTAATAGATCAGCTCTGATGTTTCGCTACACTGGTTCCGGTGTTGGTTCGTTCCTGACACCATTTGCCGACTCCGTTTGGCGGGCTTCTTTACTGCTCCTACTTTTTATAATTGTTGTATTAAAAGTTTCGACAACTTTAGAAAAGAGAGTTAAAAAGAACTTGGAAAATAGTTGGGTAGTAACCATTTTAGGAACACTATCTGCATTTTGTCAGCAAGGTAACTAACTACAAAGATTCGTTGGCGGATAACTAACTATTGATTAAGATAGTAACGCAGCATCATTTTTCAACTAGGAATGGACCCCATCCCTTCATTTCTATCGAGTAGGTTGACGTGTTTCATGACCTTGGTCTTCAGTCTTCTTTTCTACAACTACTATACATCCAGCGTTGTCGGAGCTTTATTAAGCAACGTCCCAATTGGACCACAAACCATTCGCGAGTTACTTCACAGCCCTTATGTTATAGTGTTCGAGGATATAGGATATGGACGAGTATTGTTGGCGGTATTACTTTAATAAATTGTCTTTTTCTAAAGTAACACTTGTAAACGTTGTAGCAAAGTAACCATTTCAGGAAGGAAAGCTTCAACCTGGTTTACACGACCTATATGTTAAGAAAATTTTACCACCTCGTCCGCACGGACCTCCTGCTTTCACAGATAATGAGAATGGGGTAGAATTGATGAAGAAAGGAGGCGTGGCTTATCACACGGAACCACAAAGTGCTTATCCGATTATATCTAGAATATTTCTTCCCGAAGAAATATGCCAACTAAGACAGGTACTTGACTCATACCCAGTAAACATTTGGTGAAATAGAATGGCTAGGTGAAGTTCCAGTCACTCGTATATTTCAATTCTAAAGTTTTACAAGTTGGAGCACCACACAGAAAATCAATTTTAGTTCAAATTGATACCCTACCTGTCACAGGAGTCGCTTTTATTCAACAGTGATCAGTCGTTACGCCGTCTGTAGCTCATAAAAGAGACATTACCTATGAACGACTGAATAGAAAACAAACGCGTTCATGACAAAAAACTCATGAAAAGTAATAGAAATGAAATAGAATTTACTGCAAAATATTTACTGGGTAGTTATTAAACAAGGAAGTTAACTTAAACAGTTAAAAGGAAGTAACAGCAAATTGTTCGGCCGATTTAGTATCTGCGCTATAAGGTTGGCAAGACCATCAGAGGATTACACCCCGTAGGGATCCAAAGTCATATAGACATGCTAATCAATTCATCACCTGATCTTGCTCATCCCTAATCGTTGTTACAAGGTCGGCAAAACAATTTACTGCTATTTCTCTTGAACTGGCCATAATTACTAACTAACTTTTGGGATAACCATGACTTAGTATAGTTTCTAAGATATGTAAGCGTTACGTATTGTTCAAATCATATAATTCATTTTAGATTTATCTATATGAAAAAAGGCCACTTGCGTTGGTTTTTCCTAAGCGTTCTCCATACACAAAAATCTTCTCAATTGGGTAAAAAAAATTAAATATTTTAAAATCTTGTGAATTAGAAATTTAATGATAATAAAGCAATGGTTTTATTTCAGAGTTCACAAAGCTCAAGAAAACGGAATTTCAGATGCGTTATTAAGAAAATTACGGGTTGAGAAACCTCTTTGCACTTCTGGGGCGACTGTTTCGCCCGTTTCAACTATAGAAGTGGCCCCTGCATTGTATTTAATGATTATTGGATCCGCTGTCGCTTTTTTTGTACTTTTTTTGGAAATATCATACAATAAATGGAGTAGGAATAACAATTTCAAAATAAAATTTAAATAATTATTCTACATAACTACGTCATTTTAAAATTGGTGCTTATGTTATAATTTTAATGAAACAATATTTTGAAGTTTCTCTATTTATTGCATTACTTTTCTCATCATATAAATATACAATAAATCAACTAACACAGTTTTTTTTACATCAAACTTCAAACAAAATTTTAACAATCTCAATTTATTTTTATAACAACAGATTAACGATCCTATAGCTAGCAGTTTACTTTCTTACAGATACGGTTACATTATAAAGCTTTGAATAACGCCTAATCCTTATACTTATTCTGTTTTTAAATCTAACTAAGATAACGCAATAATCATAAGGCGGCTCTCGCACTGGAACACTCAATAAGTTGGTAGGATGACATACAAATAACGACATTATTGACAAATCCATATGTTGATAAAGCATTGCTTTTTAATGGGAAAAAATACCATTCCAGCTAAGCAATCCTTTATCAATACAAACGAAATTCAGATTTTTCCATTGTTCTGAAAATTACCGGAAAAGTATCAGCACTAAAACCACTATAACTCGTAAACTAAAGCTCAGAATGACATGAAGTTTTCGCAAATAATGTTTGAAGGTTGGTACTATCTAGAAATCATATGGATTTTTTAACAGCAGCGCCATTTATATATCATCCTTATGAACTACAGACTCTTTCAATACATTAATGTATTTATTTATTCACATTTAAAGTAGAAGTTTAATCTCATAGTAAACTGTGCTATTGCGAAACAAATCCAATACTCCACAGTTATCAGTCAGACGATGACTATTCCAATGTGAGAAGCCTAACCCAATGGGCTTGTATCCTCATTTTTTAGTGGTCGATTTTTCAATTGTTGATTGAAACTGATGTTAATAAATGTGTATTGGCGTGTCTATTTTATTAAATATCTAAATGATGACGGAGATATAGCAATTAAAAGTTTGAATTGTAGTTCTAGCGCTAGAAATGGTCGGCCATATTTTTATGACGTGAAATGCATTTTAACGTCAGTTATTTGTTGAGTAGGTCAGTGCTGTGGTAATGTTCTGTAGCTGTTGGTAGTCAAATAATCAAGTCAAATCAAAGAATAATAGGTTGTTATTTTATTTAACCCTTCTAAGGCAGACATAATATTGAAATTTTATTGTTGCTTGAAATAGCTGTAAATATTATTTGATATTTTGATATATAAATACATATAGCAGAGATTTATGAACTGTAAAGTTGGCAGTGGTTGTGATGTCACATGCACTTGGAATGTGTACAATGTTGAATCCCTTTAATAATTAATGAGACAAAATGGCTTTTTTAATTGTTAATATCTCTTAACATATAAGGAGTTATTAATAAATAATTAAACACTTTTATAGAAATTAAGACATAGGACACAAGCCCATTGGTATATGACTGGCTTTATCTAGATTGTATAAATTGTTATTTCTTATCCAAGTATGCCCTAGAATGTTTTCTAGATAATATAATGTCTAAAAACAAAATAACTGCATCAAATATTTTATAACCTACAAACGACAAACGTTTGTACAAAGTTTCCTTCTTATAACAATAGAAAAGTTTATATATTTCAACTAATACTCGTATAAATAACTTAGGAGAAAACATGCGTGAAATTGTATCCCTCCAAGCAGGACAATGCGGTAATCAAATTGGAGCAAAATTCTGGGAGGTAATCTCCGATGAGCATGGAATAGATCCCACAGGAACATACCACGGGGATAGCGATTTACAACTGGAACGAATAGATGTCTACTATAATGAAGCAACCGGTGGTAAATATGTCCCACGCGCCATTCTTGTCGATTTGCAGCCAGGAACGATGGACTCCGTTAGATCCGGTCCCTTTGGGCAAATATTTCGACCCGATAACTTTGTGTTTGGACAGTCTGGAGCTGGTAATAATTGGGCAAAGGGTCATTATACCGAAGGAGCGGAACTTGTAGATTCTGTTTTAGATGTTGTCCGTAAAGAAGCGGAAGCTTGTGATTGCCTTCAAGGGTTTCAATTAACGCATTCGCTCGGAGGAGGAACTGGATCGGGAATGGGAACTTTACTGATCTCGAAAATTAGGGAGGAATATCCTGACCGAATTATGATGACGTTTTCTGTTGTTCCAAGCCCTAAAGTGTCTGACACTGTCGTGGAACCATACAACGCGACGTTGTCTGTCCACCAATTGGTTGAAAACACCGATGAATCTTTTTGCATCGACAACGAAGCTTTGTACGACATTTGCTTCCGTACTTTGAAGTTAACGACACCAACGTACGGCGATCTTAACCACCTAGTATCAGCCGCCATGTCTGGCGTGACAACTTGCTTGAGATTTCCCGGACAGTTAAACGCGGACCTCCGAAAACTCGCTGTGAATATGGTTCCGTTTCCTAGACTGCATTTCTTCATACCAGGATTCGCGCCATTAACATCCCGGGGAAGTCAGCAGTATAGGGCTTTATCCGTCCCAGAATTGACCCAGCAAATGTTTGACGCAAAGAATATGATGGCAGCTTGTGATCCCCGACACGGGAGGTATTTAACAGTGGCTGCAGTCTTTCGGGGAAGGATGTCCATGAAAGAAGTGGATGAGCAAATGTTGAACATTCAAAACAAGAACAGCAGCTACTTTGTAGAGTGGATTCCGAACAATGTTAAAACTGCTGTTTGTGATATTCCACCGAGGGGCCTGAAAATGTCTTCCACATTCATAGGCAACTCAACTTCTATACAAGAATTATTTAAGCGAGTTTCAGAACAGTTTACAGCCATGTTTAGACGAAAAGCTTTTCTTCATTGGTACACAGGAGAAGGAATGGATGAAATGGAGTTTACGGAAGCAGAAAGCAACATGAATGATTTAGTTTCGGAATATCAGCAATATCAGGAAGCAACTGCTGAAGAAGAAGGTGAATTCGCCGAGGATGATGAGGAAGGAGGAGATGCTTAATATACATTTATCTCAAAATATTTCAGACAAAGGTAAATGTTCATTTGGTTTTGAAAACCTCGCAACGAGATTATGCAGTATGTGATAAATTTTCAACGTAATTTTAATTATTTTTAGATGTCTTTCCGTAGTTCTTTTATATTTAGCATATTTTAATTACTAATTCTACACTTATTGTAATTTAAATATATAAATTTAATTATATAGATAATTAAAATATAAAAACATTTTTCTTATTTGGCAAATAACAAGAATGTGTTAAATAGGTTGCATATTCAAGGCGCATCACATTTTTTGCCAACAAATATATAACGTTTTAATCGCTTTAAATTTATTAAGGTAGTTGTGAGATGGTAGAACTTGTTGCATACATATGGTATCATACACAACTACGTTAAACAAGAAATAGCGATACAATTCTCTTAGTTTATTAATTTTTTAAAGATCAAAAATAATTTCTAAATTACAACAATTTTTATTCAAACGATAAAACTTTATAAATTTATTATTGAATGTGTAATTATAATTAAGAATAATAAATACAAAATTTTGATTAAATTGGACCCAAATAAAAACTATGTATTATTCATAATTTTATTAAAGTGACTCGTTTAAACTTCTAATAATAACAAATATTTTATTAACTATTTAAATAACATAAAATTTACGATAAATAAATATAAATTAAAAAAATAAATAAATGCAATAAATAAACCTACATTAATAATAATCTAATCTATAAATAGTAGTAGCCAATAAAATTGGTGGGTGATATATTATTGTTATATTTTCACATTTTAATTTCTAATCAGAAAACATTTCTAAGCACTCTACCTTCGCTTTTATATACCTAGTACATATGTATAAATATTGAGTAATAAATTACGATCAATTTTATGTTTTAATTGATATAGCTCGTTAAGTTAAAATATACAAATAAAAGAAATATGTTTGTATTACTACATTTCATGCACATGCCCCATTTCTAATCACTGGGTAATTAACATATATTAAATAATATTAATCTAATAAAATAGAAAATCACTCATTTATAATAACTAAATGATATTCCCAGTAACCCATTTCATTTTAAATAGAAATGAACATTTAGTGAATTCACTAATGAACCATAATTCTATTTCATTATTGGCCTTACTGAGATCTGTTCATTTAAGCTCTTAAGCAATACACAAAAAGCATATTACAATCATTATTTATCTAATATTTCAATTTGACATTTTTAAATTACCTTAGCAGAGTTTTGAACCCTTTTCTTTATAAAACATTTCATTAATTCAACAATGATATTTATTATTTAAGTTTAATCAATCTTCACTTAATATTCAGGGTGTGTATTTTTTAATACACTAATTACTATTTTAATTAGTTTAGTTAATCATTTACTCTATCTTTACTACGACTTGCACATCTTGATTTTCGTGTGAGAGATTCTAAGTACGCTGCTGGAGCCCATCCTTCCAATCCGCTTGCTGTAATAGATTGATTAATAATATGACGAATACTAGATCGAGTAAAGATCTACACTTGTGGAGGGGTAATCGTAGGAAAAAGTGTGTAAAAGTGGACAGAGAAATTTCTGAAACAGAGGTGGATATTTCCATTCACATTCAAACCACCAGTAACGAAACTATGATAATTCAGGATAAACGTCTAAAGGTAAAGTAGGTTTTAACTTTTACTGACAAACGCGGGGGGCTACGAACTATTTAATACCACTGGAGGTTTTACGACTCCAGATAGAACATTTTATCAAATTAGCAACCATAGTGCTAGTAAAACCGAATAAAACTCTTAGTTTATCGGATTATTTAAAACAAATAAACCTGGATAAGTATTTAATATATGAAAGTAATTAAATTTATATACCCAAGACTTTGACGAACCACCAGCCAGCGCAACCAACTTTCAAAAGTTCCACAGTTTCGCCTTCTCGCATGGAGACCTCACTGTGACCAACAGCACAATAATCAGCTAAGGCTAAATATCTTCCAGTCTATAAATAAAAGAAAGAATATTAAAATAAGGGTATAAAAAAAGGGAATAAAAATCATTCTAATGTAATTATTTTACAGGTTGTCCGCCATCACTCTCTTCATCTTCACTACACGAATAATCTGAAGAAGAAACAGCAACTTCTGCAGATTCTGCGTCATCTTTTTCAATCGGGTTAGATAAAGTAGTATTAGCTATTGCGCCTTGAGTATTGCAGAAGTTACCATCACAACTCATAGTTCTTACAGCAATATTTTGTGAATTTTTGACGGAAGTCTCCCAAGAACTTGCTTGTCGGAGCATTCTAAAACATTTGTCATTACAAGGAGGCCAACCTAAACATATTTATCTTCACTAAAAATAAAAAAGATCCTACTTGTGGTTCAGTTGAGAATACTCCTTAATTTTCTCTCCTTTCAATTCGTGAAGTTGATTTAATAGAACACGTTTTATTTCAGCAACCCAAATTTTCTTTTGTTCCATTGTTGTAGCCATAATGGTGTGAACTTCTTGACGCCCTTGTAACCATACTTCGAATTTACGGGGATCTCCTTTTACAGATTCAGTTAAACCAATTTCTGACATCTAAAATCAAGAAAATACAAAGTTATTACTTGGAATCTTTATGGAATTATATTTTAATTACAAACATACTTTTAAATAATGTTTGTAATGGTACGTTGTTTTATTGTGTGTGCGTTTTGTAGCTTCTTTGCAAAATAACATTACGTTATGGTATAAGAAGATATGCCTTTGCTGAGTTTTAAGTCGCAATCTTAAGTCCTTTTTGCTATCCGTCCAAACAGAAAAAGAACCCTGAAGAAGTAGCTCTCCTTGTTGTGTTAAATCCATCTGAAAAAGTGATTTATTTTATACAACTTTCATCCAAAAATCGTGAGCAAGGTGTATTTGAGTTATATCATAAGAGTAAACATCTATTTCAATGTTTATCAATGCACCACTGTTTTGAAATAATCCAGTAATTTTTTTCAGGGTATATTGATACACACAAATATAATTAAAAGAAAGAATTGATTGTGTCCTTACGGGAAATCCAGTAATAGCGATTTGAAGCATACTATCGTTAACGCATTTTAAAACTATTAACATACAATCCAAGGCTTCTTTTAGTTCTTTGCTACATGTTTCAGCATCACTAGCTCGAAGAAGATCCTACAAAAAAAACCAATCGTATTTTTTATAGATCAGAAATAAATCAAATTAAAAAAATATATATAATTTGTTACCTTTAACAAAAGCTGATATTTGGTAATACGCTGTACTGGCTTCAATAAATAGGCAGCAAGTGGTAATTTATGGCCTAATTTTTGTTGACACGCTTGTAGGAATAAATTACCATCGCCCAATGTTTCACGTAATTGCTCAGATCGTGGAATATTTTGACAATAATAACTATATAATCGAAAGAATATATCTCGCTAAAATTAATTTAAGAAAATGATTAATTTTAATACAGTGATAAATAAAATAAAGTTAGTAAAAATATGAACCTTTTGCACAAAACACAATGCAACTAATTCCGTTGTAGATATACAATTTTCTAGATCCTGCAGAAATACGTCCTTGTGAAACAAATACAGATCATATAGATTACCAAATAAAATATCACATTTCCCTTGCAAACTTGTAGGCACTAACGGTTGCATATTTTCTGCTAAGATTTCATCACGATAGCCCTGTAAAATAATCAAATTATTAATACAACTATTATTTTAATAAAAAAAACACTCATAAAGGTGGTAATTTAATATTTTACTTTTAATATAGACCCAATTTCTGAAACGTATATTCTTTCAGTATCTAAAAGTTCTGCTATAACATGCTCTTGCTGTATTTTTTGTGCTTTTCTGCATTGTTCTGATATTTGAGGAAGTACTGGGGCAGTAGCTTCTGTATCTGAACAGCACTCCATTTGGTTATTTGTGGATCCCCAAAATTCAACAGTTCCTTCACCAGATTTAGGTCGACGATTCTCGGAAGTCTGCTAAAAAATAAGAGCGTTTTTATCTGCAGTAAAAAACCACGCGAAATGTTTAAGATCACAAATAGTAGCAATGTAATATTATCGATAAGTAAACGAAATGTTACGATAACTAACTTTTGTAGTACTCTTCTTCCTGACTCCTCTAGATCGCATAGGATAATTAGGAGCGCCTCCTGAAGGTTGAAGAGGAACTGCAGGTTCTGGTGTTACGGTTTGTACAGGTCTTGGTTGTTTAATAGTCAATTTCTTTAGCATAGACACACGCTTATCGCACATCAACGATACATCGTCGATACGTTGCACAACTTGTGAAACTAACGCTTTCGTTTCCAGAGTCGTGGATTCTTGTAAAATGCTTCGAAATTCACGAGGACTAGATACTTTAAATTCTTCAGCTGATTTTATAAACTGTTCAATTTCATTTAAAGATTGTTCAGCTAATTCTATGGAAGATGGACATTTCTCTATGCGTTGCGATGTTAGAAGTTCAACACCTCGAGCACACCATCTATTTGCCTAAAATATTTCAAGTTTTATCAATGTTTTGATGCTTCACATCTGGTATTTATCATATTCTAACTGATTAGCTTACCTTTTCAACTCTTTCCATAAGTTCTCGACATTTGTCTAATGTTTCTAATCGTCTCGATAATTTTTCAGATAATGCACTACAAACTCTTTTTAGTTCTGAACATTTTGGTTCTACACATTCGGGGGGAACAGTATTATTTTCTTCTAAAAGTTGCCGCCCTGAAAAATAACATTATTTTAATTTTAATATTACATATATTTATTTATTTTAACACAATAGAAAAACGCAATGCTTCGGTGGCATTTGGTAGATATTGTGTTTCATTACTAACCTCAGAGTTTGTACTTCAGATTAAAATATCACCAGTTATCACCGAAATATTGCGTTTTTCTATTGATTTAAAAGGAAAGACCTTAATGTATATATTTATACTCGTTGGTACATTTGATAAATACCTGAATCTATAACATCTTCTGCTCGTTCAATGTCACACTTACAAAGTTGCTGGAAAGTTGTAGTTTCTTTGATAAGTGTATCTACCCTTGCTACAGTTTCACCAACTTCAATCATATCCCCCGCAATACGAAGGTGATTATCAAAGTTGCTCTAAAATGTTAGAAAATAATTATTACACATTTAAAAATCTATTAGGTTATCAGTAAATAACTCAATAATCTTTAGAAAATTTAATAAATAATAATTTAAAATTTTATGTTGATTATTACGACAAGAAAAAAACAATAACAAAGCTGAGAAAATATAGTGTTGGTTCCGAAAACCAGCATCAATACCTAAACGTCTTATTTCTAGTTTAAAATATAATTTTATAACAAAATAAATATTAAAAATACCTGTAGTTCTCTAAAATCTTGTTCAAATCTTCTAAGTTTAAGACATTGTTTCAACTTAGCGGAATGGGCCTGCCAAAATTCGTCAAATTGTTTCTCTGTCTCCTCGAGTTGCACTAAAAGTCTGGAAAGCCCACATCTATAAATCCCCACCCAGTAACAAATTAATGCAAATCGTTTCCTAGCCGATTTGGAAAATCAATTGTATGAATCAATTATACTAACATCAAAAGCAACCAAAAAAAATTAATTATTTTAAGTGCAGTTGTATTTTAAAAAGAAATAATCGTTATACTATTTAGCTGACGAATACACGAATTAGTTCTGCCTAACTGAGAATCAGCGAAAGAATTGTTACTGGTAAACATGCATTGTATATCTTAATAAAATAATAATAAAATGTTCAAAATATCTCACGAGAACATTTAACATGCAATAGTTTGATAAGTAAATATATATACCTCTCCACTGCTGACACATTTCCAACTCTATCAATATGGTTTTCATCTCCTGGAGGTCTTATACTTAATAAAAGAGATTCTCCATGTTTTGCAGCACTAAGAATATTTTCCTTTAGTCTTGAATATTCGTCTCCTTGACCATGTAGTAATTTTTGCGTGGCTTCCACATTATTTGGAAACATAGTGTCGTGAATCTGACGCATGAATTGGTCTAACGATATCGAGATTTCTTGAGTCATTATTGAGAATTTTTCTAACGACTGAAAAATGATTTAAATAATTAGTTATTAGAGAAGGGACCATTACGTATATATGATATTTATTCAACATAAAAATAATGTAATATCATATTATATAACAGAATTTATCTTTCATCAAAAATTTACGTTTTCTAACATATTTATGCAAGACTATATAATGTTATATTTTAAATTAATATATTAGTAAAAGATTTTTATGTCTTTAATAATGTATTACGTTAAATAATACATTAGTTTACGTTTCGTGCTTAACGAGCTATAAGAAAAAACTGTTGGTATCCAAATATAATATCCAATGACTTATTTTATTGCTATTAGAATCATGAAATGATATTTTTATGAATCTTATTCTTTTGTCTATCAAAAATGTCAGAAATAAACTTATCTAGTTTAAAAATAAACATTTAAATACTCACGATTCTTTGTTGGATCCATTCATGATGAGAATACATTAGATCGCCTCCTAGATCAATAGTTAATTGTGATTTATCTATGAATTCTGTCAAATCCTCAACACACGAGCAAACTTCAACTCTAAATCTAAATTCCTCTTTAAATAACTTGTTACTAACTTCAGAAATTGCTTTTTGGAAAAATCCTGCAGGTCTTAGTACATAAGCAACATGAATAAGCCCCGGAAAAAACACCTGAAGAATTATAAGTTTTTATATATTATGCACTATCACTTTTTAATTAATTTTATTGTTAATTAGAGAAGTAATTTCGAACAACACTTACAGATATTTTCATTAAGACTGCTTTTACAGAACTCCACCGATCTTCGCGCCTGTCTATTATCAAGTGGAAACCTAGATCTGCTTCCTGTAAACTGAACAGAATTCAAAAACTGATAAAATAACAAATACTTATTCTTGTTCCTCTTCAACTTCTAAACAATTGTGTATATATGTATATGTAAAACGATATGGTAAAACAAAGCATGAAAGTACACTACGTTAGAAAAATTAAATAAATATACTGATTCTTAATTGAACCAGTTTCTGTAATGGATTCAATTAGATTATGAATCATGTACCGGTTCCACTAAAAATTTTGAAAATATATTTTGTTGAAAAAAAATTCTTTTTATATTTAGTTCACAAGAAAAAATATTTTTAATATTGAACACCTGTTCATAATTGTATATTTAAGGGAAATATTTCAATTTCAAAATATTTTATTGAATTAAGCTATATTAAATATTGAAATAGATTTTTTCTTCTGCGCCTGTGAGCACAACCGACCAAAATTGAATTTGATAATTAGAAAAAGACTAATAGCTTAGACAATTATTATAAATTTACTTACGAAGGTACAGATGTTAAATATAACATAAGTTTTTGATATTCCGTATCCGTTAAAGCACAAAAATTACAATGATCTGGAAATGTTATAACAGGGCATCCATCTTTTGATCTTCCACCAGTAATAATTGCATATTGTGGATGTAATAAATCTGCAACATCCCTTACCGCCAGGGTATCACCATTTAAAGATCCTTCACCAGACATACCTTCATCTTCATCTGAAAAGAAAATATTTAAAATATTAATTATTTCCCGGTAAAACTCATGTATTATTTAACGTTATGTTTTACATAATTTTGTTACATAATCATTAAATAAATATAAATTATTTAAAAATCTTTTACTAATATATTTATTTATGTGTAACATTATATTATCTTGCATAAAACATATTAACATAAAAAATGTTATGTTAAATATATGTAATATAGTTTAATACTAATGATACATTTATATTTATTACTTTAAACATACAAATATATAAAAAGTGTAATGACAAAATTTGATACAAAAATTTACATTGTTTATAACATTATCTGATTGCTATGTATATTTTACATTAAAAGTATAATAGCTTACATAAAATGTTTGACGTCAAATCTCCGTTTACGTAAAACATTTACATAATTATTTAAACAATAAAACTGGTGTTTTATATTACCTATACAGGATTGATACAAAAAATATTAGTAGATTCTTTGTTTCACTGTTATTTTAGGTTATGTTTTATGTATTATTTACTTAGCAAATATAAATTAAAGTTGTATGTTATATTACAAATTACATACTAAATTTATTTCACAGAATTGTATTATTTGCAAAGGATGTGACGTTTTGTGATTTTAGAAACCATACTACCGCCAAATTAAATTTTACAAAATGACATTAAGAAATACAGGCGTAGCTGTAGAGTTCGTATAGTATGGTATAGTATACTAGAACTAATATAATTTGCAAACAGGTAAATTACAAACCACAGAGAATAAAGACTGAATGTATTACACAATAATGATTGTGAATATCGGTTATGCAATCTACAAACTCACGATAACAAACAATAACTCTGCTATTTTACAAGTTTAAAGACTATTTCACGTGGTAAATTAAATTGTTATTCTAGTGAAATACGTATAAGTAGTTATATCATTCGTAACTAAAGTAGAATATATTTATTTTTATAATTAGTATCTTAAACGTCACTGACAAAATATTTCTAAGATAAAATAACAATTGGCTTGTGAACTCATTTTTTATGGGTTAATTTTTGATTAAAATGTACGTTAATATATGTATATTGAAGTTTTTATTTTTTTAAATAAACAAAACTTGACGGACCTATATCAAATTTTAATTTCAGTTTTACCGCTTGTTTTAACTCTGCGTATGACGTCACAAAAAAATAAGTAATCGAGATATAAAACTTGATGGGATGCAACACAGTTGTTAGTAGCAAATGACGTATCACATACAATCTTCTCTGTTGTATAACAGAGATGGCATTTCTTCGGACGTGCCGTACTATACAGTAGTATTTTATATAACTTTAAATAGTTTACAATATTTAAAGAGGAAAATGACTATAAAAAATAATTGGACATTTTACACCCAACTTTATCAACAGTCATTTTTTATCTTTTTATCATTAAGGAATCTGCTATAAATTGCCATCTCTTTTATACAACAGAGTGTAATATGGAAACTAATGGAAAATGTTTTCTATCATATCTGGCTTATATATATGATCATTTAAATAGAATAATATTCCATACATAATGCTAATAATTTTGTAAATAAAATATAGAAAAAATTATTAAATACTATTTATAAATACAAAGAAATTTTAAAAACAAATGGTATTATCTCATTTAAAACACAATGATGTGTGGCGATTGATATAATGTATTCGTATAACATATTTATGTAATTAATAATGCATAGTTTACTTTCATGTCTACACGATACGTATCTACTATTAAAAGAATTTAATTCATGGAATAAAGATTGCCCAAAAATAATAAACATTATAAGAGATGATTATACAAAGATATAATTAGAGACAAAAAAATATTTAAAATACCTTAATATTAAAATAAATGAAATCCAATACAGTACAATCACTTGATACGAAAATAAACATTCTAATTATTGAATATAATAATTAAACAATGTAAATAGTACACTTTATATTTAGATTTTAGTATTTTAGGATTTTTTTTTAAAATTCATGATACCACAATATGAAAAAAAACAAGACACGATATGTACGACTAGTGAATTATATAAAGGAACGCGACGTGGTGTATTGATTTGAAGAAGTAAACAAACTGGTTCTTAATGTGTTCGATATACTTGTATTCTCTCAAAAATATCAAATCTTAAAGTTATTTCTTGGGATTAACACATCGTTTTAACGCTATTTTTCACCAGTAGCGAATTAGGCATATGCGGCGAAAACTGACGACTCGGGTACTATAAAATCTCGTGTGAAATAAATCTAAATCTAATATGTAATGGAAATACGTAATTTTTATTTCTAATTTTTTTTATCAAACATTTCAACCTAGTTCGTACAATCAGCATTAAGTAAACCATATCATTTTTCTATTTCAAATCGAACTCTCTGCGAATTGGGATGTGAACCATTCTTAGATCCTTATTTAGTCACTTTTTCTCTGAGGTCATGTGTCACGTATTATAGACTAGTGTGATATTCATTTATTTGTTGATATTGTCACATAAAAGTTTAACTTCAAGTTGCATTTTCACTATAATTTTATTAGTGTAGTTAAGGTTTATCTAACATAACAGAAGAAACATATTATATAAACTATTTTACCTAATACGCAATGTTTTCTTTTTATCTATTTTATTGTTTTTTGAAAAATAAATTTAATCATTTGCGCATTAGCATAAAATTTTATAAGAACATCTTTTTAAGAATTGTTCAATCTTACGAAGTCACTTTTAGAATAGCTATAAAATAATAAAACAAGACCCCTGTAAATTAAATATTACTAGGTTTCCCTTATGTAAAATATTACAAGAATATAATATAGCATCCATGTTTTGTGTTCAGCCCTAAGTTAAAAATGAAGTTGCAAAACAGAAAAATCAAATTTTTAATATTGAAATATATTTAGCATATATTTAAAATAAAAATTAAAAAATTTGACTTTAAAAAGGGAATTCACAGGCCTATTATAAAGAGTCTTTTAAGGGCCCCGTATATTTTACCATTTCAGACTCTCAATCAGCTTAATCCGACACTGATAACCATAAATAATATTAATAAAGAAATACATTTGGTGATTATTGATAAAAATAATTAAATTTAAATCCGTTAAATTTATTTGATATTAAACATTCGTAATAACTATCAGGCGTTTAGCTTTTGTAGATTGGCAATAATTACAAACTCCGCTATAACCTCTGACGATCTCTTACTAATGTTGGCAGTTTTTATGGTATCAAAAAGATGATTATATTTGAGACAATATATATACAAACATGAATATATTTAATTTTTGATTACAAACATCAAATTCATTTGTGATTACGCTATCAAAATGATTTTTTTCAATAACAGTACTTTAGCTAAAAATAAATGTCTTACCCATGACTAATCACTAATAATTCACCAATGTACAAAAGATCAAACTGTTTTTTCTTGTATTTTTAATAAATTTGCTATTTTGACACAAGTTTTTGAATAAATTTAATATATTTCATGACATTTCTTTTAATAACGGAATTGTATTATTAATAAAATTATATTTATTCGTTTTATATTGCGTTATTTGTTATCTATTGCATGTTTTTGATAACATTTATTTAATAAAGCTCCTTATTGATTGATTTTGCAAAATTAGTACTTAAAGGGAGTGTTTTGATATTAGTCATTTTGTTATCTAGAAAACAAATATTTTTGAATGAAATCTTATGTGTCATATCAAAAATTTATAGACGGCGTGACGTATTAGAAATGAATAACATTCTTAGTTTTATAATCTGTAAAATGGGCTTGTGAACCACGTCATAATACATTTCTATTAAACTGATAAAGTTGGCTATCGGAACTTTAAATATCCCATTATCTTCTAAAAAGTCGTAATATTATAAGAGAAATAATATTAAAGGAGATTGTTCTTTAATTATTAGACGGATCATAATTTTAAAAAACAAACCCACGACGTCACGACCGATTCCTACTCTCTTCCCTTCTATGAATTGCCACCTCTTTTATAGTATAAAAAGAGTAGAGTTTTTAGAGTATAAAAAGTGATACCACAATATGTGGTATATTTATTGATATATCACTTATGTATTATTATATGGACTTTCATTATAATCTCATGATGTTAATATGATTAAAAAAACTATAATAATAAACTAAGCCGCAAAACAGAAATTAAAATTTTAAATAGCTATATCTACGTCACCTTTCAAAAATTCATAAAATCCTACTTTAAAAAATTAATGCACTTATTGTACTTTATATGTTGATAAAGTTATCTATCACGACTTTCCATGATGTTCACTTAATGTTTAAGTCACAGTTTTATAAAAGCTATTAGCAATAAAAAGTGCAGTTTAAATGAACACGAAACAACATTTTTTACATTTATATAGCAATTTTTTACATAATATTAAAATTTCAGGATATTAAATAGAAACCTTGTCTAAAATTCTTTAAAATTATTCAATGCCGCTAATCACATTTACGTGTATTTAAGGTTTATCCAATATAACAAAAGTTACCTGTTACGTAAAAATTTCAACTAATATATAACGTTTTCTGACTATTACTACTTTTTAAAAAAATAGTAATTTAACACGAATTAGCATATTGATAATTCTTCTAATATTAAGAATTCTAAGATTTTAGAATAGCTATAAAATAAAAGTCGTTTCAGATTAAATATTACTAGGTTTTGTTTAAGGTGAAACGATACTTGGCATATTGACTAGCGAAATATAGATGGCGATACTATACAGCAGGTTAAATATTATAAAAAAAAACCATGTCTTTTATATGTTTAAATCGTTTTATGTAAGTAACTATAAACGAGAATCAAAATCTAAAGCTGCAATTAGTTATATGCCCTATAAATTAATATATTTAAAGAAATAAGACCAAAATAACTTTAATTTGTTTTAAAAATCCGTAAATAAAAAATATAACTTCATAATATATATATATTAAATTTAATAAGAAAAATATTGAATATATTTACATGCGAAGAAACGTTTTAAGTAGTCCATTATAAGTAACTTTCTCACAAATTTTCTTTCAAACGGCCCACTCACCACAAAAATAAATACTAAAATGATAAATAAACGAAAATATCTGCCAAAAGTGTGGAATAATCAGTCCTTGGTCCCGACCATATGTTCTAGTAAGTGTTATTTATCAGCTGTTGACAAAATAAACAAACAAAAAATGTAAATTTATTATCACGTAAAAAAAATTATATATTGAATTATCCGTTTAATTAAAATTTGTAATTATGGATGAAGCAGATAATAGCTGATGCAAATTTAGCATTATTTTATGCTAAGTCACATATTATCATATTGTCTTATTTACTTGTATATTGTATAATTATTTTGCAACATGGAGATTAGTTTAATTATACATTCGCTACACTCATGTTAAAAATTTATTCTGTAGATAATTTTCGTATGTTTATAATTTAGTAATAAAATTAATTGTCAAAAAAATCTGTTATAAATAATAGCAATCAGAACATTTTTCTGAATAGAAAAACGCCATGACTAAAACATAAAAGGAGGGGATACAAAATGGGAAAAAGAGAGAAGGTATTACGAAGAAGAGGGTGGATGTACTAGAAATATTAAGGGAGGAAGGAAGAGAGGTACAAAGTCTGATTTAGAGGTCCAACAACACGTTAGGATAAAGGGGAAAAAATATATAATACAAGATACAAGGAGGTAAAGAAAAGAGAGTGATCGCGAGATTTAGACTAGGGAGTGAAAGGAGAGAGAGTAAATATTGGGGTGCAAAGGAAGAGAAACTAAGTAGGAAGTATGGAAAAATTAGAGCACATTTAGAGTAAATGTCGGGAGAAGTTAGAAAGAGGAGTTTTAAGAATGTAAAAAGGTTCCTGTACAAAAATAAATAGAGCAACTAAAATATAAAAAAGCAAATTTTGAAATATTAACTTCTGTTTTTATTATTTCTTAACGAGTTATCTAAAAATACAAATACATTACATACTACTGTTTGTAAAGGTTTTATTTATTTCATACAAAAAGCTATAACAAACTATTTACAAAATTTCTATCGTCCATACCAACCCCCTGCCTGAACAATCTGACCTTGCGTCTGTATCATTTGACCATTTTGTGTCTGCACTAAATGTGGAATAGGGGTAACTAAATAAGTAGTTTGCTGGGGTTGTTGAGCAATACTAACATTAACATTTTGTAAAACATTATCCTGTGAAACAACCAATGGTATAACTTGTTGCATATCAGTCAATACACCACCATCTTCCAATTCTTGAATTTCTATATTGTTCACAATTTCTTCATCAGAAACTTTATGAATTTCATTACTATTTTTGGTTTTTTCTTTATTATTTTTATCCTTACTTTTATTATTAATTCCGGGTACATTTTTAGGCCAAATTTCTCTTTTATTTACGAATTTAACATTAGGAAAACGTAATTTCATAAAATGTCTAAAAGTAGAGTATCCCATTAATTTAACACCTGGCTCCAATAACTCACCATACTCTTTATAATTATCAAAAATATTTTTGCGAGAGTCACCGCGAATTGCGATAGGCTTCGAGGTATCTTTTGTTCCAACGTGATTTTCTAAATACTGTTTTAAGAATTCTGTAGCATGTTTATATATATCCAAAGAAAATGTGTTATAAGGTTTTTTCCCCATATTTCCATGAACCCTAGGAGCCACACCATGGGTCATAACATGTGTCCGAATTCTTTTTAATTGATAATGTGTTACGTTCTCTAAATATAAGAAAGCATCTAAGCAAACTCTTCTTCCTTGATATACGTAAGACGCTCTAAGTCTTCTTCTCTCTTTGTGTCTTGAAGTTTGAGTTGGATCAGCTATGCAAGCCATGGTAACCCCCATTAAATACATATCGTGTTCACTTTTTGTTAGTTCTGCTATGTTTAAACGATGTCGGTAAACATTTTCTGGATTTAAACCCCTGTAGCAACTATCCTTGCATTCACATCCTTGCTTAAATCGGGTTTTTACTTGCGCTGGATTATCTTCTAATTTGTTTAGTTGCTCATGATCTGGATTATTTTCTGATTTCTTTTTCTTTGCTTTTGATGGTGTTTTGACGGGTGCTGGAACTTCTTCTATAATACTTGCTTCTGTATATATGTCTATTCCACTGGCATCATTAGTTTCTTCAATTGTTTCCAACACTGAAACCTACAATTTAAAAAAAATATATTATTTCTTGTATTTCTTTATATTTGGCTACAATTTATCACTTAAGATTCTACTGTAGTGCCATAAAAAAACGTAAAATCATGTATAAATGCGTTAAAAAAATTATATTTAATTGTAAGTCAATGAATGACATCACATGCTTATAGCCAATCAAGAGAAAGATGTGCAAGAAAGACTTCTAAAGAAACATAACAAACTTATAAAATTAATATTAAAACTGACGATAGATGACAGTGTGGCGAATTAGGAACTTTAGATCGTATTATAATATTTGAATACAGAGATGTGCACAAATGCTTTTGAGAAAAAACTTGAGAAACTTGCATTATAAACTTTTAGTAATTTTTGTACATTAAAGGAGGCTTTGGTATTTCAAAATATATACAATTTCTTAATCTTTATTTTTGTTTTTTGAAATACTTGTGGAAACTTTGAAACAAAACAAAATTGTTTAAAACACCTAAGTAGTAATCGAAGAAAAGCACTCCGCCAGGCTATATTAACCGACTTATGTGGTTAATAAATATTTTAATAGTGTTTTACATTGATTTGTATATCTAAAATGGTTTTCAATCAATTATTGGTAAAGAAGAGAAGTCTGGCTAAAGACAATTTTGTTTCTTGTTGAAAAATTGAGACAGCACCATAAGAACGCATTAACAAACAAGTAACGCAGACAATTTTGTCTTAAAACAGTCTTGTCGCAATTGTGCGACTAGTGTTACAAATAATATATCTACCTGCTGTGAAAAATGTTCCTCATTAGCAGGTGCAGAAGAAAATATAGAATGTCCTAGAAAAGGAGTATGCCATTGTATCGTTCCTGAAGCATCTGCAATAGCATTCAGTTGGACGACTTCACCACTTCCATCCTGGGAGGATGAATTGGTTTGGTAGGAATCAGCAGTGACAACAATTACTTGAGGATGTTCAACTTCATGTTTTTCTAAACGTCGATCTACAGATAACAGCGAATGGAGAACCTCACTCGCTTCTTTTTCAGCTATGTTTACTTTATTCATAATATATGTAATACCACAGATATATATTATCTAAAAAATAATTCATATTACATTATATATAATCTCACAAAATAATATTTTAATACATTTGCCCCATCTACACAGAAAGTGCAAACAAAAATAGGCCATACGTACAATAAAAACTTATGTACTTACCAACGATTTCTACCTGTCCCTATTTAATATCTAACACAGTTTTAATGTTATAATAAACTTTATAGTAAATTTAACCATTATTAATTAAGATTTTATTGTTATTTAACATAGGAAATACAGTATTATTTAATAATAACTAAACGTGCCGAGAGGCAATATGGCGATTGTAAATGGTGGAGTTGGAGAGGATGCGTTCAGCTTATACGCTTTAATTAAAACGCTAGAAGATGAAATGAATATTTTTAAAACAAAACAACAAAAAACAAATATTCTAAAAATAAAATATACTGTAAAAATAATAAATAAAAATATAAATCTATTTTTGTTAAATAGTTTTGTTTAAAAGAATCCCTAACTTTTGTTTAGCTGTGACATCTATTAGGAGATATATGCAACGTTAAATAACAATGATTAATAATTAACATAACTAATTACAATAACTTTGGAAACACACAATTTTTATTGATTAGTTATGGCTAATTATTCAAGATTGATTCATATTATTAATTACAAGTTTTAAAGAAACAGTTAAATGAACTTTTTCTTTTATATTATGTAAAATATAAGAATAATTAATGTTGAAAACATTATAATCGTCACAGTAAATAATAAACATCGTAGTAATTACTATTTACAAAAGCGATATTCTCGTGGTTAATGTCATGTGTTTTCAATAAATCATTTTATAAAATTGAAAGCAATATCAAAACAATTTAAATGGAACATTGGGAAAATTATTTGGGAATTAATAGGATTTAGAGTTTAAAAAATTTCGCTTTATATTTAAGAATTAATTGTTATAAAAAATATAAACATACCAGAAGCAACCTCAGAAGTAAAACATCCGCTTCTGGATTTGACAAGTGCATTTACAGAAGATGTATTATTGGTCCAATCTGATCGCTCCTCCATAGCTTTTGATGCACTACGTTTAAACTGCTCTAAAAAACTATCAATTTGCATTTCTATTGTGTTAGGAGACTTTGCCATTTTACACTTATTTCATTTGACATTTAATAAATATTATTGACAACATATTACAACTTCACATTGCGCCATTATTTATTTTATGGCATTCCACAAATATTTCTTAAAGAAATATTTTTCACTTTGCATTTTACACAAACATGCTTTTTGCGTAGTTACATTATAACTTGTTATTATAAAATGTTAATTGGGAGAGGCCTTGCACCAAGAGCAGTAATTCTATACAGTATACTGCACAGATTGGAGACCTCCCATCGCTACAATGTGATATTCTACTATTTAGTAATGAGAATTTACCGGAGTGTACCTAAAGGACAACGATCTCTTCGAACGCGCCGTAACCTTTGTGGGAGTCACAGTCAATGTTATTTTGCATCATCCATTTAATCAATCGGTATAAACACGTTCCTAAACCCTATTATTCGATTAAACATATTTGTGAATTGTTTTAAAAAAGTTTGTGGAGTTCCTGTGTTGTTTTAATTTTATAAGGAACAACATATATATATACATTTTATTTATTTCCTATTTTTATTTCTGGTTTAGCTAGGATGCGTTCAGCTTTCTTCAAAAATGTTTTTCCTAACATTCGATGGCGACATCTAGTTGTCACTAGTTTTATTTTTCTAGTTCGCGTTCAGATTAATTAAATTAGTTTCTTTTTTTTATTTCTATCATCATAAAGTTTTATTCCTTTTTACAGGTAAAGACTGTATATTTTTGGCACTTTACCATTTCTTTGTAATTTATTATATATTCCTAACCTAACGTTTCTAACGAGATGTTATTTTTGCAGTAAATATATAAATTGAAATGTACATGATGTGAAATTTAATTCGTATAGTGTTCATAACTAGAAATAACGAACAGAGCATTTTACATTTAAATTAAGAGATGTCGCAACTAAGCATTGAAATGTACCAACTAAAACACCATTGGCCAACAGGTTTAATATATGTTATTAAAAACTATTTTAAAATAGTAATTGTTTATCACTTTAAGACCAATAAATAGATTCTCAATTATTTTAATTACAATTATATTATTGATAGCTAAACTATAATATTAACGAGCGAAAGTGTTACCTGACTTAGACTTAGTTTGCCAATGACTTTTATTTTATAAATTATAGAAAATCTCAACATCTGGCAATACTATAACGATAACATTTATCTTTAAAATAGTTTAAATCAATGATTTTAGAAAGCTATTAAAATAATTATTAAAAGAAAATAATAAAAATTATACGTTTTTTTGTGCAAGATTCTGAACGCACCCCGTTTTATAAATATAACAAGTTTGATAAGAGAGAGCGAGATGAAAGATAATCAAAACAGAGTTTAATTTACCGCGGCATCAACTCCTTTAGTAGTTCAGTTGTGGAGCAAGATTAAGGAAGAATAGTGGTATGCTGTTAGGAGGGAATTTCAATTAAAACGTGTTTTTTATATAATATTATTTTATATATTTATTAAGTGTATTTTATTTTAACGTAAATTTTTTGGAATCAATCAAATATGCCTGGTAAGTAAATATTTAAATTTATATTATTGTTTTTTTATATGACCTATTGACCTTCATTAATTAATGCTTTATTTTATGGTTTATTGAATATGTTTGTTAATTATTGTTGCAAAAACGTGTTTAACATACTTTAGCAAATAGTTTGAATATTTTAAGAATGTTATAGATTTTTTTATACCATTTTCTTGATGTAAGATTACTAGTTATCATTATAAAAGATATAAAAAATGTTGTTTATAGTAAAAATATGTTTATTGACCTTCGATCGATCTTAATCAGTAAAATGCAACATTATAGACAGAAGAACTATAAAATTATTAAGCTACAAGTAAAAATATATTAATTTATCTAATTCTTTTAAGTTCCAACTACTTTAAAAATATGTTTGATTACTTAATTAATTTGTGTTGAAAATAATTGATTAATTTTTTTTGTAAAGTCGATTTTACTTATCGGCAAGGGGTTAACGCACTTGCAGCCCAATTCTGTGGCTATTTATCTTATTTTGACTTGCAATTCCTTACGTTCAGCGCTCTGAATTGAGGTAAAACAACGTTGAGGACATAAGTCCCCCATTAGTGCAACATTTCACCATTAGTGCACCACAATCTAGAGTTCTGAAGGTTTATTAGGCAATCAAAAATTAAAATTAATTCTTTTTCATAGTATACAATAATTTACAAACTTTACAAGAGGACTTATATTTTTGCTTATAACTTTTTTATTATAAAAGTTGCAACAAAAAGTTATTAGGAAAAGTTGTAGATAATATTATTATCTACAAAAAAGCTTCTTACAAATTTTTTGTGGAAGTTATAGTTTTCAAGATAAACAAAATAAACTGATTCCACCCCTATTTTGAAGATAGATACCAAAAGGGAGGACATTGCACTTTGCTTCTTTCTTACAAGATGAAAAAAACCGTAAATGCATGGTTTGCGTCTATACTATATTAATATACATTATAACTTTGTTGTAATGAGTTTTCTAAGACATAATTTTATTTAATGTATAACCTATTTAAATATTTTCAAACAATATTTTTTGTTTCAATCACACTCGTGAAAACAAGACGAGTGTAAATGAAACAAAAAATGTTCTAATCAATGTTTAAAAATATGAATTAGAACATAATGACATTTTTAACGTGAAAAATATGTCGAACATTTTTCATCACTAGGTCATTTTAAAATTGAAATAAAGCGTGGGATAAACAACCAAGGAAATATAAACATTAAAATTGGCAAAGTTTGTCCTGTCCTGTGTCTTTCAAAATATAATAATATTATGCTAATAACATAATGACGTTTTAAGAGCATTTAAATGTAGCAAGTAATTGACAAGTATATTTTAGTACGCCCCATGTAATTTGATAAATGCTATAGTTTTGATTATGATGTAGGTGTTAGAGATGTTGCCTATATTTTAGGCTACTGACGTGATGTTCTAGAATTTTATTAAAATTTAAGTATACTGCTTTTTGAATATTTTCAAAATATTAGTTTAAGTGTAGCCAGGATATTTTTTAATTAAAAAAGCGCATTAAATATACGTACACATTTTAGGAGGCCAAATTTTGGACACCAATCATGTCACGCCCTTAAAAAGACGAATACAATAGACCCTCATCTATAATGCTTTTAATGTAGTACGTGTAGTATGAAAGCGCTTTATAGGAATATTTTAAATATATGTGCATGTATATGCATGTGTATACGACACAAAAGACATATAGTTAATGCTCACTGCACTAGTACAGTGGTTGGAAATATTTTTGCTAAATTCGAAATATTCAAAATACGATAAACGTGTAGAAAATACATGAGAAGAACTTTACAACAAATATGAAATATAAGTGGGCGTGGCTTTCTACTTTATTCTATATACTGTTAAATATTTTTATTCGTTATATACAATATATGTAATTTAATAACAATTGCAATATTTTTATCGAGTTGTATGAATTTTCAGTGTAGGAACTTCGTGTTATAAGAGGTTCTGTATATATATCGACCAAAGGTTCATTGTTGTAGTGAAATTTAAAACGCAAATGCATGCATTGTGTGTACTAAACAATAACCAATAAATAATTATAACTCTAATTACATACTTAGACAATACAAACGTTTAATACCGTTTAACACTCGTTTCGGTATCTTATGATTACAATGTTTATTAGATTGTCGTAGTAATGTTACACATTTGAGCAAATATTTAACATTTTTGATAACAAACCAATGTAATACGTATACGTATGTATACAAATATTTGTGGCGGTGTAAGGTGAGAGGTGTAATGAGTTATTTTATTATAAAAACTGACGACACAGTGGCCGAGCGCATCTACTGGAGCCCAGACTGCTATATAGCCAGAGTATATTTTCTGAGTTTGGTTGTTATCAAATTTAATAAATTATGTGGTATAGACGAAATCACGATAGTTTGGCGGTGACTTATACTTAAAATAGGTTATAAGAGCTGAATAAATCTATAATACGATAATGAATTTTATTTTATTCGTTTCTATATACATTATAGAAAAATAAGTGATTCAGTGCTTTTTAGTTATATCGGTAGTTTATACCCCAGAACTTGTTTTAAATATGAGTCGCCGCCGAACTCTCGTAATTTAACTATATCATACATACATGAGGTACAACACCATAAAAGCTGCCAACATAGTATGAGGTCGTCAGCATCAGAAATAGGCTGGCTTTAAATAAACTGAATATGAATAAAATTTAATGGTTGTAACATTAACAGGTTATTAAATAATTGGCTCTTTTTATTTCTTGTAAATATGAAATTTGTTTAAAATTTTGTCCTCTTTGAGATTGATAATAATTCTATCTGATTCAATACTCAGATAACTCATAAATACGTAACAGATAAATTTGTCGAAATTTTTTTGAATGCGTATATCAGGTAGGATGACGCCACTATTGATAAATCTCTATGATTTTTAAATAGTGCCAACCTTCATACGATATGTCTCAAAATTTCACAACATTCCGACCATTAGTTTACGAGTTACAGCGGTTTTAGTGACGCTACTTTTGTAATTTGTAACATAAAAAATTTGTAATTCAATATTTTGAAATATCTGGACGACTAATGTATAGATCTAGTATACTTCTTTTACATGATTTGAAAATTTGTTTTTTTTATTAACAGTGTATGTAAAATGCATATTATTTGTAATTAAAGTCACTGCCACTGCCAGTGCCAGGGTCTATGTCTATCCTATTTAAATTGTGTGTGGCTGGCTTCAGCTACACTGTAATCTCTAATCTATTGAATGGATTCTATTTATAGTGCGTACAGTAACACATGCAGTAATAATTCTTATCTCGTCGGCTTTATAGAAGTAAATGTCTATAAGTAGTGCGAACACATGTGTTTTAAACTTGACTGCATTAAGAAAAGCACGTGTAATGAAATTTGAGATATTTAACTGTCTAGTCTGCTTTTTTTTTAAATTATATTTTGAGACCTTCATGTTCATAGTCTTCATCATCATGATGATGATGATGAGGTTAAAAATAAATTTAATTTTATTTATTATTAGTTCAAGTCCTTCAATGTACAACGCACTTATGTTCGAAGCGTGTTCTGTTCCTTTTTGTTCTTACGCTACGTTTTGGTAGAACGTCTTTTTTTTACCATTAAAAATATATAGCATTTACATATTTTATTATCAGACAAGAGGGGCTAATGTTTAAGTTTAGAGGACACTAACTTATAGTTCAAATTACGAGAGTTCAAATAAAACAAGTTACCCGGTGAACAATTTGGTTGAAGTGTCCTGTTTTGTGACGTTTCTATCTCTATTACACTTCAATTATAGTTCGCATCAACTTTATCTTTATGTGTATTCCGATTGGTGCAGTGGTTTCGCCATTTGTAGCCGATAAAATAAACTGTGAGAAACTGAACTGTAAATGAACTCTTTCATGATAAAAAAAGCATATGCATCTTCAACAATTACCGTATAATTCTACGACGCAATGAAAAACACTACCTTACTAATGTTTTTATAATGTATATATAAACGAATAAGGCTTTTATAAACCTTTTAAGGCATGAGTCACCGCTGAACTCTAAAAAATCTGTATTATCGATAGTCATAAGTAATCGATTTTATTTATCTTTGTTCACCACATTAAGATATTGTTGCCTTTCGATATTATGAATGTTGTAAATAAAAAGAAATACAATTTATTATTTTTTATAGACTTCAATACTCATATTTTAAAGAGAACAACATTTTGGATAAATTTCATCTTAACAACTATTGTCTAAAGTCAATAACAAAGCGATAATCCTATTCCAATTTTTCTTATTGCGATGGTAGAATTCATTTGCGTATTGAAGTGGACCTAAAACTGCTCCAGACGCGCAAAAAACGTTTAGTAATAAGTAAAGATATGCTCTACTAACAGTAAAACTAAAATGTTGTTTTTTAGAAAATTTAAAAATAAAAACACAAATCATTTATGTAACAGTGACGTAAATGATATGTTTTTAAAACATTTGATATATTTAAAACATTAATTAATAACCTAATAATATTTTTATAATGTATGTCAATTTAAATGGGTTATAGTTAAATTATTTAAAGAGATTTGAATCTCCTCCCCTCTCTCTACAATGTAAATGTATTTTTATTTCGCAAATAAATGACAAAAACACACAGATTGTTGAAGTTCCCAGACTGTAAGTTCTGTATCTATTTATAAACAGAAATATTTGTAAGTCACAAATAAAAACAGTTAAACAAATTTCATTTGAATTAGAATTATAATAAACTTAAAATAAGTACACAGGAAAGTAAATACAGTTATAAGATGGATAATGTTATACCATTTATTTTATTTGACAATAAAAAGCAATGCTTTATCAACACATGAAATTCAGATTTTTTCATTGTTTTGAAAATCACAAAAGTAGCGTCATTAAAACTACTATAACTCGTAAAATAATGGTAGAAATGTCATGAAATTTTTACACATATAGCTTAAAGGTTGGTACTATCTGAAAACAATAGTTTGTCAATAGTGTCTATGTCAATCTTTGGATAATTAATTAAAGAAATAACGCAAATATTTATGACTTATATTTCAATAAAATAACAAATAAATAAACAATAAAATAACAAATCACAACTTATGTAGCATTTACGTAAATTTTACTTGTTAAAATGTGAGTAATATAAATGTTACGTAAATTAGATTAACGTTTACTATAAACAAAGTACATATATTTAATACGCAGTCATTTTAAAGAAAAATAACTGTTTATTTACATTTAAAAAATACTTTTATTTTTATTCAAAAATAAATCTATATAACCTTGTACAGATTTACATTATTCAAATGTTCGCTTGAACTATGCATCTGTCGCCTTCAATTCGCGTCATTAACAGGGTGTCTAGAAAGACATACACTAATCTATTTAGAACATAATTTATAAATAAATATACTATGTTTATTGACACTTAAGTCTGTGGTCTAATTTTAACCGTGAAGAAAATATAAATTGAAATATGTGAATTGATTTTGGGAGAAACAGAAATAAAAGAAAACTAGTTTATCGATGAATCCAACTATTTTTATAAGAATCTCACACTTGGAATTTGAACGATTTAATTTTATACACGCTGTAAACAGTGAAATATGTTTTTAAATTTTCCAATGACATGCTAAAACATTTTCTGTTTCGTATTATTTTCAGGGTTTGCGTGGGTCACGCTTGCTACCAATGACTCCTACTCGTTGGGAGCCCTGGTTGTGGCTCAGTCGCTGAAGAGGGTCAACACCGCGCATCAACTGGTCGTCCTGATCACACCAGGAGTCTCACAAACTATGAGGCAAGACATATCTATACTTGTATACTTATATATATATATATATATACTTTCTTTTTATTATTTTAGATTAAGGTGAAACGATACTTGGTCATTTTTTCTCGCGAAATATAGATGGCGATACTATACAGCAGGTTAAATATTATCAAAAAAAACATGGTTTTTTATGTTTAAATCGTTTTATGTAAGTAACTATAAACGCGAATCAAAATCTAAAGCTGCAATTAGTTAGATGAATAACGTATCTACATTTTAAGCTTTCTTCCACTGCAGATACTATATTGATACGTATAGCCCAGTTATTATAGTAAGTTCACCTCGGAATTCGAGATACCCAGCTGTAAGTCTGTAAATACTTGTATATTGACACCCTAAAGTTGCCTCAAAACCTACATATGGTTTATACACCCTACCATATGTAGGTTTTGAGACAACTTTAGGGTGTCAATATACAAGTATTTACAGACTTACAGCTGGGTATCTCGAATTCCGAGATTCTCACCTAATTTAAGCTTAAATGACTGGGCCAGTAACCAAAATAGCAATGACCAAAGGTTACGTAATATTTAATTTAATTTGCAACTACGTTTAAACGCAAATAATACATAAACGGTAATGTATTTAGTAGGTATATTGTGCAGTTGGATGATTCCAATTTTGTTATACGGTATATTTATCACTTACAGTGCCAAAAATATTAACTAGATCTAAAGAGAAAAGTTTAGCACATGTTTATCTTTCTACCATTGTAGTTTATTAGTGTTTTGATGTGTTTGCAAGATATTTTTGGCAACAACTTTTTTATATTTATGTAAACACAGTTTTTTAAATGATTATTATTGATTTATAAATTACTTTCATTATATTTACTAGATGTACTTTTAGTTTTACTTAAAATAGTTTTTTTTGCAAACAATAATTTAATACATCAGCCAAGGATGAAAGAAAATGCACGCTGCAACGCATCTAGTATCTTGGCTTCACGCATTTTGCGCAAGTACTATGTTTCCAGGGTTGTAGGCACATAATTTAGTGAAGGTATACTTGCATAATATCCACATGATCTTAAAAACAATTTTTTAGAGCTTGATGTAGTGTGAAACATATCTTAAGTTTTCATTATTATGTAGTAGTTGCTGTGAATTTAATAATGGTGTAATTGGGTGGCAATAAGAAGTTTTGCAGCGAATTTATAAGGTCAGCTTGAGACGAAATAAGTAAGCAATACCGTGAGAGAGCAACTTAAGCAACTTAAAACAATGAAAAAGAAGCATATTTTCGATAATGTTTTTTGACGACACAGTTAATATATAATTATTTCTATAATTACTACATGATAAAATGACATTTGAAGAATACTTTGTGAAATTTTCATAAATAAATATCAAGAAATGAGGCATGGACAGCGAATCTCCGCAGACGTCACAAAAAAAAGTAACATTGCGGTGCCACTCATAACTCATCACTGGATTTTCTGAAATGAAAAAACCAAAATGATTTCATTAGTTGATTAGTTTCTGCAGGTAACGCTGTCGAGTTTTTATTTTTTTAATTATTTTTTAATTTTTTACAGCACTTAAAAGTCAAAATACCGATTTTTTCATGAAAAAAAATCAGAAACTTTGTCATTTTAAAATACGTTAAAATTAAATAATTAAAAAAAACTCGACAGCGTTACCTCGGCATTTATGTAAAGAAAGAGTGTGTAAAATTTCAAAAGAATCGGTCCAGTAGATCTTGAGCTAGAGAGGGTACCGATTCTGAAAAAGCTACGTGTGAGAAACCGCATTTAAAAGTTACAAAGTAACACGAAAGCAGACCAGAGAGGTGAAGACTTAAAACTCTATATCTCCGACAGTTTTACTCCAATCGACTTCAAAGTTTCACACAATAAACTTAATAAATAATGTTGTACAATAATATAAATAAATTAAAAAGAAATGACCTTAACCTAAAACATAGATGTGTTAACCCGATAACGTCGCTGAAATGAATTATATATTTTGATAGTCAAATTAGACGATTTCTATGCGTTGTTGTACTGTACAACATACCATATCTAATTTCCCGGGTCTGTAGACTATATATTTCAAATTTCAAACGTCAAAGTTAGAATACAGTTGAACCAGAGCAAATTTAAAACAGTCAGATCTTACTGATACTCGGCTACAACTCTGCTGTTTATTCTACAGTCTGTGAACATGTCGCTGTGCATTGTATTTCGTCATATTCCGTTGTAAAAGGCACTCCCTCTATGTAACTTGAGTTGCGCCCCCACGGATTAAATTAAAACTAATCTAACACCCGAAGCCGGATGTGACAAACGTTCTACACAACCGATTTAATTTAAATTGATTTAATTAATATATAATTAAAATTTATTGAATTATATCAAATTTTAATTGATAGATTTAGTAGACGATATTGATGTTTGGAAAGTTGCCGAATTATTTAAAAAAGATTTTGAAACATTTGCTAATGTAATATATTTAAATTTATGACTTTTTCAGATAAATAATGTATTTTTGGAACTTACAAACTAAAACTAAAGTTTGTTCGTCATATTTTGGTTTGTTTGAGAGTTAAGTTATTATTAGTGCTTTTTGGTTTGTTTTTTAAGTGTCGTAAGAGAATTATTTTTAAATTTTGTTTATTGCGATTTTCTGATAAATAAAATACTTTGTTTTTATACATGAAAACATACTTGAATATTTTTCGTAGTAAAAAACACACGCCCACTAAATACAATTATGTAGCTTGTACTTCAAAATATGTGTTAGATAAGCGTCCACAGATCCGCAAGGCTCGCATCAGACGTATTGAATTAATCGTACCAAACATGGAAGAAAAGAAAAGAAGGTGGTTAGTCGCAGCGTGCCTTAAACGGGCCCTGTATCAAAATTTGTTGGGGGCCCAAATGATGGGTAAAGATTTTTCACAAAAGAAACAAAGACGCTCACATTGAAATAAAATAATTGTATATTGATTATGCGTTATTACTTACAATTAATACTCCTAAGAACTAAGCTAAGTACCGCCTAAGAGTTTAAGTGAGATTGTGGACAACATTTTACGACGTTTTGCTTACACACGTTTGGGGCCCTTGTACCCCGGGGGCCCCGTATCATCGATACGGCAGATACGGTGGTAGCTACGCCACTGCGTATAAACATATTAGCGTTGGCATTTTCAACGCAGTTGTTTTGAAGAACGACTAGCGTTCTCAGCTGTAGCCACTGTAGACTTGAATCAGTCTTGCGTTCTTTCCTGCTTCCTTTTTCTACTACGTTTGATACGATAAATCTTATGCGTTTGATGCGAGACATGTCTACTTTCGTTATAGAAAGTTAAAATAGTATTCTCTAGTTATTGTTTTGCCTTTTTGAAATGAATGCACAATTTTGTGTAGGTCGTCTGGACGGGCTTATTATCAGTTTATACGTGGTATAACTTTTATAACAGGTTTATTTGTAAGGCGGTTAATGTTTGCGGTAGGCGGTAAAGGCATTGAAACTTCGGCATATACGGATCGGTTAAGGTAAAACGATACTTGGCCATTTTTTATCGCGAAATATAGATGGCGATACTATACAGCAGGTTAAATATTATCAAAAAATCCATGCTTTTTTATATTTAAATAGTTTTATGTAAGTAACTATAAACGCGAATCAAAACCTAAAGCTGCAATTAGTTAGATGAATAACGTATCTACATTTTAAGATTTCTTCCACTGACTTTTTATGAGTTGGAACCGCAAAAATTAGTTTTGAAAATGAATATTGCTATATTTTCTAGTTAAATTCCAATTTTTATATAACTGGTAACATTTCTAAGGGTTTGTCATAAATAAAGGTTATAAAATTTATGAATTTATCTGGATCTGATTGATGATCAGAACTGATCATCTAAAAAGGCTTTAAGATTGAAGACGCAATCTAATTACAAAGTTCATATACGATTTTTACCTTTCGTTATCATTTTAATTGTTACATGTACTAATTATAGATTAAACGCAACGTGCAATTCAGTCTTACGTAATAACCTGAAAGTACAAACCGCTTAATGTTTTGTTTCTTTGATTATCCGACAACAAGTACCTGCCATTCATTATTAGAAATTTATAATACGGTAAACATGTATTTGCATAACATTATTTTGAATGTCAACGCATTAGAAATGAAATGTTTTATTTACATAAGTTGACATTGAAGTCACCTTCAAATAACCGTTTAGAGTATGGTGATTATTACTTAGATGCTCTTCGTCTATATTTTAGAAATACAATATCTTGTTTTATTTACGAGTATATTACAATTTATATTTGTAAAAAGTTTTTATTATATATGGTTGGTATGATGTTTTGACTACATCTGGAGAGATAGCGAGTACGTAAACTGGTTCAGAATTTATGTAGAGGGTACGTTTTTATCTCAGGGATGTATAATCTTGTTAGGTTTGAGATTATACTTCAAACATGTGTAATACACTCACTGTTAAATGTCGAGCAATATGTTATGAATGATTTTTAATCAAATACAATTTGAATACGTAATGAAAAAGAAATAGTTAGAATTAATATTTTATAGGCTTCCTCATACTTTTTGAATTAAGGGAGGGGTTAGGGTTTCAGCGTAAGAAAAACACTTTGTTTGCGATTTTTTTTCTTAAGTATAGATTGAGCAATTTTATTCGAACCTTTTGTACATTATTCAGCACACTTTTGACTATGTTGTATAATTTTATCATGCAGCAATATTGAAACATAAGCCGGTAACAGAGCTTCCTCCAGAAGGTCTTGGGAAAATAGGCAATTTGCGGTGTTCACTATAACTCGGCCGGAAATTATTTGAAAATGAAAAACCATTAAAATTTAGTTAAATTATAATCAAATCTTCCCCCCCCAACGTTCTCTGATAATTTTTTTTTTCATTTAAAAATTTTTGGCAGCCTCTAAAGTGTGAACTGTTATTTTCCACGAAAAATTCCGCCATTTTGTGGGTGGGAAACACCCTTAATGTAAAAATTTTTTTTTTTTTTTTTATATAATACTACTATAATTTATTTAATAGTATTTATGGACATAGGCGTCCCCAAAGAATTTGGGGTAAAACCACCACATCACATTATAAACTGTAAATTTGTTACAACATCCATTCTATCTAGCGTACGACTATATTAAACAAATACCCGTTTGCATCTATGGTATTTCTAATTTGCGATCAAGTATCGAATTTTCTATTAGTAAAACATTAATTCTTTATGACTATATTTTATTCTCCTTTTTTTGTATATTATTTACAGTTCGCTAGCGTTAGGTTTACCAGCTCTGCTTTCACTTATAATCGTTTGCAAGTATTGTGTTACAGAACTAAATATACACAGGCCGTGTCGCATTTATGCTACCAGTATTTACTTACATGTAATTGTATAAAAATAAAAATTGGCAAAGCATTTGTGTGGATTGTACGATAACAGAGTTCACAGTATGCTATTTCTGCTAATTATCATTAAATAATTCAATTTACATATACTGTGTTTATGCATGCAGCAAGTGAATGTACTGATACATTTCTCATATGGGGTCTTTCAATAAGAGTGGTAATTTTAAATCTATAGAAAACGCTTTATTTCGGTGACATTTGGCAGATATTGTGTTTCATTACTAACTTCAGAGTTTGTACTTTAGATTAAAATAAAAATATCACCACTTTTCACGGAAATATTGTGTTTTTCTATTGATTTAAAATTGATAGACACTACATATATATTGTGGTTAAATAAACCCCTGATAAGATGCAACAATTCTTACACCAAAGTTAAATTTTAGGTTATCAAAGTTACAATTTAGAAAACGAAACAGTGTGTTCTTTTCCTTTTGAGAGATACATCCCACAGTGGAACCATCAGAAAAACAACCCCCCGGGGTCATCATCAGATGTAAATCGTCAGAAATCTGGGCCTATATTCATTATATTTGCAACCACTGGTCTCCCTGAGACGAGATATGTTTGAAATCGCTTTTCTATAATCAGCAGGGTTAGAAAATATTTAGAGATTGAATAAAGAAATAGTTTTAATTGATTTAAACGACACAAGGTCAATCTTTATCCATTTTAGCGTAACCATTTCATGTATAATATATATTTTTCTTTTATTTTTGTTAAAGTATTATATAATTAATAACAAAATGATATAATTCAATTAACAAGTAATTAAATTATATACTGTATCTTGTAAGAAAGGTCATAGATAATACTGAATTATCAATATATTGACTTCATCCTCAGCTAGTTTATCGCAATGCAATTCATTGCGAGAACTTTTCAATATTCTTGTAATATAATCTAAATAGACACCATATTATAGAAGATATATCAATTAAAGAGAGAAGGAATTTAAAGAGACATTTACACTTTATTTTAAAGGTTCTCTGACGTCATGATTCGAGTTAGCATACATGTATGTGATCGCTACGTATAAACGCATTAACTTTCATGAATAAAACGTCTCTCTCTCTTTCTCTTCGACATTTTCTTCAATAAATGCAAAACGTTTGTTGCGAGCTATGCGAACCTGTAGACGCCTACCTTAGTACGGCGAACAGTACTTATGATTTCACTAGAAACGGCAAATGACAAGTTTTTCTTCTTTTACAGAGACAAGTTAAACGCTGTATTTGACTTAGTGCGAGAAGTGAATGTCCTGGATTCCCAAGATGCTGCAAATCTTGCTCTACTCTCTAGACCTGAACTTGGAATTACTTTCACAAAACTACATGCCTGGAGATTGACTGAATACGAGAAATGTGTCTTCCTAGATGCCGATACATTAGTAAGTGAAATAGAACTGATAATAATTTATTAAGAATTTTACACAATTAGAATTTGAAGATTGTTTATTATTATTTTTTTTTTTTGAGTGTCGAAAAGTTGAGATATAGAAATTTAAAATTTGTATTTCAGTTTTGCTGCTTCGTTCTTTGACGTCACTAAACAATTGTTTAATTTTTCTATGTTTATACCGTTCATACTATCATAACTTCATGACATGCACTCATTTACACTCTGTTGGTAATGCGTAGAAAATAAGAGAATAGCTAATATTTGAGATCCTGATAGCCAACTTTATGAATATATAGCACACCCAGTAAAGATTTTGGAGTCACTTTGATATCATATTGAAGATGCGTCATGATTTTTTTGTCATAAAAGAGTTCATTTATAGTTCAGTTTCCCCCATTTTTCCATATAAAATGTCTACTTTATCGGCTACAGGATGGCGAAATTACTCCACCTGTCGGAATACAAATGAAGATAAAGTTGATGCGAACTATAATTGAAGTGAAATAGTGATAGAAACGCCACTAAATAGGGCACTTCACCAAATTGCTTACTGGGCAGTTTCATAGAAATTAAGACGTAGTTCTCATTTTTAATAAATAACATTTTTTTAATATTCTTTAATCATAAGACAATGCCAGTTGGCATTATTATTATTTTGTATATCTTTCCTTTAATTGGCGGTTATATTTAACTAACGAATAAACAATTTGCGTAGTTAATAACTACGCGATAACGGCACAGCCGAAAATTTGGAAAAGATCCAAAAATTTCTAATTCAAAAATGTATTTCACACTAAGAGAAGAACTATCTATATTTATAATTTTAAATGATCATTTATAACAGTTATATTTTGTATTTTAACTTATGATAGACGTTTATTTATATAAATAAGGATGTATATATATTTTTAAAAGAATATTATGCAATAGATTTTAGTATTTTAAAAGATGATCGGCCAATAACTTCTTAAAATATTTTTTATGTTGATTTATTTTTGATGTGCTATTTTTCATATCCTGGTGTATTAGATTTCAATATGTATATTTATTATTGCCCAACGCCGTCTGTTTTTACTTCAAAGATAAAGGTTTTCAGTGCTACAAAGAAAAATTTATGTTTTTAGAGAACAAGTGCTTCTTTATAACAATTTACAAGGACATTGATCTGGAAATACGTCCTTTTACCCCGAAAATTCAAATTTAAATATTAAAAGAAACATAGCATATGCTAATATGCTTTTTATTTGAATATTGTATTATTATCTTATGTTAAATATATTAATAGATTAAGAAAATATTAATAAAGAATAATATATCACTACCATTTCAATATTAAATTAATATTTGTATAATAAAAAACAATTTCTAAAACAGGTACTCCAGAACTGCGACGAATTATTTGAAAGAGAAGAATTATCAGCTGCTCCAGATGTAGGTTGGCCAGACTGTTTCAACTCAGGAGTGTTTGTATTTAAACCAGACTTAGGTACCTTTGATAAACTTGTTAAATTTGCTGCAGACAAAGGAAGCTTCGATGGTAACTCTTTCATTTTTTATATCCCAGTAAACATTTTGGAGTCACTTTGACATCATATTGAAGATGCGTCATGATTTTTTTGTCATAAAAGAGTTCATTTATAGTTCAGTTTCTCACATTTTTTCATATAAAATGTCTACTTTATCGGCTACAGATGGCGAAATTACTCCACCTGTCGGAATACAAATGAAGATAAAGTTGATGCGAATTATAATTGAAGTGAAATAGTGAGAGAAACGTCACTAAATAGGGCACTTCACCAAATTGTTTACTGGGATACCATCAATAATTTAATTAACGCAGTAAATATAATACTTTGTGTTTGTTAATTTTTAGGTGGTGATCAAGGTCTTCTCAATTTGGTATTTTCTGATTGGTCACTTGGAGACAGCAGTAGGAGGCTACCATTTGTCTACAACATGAGCTCCACAGCATGTTATTCTTATCTTCCTGCATTTAAACAGTAAATATCCTAAAATATATTTTTGAGTAAATATTCTATGAAAATCAATTCACAAAATTTGTTGAAACACAATCCAGTAAACTTAAAAGAAGTTACATTTACGCGTAAATATTACATGCATGCTAGATAACTGGTAGAAACCATGGTCCTGTAAAGAGGTCTGGACCACAGTTGGATTGTTTTCAAAACAACTAAAGTATATTAATTGATTTATAGTTGATTTTATAAAATAAATATTTATTAATACGATACTTAACCATTTTTTCTAGCGAAATATAGATGGCGACACAGCAGGTTAAATATTTAAAAAAAAAAACCATGTTTTTTTATGTTTAAATCGTTTTATGTAAGTAACTATAAACGCGAATCAAAATCTAAAGCTGCAATTAGTTAGATGAATAACGTATCTACATTTTAATGTCATATAGAGTCATATAAAAATTGGAATTTAACTAGAAAATATAGCAATATTCATTTTCAAAACTTATTTTTGCGGTTCCAACTTATTAAAAGTCAGTGGAAGAAAGCTTAAAATGTAAATACGTTATTCATCTAACTAATTGCAGCTTTAGATTTTGATTCGCGTTTATAGTTACTTATAAAAAACGATTTAAACATAAAAAACATGGTTTTTTTGATAATATTTAACCTGCTGTATATAGTATCATCTATTTTTCGCGATCAAAAATTAAATACAAAACTTAAATATTACATAATATAATTTACATAACATATACTTTTATACTTAAATTTGTAGAGTGTGTGTTGGTTTTCACTGAGAACTGTTTGTCTTATCTGGAAGTCTGACGCTTTAAAGTCTCAAAACAACTTAAATGTTTTAACTGATTCGATTAACATTTCAATAGGTTTGGACAAGACGCCAAAATAATCCACTTTATTGGAAACAACAAACCTTGGTTACAATATTTCGATTCCGCATCTCGCCAGGTCCATCCTCCACAAGGAGAAGGACATCTAACAGGACTTCTACAACTGTGGTGGGATATCTTCTGTGATAGAGTGCACCCCGAACTATCTCCCAATATGGTAAGTATCCAAAGTGGTTTTTGGCTTTTAAATATAACAAAATAAAAAATTGTAAAATAATTTTTTTTTAAATATTTTTAATTCAATTAAAAAAAAATAATAATGTAATTATTAGTTAATATTTGTTAATAATAAATATAATTTAATTTGCTCTCTAAGAAGGAAGTGGAAATAGAACCTTTACAGGTAACTTTGATATTCTGTATTATCTTAATATGCTTGCGCTGTTTCTTTTCTAATTGTCTTGTTTGTGATGATTCTTTTGTACTGTTTCAAAATTGTCTATTGTTTTGTAATTTTTGATATTGCTTCAATGAAAGTACACACTTTTTTCTTAGCGCTTTTCAACTTTTACTTCAGTCCTTTTTCTTTCTTCTATTGTTTTTCTCTTTTCTTTATATTAATAAAATAAATATATTAACTCAGTCTTCTTATGTTTTTATTTTATTCTTCATCTTCACATAAATTACAAGTTCATTAATAATATTCCTTCAATGGGAGAATCTCTTTTTACCTAAGCAAGCATAGACACAAAAAACTCAATAACTCCGATTTCTGCTATGTAAATGTCAGTCAAACCGGCTATCGTCAAGTACCCCATTTAATGTAATATTTTTTACCCAACTTCATTATTTACCAAAGTTTAACTTAATTCTATTACGTTTATCTTTAAATTCGATTACGTCTTAATCATTAAATGAATGCAAAAGATTTTAAATATCTTTTATTTATATATCCATGAATTGTCTAAGTTGAACACTCTAAGTTCGTGATTTTTTAATCCCACTCCATCCTAATTCATTTTCACAAAGTTACTTAGATCTTATTGTGAGTTCAATTGCACGACAACTAGTGAAATATTTCACTAAGTTACGTGGAAATCTTAAGTGAATACAATGCTCTCAAAGATTTTTTAGTTTCTTACAAAGTTACTTAATTAATTTCTTCAAAAATTCTTATTAAAGCGTTGGAAAATATATAAATATGAAGTTCGGTGTATAACAAATATAATATGAGACCAGAATTTGAGCTTAATATATTGATTTTATAGTAAACCCCACCTATCTATTCTCTTTTGTAGATATTTTGTTTTCCTATTGTATAAATATATGCATATAGTGAGTGCTGCACTTATAAATATATTTATTCCTTTTATTAATTATATATTTGAAATATATTTTAGAATTTAATTTTTTTATTTTACGGTTTTTTTTTTTTGCATGAGTGTTTATTTTGACTTCTCCATAGGCACGGGCACATAGTGAGCAGGGAACATCTTCTAACAATAATTTTGTTCCTAATTCAAATGAAAATCAAAATGTCAATCAAAACGATCATTATGATGTCCCAGTATCTACTCAACCTGACCAAAAACCTAATCCACCCGCTCCCCCTTCTATAGTTACAACAACTAACTTCATAAAACCGTTTTTATATGAACAAGCAACAAATGATATGTATTTACCAAATAAAATTGTTATTTCTGATGAATTCCAAATATCGAACGCTAATTTTGTACCAAAAGACGATGATTATATTCAATCTAAATACGAGGCCGCACAATTTGTTGTTGATTTGTACGTTGAATCTTGTATTAACATTTTAGAGAACAAATATAATAATCAAGGAAATGACCATTATGATTCACGTTATAATGATCAATATAATGTTGAAGTTCATCATCAAAATGAAGAATATTATGCAAATCATTCTGTTCCACAAGTTTATAATGATCATGAGATACATCATTATCATGAAGAGCATCAAAATGATGATTGGGCATATCAGGATCATCATGAGGAACATCAACATCATTATCACGAGGAATCTCATCATCAATTTCATGACGAATATCATCATCATCACGAGGAAAATCAACCTCATCATCATGAAGAACCTCATTATCACGGGGATCATCAACACCATCACGTAGAACATCATCACCACGAGGAACATCATCATCATCCTCATGTAGAACATCATCATCACGATGAACATCAACATCCTCACGTAGAACAACTTCACCATGAGGAACATCATCATAATCCCCATATAGAACATCATCATCACGATGAACATCATCATCATCCTCATGTAGAACATCATCATCATGATGAACATCAACATCCTCACGTAGAACAACATCATCATGAGGAACATCATCATCATCCCCATGTAGAACATCCTCATCACGATGAACATCATCATCATGAGGAACCTCATCATCACGAGGAATCTCGACATGAAGTTCATGAGACACAACATCACCAATATGAGGAACCTCAACATGATTATGATGAAAAACCTCAACCTCACCATCATACAAACAAGGAAAATCATCATCACAATATAAATCAAGATAATTATCATGAGGAACATCATTATCATTCTCATGAGAATTCACATAAAAATCATTTTCAGGATCACGATCATCATCATCATCATCACCATGAGAACCATCATTCCTCCGAACGTCAACATCACTCTGATCATAGTTATCACGATAATGATGATCATATAGAATATCAAGGTAATCATGATCATAAAATTAATGATGAACGTAAAAATGACGAATGTATTTCTAAAAATACCAATATAAATGACGGTCATAATTATTATGGAAATAATAATAATAATTCGAATAAAAATTCAAAACAAGTATATTTTTCAAAAAATGTAGATTCAGATGTAAAGAAAGTTAGTATTATAAAACATAAGCATCCTTTTTCCACACCAAGTTCCCCGCCTGTTAGAAAGCCTACTCCCAGCTCAACTGCACTGAAACAAATATCGCACGGGCCTTGCACTTGCAATTCGTCACACCGGTACATACATTGTCTTGTAAGTATTTTATTTTTATGAAAACAGTTTTTACTTTCATGCATGTTTACCAAACCTTACCAAACCATAAACCTTACTATTTTTTGTGTTTAATAAAACTTTTTTTTCGTTCAGGCTCTTTTTAATGGTCTTCTTTAATATTTGGTGTAATGTATTACAAATTATTTATCATTATATTAATATAAATTTAATGTAAATATACCTTATTGTATATATGTAGTAATAATTAAATATAGTTATAAGTATTAGCTAATTGCAGAATGTACAATCAATCATTTCAAATAGAATCAATGAATACACATGAAAATGATATTTACTATAAACTTAAATTGGTTTAGAGTTAACAAAGAATTCATTTAAAAACCTATATGCGTATAAAATTAAAAATTGTACATTCTTCAATTAATACATTTTGTAAGTTGTCTTATTTGGCTGCACCAATGTTTGTTTTGTCAAATCAAATGATCAAAAAGGAATAAAAGTATTAGATCTCCATAAATTATAGCAAAGTTTTCACTTCTTAGCCTTGATACACACTGTAGACTGTCTGCAAGCAGTCAATGAGAAGAGACCAACATTTGCATTTTACTGGTTTTTTTTCACAAAATTGTTAGCGTTGTCTCTTTCAAAATAGTGTCGTCTTTATCTTTCGCCAATCTCTGTTAATCTCGGTTAATCTCTGTTGCAGAATTATCAGTAATAACATTAGTGCAGTCTAGATAGAAACAGATATATCATATGTTAAAAGGAAGAGACTTTTAACAAAATATCTTACTATTTTTTAGGCTGGATTAGCTGGAGCATTCGCACAAATAACTTTGGGAGTCGCCCGTTCCGAAGCACAAACAGCTTTCGAAGAAACTATGAGGAAACAAGCATGGGAAGCAGGCCATATTGATTATTTAGGTCGTGACTCTTTCGATAATATTTGGGCGAAAATATCACAAACATTGGAAGAAAAACCCGAAGCAGAATCTGCAAAATCTGCTGAAGATAGTCCTAAAGAAGAAATAAAAATAGAATCTGTCTTAGAGACTGAAAGTGTGGTACAATCCACAGGTATTTAATTGAAAAAAATAAGAAAACTATGTATTTGGGTGGCATATTAACATGAGACTTATTTTGTGATGTGCATCAAAGAAATAATGAAAACATTGTGACGTTTATAAAATCATAATCATGTCTACTAATCCTGTGTTTTTCTTGTGTTTAATAACTGAATGATTCGGAATGCCTTCTAATCAAATTAAACCCATTCCTTAATATAGTTACACATAACTGGACATTTTCTACTAAATTAAAACTAACACTATTTGATGTTTTATTCAATAAATTATGGAATGTTTTTGAGTGGTTTGTTTCTTTAAAACTTAAAAAAGAGTTTTTGGTGTTATAGTTGAAACTGAAAGTTCCAAAGTTGGTGGTGACGCTTCTATTGCATCCACAGAAGGATCTGTTCCAGCATCAGAGACAGTAGAATCAAAGGAGGGAGAAACACCACAAGAAGAGAAAAAGCAAGAAACGTTTATTACAGAATTTGTATTAAAACCTACTCCACCTGCAACTCCTGTAGAGAGCCCCAAAACAATTGAAGAATTACTACAGCCATCTGTTCCAGAAAGTGTTTCCATTGAAGCTGCTTCTACAGAAAGCCAAGCAGCGCCTGCAGAACCTCTTACGGCAACTACTCCTACAACTATTCCAGAAAGTGTTTCGTCCGACGCTGTTTCTACAGAAAGCTCATCAGCGCCTGCGGAATCTATTACGGAAACCATTCCTACACCTGTTGCAGAGGTTCTTGTAAAAGAAGACATCAAAACTGTGGTAGAAGCTGCCCCTGCTAGTGAAAGTATTCCAGATGTAGAAAAGCAACCAGCAACACCTGCGGAAGCTGTAGTACCACCTACAGAATCTGCGTTGGTAACAGAAGCTGTTGCACCAGTACATGAAGTAACAGCGGAAGTTGCTGCTTCTGCAGAAACGACAGAATCTAAAGCAGTAGAAACTGCATTACCTGCTGAAACGACAGCACCTATTGCCCCTACAGAAGCTGTGCCTGCTGTAGTTTCAGTAGAAGCTGCATTACCCGTTGAAACAGCAGCGCCTGTTGCAGCAGCTGAAGCTGCACCAGCTGTAGTTTCAGTAGCTGCTGTACCTACGGAAGCTGCCGTACCATTAGTTTCAGCAGAAGCTGTAGTAGCAGTTAATACTGAAGTATCTCCAGCTCCAGAAAAAGCAGCAGGAGAAGCTGTTGTTTTACCTGAAACGACAATTCCAGTAGAACTAGTGGCTTCCACAAAAATTGAGGAGACCTCATCGGAACCTACAGTACCTGTTACTGCTGCAGAAACTGCGGCACCTGTCGAACCTGCAGTTTCAGCAGAGTCTGTACTACCCGTTTCTGTAGCACCTTCCGAAGCAGTAATTTCTACTGAAAGTGCAGTACCAGTTGATCAACCTCTACCTGTTGCCTCTGTAGAGGCAGCTGCACCAGTAGAGCCTACAATATCAAAAGAAGTTGTAACACCAGTAGAAGCAGCCACACCAACAGCGCCTGCAGTGGAGACAACTGCTGTAGTTGTTGAAAAACCAGCTGAAAACTTATCTGCGTCAATTTCCGAAGAATCAAAGACTGCTGTAGAATCTAAATCAACGCTCCCGGAAGCACCTGTAAGTCAAGACAAAAAAGAAGATCAATCACCTCAAGTACTACCTGCAGATATTCCAAAAACAGAAGATGTAGCTCCTACAATACCAGTAGAGGCTGCCACAGTTGAGCAAGCATCTGTAATACAACCTGAACAAAAAATAGAAGCAGAGCCAGCAAAAACTGACACCGTAACTGGACCTGCAACAGTTTCGGAAACTCCTTTAGTTACAGAAAAAATTGAAAGCGCTGTAGTAGCTCCAGTAGAGTCTGTTAAAACTGAAGAAAAGAAAGATATTCCTCAAGAAAAGAGTGATAAAGTGGAAAGTCCTGCTGAAGTTAAAGCAGAGAGTCTCCCATCTTCCGTTCCGGTTGAGGCACCCAAATCTGGTGATCAAGTTCCAAAAGTTGAAGAGAAAAAAGAAAGTACAGTGTCACCTTCCGTTGAAAGTATTAAACCTGAATCGGAACAAAAAACAGAGGAACCAGCTGTTGCAAGCGCACCTGTAGAAAAATCAGAAACCAAACCAACTAAAGTAGAACTTCCACCACCGTCATCAGAAACTAGTTGTCCTTTGGTACCAAAAACGCCTACCATTATTGAAGCAACACCTCCAACATCTCCACCAGTTTGTCCACTTTCAGATATTCCAAGTGTGGCAGAATTAAAAGTTGAAACACAAACACCTGATACACCACCAGCTGGGGACAAAAAAGAACCCGTAATAAAAGTAGCAAGAAAAGTAACAAAAGTTAAAAAAGAGAAAAAAGAAGCAGCAACTGAAACATTAGTTAAAGTACTTGATGAACCAGTACTAAAAGTAGACCCACAATCAAAATCAGCTCCTACATCTGAACCTTCGACACCTTCCACTGAAGAATCAAAGGGTACATCTTCAACTTCTAAAACTGATGCACCTGTACCTCCTCCTCGAAAAAAGGAACCTAAAAAGGTTACCAAAACTGCAAAACCTACCCCCAAGTAAAATGTTTTAATTTTATTACTCAATGTATTTTTTGTAATAGCATAATTTATTTTTTTCATACACAATTATTTTTAAGGTTTTTCTTGCTTCATACTATTACGATGTTTTCAATCTAGTCCTTTTTGTCATTCGTATTGTTGTTACTGCTTTATCAATATGCAAAGTATTCAATTATAATAGTTTAAGTATATCACTGTTTAATATCATGATTTTAATTATTCCACGTCATTACTAGTATACTAATTAAAGAAAAAAACGAAATATAAAATGTAAACAATTTTAAAAGTTCTTGTTACATACAAATTTATAATGGAAAGTTTATTGCTTTAATAAAAAAATGTTATATATTACATACAAATGTTTTTATTTATTAAACAATTCCTAAATTAGTTAATTTAGGTTTACAAAACTTAATATACTATATTCAAATTTAAAATTAAGCCATTATTAAAATAATTATAAATATATGAACTTACAAGAGATTAAAAAATTGTAATTGAAAACCAAAAAATATATTAGCGTAAAAATACCTAAATACACTTAGTATCTAAAATTCTAAAGTAATTATTAGTAATAAATATATGTTTCAGAAGCAAATACAATTTTTAATCCAATGTTAAATTCAATAAAATAATAATTATCTAAAATTAAAATATTTACATCCTAGTGCTTATATTTATGTTTATGTTTGCGAGAACTGCTTTCATCTCTCTCTCTATGAGTGTGGCTATGCTTACTACTCGTGCTTCTGGTTGGTGAGGGAGAATGCCTGCTGTGTCTCTTTGGAGATGGTGATCTGGCTCTATGCTTTGTTCTTGGCGGACTCGAATGTTTAGAGGATCTATAGTGCACTGCTGGTGGTGACACACTATTATTATACCGACTAGTTTTAGTGGGAGTAGGAGAAATTGATCTTCTGTTATAAGGGCTTTCGTATTTTGAAGTTCGAGGTGGTGAAGGAGTTGGAACTCGGCCATATTTTGTTCTTACAGGTGACAAATTGTTATACTGATGCTTTCGAGATGATCCTGGACTTGTTTGATAATATTTACGTTCAGGCGATACACTACTTTTATGATGTTTACGATTTGGTGATGGGGAATCGGGAGAATTTGAGTGGCGTCTTTTGTTATTGCGGCTCGATACACTTGGAGATCGTTTTTTCTTAGAACTATGTGGAGAACGTGATCTGTGGCGAGATCTTAAAGACATAAAAAGGATGAAATTGGTTGACATTATTTCCTTCTACTCAATAAAATATTTCTATAATAAAAAAATAAAATTCTTACGAATGGTCTTTATCAGAAGAATCGCTGCGTTTTGTTTTATCCCTTCTAGCTGATTTAGCACGCTTTTCTATTTCAGGACTTGGTGATTTATCATCATAATCTTTTTCTCTAGCTTCTTTATCAGACTGAAATATAAAGTTTAAATGTAAGTATCAAATGTATGATTTTAACAACAAGGTAGAAGTTCACCAACTCATTAAAACTATGTAAAGAAGGAATTAATTATCTAAAGCACAGAATACGTATCTTAATATCTGTATATAATATTGTTACCTTTCTGATAAGTTTTCGCCGATAATGTTCAACTTGTTGTTGTATAGACCACCCACTTTTTAAAGTCCTTGACCCACATTCTAGCTCATCTTGATATTGCATGCTTTTCACTTCAATTTCCCTAAGTTTTAAACGACGTTCCTCATCCAAATCTCTATGGGACAATTTTCTATCAGTGCAATTTATGTTTAAAAAAAAAATTATTTGATTATTTTAAGTTTATAACAAAAATTAACATTTAATAAAATGTTATTATATATGTGGATTAAGTGTTAAGCAAGTCATATTTCAATTGAACTAACCGTGTATCACTTTGATCATTTGAACTCCAAATACTCTCATCTTCACTATCATTTGAAACATTCGATGCTGATTTTGATAATAATGGCGGCGAAGGAGTAACTGATTTATGAGGTAACTGTTCCAATGTATCCCATTTACTTGTAGTTATAGCTTGCGCTTCAACCTGGATTGGATCCACAGTTTCCCATTTGGAAGGTACAAAACCACCAGACTTTATTAATTTATTGTCAATTGGTGTACCATCAATATCGTCACCTGTATTTTAGATAATGTAAAAACAATATTCAATAAAATTAATACTAAACATACATATTTAATCACTAACCAGATTCAGAGATATCTAGATCAATTCGCGACGTTTTACTAATATTAGGAGAGGATTGAACTTGTGGTAAACCTCTTAACAGAGCACCTTTTAATAAGGCTGCGCCATCAAGTGGTACACCATCTAAATCCTCTTCAGCTTCCCCGGAAGATAATGGAGCCCCATCAACATCTTCATCAGCAGATGCTGGTTCATCTTTTTCTTCAGGCTAGATCATAATAATAATTAACGCATATTCAAAAAACAAAATACTAATAATACAAATAAATAATTACCACGATCCCTAAGAATGTGTTTTGGCATCTTTGTATAAAATCTTGTGGAAATATAGCCCATTCCTCCCAAGCACGTGTTACAAGCATTACACGATTTTTAAATGATTCTGCTTTTAATCTGCTTTCCATATTCTTGTAAGTTAAATTCATATTTAAAAAGATTGATATTAATCTCGACTCAAACCTGTAAGAAAATAAAATAAATTAATATTTAAGAATGTATAACACTAATATTATTTAATGAAATACTTACGCTCTTCTATAAAAACTAGCGTTTGATATTTTTGCTGCACAATTTGCAAGTATATCTGATACCAAAAAAAATCGACCCAACTTTTTTGGAATTGTAGTTGTGTCATTCGATAAAGACTCAACTATGCAATCACATATTTCATCAGCTGCATCGCTGTGCTCCATGCAAAATACCATAGCTTTAGCAATTCTTGAACGTTCTGGAGTTACATAACGTAATAAATCTTCAAGACGATCACGTTGACTAAAAGAATGCAATCAATATCATTATATATCTATTGCAAAATATGTTGCTATTTAGCTATGGATTCTTACGTTACTGATAAAGATCCTTTGTTAGGCTCATTAAATTCTTCATCAAAAATTTGTTCTTCGGGCATTCCTTGAGTATATACATTCATAGGAGGAGGTCTCCAGATAGATCCACCTATTATAATTAGTATATTGCTCAGTCATTTGTACATATCTCTATTTTAATATTCTCTTACAAAATTATACCTTTAAACATTCGAAATTCCATAGTGCTCCATTCTTTTTGCTGTTCCCCTTGCAGCAACGAATATAATTTCCAACGATAATAAATATGAGCTGGACTGTTGTTTTCAAATAAAAACCTGCAACATATACGTAATATATATAAGTGCTATCCCAATCATTTATTTTATGATGAAATAAAATAAAATGTTACCTAAACAATGGATTGTTCATTTCTCTATTCATAATCATCGCCTCAAACATTGGACCCTCCCTGATGACAAACTCGACCATCCGATGAATCAACATTAACAGACTCCTATAAGATCATTTACTGCTAATAAGAAATAGATTCTTGCAAATTGTCTCCATGCAATGGGAGCAAATAAAATAAACACAAAAACATTTAAAAGATAATAATTTGTTATTAATTAAATTTTAAAATTAAGAAAGCATATTTTTATAATTAAATTTTCATCAGCTAACATATAATGTAATTTTAGTATTAACTTTTAAACAGATTGTAAAATTCTAATACAGTTTTGCGTAAGTGTAAAATAATTTTGAAATGTATTCAATATTGAAATTTTTTGAATACACAAACCGAAAAATAAAATTGTGTTATTTAAATATCTATATAGTTATAAAGAAAGAACATTTATATTTGTATATAAATTCATTATATTTGTTTCACAATTTAAACATTATGAAGTGTGAAAAATAAGAATTAGGTTTTGGAATAAAATTTCCAAATTAAAGAAAAATTTGTTTATAGCGAACTAGTGCTGAATAACTTACTAATCAATGTTTAAAATGTTACAAATTATAATAAGACGGATACTTACAGTTGTGTTGTTATTGTTTTATTCTTTCAAAAACAATCTTTTCGAGACTATATGAAAAGATCTTTTTTAAAATATAAATATTGTAGATTTACCTTTCTGTTGGCATAACCACTTTGACAACGGCCTTGTATAATATCTGTGAGAAGCAGTGAAGGGTCGGCGCCAACCATAACATAATAGAATAATCCATATATCCAACATTATTATAAATATCAAAATTTTAACAAAACAATTTTTATGTTTTAAATAATATATAATATGTAAGACTTAAAAAAATTTATTGCAAAGGAAAATCACGATAAAATATATATCTTTTAAATGTAGTCCTTAAAGTTTTAAAAGACTATTATCACAGTATTAACAGACACACTTTTAAATTAAATCATATCTTAAATGCAAATGCAAAGGTAAGATTGGATCAAAAATAACTTCTTTAGGATGATAGGTATATAACAGGATTTTTCGACGGGTATTTGAGTATTAAAAAGAAAGGATGTAATAAGTTTCTGCACTGGTACATTACCTTGTTGACTTTTTCCTTCATTTCGGGATCACTCATGTACAAGTCGTTAAATTTTAAGGTGTTGATCTATAACCAAATATATCAATTATAGTAAAAGAGGAATATAATTAAAAACTGAAATCAATGAAAACCTATGTAAATAAAGAAAACTGAAGTAATGAACAATAATATCTAACATAACAAACCGGATTCTATTTGTGGCATTAAGTGAGTTATAAAACTATAAATTTGAATAAAATCGTCGAGAAATTATTTAAAAGACACGAAATGAAAGCACTTAAAATATTCTTAAGTATTCGAATGTTGTGATTTTTATATAAATATTTTATGTATTTAGAAAATATTATATAAAAATATAAATTCATGAATATTATGTAACGATGAAGTAAATTAGCAAATAATTTCAACTGATAATAAATAATATTAAAACATAGTCTTTTAATATTTTGTAACAAAATATCTTTTACATCAACTGTTTCTCTGTCTTTCTGCGAAAGCTGCGCGTTAAAAGGCAGCCCTGATTGAGGTGGAGGCAATGTCAGTTCTTTGAGTGAAGGCGGGATGTATATAGGATGTGCAACAATAGGTACAGCTTTCCCCCAACCCAATTTAATTTCGTAATTCATTACATTTCGGCCTGCGAATTTACAATTTCAAATTAAATTATGTAATTCTATACAAGCCTTAATTTAAAAAACATTAATTACCATTTAGATTTTTAAGAGCACGTTCACCATCCTGTCTGTTCATGAAGGCAACAAACCCACAATTTCTACGTCTAGCCTTTTCCTCATCCGATCTTGGCCACATTATTTTAATACTGGCTAAAGGTCCATATCTTCCAAACACTTCCATTAGTTCTTGTTCTGTTATCTGAAAACAATTTCAGTAGTGCATTAAAAATCAATGCCTTCAAATTTGTAATGACCGATACAAAACACTTTACGTATTAGTATAGTCGTATTAAATATGCACTAATGATATACTCACAGATATTAGTTTTAATAATTATAAAAGAGTACCTTAGGGTTTAGATTTCCTAAATATAAATTAGTTGTTTTAGGATCTCCATTATCAAACGAACCCATCTCTCCACCACTAGCATCCTTTAAGTAATTTAGGTCTTTGTCAGTTTGTTGTTCTATAAGTGTTTGTGCTGTAGAAGTGATGGAAGACTTAATAGCTCCCTTATATTTGTGTCGCTCTTCTCTTTCTTCTTGTATCCTTATAAGAAATATAAATTGAATTAATATGTATATTTAACATGAAACTGAGATTTAACATGAAAATTATAAGCAAAACGAACATCTTTAGTTCTTCTTTGAACAACTCCAGGTTACTTTTCTTTTTGTCTTTCTCTTTTTTCTTTCCAAGTCTATCTGGTTTACGGTCATTGGATAGCAGGAGTCGTGCATACTCCTGAGCCCTCTCTGCAGAAGTTTTTTCGTGTATCTCACTAATTCGAGAAGTGGGTTTGTATAGCTTGCCTTTATCTTTAGTGTCCTCCTCTGTAGGTTAAACATGTTAATACCAAAAACCAAAACAAGCATCAATTGTAAACCTTGTAACTATCTCAAATAACTTAATTTTGTTTAAGTTATTTGTTTATTTTAAAAAACCTCGCTTTTAAGAACTGATTATTTGTCAGTTATTTTTACACGTACTTCTTGCTCCAGCATCATATGTCCCAGCTTTTATCCAAACTTTGTTTGCTTTGTTTGGCGTTTCTTGGAATGTTTCAACGAACTCTTGGAAGGCCTAGAATATTCATAGCATGAGACTGGTAATGTGTATTACGCAAATGTCGATTAAATTTAGGCGCTAAATTGATGACGGAGTTGATGAAGATGAATTATAACAAGACAAGTAACAACTTTTGGGTAAAAGTTTGCAAATTAACATTGATTCTACAAAATATAATTATGTGTTTCCTAACATGATCGGATTTAACCTATCCTCAGTAGAATTAAGGTTAATATCAAACCACTTTTTTCTAGGTATATTGCTAAGCGAAGTTTTTATTTATGGCATTACTGAAGTTTATGCTAGGAAATGGTTTTTCAGTTCTATTTTTGTTAAAGAGAGACCGTTAACTAACGTAAAATGTAATAGATATATTTTGCGTGGTTAAGCCACAGTTATGTTCGAAAATAGAAACTAAAGCATCAATCAACGTTTAGAATAAACTTCATTTAGCTGAATAGTGAAGAAACGGTACTTAGTGTCTTCTATTAATAATTATATTACGGTAAACATCCAATAAACTAAATTAAATCCACATACATGCGCTGCAGCCTCATCCTCTTCTTTTTTACGCATTTCATCTTGCTCTTTTTTTGAAAGGCCCCGTTTACCCATACAGCCTATTGAAAATGCTTGTAATTTTTTCTCAGGTATCTGTTTCTAATTAAAAAAGTTAAATTACTCATTACCTGTTTAATATAAGACAAGAAACAGTTGTCAAAAATGTGTTATACCTTCGCCTTCATACGTTTGGAAGCCATTTTCATGTCAGAGGAACTCATATTTATTAATATAATTATTAAACCTTACTTATCACTATATACACATAAATGTCACTTTACTTTATTAAAACTGTTTCGCATATGGGAGTCTTTATTTATTTACGTACATTTTAATTCGTTTTACACAAAAATTAAAGGGCATCACTACCGCTCGGTTCATCATTTTGTTTTAAGAAGTTCGCGAAGTAGAGCGAGGTATTTATTATACAGTAGGGCAACATTGTAAACCAAAATATCAGAGATCCGTCAAGATCAGAGACAAATGTCGTAGATAATAAGTTTTGAAACTATTTGAAACTTTATTTATTTATTAAACATTTCGTTTACAGCTTTTAAAATTTAAAATAATGGACGTATAGGTATTTACATTTAGAAATTCTTTTTACCGTTGTTTAAAATGTTATAAATTTAGTATCCTTAGATCACTTTGAATAGGTTATTAATAAAGTTGGCTATCAGGACCTCAAATATGCAATTATTTTTTAATAAGTCGCAATAATATAGTATAATAGTTATCAATCAATAAATCATTCATATTCAAATCAATAAATAATTACAAAAGTTATATTAGTTGTACCTTGATGTCCTGTTCGATTGCTATCCTCTCCCTTCTATAACTTTCCATCTCTTTTATACAACAGAGTGTAAAATAGTTACTACTTACAGCTATCTCGAAGAACACATAAAGTTCTGATATTATGAAGGTTGTGAACAATGGTAAATGAAATCAATTACTTATTATTCTACGAACCTTAATATCAATCTAGTACATCAAAATACGGTTAAAAATGAAGTGGCAAAGCAGAAATAGTAATATCTCGTATAAGTTTTGGAAATTAAGCAAAATAGTAATGCGGGTTGTAAACTAAAATACAGATTTAGTATTATTAAGTTGGAGAGCTTGGACCTTGCTAGATTTTAAAGCGACACCTAAAACTAAAACCAAATTTTAAGTCAAAGTTGGTACAGGAATACCTATGTTCTCATATGCTATACAATTTAAACTATTTGAAATTGAAAACAAAACTAATTCGGTGTACAAGGTTTAAATATTTGCTAAGGGGACATCTAGTACTAAATAGATAAATTAATATTGATGTTATTGGTAGAATTAATGGCTAAGAGCAAAAAAGCATCAAACAAACAAACAGATAAATTAATATTAGCTTAAATATATATTTATATATATATATATATATATATATATATATATATATATATATATATATATATATATATATATATATAGCAACTCTCCTTCAGGTATCCAAGAAAGAATCCAGGTAACCGATAAACCATAAAGCAGGGCTCTTTTGTATATTGTAAACTATAAATTGTTATTCATCATTGTTATTGGATTCGATAATTGGATCACGCCAAAATATATTTTTTTGATCCTGGCATGTTTTTGCCATTGGAGCAATTCCAACAAAATATAGCAAACAATTTTTTAACGAACAGACTACGACAGATTGCGTCACCAACCAAATTCGAAAAATAATGGATTCCAAATACTGTTAACTGTTGTAACAGTTGTTACTCAGTTGTTGCAACTGGTTGCAATTTTAACAGCCACTTTGTAATTCTACAGTGATCACAGAACAGGATGGTTCTCTTTCAAAGTTTTGTTTTTAACATCTGTGTTGTCCTCAGCGTGTTTATTTGGTGCGTGTATCTCTATCTAACAAGGACATTTGATCATTGGAAGAAGAAAGGAGTTGCCTTCAAACCACCATATCCATTTTTTGGTAACTTAATCAAATTTATCTTTCAGCAAAAAGGTTATACAGCTGTTACACAAGAAATATACAATGCATTTCCAAACGAATCTATTGTTGGATTGTTTTCCTTTTCAATACCTTGTCTTCTTATAAGAAATCCTCAATTAATTAAACAAATACTGGTTAAAGATTTTCAATATTTCCATGATCGTTCTGGTACTTTGGACGATAACATAGAAAATGAACTTTTTACCAAAAATTTGTTAACTTTATCAGGGACAAATTGGAAGCAATTACGACAGAAATTAACACCAATATTTTCTTCTGCTAAAATAAAAGCAATGTTTCATCTTATGGTCGAAAAAGGAAATAATTTTGAAAATGTTCTAGAAAATTGTGCCAACAGTAAAAATATTTTTGAGATGAGAGAACTCAGTGCAATGTACACATGTGAAGTTATCGCCTCAATTTCTTTTGGAATTGATGCCAACTTGTCGAATAATTTAAATGTTAAATTTAGAGAAATGGGAAAGAAAGCACTGATATATTTTAATATGTTTATAAAAGAATGTATTACAAAACGTGTAATTCCATGTTATGGAACATTTACTTCGAGGAAGTCAGTACCAGAATATCTTCACAATTTTTTTATAAGCATTGTCAGAGACGTTATTTCAAGCAGGAAAGAAAACAATATTACGCGAAACGATTTTTTGCAACTACTGATGCAACTGCAGGACCATGAGTTTAATCACAAGGAAGGTGCTAATCTTGTGTTTGATGATATTACATTAGCCGCACAAGCTTTCCTATTCATCGTAGCTGGATTTGATACATCTTCTTCTTCGATGAGTTTTATTTTATATGAATTGGCGTTAAATCCAGATATCCAAATAAAAGTACAAGAAGAAATTGATAGAGTACTGCAGAAATATGATGGCCAACTCACATATGATGCTGTTCAAGAACTGACATACTTAGATCAGGTTCTTTCTGAAGGATTGCGTAAATATCCCCCAGCAAATCATTTAGAAAGAATTTGTACTATTCCCTATACCATCCCTGGCACGAATGTAACCTTGAATGAAAATGATTGGGTAACAATCCCAATTTATGCTTTACATCATGATCCGCAATATTTTGCTAACCCTTCCAAGTTTGATCCAGAGAGATTTTCTGCTGAAGGAAAGAAAGGAATACAGCCATATACTTACCTACCATTTGGAGAAGGACCAAGAATGTGCATTGGTAAGACAATGGACTTGTGTCCTCATTTTTTAGTGGTCGTTTCTTCAATTGTTGATTGAAATAGATGTTAATAAATGTGTATTGGCGTGTCTATTTTATTAAGTATCTAAATTTTGACGGAGATATAGCAATTAAATGTTTGAATTGTAGTTTTAGCGCTAGAAATGGTCGGCCATATTTGTATGACGTGAATGCATTTTAACGTCAGTTATTTGTTGAGTAAGTCAGTGCTGTGGTAATGTTTTGTAGCTGTTGGTAGTCAAATAATCAAGTCAAATCAAAGAATAATAAGTTTTTATTTTATTTAATCCTGCTAAGGTAGACATAATATTGAAATTTGATTGTTCCTTGAAATAGCTGTAAATAATATTTGATATTTTGATATATAAATACATATAGCAGAGATTTATGAGCTGTAAGGTTGGTAACCTTACACAAGGATTGTGATGTCACATGCACTTGGAATGTGTACAACGTTAAATCCCTTTAATAATTAAAGAGACAAAATGACTTTTTTAATTGTTAATATCTCTTAACATATAAGGAGTTATTAAAAATTAATTGAACATTTGAGGTTCTAGTAACCAACTTTATCAATATATAGTACACTTTTATAGAAATTAAGACATAGGACACAAGCCCATATCGTATTTACTCATTAATATTAAGATTTATTTCCTAAAGATTTCTTTCCTTGCAGCTGTAAGATTTGCGAGAATGCAGATTATGACAGGACTGGTGTCTGCTTTGAAGAAATTTACAGTTCGTCCTTGTTTCAAAACTAAGCCAACTTTGTAAGTGAAAATCGGTTCTCCAAATTTAGAATCGAAGGATGGCTTATGGCTTCAAATTGAACACAGATAAATATCCAAGAAGAATTATTAATAAAAACTTTTCTCTTATATTTTGGTTAAATGTAAATCATAAATGAAAAATAAAACAACAATATTAAAGTGACTGATGCTTGATTTATTTAAAACCAGAGACAATTATAATAATCTTTTCAATTCTACAAACTAAATTCTACAGCTAACTACAATACAATGGTTTTCTTGCTTTTAAATATTTGACTATACTAAATTAGCTAAATAACTAATAAGATTCAATATTTATATCATTTTTATTTAATAATAATAAAAGACAATAATGAATTTAATGACAAATAGTGTGATAGTAGCTTAATGAAGGCACACCCAGAAATGTAAAAATATTTCAGATTAGTATTGAAAAAAACTACTTTATTTTTTTTTTTTATTTAAGAATATTATAATTTATTTTAAGGTGAAATTTTCTGATAAAATGTATTTTATTATCTGTTACTGATAAGATAGACATGTGTTCAAAAAATGTGTTTCAATTACCACTGGATGACATGCCAGACTTCTGTTAGAGATAAGAATATATTACACGTAGGGCCTGTCTCAGTATGGCACCGTATTTAAGCGAATTTCAACCGGACGTATACGGGCTACTACGCTTTACCTATCCGAACCCTGTAAATGTAATGAGATCTCTCTGGACCTCTCAGACTGCAAGCTACAAAGCCGTCCGAATACGGGCGGCACTACCTCGCACATTAGAACCGTATAAAGGCGAATTTTATCCAAGCGTTACCACTACTACAACGATATCCATCCGAACCTTTGTAAATGCAAACAGCCGCCTCAGACTGGAGGGGATACCTAAGATCGCTTGTTGTTACGCTGCAATACGGTTCAAATGAGATCTATCGGCGACATCGCTTGTGCCGTCGCTCTAATACGGTCCCATACTGAGACAGGCCTAAAGTTTAAGTACCTATTAAACTCTCTCTCGCTTTAAAATGTGATATTGTTTTGGAAAAGTGATTTGCGCCATCTGTAACTGTACGGATGAACTATGAAAACGGAGACTACGAATTGCATAAGATTCGGACTCGAATCGGAATAGAATCGTAATAGAATCGTAATAGAATCGTATAAAATTCCTACCAGATTTAGAATTTAATACATTTTATCAAATAAAAGTCATCCGTTTATTAAAATACTTATGTAATTATTTAATATACGTACAAACGATCAAGTACGATTATTTTAAAATTTGATATAAGTTTTTAAATCGTTTGGTCATGCGACATTCAACTATATGTTTTTTTCATGTTTATATCTTTACCTATTTTCTATTAAATTGTATATTTTTATAATAAAATACGACATTTATATTTATATATGTATAGATATTATATAATCATTAAATAAGATATATATTTTTTATAATATAATTTAATTTACCTGCGATTTTCTTTAAATATTTTTTTATAATTCTTAAAATTTAGTCTTAATACATTACTTACTTAATACATAGTAATTATAATTTCGATAATACTTGTTTGCTATTAGCAATCTTGTGTCATTTTATTTATTTTATTGATTTATTAAATATTTACAATTATTTTATTTATAAATTTAGTCGTATTATAAATATCTTAGAAGCATTTAAATTTAAAGAGTTTTATTATTTTATCTACTTTTAAAAAAATTCTTTTTAATGTAAATTTTTAGAATCATTAGAAACTACAATTTTTTTTAAAAAATTACTTTATAAATAATAAATAAAAAATAATATTAATTTCGTATTTAACAGTCTTTCCTCCTAATATTATTTCAACAATTTACAAATATTTATTAAAGAATTTAATAATTTACCTCATTAAACACAGTTACGTATATGTAACGTTTATTTAACATAAGAAAGTTAACGTTTTACATAATATTTTTTAGGATAATTTAATATACAAAAGTTTTCGTTTTTTCAAAATACATTTATGTTTTCCGACGTTAATAACGTGTTTTATGCAGAATTATATAATTTTACAATTTAAATGAATACATTAGTAAGAGATTTTTAATGCTTTTTGCATTTCTTTAATGGCCGAAAGAAATGTATAGTAGATGCGAGATTTTGGCGCCCGATGCGACCATATACGTCTCTCGTATGCCCTTCAGATCGGCTCTTAATTTAGTCTTAATATATATAAATTACGTGTCACGTTGTGTGTTCGCGATGGACTCCTAAACTACTTAACCGATTTTAATCAAATTTGTACACCGTGTGCAGTTTGATCCAACTGGAAAGATAGGATAGCTTACATCTCAATTTATGATTGCAATATTATCTTATTGCAAATTATTTGTCTATTAATTATCTGTTAGCTCCAAACGATTTTAAAAGATGGCGACATCTGTTGACTAGATTGAGTAAATATTCAATAGATGGCGCTATGTAATGTAATATGACAAAAACGTTAGCCACAGCAACGCGTGGCCGGGACAGCTAGTAAATTATAAAACATAACGTTATGCATGGTACAGATTGGTGCGACATAAACATGCGACATAAAACATTTATATATTTTTATTCATAAGTAGACATTATTTAGACTTGAGTGTACTAAATATGTTTTAGTTTTAAGTGGTACTTACGTACAGACTAGTGCGATTTAAAAGCAGACTAGTGGATGTGTTGTAAAACTTATTACAACAAATGTTTTATGTCGCACCAGTCTCTACCAAGCATTAGGTAACAAATATTACCAGGTTATGTTTTGTGTTTAGCGGAACGCGTTATCTTTGTTTTTAAGGTAAAGTATTTTATTACTTATTAACTAAATATAGTTAGGCAAATTTTAAACTAAAAACATATAATTTACATAAAAAGATTTATATAAAATTTCTATTTTATTTTATAAGTAAGAAATTACTTAAAAATCGCTTAATCTTAATATATATAAATTACGTGTCACATGTTTGTCCGAGTTTGTCCGCGATGGACTCCTAAACTACTTAACCGATTTTAATCAAATTTGTACACCGTGTGCAGTTTGATACAACTTGAAAGATAGGATAGCTTACATCTCAATTTATGTTTGCAAAATTATCTTATTGTCATCTGGCGACGATTATGGCGACATCTGTTGACTAGATTGAGTAAATATTCTGTTGACTAGATTGAGTAAATATTCAATAGATGGCGCTATGTATTGTAATATGACAAAAACGTTAGGCACAGCAACGCGTGGCCGGGACAGCTAGTAATTTTATAAAAATGCTGAACGATAAAGTGGTTTTGTTATTACGCTCTTAAATTGAACATGTGTTAACTTAATCATATGAACTTCAGCGGTGATAAAATTCAGCATCGAAAATAGGCCTACGTTAAACAAATTAAATAAAAAAAAAATTCATATAATTTGTTAATTGAAATTGTTAAGGCATCGATCATATAGATATTTGTAAATTGTTGATAAATAAAATTTAAATTTTGACATAAATTCATCCCGATAAATTTATATTTTCCACAGTTATAACTTCAAATTATGTTAAAAATATATCAAATTATTGAAGAGAAATGTTTTTAAAAATCAAATTTTAGACATATACAATACATATTTGTGCAATAGTTATGAATTATTTTATTATACATATTATATTTAGTATTTATAGCTTAATCAGATGATAAATATTAAGTTTTTAAATTTACTTTTATATACAGGTGATAATATGCAAAAAGCTCGAAGAAATAGTGATTGTGTTAGTTTCCTTAGCTTAAGATTAAGCATATATTAATTAAGATGCAAAGCATGGAAGCTTTTGAAGTGATTAATTACTTATAAGCCGTTTGTTGTGTTCATTACAAAATAAAATTAACATATCTTTAGCTGTAGCTATTAATTCTGATACAGTGTTTGTTCGTTGAAGAATTTTCAAACGATAGTATTTGTAAGTAGTATAAGATGTATTTAAGAAGTTGAATATATCTGGAAAACTGTTAAACCGTTTTTATTGGAATATACATCATATATTTAATATAATATTGGATTTTTCGTCCATTTCTTTTGTTTTATTAATTATCTACCAATTTTAATAAAAAATCAACCTTTTTCAATCAACAATTACGTTTATTTATAAGAACATATGTTTCTTTTTATATCACACGATTTATGTCGACGTTACATTGTTAAACGTCAGATTACCTTCCGGCAAATATGTTCCACGGAACACCTTCTATATCCGCCATTTCTTAATAAATGTTACGAATATGTTATGAAAATATATTCATTAATATTATATTACTTTTTCCGAGTGTTAGTATGAGCTAATCTCGTATTGATTTTATATTTTATGAAATTACACTTGTCTTTCTTAATTAAATTAAATTAACAACATGTAAACAAATTGGGTATAGGATATAGGAAATACTTCTTATAGTACATACAAATATAAGCAATATTTTAAAATCGTTAATAATGTATCTTATTAAAACCAATCTCAATGATAGATTGAAATTATAATGTATTTACAATATTTCTGAAAAACATTTTAGTGAAAAAATTTGTGGTTCCTGGTTTAGTGAACATATAGCAAATACAATTGAAAATGTGTTAAAGTTATTTTAACAAACATTAATTTATGAAATATTCAATTTTATACATAATAAGATATTTGCTATATTTGGTACATTATATAAATACAGAACACATTGAATTATGTAATTATGTTTACTTATGTACAGTACTATATACAATTACGTTTAAAGATTATTTCTAAATATTAATATTACATTTTTTTAATGTTACTTAAACCTATTCTAATTATAACTATTTTGTAGTTAACTCAATTTAAAATGGTACAAATGTTGAATTGTATTGGAAATTGTACAATTTGCGCGTTTGGTTCCGGTTTTTGCTGATGAGGGTCATACATTCAATCACCGCGGAATTATGAAATTGCCAGAAAAATGTCGAATGGCCATCGAACAAAATAGAAAATATAATCGATAAAGTTTATTATTTTTATAAAAAGATAATGAATTTCATTTCACACTACCCAGAAAGAAAATGTGACGCGATGTAATTCTTTAATTAGCTTGTAGCAAGATAATGTCCAAGAAGTAGAAAATTAACTCCGGTTTACCTTGTGATAAGCTAGCAAGTATAAAACTCCTCTGCAAGAAAATTTTCTACGTTGGTAACATAATAAAAATAAACGTTATTAATATACATTATTAATACCACTAATAAAACTTGATATATTTGACTTTTTCTTCTTTCTGTAATTTATATTTGTGTGTACTATTACAAAAACCAAAGAGAGAACAAGAACACCGGCTGTGAATTTGCATTAAATTATTTATATAAAAGTTTTTAATTAATAAAAGGAAACTTATACATTTTGTCAAATCTGTTCAGCGAGTAATGAGAGTAAAATCAATAATATTATGCATCTATGGTTCCATCTGTCATTCCACTGTTTAACTTTTAGTTTTAATTTTATATTTTAGTTGCAAGGATATAGCTATAGGTGCGTAATAATTTCCTGTATATGTTTTAGTTTTAGTTTTAAAACTTTCAGTACTTTAACTTAAAATTAAAACTAAATTTTAAAATTGAAACAGTAGATAGTAGCTATTATAGTTTAAAACTAATAAAGTTTTCTTTTATTACTTATACAATTTTAAATTGAGTTTTTATTCTAATGTGTGTTTAACACAATATTCTTAAATTATTTTCAGATTTTAAAAGCATTGTTTATTTCTTTAGCGTAAACACCGTCCTTTGTCTTAACTGTAGTTCTGTTTCATATTTTCTTGTATTGTAGTAATTGTGTAATTTAATTCTATGGCCGACTGATGTACGAGATGGCATCATCATCGATAAATTATGAATGATACACTTAAATGGACAGTGGTGTATTTTTAATATGTTGGTTAAATTTTTACGTACTTTGAGATATATACGTATGAAACGTATAAGCGTATCACCTACACACTTTTTGAGTATAGTAATATATTGATAAAAATTAATGTAGAAATCATCCTTAGGAAAAAGTATGTTTATGCGAAACAACTCCTCCAATATACTCTACTGTCTATATATAAATCTATATAAACGTCTAATCAAACAATAATTTGATATTTTTGAAATAAGACAATATTTTTTAAAACCAATAGTGTACCATTCATAATTTAAATGTAATGACATTGTGTAAAATGTGTGATATTGAAACTCGTGAATTGTGACGTTTTGTGAAGTTGCATGTGATAATGTTATGTATAAAATAAATGAATAAGTGTGTGTGTGTGTAATGTATGTGTTTATGTAATTAAAATAAACAAGTGGGTGTTGATTAGTTCCGCTAATAGCAAATATTTTTAACTAAGAAATAGTCCAGTAAATATTTATGTAGCCTTGAACGCACTTGGTGAATTTCTCTTTAATGGGCTTGTGTCCTATGTCATAATTTTTATAAAATTCTCCTATATTGATACAGTTGGTTACTTGAACCTCAAATGTTCAATTATTTTTTAATAACTCGTTATATGTTAAGAGATATTAACAATTAAAAAAGTAATTATGTCTCTTTAATTATTAAAGGGATTCAACGTGGTACACATTCCAAGATATGTGACATCACAACCGCTACCAACCTTACAGCTCATAAATCTCTACTATATGTATTTATATATCAAATATTATTTACAGCTATTTCAAGGAACAATAAAATTCCAATATTATGTCAAATAAAGGGTTAAATAAAATAAAAAGTTCTGCCATTTTTTTAAGTTTGGAAACAGGAAATTTATGGATTTTTGCAATAAATTTGACTACAAACTTATGGATTTTTTGTCACTAAAACCTCAATCGCAATCTCGGAATCCATCGCGCGGATAGCTGTTTCAATGGCTGTCAAGTACACATTAAATGATCCAGCTTGCTCAAAATTTGACAGTAGTCTATTAATAGATGACAGGTGACAGAAGCTTCGCGGGAAATTCAAACATTAATTGGATATTTGAGGTTTGGTAGGCAACTTTAACAATATACGGTTCACAACCTAATTGAGAATCTATTTCAGTTACTTATACTTGTGCATTTATATTTGTTCACCCCAGACTACATAAATAAGAACCAGACATTTATTTCTGAATGGAGATGGAAGAGTTGCACACCTACCAGGCTCATCATGAGGCGCGTGTGTGTGTATGTAGCTTACATATTAAAATTACGTGAATGATTGTTCTTAGCATTTATACAAAGCGCAAAAAGCGCATATTAATTGTATCCAAAGCAAAATAATACGAGTATTTATAAAAAGCAATCGTTTAACACATTAGCTATCGCTAATTATAAGTTGTTATAAGAAAAAACTTATTTATTAACTAATTGACTTACTTTAGAAATAATACTAATAGCGTTAATTATTAATTGTTAAAGACAGTCGAATTATGTACATTAGTATTAAATAGTACAATTGAGTGACTTCTGATGGCAGGTTATAAAATTTAAGGGGGGGTAAGGGTGGGGGGAAATATAGAAACAGTTGGTCCCAAAAAATCTATATATGGTCTAAATAAATAAAATTGTGAAATTATTAATAATTAGATATATTTTAAATTTGAAAATTGTAAATTTTTAGAAAGGGAGATATTTTAAAATTCTTTTATTATAGATTATTTACTTTTTAAAAAATTTGAGTAAAATATATTAGCTAATTTTATTATATATGTATATATATATATATATATATTTATATATTTGAGAAATTTATTTATTTATTTATATATTTCAATGAGCGACCCCAAAATTTAATTTTTTATGCTCTCATGATCCTATATTATTTATCGCATAACTTCTGATTCAAGAAAACCTGAATGAATTTTACCGCGAAATTCAAATAATTATAATTTTCTTTGAAGTTTTGCCTAAAGACTTGCTCTTTGAAGACTGCCTAAATTATTCCATTGATATTTGATCAATCACTTTTTGAAATAATAGTACCTAGTTAGAATTTGTCATTAAGTTTCGTGTTTTTAAAAGAAGGTATCACTCTTAAGCAGTGAAGATTGCAATAAATTTAACTAAAACATAGTATAGAGTAAGGTTTTGTACATAAATCTGGCAAAGACAGAACTTTGTCGTTAAAAAAGTAACTCCCTTAAAAAGGGGGACATCATCCGCCAAAAATTTCAGAAATGTGTGTACAGGAAAAATGTTTACCACAAATATGTACGCACCCTTGCAGTTTAACTATTCCAGGAATCTTTTCTGCCCACTCTTTACGTTTTTCAACATCTTTCAGTTTCTGTAAAACTTTACTAAATCAACAGTAAGATCTATTACAACAAAAATATTAGACACTAATATTTTTACAAAAACTTAGCTTAGAAATCGACAGAATGTTCATAATATGCCATGCGCGCAATCTTAATGCGTTCCTGACTGATTAAAAACGAACCATAAGATCATAGTTTCATTAAGAGTGTCACTTTGAACCTTCTTTCCTTTGTTAGATTTTTGTACAGGACCATGGTATAGATATAGGTGCATAAGGGATGTCTGAACTTATATGTTCCAGCATGTTTAAAAATCTTTCCACGATTTCGTAACAAGTAAACAACTTTTTTATATATTTCGTTTACTAGTATTTGGAGGAAATTTCTTTAGCGTGTATCTAGTCTCTTTGAAGTCTGAGCGAAGTCATGCGAAAAATTATATGAATTATGAGCGCGTAAAACAAGACAACCCTCCTAATCCACGTTATATTTAAATCAAATATTTAAACCAGTTTATTCAAGATTTAAACCCTAGCTGGTTTTTCTCTACCAAATAAACCAAGAGAACAAACCAGCCCCGCAATAGTTTCCCAAATAGATCTGCGTCCCTCAGCTCGATGAGACCCCTTCCGGTTACTAGTTGTACTAACAGTGCCGTTGAGATTCTGGTGACTGCTACGAAGGTTTATCGTAGGAATGGTGAGCAGCGTATCAGGCGGACTTAGAATTGTGTTTACAGATACGCGAGGACTGCGAGGACTACGGGGACTAGAGGCGGGAGGATAACGTGGAATGGCGGGTAGCATTCTAGGAGCCGCCCGGATTTTATCTCAGGCGTAATCGGTTTCAGTTGATAGACTGCGTGCTCCCATTGAATAAGGACGTTCTTCAAATCCTGGTGAAGAGTCCTCATTATGACCTTGATGCATAGATAATAATTATGAATTAATAAAATAGTGATAAGTGCTTTGTGAAGAAAATTAAAGAAAAAATTATGAAATGATATGAAATTTTGTGAAGATGAAACCGCCCACAGAAACTTGCGAGGGCTTTGTATTTTGATTTTACGAAACTATTAATTCTTTGTTAATCTAATAGCAAAACTAAATAGAGAAAGAAGTAATAGGTTTTAGAGAAGTAGAGAAACTAATGTAATTAAGTCACTTGCATTACTATGATTTGATACTAAATTTGAATGCAGATAATTACGCATCTAGGAAGTAATGTGATGCTATAATTTGCCGCAAGTACTGCAAAGTAATAACTTACGTACGCACGCAAAGCATGACAACATACAACGTTGCCAAGTTGTATGTTTTTAAGGTTAAAAACATCAACTTTGAACGTCTATATCTTTTTAACTAACCGATCAAACAGTTAAATTTTTTCTAATGTATTGCTCTACACAGGGGCGGCCATAGTTATTACGAGGCTCCAGGCAACAGATTTTTGCGAGTCATTGGGCTTCAGATCTTTGCGAGGCACTTGTGTTTTGTATAATTTATGTAAATTGTAAGTAAGTATTTTTGATGATAATTGACGAGAAATAAAATCTTATATTGGAAGTTTTACAAAAGTAAACAAGCACAAAGACGACAAATATTAATGATGATAAACTAAGGTACATGAATGCCTTATACGCAGTGATTCTAGATTCCTAAAGAGCGAGGCGCGAGATTCAAATACATATATAGTAATGAATTTTTCTACTTGGGTTGTTGCGCGAGAATGCGAGGCCCCGGGCGGTTGCCCTGCTTGCCAGCCCCTAAGGCCGCCTCTGGCTCTACAATATATTAGGTCTATTTAAAAATCTGTACAACCTTTCTCGAGATATACGTCTTTTTATACTGTGTAAACATCCTGTATGTCTCACTTCATAGCTGGTCAAAATTTTGAAATTTTGTAATTAAATTAAGGAGACTTATATTAATATCCTAATTAAATTTTATCAAATCTGTATAGCAAAAATTTCACTTTTTAAATTGTATTTTGTAATTGCAAATTTCTACTTAATTTAGAAGTAATATTTTTTCAAAATTTTGTATCAATCTAAAGTAACGCTGTCGTGACTTTACATAAAAATAAAAAAAAAAACATTTTCTCAAAATACAAAGATCTCATCAAAATTTACACAATTTACATTTTGAATTGTGGGCTAACTTAATGGTGGTTCATCACAGACTCTCCCACCTTCTGGAGTAGCTACATCATCACTGTATGTTCCTCTCGAGTGCGCATAAGCCAGACTCTTCTGATAGCTAAATAACTGACGTTCCAAACTATAATTCTCTGCTTGCAGTGCACCTATTTCTCTCCTGCATTTACATAAGATAATATTAAATACATAAATTATGAGATGGTGACATTTACAATCATAGAGTTTACCTCATCTGGTAATTGTGTATCCTGCAAACGTCATCATACTTGTGGTATGTCGCCTGGAACAATAAATGGCTTTCCCCCCACTCCACTTGAACACGAAGTTGCGCTTTTTCGTTCAGGAAAGGGCAGTTTGGCTCGCGTAACTAGAGCGGGATAATAATATTCAAAATTAAGGTGTTTCTGCATTAGAATAGGTTGCAGTGAAGAACAAACTAGCTAATGGGCTTGTGTTCTATGTCTAAATTTCTATAAAAGTGTACTATATATTGATAAAGTGGGTTACTAGAACCTCAAATGTTCAATTATTTTTTAATAACTCCTTATATGTTAAGAGATATTAACAATTAAAAAAGTCTAAAGGGATTCAACGTTGTAGAACATTCCAAGACATGTGACATCACGTCCGCTAAGCTGCTATCTCTTTTATACAAGAGCGTAAAAGAGATAGCATATTCAAGATAGAATTCTGGCAAGTTTACAGGTAGATATATATATATATATATATATATATATATATATATATATATATATATATATGTGACATCACGTCCGCTAAGTTGCTATCTCTTTTATACAAGAGCGTAAAAGAGATAGCATATTCAAGATAGAACTCTGGCAAGTTTACAGGTAGATATATATATATATATATATATATATATATATATATATATATATATATATATATATATATATATATATCTCTCTTATCCATGGATAAAATAACTACCCTACCCTTAATAATACAGACATGTTACGTCATAAATAATGGCCGACATATGTACCGCTAAAACTACAATTCAAATTTTTAATTGTTATATCTCCTTCAACATTTAGATATTTATTAAAATTAAAACTCCAATATGAATTTATTAGCATCAATTTCAATTAACAATTGAAAAATCGACCACTAAAAAAGGAGTACAAAAACCATTTATTAGTTTGCATATGAAAAACTTAACCTGGAGCAAAATAAGCACGAAGACGAGCATTTTTGGATTAGTGTCCAACATTAGTGTGCATGAAAATGGAAATTTGGCTATCACTGTTACAAGAGGTGTTCTGTATTATTGTTCCGGTTGATCTATTACAACTAAATATTTTCTCAACTGACATTATGTTATTATAAGTTTAAAGTTCAAAGGAAATTACATTATACTTATATACAATATATTATTAATATATTTAAATCACTTGCACAATATAATGAAGAAAGTCTTTACTCAATGAACTATATTATTTTATAAAAGGATGTAATAAAGTACCTATACTCAGCAAAAATAACAACAGATTATAAGCTATTCATAAAGAGATTATTTAAATAAAAAAAATATTTTGTCAGATTATTTTAGAAGAAGTGGGCCAACTGTTGGTTTCTTTTTCAAAATGCTATAAAAACTAAACCGCTGAATATTTTTAAATGATTGTTACTTTATTCAAGAGAGTACACCTTCCAATTATTTATGATAAATATTGCAATTAAATATCTGTTACGATTGCCTTAGGAGTCAACTATATTTTTAATACATTATTGATTGATTGTGATTCTATTTCACGAATAGCCAGATGGATAGTTCCATAACTGTGTCAATTGTTTGTGAAACAACAGAAATACATATTCCTTTTTTTCTCACTTTTAATCACTTTTTCTACACAAAACATAATACAAGACAACAATATCGAAATGTAAACATTTAGTAAATGATAAACTTTTATATAAAAAAAGTAAAAATTAATTGTCTAAATATTCATATATCTTTATAATAAATAAATAAATAAGATCCTAAAATGACTTAAGTAAATCTTTTGAATGAATATTTTAATGGGACATTTAATGATCTACTTACTTCCTTTACTGATAAATCTGTTTCCATAATAATCCCTTCATCAGAGCTTTCTTGAGCATAATAATGAGCAAATGGTCCTCCAGGAAGTCTAGTGGGTTCGGGTGGTCCTTTCGGATGGGTCCTAATTAAAAATGCTGTCCAGCATACATATCTAGAAAGGAGAATGATTCAACCATTAAATTTTCTGTGTATTCCTGTCAGAAAGTGAGGTTAAGAAATTCTAACCTTAAATGATTTCTTGGGACGTTGTGAATATCTTTGTAACACATATGAAGACGTACTGTTTCGGAATGGCAGTCACTACGAAGAGTCCAGGCTTGTTTATCTCGATCGTAGCATTGTGCAGGAGCAGCACTACCAGAACTTCCTGGGGCTCCTGTCCATAATGCCATTTCGGACATTGTGTTTGCAAGATGCATTTCCAAATGAACTCGAATTATACCCTTTGGAAAGTAGAAAGGAACTTGATAACTTACAGTTGTGTGGTTAGTGATATATAGATAGATATCTACCTTATGAACTAAGTCATTAAATCGAACTCTTGGATGCCACCCAAACCCTTTGCCATCAGTATCTGATATGTCATCCAATGGACCGGATTCGATTCTCCTGTCACCCTCTCCAAGTACAACGGAATATTGCACCCTACATTGATGGTCGAATCCGGTCAGTCTGTTGAGGTAGACGGAAGCTCTACCATCTGCTGTATTTCCTGTTAAAGAAGATATATATATATAAGAGAAGAAGGCACAAGTGTGGAAGAGGAGCTAAGGAGAAGACACAGGGAGATATAACAACAGGAAGGAATGGAAAAGATTGAGAAGAGCAATTACAACAAAAGATATAAAAAGATTTGGGAGAGAGAGATACCACAATACTTAAGAGAAAAAGGCAGAAAAACATAAGAAGGATTGCCAGATTCAGATTGGGAAACGAGGAGAAATGCAACAGATACTGGGCAAATAGCGAGTAAAGGAACGGAGATAGAAACATTGGAGCACATTAAGTTTTCATGTGAGAAAAAGGTAATAAGCGAAAAGAATATTGGGCAGTTATGAAAGGAAGAGGTGGATAGCGGAGATAGAAAAACGAGGAAAGAGAAGGAATGGCAGAGTAGAAACATGAGGAGAGTATCAGGAGTAGCGAAGCAATAGCAGTAGCAGTTTTATTTTTATATTTATAAGGATTGTTTTTATATTTATAAATTTATATTTTTTTTTTCATTTGGAAGGAGTGAGAATGTTTATATTTAATAAGAATCAAAATTGAATTAAGCACAATGACATGTATATACATATATATATATATATATATATAGAGCTTAGAGAACCATGATTTTTTACAATGTGTTCAATAAGAATTTAAGGATTTATTATTTAGTAGGTAATATTTCCAGGTAGTAATTAAAGGTTTTAAACAAACATTAAACCATAGGTAGAAATAACAAGGTTTAATATGGGTCAGACTAATGTCTAGACATGACTATTGGATTTATTTGGGTAATGATAATTGTTTCGAATAAGGGTTATGTGTAATCTGGATACGTCCAATTTAATCCGGATTTAGCTAATGTTAAAAATGCTTACAAATGTTTGTATTAATATTGCAAGTTGCTTCAGTGATTTTACTTTTATTGATTTAAGTTTTTATTTTTGTTCAGCTGCTTACCACTTTCCTTGTTGCCATGAGGAAGCACCGCCAGATTCCAGTCGAAGCCGCCGAACGTGAAATATGTCGTTTCCAATTTGTTGCCAGCTTGTTTCGCTGGAACTGATACGTGAGGAGTAGATGGCGAGTGACGGTGGTGTCCTATGGTAAAAGAACGATAAGAAAAATACAAGACATCTTATTTTTCTTAAAGATAAATAAATAAATATAAGTAAAACAACTTTTTTAAATAGAAATATGTAAGCGACAGCTAAAGACTTGTACGAGGTAACATTAAGGGGTCTCTCACACTGGAATAGACTACAATAGTCGCATTAGAAAACTTTATTATGAGAGGAAGTTTCTACTTTAATATTTATCGATACACTACTGTACAAAAATGGCGCGAAGTTTTAAATGACAGCTCCTGTTGTAAGACCCTATAAACGAGTATGTATTTTTTCATATGTAATACAATTTTATGGTTGATGAATTTATCAAGATTAGTCATTTTTTTATATTTCCTATGAATAAATCCTAAAGAATACTGCATAAATAATTCAAACAAACCAGTATGATGGTGCAACGAGCCGAAAATAGAATGCGGCACTCTGAATTCGGTCGTATACACAGTCCTCAAGTTAGCCATTGTTAGTTCAAGCTGAAACTCTCCATTTGGATCGGTAAAATTGCGGCTGTATAAGTCACTGACCGGAATATAGTTACGATTTCCTTGGGCTGGTGATTCAAAAGTAAATTTAACCTAAAAAAAAATATAGTTACTAGTTACAAACAAAATGTATTAAAATTAAGTAGTGGAAAAGCTTTTTATTTTAATGTTGTTTGTTTCTCTTTGACTTTGTGTTCTTTGGAAAACTAAATGAATGTATTTATTGTGGTATGCTTCAGAATAATAATTGCTTTTACTTGCTTGTTTATAAAAAGCTTTTATTTTATGTTAATTTGTTTCCTTTATGGTCAACTAATGCTGTTAGCTTCGTTAGTTTAAATACTGGAACGTGAAGAAGTTCAAGTGGTAAAAGAAATGGAAGCTTTGAAGTTTGCAGTCTTTTATTACATAACAACGTTTATTAATGCATCCGGAAAGTGCCATAAACGCATCGGATTCCTAGACCTATAATAATAACTGAGATCGAAGTACTCTTCGAAACAATTTCGTTAAAAATGTCGACGGTAACAAATTTATACGACTAACAATACAACTAGAACTAAAACCCGTAGTACTCATCGTATACGCCTTCCTCCTCCTTTTCTACGTTTAATATGATAAATCCAATGCGTTTGACATGTCAACACACACTTTGAGAATACTTTTATATATAAGAAAACGATCTCAGTAAAACTCATTTGTATATAGGGAAAAAATTATCCAGAAGTAAAAGCAATTTAGAATTACATGATTACAGTACTTTCGAACAACTAGAGATTGTTTTGGGCTCATATGCAGAGACTGTGGATGCAAAAAACATACTTTATCAACACACGAAATTAAGATTTTTCCATTGTTTTCAAAGTTATAAAAGTAGCGTTACTAAAAGCACTGTAATTTGTAAACTAATGGTCGGAATGTCATGAAATTTTGACACATATCGTTGGAAAGTTGGTATTATCTAAAAATCATATGGATTTGTCGATAGTGGTGCCACCTATATGTCCTTCTAGGATCTTATTGAGTGATGTGATATATTTAAGCATTTCTTAAGCATAATTTGAGGTATAGTTAAAAATAATATAATACTAAATTAATAAATATGTATGATTTGTGCTAGAGTATACACTCCTTTGTAAGTACTAACACAATTAACATTATTATTATTAGTCTTTAATAATTAAAATACAATTTTACCTGTTTTCCAGAGAAACCTTCATTTACACTAAAATGTTCTCGGTTTAAAAGCGTAAAAGTAAAATCGACGTACACTCTCATCCCTTCCGAAGCATTCCTCCAGACAAGATACACCCCTAGAATGAATAGAACTCAAGTCAATTGTGAAATGGAACAAGTTAGGTCATTGTAGCCTATGCTACTGTAGCTTCGCGTTATTAGTAGGTACAGTCCAAAGTAAGATACCTTCTGGCAATTAGATGAAAATGAAAAGGGTTTTTTTCATAATGAAAAATTATAATAATTTGTTCGTTTAAAAGAAGATGATATCCCAATGACTTTCTTGTTATCCCACCTCTCCTCATTCCCACTCACTGTTTTGATATTTAATTTACTGTTTTTATCTAATATTTTAATCTAGATTTCAGATTTTCAGAATAGGCATTCCTGGTCATATTCGTGTTTTAATTGGAGTTTAGTTAATTTAGTTGGTGCACATGCGTCTTTAGTAATATAAATGTTGACAGTTCAACAATTGGACAATATTGAAGGTGAAATAATTAAAATTACTGTTTTTAATAACAATTAAAAACAGAAATTGTTTTTATTTCTTTATTTTTGACGAACTGACATTAAACTTCTTTTAAAAGTAAATCCTACTGTATTTTGACAGATTGTCACATTTTGGAGGTTATAATATAATATAGTTTTTCTTAATTTAATATTTTTAATTTAAAACTTTGGACCTTGTAAGGTTCTAAAAAAACTAAGAAAACTTAAAAATTAAAAATGGTACTGTGAATGACTACGCGTATTGCCATATGCTAAACAATTTAAAATAAATAAAAAATTAAATTAAAGCAGTGAGTGGGAATGATACTTAAGTCTTCTTTAAGAGTAGGTTGCGAAAGCAATTGCATGGTAGATGCCTTCTTGCTTTTAACTTTTAAATTATTTTGTATTTGAAAGTAAATTAACTGTATCAGTAATCCCACCAAAAATGTACAGGTGTGACAACTAATTAGAGGTAGAGAGTATTTGGTTGTCTGGACATTTTATTAAAATTGTTTTAAATGAAAATGATTGATAAAATACACACATTATTATTTTAAATGGAATAAGTTTGTTATGAGTTTATCTTGACATAAAAAAGAGCTGTCAGACATCTAGATGACAGAAAATAAAATTTTTGTCATAAAAATATATGTCCAACATTTATATGAAAATAAAAGTAATGTATCTGCTTTATATTTAGATAAATGGTGAACTGAGGCACTCAAGAACATTTAGTTTATGAAATTGTTTTTGTTTTATGTAGATCTGAGTTTTAGCAACACCACATAGATACAAAACCTAACAGCGTTTTGACAAAAACGCTGTGACGTCATAAATTCGTTGGTTTTAGCCAACGAAGAGGTTGTTTAATAAATGTTGATTCTTTCTTGGTTAATTTCATTTTACTTTTATTTTAACTGGTTTTCTTACAAAGAACAAAAAACATCTACTATGTTCATACCTATACATACCTACTAGGTTATCGACCTTTTCTGAAACTCATTGCAATTACATTACGTTCTCAACTTACCCAATACTTTATCTGTTCTGGAGAATGTAATGGCCCATTTCTGGAATCCGCAAGACAGTTCTTTGGAGGTAACGTCTCGCTCCAAGTCACGTGTCACGGATCTGGTGACCACAAAGGTGAACACGTGGGTATTTGCACGATCATGGAGCTTTGCAAACCGATACAAAAGTGCCATGTTTTACGTTTCTTCTTCTTCAGCGGTATTAGATGTTCTCAGATCTTATGAATTTCTTGGTTGTCTTCTATGTAATGAAGATAATGTCTTATCATTTATATTGTTAGGGGAAATCAGGGTGAGATGGTTAATCTGCAACAAAGAATTTCATGTTAGGAAAGCAACATAAAAGTGTATAACTCAGATGAAAACTGAGTAGCTTGGGACAAGCTTAATGTGCAAGATTTAACTTGCTGGCTAGAGGTCCTCCAAAAACCACGTGGCTTGGTCCGTGGCAGGCTACGTGAAGACAGTGAGGAGGTAGAATTAAGTTATTTATTTATTTATTGGCATTTATTTTAAAATTATAACTATAAAAATATATAACTATATAAATATAAGAAGGAAAGAAAAAACAGGAGAATAAATATATAGGTGGCTGGGTTGCACAAGGAACAGGAAGAGAAAGGAAGTACTAAAAGAGGCAGTGAAGGGAAGCAGGAGAAAGAAAGAAGTAGCGAGGAAACAGTTAAACTTCAGCCCAGAAAAATAGACTAGGGAATAGACCAGTCCAGAAGGAAGACTAGGGAAAATGAAGGAAGAGGGTCAAGAGAAGAAGAAGCAGAAAGTACTTTTGGAAATAAAAAGGTCTAGAATAATGTAAATTTAATTGTAAGTTGAAGTATATGAAATGTATTAAGAATGTAGATTGTAAAGCCGAAAGGCGAACAATAAACAATTAATAATAAATTAAAAATATATATAAAACAAATTTCGGTCTTGTTCCTTTTATACCCAAATTTAATATAGTTTTGTTAACAGAAAGCAGAAAATGTCTCCTTGACTTAATATGAAAAAAACTATGTTCTGTACAGTGGAAGGGAGAAGCTCTCTCATGGTAAAAGCTATGTTAGGCTACATGAAAAGGTTCTAAAGAAACCAAAATGGAACCACGTGGTTTATGCATGGCGGCATTGGTGTTCTACAAGAGTTATCTGAGTCTTTTTTATTTATTAAATTTCTTTATATTACGATCTATCATATAGACATTTAACAATGGGTTTACAAATGTAGCTCAGTGACACATGTTCTGAAGTCGCTTCTTCAGTCTGTTGAAGGTAGTCCTGTCTTCCATTAGGTTAGTCACTAATGTATTTGGATGGTTTTTGTATTTCACCGTTCGAGTTTTAATTTCTTATCTCACTGCAGGTAAGGCAAGATCGTGGTGCAGTCTTTCGTTTGTAATATACCACGGTGCATCTACAATCATGCGTAATGTTTTTGATTGCAATCTTTGCAAGATCTCAATGTTTGAGTTAGCTGCTGCACCCCAAAGTTGTAACCCATATTGTTTTAAGTAATATTTATATATTAATAATTTGTTTTCTATCTATAAGTAGGAAAATATTTGGACTTTACTATAAAGACAATTTTTAATTAAATTTTTCAATGTAAGCTAATGAATAGGTAATTTTATTCAATGAATAAATTATACAACATAAAAATTAATATATGCTATAATATATTCGCATATTAAAGCAAGCACAGAATAATTTATAAAATCAAATAATTTAATTCCGCGTACTCATAGGTTTAAATTCGCATTACCAATTATAATATACACCAGAATTAATTATTAATTAACAATATGTGTTTGTCGATCGTAACATGTATATTTTGTAGTACCATATATGTGCCGCTATTGCGCTGTGGCGCTAATGTAGCCTGTGGACTCGCTGCTGTGAAACTCTAGCTTTGTGGAGCTTAATTCTCCCTTGTTTCAGGCATTGTCTTTGAAATGGGAGCTTTTGTTCTTGTCTACGTCTGTTTTTGGTACAACCACATACAAAGAGAATCGGAGAATGGTTATTTAAGTATCGAAAATTTATTATTTGTGAGTATGTGTGTATACTTTTAGAAGTATGTTTAATTAAATTTAGTGAAAATATATAATCGTGAAATGAATGTTATTGCAAATGAAACCTTATGTATACCTGTCATACGAATCATATATTATATCATATAAACATTATGGTTTATTTAACATAAAAAGGTTTATCTGTTACATGCTATTTTTAGGTTAAAATAATGTAACGTTATTTAACAAAACTTATCTTTCGACATAAATTTACATTTTATGATATTAGGAAATTTTTTATGCAAGATTATATAATTTTAAATAATAAATTGTTATATTAATAAAAGATATTTAATGTTTCTTGCGTTTATTTAATGATTATAAAATAAAACTATGTTAAACTTCCGTAAATAACAAAACATAACGTTAGGTAACAAATATTACGTTAAATAATACATGAGTTACCCTTTAGAATTGAGTGAGTAGGTTCATTTTAAAATAATAATATTTGTGGTACCCCACAAAGAAATGTTGTAAATTGCAAATCAGAAAAAGGTTTGTATTCATGTCAGGGGCGGCCTTAGCTATTGCGAGGCCCGGACGGCAGAACTTTGCGGGGCGCCGGTGTAGCAGATATTCGCGAGGCTCCAGGCGACATATCTTTGCGAGACACTTGTTCTTTGTACAATTTATGTAAATTGTAAGTAAGTATTTTTGATGATAATTGATGAGAAATAAAATTTTTTATTGCAAGTTTTATAAAAGTTAACAAGCACAAAGACGACAAATATTAATGATGATAAACTAAGGTACATGAATGCGTTAAAAGATATACGCAGTGATTCTAGTGGGATCTAAAGATCGAGGCGTGAGATTCAAATACATATATAGTAATGAATTTTTGTACTTGGGTTGTTGCGTAAGAATGCGAGGCCCCGTGCGGTTGCTCTGCTTGCCACTCCCAAAGGCCGCCTCTGATTTAAGTTATTTTCAATGACAGTTTTTTAAATTTATTTTCAAGTTGAAATTTATTAACGTCGGTCTATTTCCGATTCTAAGTTCTATCACTACTACCAATTTTTTAGATCAGCTTAAAAAGTAAGTATAATAAAAGCAAATAGCTAAAACAAGCCTAAAATTAGGTTATGTTACTAAGGATTCCAAACGAGGTACAAAATAGCCTCCTTTAATCCGATTCATCCGCTACATGCGCTAGCACCTCTCTCAGAACACTTATTTTAATTTTACTATCACATTTCTTCATAAATTTCCGCTATGAAAATACAAAATAATGAGCAAAGCGTGTGAAAATAAAAAAGAAAATTAAGTAAACCGAGAAATTAATTATAAAATTAATTTAAATAAAAGTTTCAAGATAACTCGCTTTAATTTGTTTAAGGCATTAAGAAAAATAATGTAACTTAATTGAATAATAATTAAATTTAATTAGTTTTATAAGGAAGGAAGTTCTTGAATGGAATATGAGATAATCTTAATTATTATTCAATTAAACATATCGAACAAAGTTTTGCATAAAAAACAAATTATTTAAAAACTGATGGCAAACGTTGGGAAACTAAGAAAAGTTAATTAATTTACCTGTAAAATGTCAGAATTAAATAAGGCAGTGACGTACCTAAAGAAAGTAATATCTTAATATCAAATATTGGTGCAAAGTATTTCTTAGAAGTTATGGAAAATATATTTTAAACAAAATGTGCGTTCTCAGACAAGAAATTTTATTTGAGAAATTCTTGCAACGCCTCTGATACTGCAACAACGTCAGTGTATGTTTCTGTCATCATAAAACTTTTCTAAAGACGTCTTATTATGTTCTTCTTCTTCTTACAGCTTAATTACATTAACTTATTACATAGTTTCATATTCTTGACGGTTTTAAATATTTTTTATTTTTTTTTAAAGCTTAAAGTTTTTCTTCTATTCTTTTCTATTTCCTGTTTAAACTATGTTGAAATAACAGAAAGTTTTTTGTGTTGGAAGAGTATAAATGTCACTGCGAATTTCTTTGAAGTTGTACAGTATAGTACAGGGTGGTTGAAATTTGCTATAATCAGAGGCGGCCTTAGGGGTGGCAAGCAGGGAAACCGCACGAGGCCTCGCATTCTGGCGCAACAACTCAAATAGAAAAATTCATTACTATATATGTATTTGAATCTAGCTCTTTAGATATCCCACTAGAATCACTTCGTATATCTTTTAAGGCATTCATGTGCCTTAATTTATTATCATTAATATTTGTCGTCTTTGTGCTTGTTCACTTTTATAAGTCTTTTAATATAAAATTTTATTTCTCGTCAATTATCATCAAAAATACTTACTTACAATTTACATAAATTACACAAAGAACAAGGGCTTCGCAAAGATCTGCCGCCCTGGGGCATTGCAAAGATTTGCCACCCCGTGGCCTCGCAATAGCTAAGGCCGCTCCTGATCATAATATGTTAAGGACACATACTAGGCCTAATTTTATCGGCAAAAACACAAAACAATTGTCTGGGTATTTAAAGCTGTTCTCACACTGCTTTTAGTACGGTGTATTCCAGTTGTGTCGCATTGTTACATTTTATCATGAGATTAAGTCTCTACTTTAGTGTTTACTAATACACTAGTGACCTTAAACTAATAAAACTGCATATTACGTATCTATTATATTATGTATGTGTGTGTAGAACGTAATGCGGTACTTTGATATACATACGTTTAAACCATATTATAAAGACAGACTTCTTCTAAAAATAGAAACTTCCTCTCATTAAAAAATGTGCTAATGCGACTACATCCTACTAAAAAAATTAGAGAGCACTCTATTGGTAAGCTTGCATAGTTTATTATGGAAATCAGTTAATGTATTCTGTATAACGAATGACACGTAGGAGAGAAGTGAAGCGATGAATCGAACACTGTTCACCGTTGGCACGAGGGGTGCAAAGTCAACGGATTTACCTTCATTCGCGTACCACCACAAGCACAATCTGAACGAGCGCATCCAAATACCTTAGGTCAACGGTAAATAAATTAAATGAATCTGCTACAAGGTCAACATATATATTTTCAGAATAAAGATTTTCCTTTTTTATATCTCTAAAACCATTTCCACCCTTATGTTCAGAGCGCAATCGTTACTACCCCTAATGTTCTCACTTTACATATTATTAGAATATAAAAAAATAACTCACATTTACATTAGATTAGGTGCCTGTATATAAAGTGATGTGTTGGAGGTAGGTGTCTTCTTCAGTCGTCAGGGAAGGGGATGGGGGGTGCGTTTAGGGGTGAGGTGAGTGGTATTACAGGTATCTTGTATAGGAAGTCTCTAATTCAGCCTCATTATTCAGAAAACATCCACTTCAATTAGTTTAAGTCGTTGATTTATGAAGACGCTTCAACAGAGAGTGAAGTTACCAACACCTGTTGATGATGATGACGTCAGAGCACGATGACGTATTGAAGTAATCACCAGTCTGAAATGTGAATGATGGTAAACATTAGTTAAGTAAATGGAATTCGTTTTTATAATTATAAAAATAATTAGTTTGTCATTAAAATATAGAAATCATATTAAAAACTTATTTTGTAACTTTTTATGCGACGACATGCGTCATGTATTCGACTAATGAGATTTTCATTTGTTTGTTTAGAAGGGGGGGGGGGGTGGGGGGTCATAATGTCAAAACGAAAAAAGGAGCATATTTTCGATAATGCTTTTTGACGACACAGTTAATATATAATTATTTATATAATTACTACATGATAAAATGACATTTGAAGGATACTTGGTGCAATTTTCATAAATAAATATAAAAAAATGAGGCATTGACAGCGAATCTCCGCAGACTCATAACTCATCACTTGATTTTCTGAAATCGAAAAACCAAAATGATTTCATTAGTTGTTAAGTTTCTGCAGGTGACGTTGTCGTGTTTTTATTTCTTTTTCAATTTTTTACAACACTTTAAAGTCAAAATACTAATTTTTCATGAAAAAAATCAGAAACTTTGTTATTTTAAAATACGTTAAAATTAAAAAATAAAAAAAAACTCGACAGCGTTACCTCGGCATTTATGTAAAGAAAGAGTGTGTAAAATTTCAAAAGAATTGGTCCAGTAGGTTTTGAGCTAGAGAGGGCACCGACTCTTAAAAAGCTATGTGTGAGAAACCGCATTTAAAAGTTTCAAAGTAACACGAAAGCAGACCAGAGAGGTGAAGACTTAAGACTCTATATCTCCGACAGTTTTACTCCAATCGACTTCAAATTTTTTTGCAATAAACTTAATATGTTGTACAATAATATAAATAAATAAAACAAGGAAAGTTACTGTACAAAAATCTGTTTAGTGGAATTTAAAACATTACTGGTCGCTGTAACTTCTAGAAATGAAACTTTCCGAGTGTAATATAGTAACACACTTTTGATTGAATTTAATTTCCGTTCTGCTTACATTCTCCTTCTTTCTCTAATATTTCAACAAAGAATTATACATTTCATTAATATTGGCAAACGTATGTATATCTTATACAGAAATTAATATTGTTCCGTATTCAAATACATACAACATTTCTTCTAAGTTTTATGAGTTATATGAAAAAGAAAGAAATACAAAGAGAATTTGAAGAATACAGAGCAGAGCGGAGTCTTAAAATAATAATTGAAAAATTCTTTCACCGTAATAATGTGAGCAAAAGCGTTAATAATGGTTTTTCATTCTTGAATCAACATCACATTGAGAAAATTATATTAAATGCGTTTTATTAAATATTATTTTTAATGTCGTTTCATTTTCTAGGGGTACGCGCAATATTAAAATAGGAACGCTGTGATCCATGTGATGTTGTTGTGATATGTGTGTATATATATGTGTGAGATTTAAAGAAGAACATCTTAGTACATCTTAGCATATCAAAATGTTTACGGAGATATAGCAATTAAAAATTCGAATTGTAGTTTTAGCCCTCCAGATGTTGGCCATATTTATGACGTAACACGTAGTGGGATAGGTCAGCTCTTTCTTGATTCGGTCAGTGCTATGGTAAAATTTTCTAGCTGTTGGTAGTACTTAGCAAAGAATAATAAGTTTTTGTTTTATTTAACCCTGTTACGGCAGACATTATATTGAAATTATGTTGTTCCTCGAAACATCTGTAAATAATATTTGATATATAAATACATATAGCAGTGATTTATGGGCTGTAAGGTTGGTAACCTGTAAACTTGTCAGAGTTCTGTCATGAATATGCTATCTCTTTTACGCTCTGTTATATAAAAGAGATAGCAACGTATGTCACATGCGTTTGGAATGTGTACAACTTTGTATCCATTTAATAACTAAAGAGACAAAATGACTTTTTTAATTGTTAATATCTCCTAGCATATAAGGAGTTATTAAAAAATAATTGAATATTTGAGGTTCTAGTAACCCACTTTATCAATATATAGTACACTTTTATAGAAATTAAGACATAGGGCACAAGCCCATTATTATTTTATATTTTCTAATTAAACAAAGATACTTTTATATAATTTGCAGTCAGCACAGATAATTTAAAACTGTATATATATAAACTTATACTTATAATTAAAAAACCTGTATTTCAAGATAAGATATTAAAAATTAAGGTTTATCTACATCTACTTACTATTGAGTTTGAAACTTAAAGCTATGATAAACTTTCGAAAAACTCGTTGTTTTAAGCATCTCACGCGTTAAGTGAGAAATAAATATAAAAGGGTAATAGGTTTTATTCGAAATGGGATAACCCATATATATTTGTCACTAATTTTTGTTTCGATACATTTTCTAAAACATCGTCTCTTTGTTATCAAACAAACATGAAATGTGACATGAATTTCTTCATTGCGGTATTTAATTCATCCACGTTTCGTTATAGGGACGTACTATACATACTAATTGCGTCAGAGTACGTGCCGTTGTTCGTGTAACATACATTACATCATCATCGAATCAAATGATCCTTCGATCCTCCAGAAAGATGAATATCTTACGAATGACAACTGTTATGTACATAGGAGCCTTGGAAGAAATTATATTAATTGGACCTTAATCCTTTTATGATATTAAAATGGATTATAAGATAATGTTGAATATTGTTATTAATCGTATATTTTACATAATCGACTTTAATTTTTATCTAGAGAGTTGAAAGATTTTAAAATCCTTTCTGGATTAAGATCTTCACACAGTGGGATGTACAATCAGTGCACCTCTACTAATAAAACACGAAAATATTTGATCTCGAAAGGAGAGAAGGAGTAACATAAGTTAAAAGGACGAAATCAAGAAAATATTATCTTTACCTATACTATACCTTTACGATGTATGTACAGAATCAATATAACATGATAAGAACCAAACTTAGCTCTGGTCCGAAGATCGAACCCTAAAACATAGCCGTATAAGCGCAATACATTAATGCTCTAGCCCACTTGTCGATACAAACAAATAAATTCAAATTCTTAGATAAATATAAAATTAAAAAAATATTCACAACATATTTATAAATATACTACAGACATAAACATAAACATAAACATATACATAAACAGAAAGATCAATTTTTAAAAAGTTAAAAATTAAAAAACGAAAATTAAAAAACGTTCTCAATTTATACACAAAGTATTGAAATTAGAGTACGTTTAAAATCTCTTTAAATGCAATATTTTAACTTTTAAAATGAAAAATGTTGTAACACATGTCATTTGATTCTATTTATAGAAAATTTATTGCTTTGACCTCGTTTTGTTTTAACATTCCATATTCATCCCTGTACCATTCTTCAATTAATTAACGGTAAATTCATTATTGGTATTTAAATAAAACTTTTTTCTATTTATTGATCTTGTGTACATTTAGATTTAGAAAAATATTGCTGATCTGTGATTGGTTGGGGTTTTTTGCAACCAATCAGCGCTCAGTGTTTATAATAATCACGTGACAAGGGGAGGGGTAATTAGAACTAACTTAACAAATACTCCACGTGGAGTACCAATGGAAACCTTCATTGCTCCAACTCATAATTGACCTTCTGGAAGCCTAGAGCTAGCCCTCACTGTACTTGCTAAATTGTAAGTTGATTTCAATTTCATTGTTTCACTGGTAGATCAAGTAAACGTACGCCTGAATGTATTTATTCATTCAGAACAATTTTAATAAAAAATACATTAAATTTAATATTTAAATTTGGCGCGTAAAAAGTAATTATATTTTTAAAATCAGAAGCCATTAAATGTAGTGTCTTGAAGGTTGTTACAATCAACGGGTGTTTGTGCTTTTAACAAATGTAGATTCTAATTATTTCTAGATGTATATCCCTAGCATGATTGGGAATATTATGGACTTAGACTCTCAAGACATTATACGAGATGAGAATACAACACCAGTGTTCCTAAATACTAATTTACTAAATGTTTTATACCAATACAGTGAAATAAACTGAACATTGGGCAACACTAAACAGTTTTGAGAACTGGCAAAGTAAATGACTGAACTAACCTATAAAATTATGCATATGCAGTAAAAACATTACAAAGTGAAAAAACTGAGTGCGTGCATTTTCTAAGCAAGTGAAGTGATTTAGTGTGAAGTGAACAATTTGTGATTTAAATTATGTGAACGTGAGCCAGTGTTTACGCTGTGTATGCTATAGTGTGCGTCCGGCATTATCCTCTGATTCTGCACCTGCACTGTGCTGACTTGACCGTGACGCTTTGGTTGAAGTTGTTTATTTTGTAAGTATTTTTTGTTGTTTATTTAAACTTTTGCTATAATTAGTTTTTTTTTAAATAATTGTTTTTATTTAATTTATCATCTTGAATATGATTCTTTTACAAAGAAACTTATTATTTTATTTCTTGTAGTAAAATTATATCTCATATTTTTAAGTATACAACAATATATATTTCTGCGGTAAATTTTTATCGCTAAATATTTATGTTTTTTTTTGAATAATTGAATTAATATTTTATAACTTTTTAGATTTTCAATTTTTAACTCAACATTTTAAATGTTTTGACATATTATATTTTGAACAGCCTTTGTTTATAATTAAAAAGTATGCAAAAGCATTTTTAAGAAATTTTAAAATAATACATTAAACATTTAAACATTTTTATAAACAATTTATTTCTATTGTTGCAGATTTCTTTCAGCCTGTTGTTGTAGCAGTTCATCATTAGAGGCAGGAGCCGTCTTGCACCAGGATATTATAAGATAGGTAATTGTCACTATATATACGATACAGATGTTACAATTTGTTTTAAATATTTATCTAATTAATTTTCTTTAATTACAGCTCACTTCATGGTTTCAAAAGCACTGACAATGAGCTCGGTGAGTGTTTTTTAAATATTTCAGTGGTTTCCAAACTTGACTTAACTACATGCAAAAGTAGTACTGCCCTCCTCCCTATTATCTTACCCTCTTTTACATCTTTTTCGGGGTTTTTAATCAAATATAGGTATTAGGTAGTCAATTATGTATATTGACATCGATATTCCCGAGCACCTTAAGTGCCATGTCCCACAGTTTGGAAACCACTGCTCTTCTGGTGATGGGATGAAAATATATGTGCATGTTTGACACTTGTTGCATTATTTAGAATAGGTTGAATTGTTTAATTCTTGAAAATATTTTGTTTGAATTAATTTATTAAATTTTTTGATTAATATCTTGATACTTATTAGAAGTTGTTAAAAACCGCTGGAATACGATTGCATTGTGAGAGGTTGATAACACCCGTAACCGCACGAATTTGTCCTTTACAGTGTACAGATTGGGACAGGTTAAACGTGTTAGCGCCTGTACGTCTGGTCAAATATCGCTAGAGTACAATGTCAGTGTGCGACATGCCTTATGTGATGGCATTTACGTCAATGATTGACATTACGACTGCCTTTAACGCAGTTTCATTGGACCAGATAGAATCTAACCTAAAATTTAATATAAATGTACGATAGGGACCGAAAATATACGCTATCGGAAATTGTGTGCACACGGAATATCAAAACTGCACTGGCGGCCGAGTTTTATACAGAAGGAATTCTCAAGTATTGACGAAGTAGTCTTGACAAGTCTAATTTAAGTTTTATTGTGACTAATTGTCTAATTTAAATTGTTGATAAGTAACAGGAAATACATTGACGCAATAATCCGAACGAACCCCATAATTTGTTTCCAATAATTCGTAATCGCAACAAAACAGATTTTTCAAACAAAGTATTATCTCAAAAGATTTAAAATCCACATAGAATTGAATATTATAAAATCCATAAACAGTATTTTGTTAAAAGAACCAAATAAAAGATATTTTCTCTATATTTGCTTGTTTGCGCTTCACAATGCGTATTTTCCGCAAGAGTAGTTACATTGAAAGAGCGACAAAATATTCAAAAAGCTACCAGATGAGGTTTAGAGAGTCTTGAGTCATGAAGTGAACTAAAGAATGTAGAAGAAAAGAAACATGGATTAAGTTCAATACATTCGTAAAACACATGGGTAAGGCTGAAAAGTTCACCAGTTAAGTGAACATAGTATCATACTTTGAGTTTTTTAATGGAGGTTGTTTAATAATATTTCCACGTAGAATGCATTAGAAGAGAAACTTTTAAATCGGGCCTTTGGGGTGAAAATAATGGATGCAATTTGTATGTTTATTACCAGTATTTTGTTTTCGTTTTTTATTTTTGAAGAGTGGAAAAGAAAAAATATACCTTGGTATTAGTAGACAAAGAGGTTAGTTTTAGAATAAGGATGTTAACAATAGGAGCGTCAAGAAAGTAACATTTACGTTACAGATACATATAGAACAAATGTTTGAATACTAATTCTATTTAAGTAGTTTTAGTGGGTATGAATATGTGAACCATCGATACAAAAAAAGTATATTTTCAATAATATTTTTTGACGACAAAGTTAATATATAATTCATTCTATAATTACTACATGATAAAATAACATTTGAAGAATACTTTATGAAATTTTCTTAAATAAATATCAAGAAATGAGGCATTGACAGCGAATCTCTGCAGACCTCACAAATTAAAGTAACATTGCGGTGCCACTCATAACTCATCACTGGACTTTCTGAGATCAAAAAACTAAAATGATTTCATTAGTTGATAAGTTTCTGCAGGTAACCCTGTCGAGTTTTACGTCTTTACGTTTTTTTATTATTGATTTTTCAATTTTTTACAGCATTAAGAAATCAAAATACCGATTTTTCATGAAAGAAATCAGAAACTTTGTTATTTTAAAATACGTTAAAATTAAATTTAAAAAAAAAACTCGACAGCGTTACCTCGGCATTTATGTAAAGAAAGAGTGTGCAAAATTTTAAAAGGATCGGTCCAGTAGATTTTGAGCTAGAGGAAACACCGACTCTGAAAAAGTATAAGAAAAACGCGTTTAAAAGTTTCAAAGAAAAACGAAATCAGACCAGAAAGGTGAAGACTTAAAAGTCTATATCCCCGACAGTTTTACTCCAATCGACTTCAAATTTTCACCCAACAAACTTAATGTGTTGTACATTAATTTTATCCAACGCAATTTTATCCAACATTTGATCAAAGAAATTGGTGACCTGTCTCTTTTTAACGACGGATTCCTCTGACTAAAACAAGAGCTGTTAAAAATAATATAGTTTTAGTTTCTGAACTCTTACATTTTTATTTATGAACAAAAGTTGTATATTTCAAGTTATCTTGTACTTTTAAAAAGCATTTTTTATACTTACCCTCTTGTAATAACGTCATTTGCTATTTACGAAGCAACTTCTCAAAGATTTTTGTAAAAAAAAAAAACAACTTTTCTTTACAAAGTTTTTCTATTTATTTACCTATACACTGCAAAGAAGCATTTAAAATAATTTCTACTGCTTCACTATAAAGAAAATAATACATTTCTAATGTTTGTTATATATTTTTTATTTATCTGTAGTCGGAAAAATCTGTAGTTGAAAAGTAACCAGTTGTGCATTATGGGGAGGCAACAATTTACTGGTTTAATTATGTAATAAGGTCAAACTTGGATTTTAAGATTAATTTTCGGGGTGAAGAGTGCTCCTATTCGTCTAAACACGTGGGTAATCAGTTTTTTGGGTGTATCTTTACAACTATGCGTCCAACAGAATTTTTGTTATATGCTTATTTATAGATAATAATATTATAAACAACATTTCTAAATAAATTTTTGTTGTAACGTCTATAATAAAGAAGTTATAACCAAATATAAGTCTCTGGTTCAGGAATCGAATTATATAGATTAAAAAAATAATAATTTAAACTCATTTTGTGTTATTTGTTGCGCAAAAGATTTTTCTGTAGACTCAGTAAATATATTTTCCAAGAACTTTCAAGTCTCCTTCCCCCATTAAACCTTTCTCAACATTGTTATTTATATTTCATACAGGGTTCAAATAATTTTCTTTTGTTTTTCGCTTTTCTTCAACTTTCAAATACATTTATTATGAATTATCCATTGTCTCGAGACAGATGGGCTTTATTGTGCTGCCCCTTTTTCTACTTCTCCTGTTATATTTATCAAAATACATGTTCCTTGATCTTTGTAATTCCTGCAGGAGTTCGACATGTATTTTTCATGTCATATTTTTATACCCACCATATATTTTGAGATTTATTACAAATTTTTCATAAAAATGTTTTATTGAATGTATCACACAAAATAGGCTTTAACGTTTACGTGACGGAAATGATACATTATTTTAAAGTATCGTCGATATGTTACTCGTACTGTTTTACAATTTTTTATACACACAGATGTATATATATCTATATTTGCAGAAACTGTGAAAGTAGCGTTTCCTAAGGGCAAGACCCCATTGAGGAATAGTTCCGCGAGGTTATTTTCATGGCGTTTTAATTATGTATACTAAAACTTACCTAGCGGACTACACACTGCAGATAAATTCATCTCAGTTTATATGCAGTACTTGATTTGGCTAAAAAATATTTTTATACTGTTGTACTTGTCCTGTTAATGGATGTTTACTGTGCTTACAAACAGATCCGCCAACAACAGTATATTGGTTTTTAAGAATTAATTCCGTAGTGCGTGTGTCCTTATTGAACTATATGTTCTACAAAGGAAGGATAGGGAAAATCCTCTCTGTATAGCGGTGAATTCTGTAGAAATCTACAGATTTTTATCCGTGTGCAATTAAAACAGGCGTGTGCATGTTCATATGATTTCATGTGTTGCAGAATTCCCGCTTCTTTTCTACCTCTAAAACCAGCAAAGAAACGCACTATTTTAACATTAGTGACATAGCTAAAACAATCGGCTACTTATGCAAAAATGGTCGCTGTACCCCGCGTCCCTTCCTTGTTGTTGGTTATAATAAAAGAAACTTACACAAATTTGGATATTTGCTATATTGTTTGAATATATATATATAATAAGTAAACAATGAGAAATAAAAATATATCAGACATTATAAATACAGAATATAATGTACTAGAATTTTTATATATGTAAAGAAATTATATTTCTTTAGTTGGTACAAAGCTCGTCTGTCGATAAAACAGTGACCATATACTCCTTGACTCCATAGATGACGATGTGAGTAATAATGGCCAACACAGTTAGTTGGCGCTATAAAAAGGAATTGACAATTTAAATATCATTCTTTAATTTCAGGTATGATAGTATGATTTAAGTTAAACAGTGTAATTATTATAATGTGTATGTAAATTACTAAAATAAAAGTATTTGATTTCAAAAGCAACACATAAGTTTGATTAAAAATGTACATTTCTCAATAAAATTGGAGATATTGTCTTATATTTATACACGAAAAAATACGACACTTCACATTTTCTTTATAGCCTTCACACTTATTTATACAAAATGTTGTTTTACTTTTATTTATTTAATAAATAACCTCCTTAAGTATTGGTATTTTATGAGGCATATAAATGTACAACAGAATGCACTAAATGTAACCTAATAATATAATATGGAACGAATTTAATGGCTGAAGAAAAAAAAAGCAAAAAAAAAAAAGAAAAGAGAAGAAAGAAAAACAAAAATAAAATAAAAACATTTCTGAAGTGTTGCAAAAGACAGACAATTCCTTTAACTTAAAAAGACGAACAAGAAAAAGCACTGAACAAGAAAATAAGAGTTTGAGTGCTCTTCAGTAGGTCTTATATTCCATTTTCCAGAACAATATGTTCTGTACTGTAGTGTACTGTATGAAGAGTTTTATAAATCGATACAATTCAATCGAAGAAACTGAAGTACGAGTACTTTAACCATCCAACTTTTATCATTTCTTGAAAAGTATATACGTACATCATTATAATAACATGCTTCATTATTTTGTTTCAAATCTTTTGTCTGGGCATTGTACTCGTTATATATTCTTCTAAAGACATCTCTCATTAAGAAAATATAAGCCTTGAAACGTAAAAATATGTACTATGTAATATGTACCCGAACTTACTGGATACACTACAAAACTATCGATAAATTGTGTAACTACAAGTGAAAATTGATGAAAGTTCCATGTTAAATAATATATTTATTTGGTTGATTGCGTCCTATTTAGATCAATTTTAGAAATAAGTCCAGAAAGCATTGCCAAGTAACTAGGACTAAAGACTTTTTAGACGATCATATCAGTTCTTCAATCAGATTTAGTTTCATCCATACCCATTGTCACGTCTTGTCGCACATTGTGGATATCCTCCCCCCTGTTGTAGTGACGTCAAGCAAGTGAAAAATTTAAAAGACAAATTATTGATTAGATTGGGCGCCACACAACCTATGATTTCTCCTCCTCCCCATCTTTAGAGAACTATTTCACCCCTACTACTCTCCGGATTTGTTAAATTCGGCCGCTTACATGATCTGACTCATATCCTAAGTGTAATTTTGTTTCGCATTAACCCAATAAACATTTTGCAGTCACATTATGCACCATCATATTGAGGATTTTTTTGTCGTGAAAGAGTTCATTTACAATTCAGTTTCTCACAGTCGTTCGTATGAAATGTCTACTTTATCGGCTACAAATGTCGAAATCACCTGTCAGAATACAAATAAAGATGAAATATAAAGAAATAAATGTGAAATATAAAGAAATAAAATTAATTATATTAAATACAATAATTTATATTAAATACGGATAGTAATTAATACCAAATCAATGATTTCACAAGTTCAAAATTACATTTAAAGTTAAAACCCTACATTAAAACTAAAAACAGTGATTGGGAATGAGACTGAAAGGAATTTTTTTTCATTTGTTTCAGGTATTACAAAGAAAACTTAACACTATTATAGCTTATACAATTTATAGTATATTCTAAGATTCTTTTATTTTTATGTTGCATGTCCTGTTTTATTCAACGTGTCAAAGATCAAAACAAACAGGAACCATATGTTACACCGGATGATCCCATCAAGCAAACAAAATAGAGATAACAATGGCGCCAAGGGACAAATATAGCGTGTATACGTTTTTTGCCTTTCTTTATATGAAAACATAAAAACTAAATACAACAAAAAGTATTGTGTTTTTGTCACTTAAATCACCTGCAGGGGTTTCCGGATACCAGATACCATTACTGCTTGAAATGTATTAGAAAATGTCAGATTGGATAAAGAGATTACATTGAAATGGACGTAATGATCTAGAGGTTGGTGTCCTTGCTATCTGGGGACAGAGAAAAGTGTAACACCTTTCACATAAAAATAAACAATGATTTGATAAAAACACGTTTCAATTTCATGTTGTGAAACTTACAAATACACATAAGTTACTAGTCGTTGCATGTCACATGGGGTGAGTTTTGTTGAGCATGTTAAATCATACTCATAATTTGCTAACTTCACTTCACATTGGTTGACAGTTATATATGAATCTGACGTTTACTTTTAGGTTATAATAAACAAATTTCTGTTTTTAACCAGATTTTAAAACTGATATTGTTGATCACTTTCACTTTGAAACGTGTGAAGATCAACTCGTTCAAGTCATCTTCTCCATCTATTTCTTATATTGTAAGAATAGTCTAATGCCGGTTTCACACCAGAGAGACAGTTCAATAAAACATGAACAAAAACAATATTGTTTACACAAAAGTGATAGTTCTTAAAACATTTTTGTCCCATGTGAAAAACAGAACTGTCTTAAAATAAAACAATACATGATTTTGTTTTGTTTTTTGACAACAAAACTGTTACATATTTGTTACGTAGATGCTACAGTATATATTCGTATCAATCTATATAGATGGACGTTCTTGTGTATTGATTTTCAAGAGTTGTTATTTTTATTGGCTAAAGAAGTAATACCCTAGGTGCCAATTGGAACTGAGGTGTAACTCACTCTTGTAACTATATGGAATTAATTGAACTGTCCGATGGTGTTACGTTGAAGTATTGGATACGAAATGTTGTAGTAAGAAAATCTTGATAACTCGTCTCGTTTATATATAAGAAAATAATGAAAATGAATCGACTAAAAATACTCCTAATAAACCACAAAAATATTTTAGTTATACAAATCACATTACTAAATAAATTCGTCGGATGACATATAGATGGCTCCACTAATAATAAATCCATATGCTTTTTAGATAGTACCAACCTTCTAGCTATATGTGTCAAAATTTCATAACATTCCAATTATTAGTTTCCAAGTTACAGTAGTTTTAGTGATGCTACTTTTGAAATTTTCAAATCCTTAAAAATCTGAATTTCGTGTGTTGATTAAACATAAGTAGCTGTAACTCGTAAACTAATGGTCAGAATGTCATGAAATTTTGACACATATTGTTTGAAGGTTGGTACTAATTAAAAATCATATGAATTTGGTAATAGTGGTGCTATCTATATGTCATTCTACGAACTTATCGAATGATGTGTAATTACTTTTAGCTATAGTGTTACATGGAATAATGTAACTTGAAAAAAGAACCAAATTCATAGGAAGGGAAACCCATCAGTACAGTGGTGTATTGATAAACATTAAAGTAGAAACTGCATCTCAAGATAGAGTGTCTGAAAAACTTGGCGAATAGACTAAATGTTTTTATTATAATAAAAAATATTTTGATTAATCTCAAATCAGGAATATTTCCTAATTAAAGTATTCACTGGAAAAAAATTATGAGAAATGAAACAAAAAAATATTTGTTAATTAGTTGCAGAAGGGTAGTCTGCATTAGTTTTTTAAGATAATTTATTTTATATTAATTTTAAAAAAATAAGGGAAGAAATTCTAAATTAATAATTTTATAAATATTTTATTTTGTTTGTATTTATTAATTTTAATATTTTTATATCATAATATTTTAAAATGGCAAATATTGATTTGACAGTTAAATATACCCCTCCTCCTCCGGAGGGGATCTATGGACTTCTCCTTTACAGGGAAATGGGATACTACCTCAAAAGGAGGGAGATGTTCGAACAGTCTGTATCTTGCTTTAATAAAGCTTTGGCAATTCAGGTAAGTGCCATAGATTGTTTTGACGGAGCGTCTTCACTTTTGCAACATCATCGAGTATTTTGTCATTAAACATATCGATATCTCATAATTCACCATTTACATTGTCTAATTTCGTAGTCAGACGATCAAAGGACCCTAAATGGTCGCAGCAAAGTGAACAGTGCAGCAACTGATTATTTGAACGCTATGAAAGATGCTGAAACAGCTCTAGGTAAATGACGGATATAGATTATAAGGTTAATAACAAGGTTATACTAGAATGTTTCATTTCATTGCTTAGCAAATAACAACCGTGATCTAACTGCCGCCCTTCAAAGAGCTCAAGCCAAGTACGAGTTGGGAGATTTTGAAGAGGCATTGGTTCTGTATTACAAGGGATGGTATTGCCGAAAACAACCACCATATTTTGAGGAGGGCACACATACTGTAATTAATACATTTAATATTATAATATGGTATTATATGAAATCCTTTGCAAGTAACACACATTTTAAACGATAGTGTGCAGAGACAATGGAAGATTGTATTGGCGCTAATGTTGGTACAGTTTTGAAAGATTTGGAACAGACTATTATAAGAAAGGTAAATTTCGAAAAGTCTGAAGCTATCAGGATTGCTAATCTTCCGGAAGAGACTGGCGTGGAAGAAACAGAAGAGGAGCGACAGGAAAGATTGGTTAGTGACTTTCTTTTACCAACGTTATTGGGAACTAGAGTTCGAAATAAACTATTTTAATTCTAGGATAAATTAATACATCCTCGAGAAAAGCTTCGTCTCGAAATTATGGGCCTAGTGATGGCTGAAACTTATTTGGGACGTCTAGCGCATGATAAAGAGTATGTGAAAAATTTGAGAGAAGATGTTCGGTTAAATTCTGCCAACGAAAGCGGGGCACAACAATTAAAACAATTAGCAGCTGAAGCTTATAAGACGCTTTGTAATCGTCAGGTAGATTTGATTTAACTAACCATAACATCTGCGTTTCGAAGTTTGCTTATAAATTCACCATTTTAGGAAGTTCTTAGAACTCGACGGCCATTCTATTGCATTAAATATAGACGTCTTGCTACAAACGAATTGCTTAAAATAAAGCAGCAGCAAGATCTAGATAGAAGGCGCAATTTGTTGACTAAAGAACTTGAAAGACAACTGGAAGCAGTTAGACAAGCCAGGATAGTAAACGACCTGAAGGTAAACAAAGCATTCTAATTATGTTCACTCACTTCGGTGCTAATCTTCTTCATGAATTGCGTAGGGTCTTCTACTTTTGATTGACAAGGCAAAGACGTTCTGCGACAAGAAACCCTACAACGTGATGCCCAGGAAAGATTCGTATCTTAACACCATGTACAACATTGCTGGCTTGACGTATCTACAGGCAATAAGGCTGACGGAAAATATGGAAGATCATGAAATCGAAAGAAGAATAAAAGGGCTCTTTGGGGTTCAAGTTAGCCGCAAACCAAGTGGGGATACATTGATACCACCTGCAGCGCCATTCGTGGATTACTCGTAATGTTTCGTAACTAGTTTCATGGTTTGATTAACTTTGATAAATTAATGAATATGTAATTTTAGGAGAGCGATGAAAATAGCTGATGACAGAGCAAAGAATGGTATTAGTTTACTAGAAAAAACTTTCTACTATCATGAAATGGCACGATTGAATTTGGAAGTGTGGAAGTTTGATAAAGCTAAAGAGTTTGCTCAAAAGGCTGTAAATTGTAAGTGTTATATAATTTAAGACGCTTGTTTGATGTGAAATAATATATAATTATTAAACTACAGCTGCAAGGAAAGATGGAAACCACGCCTGGGCAGTCAGCGCAGCATTATTGGCTTCTCGTGCGTTCCTAATGTCTCGGCAACCTAGCGATGCACAATCCATGCTGAAGACAGCGTTAAGATCAGCTGAGATTCTTAGAAATAGTGCAGTGATTGAGTGTCTAGAGAAATGTCAGAAATGCTTAGACAACTTTGACTTGGATCATCTTATTGCTGATGATGAAGGCATTCAAAAACGAGAAAGGGAAATCATGAGTGTCATCACTGGTGACATGAAGAAGGACGCTGAGAATCTCTTCCGCAGGATGTCTGAAGTTGCCCCTGAAAGGTACGTTTGCTAAAATACCATGGACTTTATTTGTAAGATGAAGTTATTCATATTGGTAATTTATAGGCGACTGTCCATTGTTCCTGGTGTTAAACCAAAAGATAAGAAGGGGAAAAAGGGGAAGAAGAAGTCCATTAGAAGTTAAATATCTTTCTTAAAATACTTAACAATCAATAAATGCGACTTTTTTTTTCATTAGTTTTGTTTTCAATTTTTAAAATATTAGCTTTTGATTATTTATATGTCTGTCACCCCAAAACCAATTTTATCTCTCTCGTTTATCGCCCCTGTTTGTAGTGTGGGCTTCTCTGTGGTATGTGCTCTTTTTGTGGTGGTGCGGGCCCATAGCCTGCAGCGTTTGTAACCTATGTTTAGAACCGCCTCTGACACCTACACATTTTTAATAACTTAGAAATAAAGGTAATCATAAAAGAATCGTTCGAAATATTTTCCATTGTGTGTGATAAACATAAATTTAATAGACATTGTTCAAATAATGTGGAAATAATTCTCCATAACAGCTTTCTGAGAAGTTTTAATCGGATCTATAAAATACGTTGTCTACAATATAATTTATAGCCTCAAATAACTAAGGAGGAAACTTTATAATGTAATAAATCAAATAATAGAATGAAAAAACTATTATCTGTTTGAGTATGTGTGAGACGCAGGAAAACTTAGAAAGATCCGGTTCAGAAGGACCAAAAGCTGGTAACTAATAAGCTACTTTATTCATCGTCGCGTGACAGGCTTCTGTGAATTATAAATAGCATACATACTCGTATTTAATTCATTTTGCTCATAAATAAACTTAATCAATCATTTGCTTTGTTCTTTGCAAATTATAATAATTTTTTTATAATGGAAATATGTTTTGATAATCTATGGATAAATAATCAACTCGGTGTTCTATTTCTGTCTTAGGAAGTAAGTTAATGAAATTCTTCAATTCGTTACCAGAAGCACGATTTCTAACTTGATTGAAAACTAACGAGGTATAGGGTTAGTTAATAATTCGTATTTTGTGAATTATTGACAATCTTTATCTTAGGCAATAATGCGGAAGTTCATTTGCAATAAATAAAGTTACCGTTAGATATTTTTAGAATGTCGATATTCAGGTCTATGATGTATCAAGCACTTAACGTAACGTAACGTTAATTTTACATTACGTACTTTAGGTAAGGTTAAAACGATAAAAAAGAAGCATATTTTCGATAATATTTTTTGACGACACACCTAATATATAATTATTTCTATAATTACTACATGATAAAATGACATTTGAAGAATACTTTGTGAAATTTTCATAAATAAATATCAAGAAATGAGGCATTGACAGCGAATCTCCGCAGACGTTACAAAAAAAAAGTAACATTGCGGTGCCACTCATAACTCATCACTGGATTTTCTGAAATTGAAAAACCAAAATGATTTCATTAGTTGATAAGTTTCTGCAGGTAACGCTGTCGAGTTTTTCTTTTTTTTTTTATTGATTTTTCAATTTTTTACATCACTTAAAAGTCAAAATACCGATTTTTCATTAAGTTAAGTGTGAGGTGAAGACTTAAAATTTTATATCGCCGACAGTTTTACTCCAATGGACTTCAAATTTTTACATAATAAACTTAATATATTGTACAATAATATAAATAAATAAAAAGAAGTTGACTGAAATTTGGCTAGTTCGTCACTGTGTAGAAAGTTTATAGAATCAACAAATAATTAAGATAATTTAAGTAATTAAGGAACAAAATAAATTATAATTAAATTTAAAGTTCTACTTAAGTTAAGTAAGTACTGTTAATGAATGAATAAATGATCAACGCTTGTTGAGCGGATGACGTGCGGATCAATAATTGAGCTAATCTCAACAACAGCGACGGTAACGGCAACGGTTGACAGCATTTCGACATATGTCGCTCATTAGACCGACAACCACAAAGTAACGTGTATGTTCAATGTGTTGGAACTGGTATATTGATGACTTGAATGTAGGTATAAATTACCATCGGATCATGTTTTACCGAGAAGGTGTTTTGTAGCTAAAATGTTACTCAAAGGTAGTTTGTATACCATATATATGTGTGTGTGTAGCTATATACTTCATAAAGCTAAAAGTCACATTCATTCGTAAATAGCTTACAACGCAGTTCTCGTTGTGTTATAAATAGAAGGACATAAAACGTGCTGAAGGGAACTAGGAGCTTTCTAAAGTTACGTAAAGACGTGTAACAGATGCTCTGGACACCATTACGTGTTGTATTTGGGGTTCACTTAATATAATAAAATTACTTATTACATTAACCACTATTTGCGGATCTCTAAAATCTAAAGAAAACGTCTTTTAGATTACGAAATATTATTAAGTATCATTGTATTTAATTTAAAGTGTATAGTATATGGGAATATACATAGTCATTGCCTGTAGCATTTATATTTCTAAATTCAATTTACATCTTCCTTGTTTTTTAGACCCTCACAAGGTACAATGTTTCTAAATTAAAAATACGATATTATATTTTTATATATTAATTGTGTATGCCTTTCGGCTTTACAATCTACAGTATTATATTTCTAATACATTTCATTCCTATATACATTCCAAACTTAAAACTAAACTTAAAATAAACTTAAAATCTTCTCGACTTTTACTACTTCCAAAAGTGCTTTCTGCTTCTTCTTCTTTTGACCCTCTCTATTATTCTCCACCAGCTTATTTATTCTCCTGTTTTTCCTTTCCTTCTTACTATTTCCGCCATCCACCTCTTTCCTTCACTGCCTCCCTTTAATAGCTGGCCAATATTCCTTTCGCTTGCTACTTTTTCCTTACACTCAAACTTAATGTGCTCCAGTGTTTCGTCCTCCGCTCCACACATTCTACACTTTCTTTCCTCACTCTTTTCCCAGTATCTGTTTCCTTTTTCCTCATTTCCCAATCTAAACCTTGCTGTTCTTCTTATGTGTTTTATGTCTTTTTCTATAAGGTACTGAGGCACATTATTTTCCCATAACCTCTTATATCTTTTATTGTAGTTACTTTTTTCTATTTTTCCCATTCTCTCCGGCTGCTGTGTCTCCTTATCCCTTCTCCTTAGCTCCTCTGCCACACTTGCGCCACCTTCTCTTCTCCTCTCTGCCTCCTCGATCGCCATTCCATTCCTTTCAAAGTATTCTTTTCTCTTTTTTGGACCTCCTCCCCCCCCATTCTTTATGTAATCCTCTCTTATTTTCTTTAAGATTTTGCTTTCCGCTCTGTTCAATTTCTCCTCGTATTTTACCGCTCTTTCCCCTGTTTTAATTCGTATCTATATTATATTACAACCTCCAAAATGTGACAATCTGTAAAAATGCAGTAGGATTTGTTATTAAAAGAAGTTCAATGTCAGTTTATCAGAAATAAAGAGTATAAACAATTTTTGTTAATAATTGTTATTAAAAACAGCAATTTTAATTATTCCATATTCAATCTAATGAGGCATGCGCACCAACTAAATATTAACTAAACTCAAATTAAAACACGAATGTGACAAGGAATGCCTAATCTGAGAACTTGGAGAATCTGGATTGAAATAATAAATAAAACGTATATTAAACATCAAAGCAGTAAGTGGGAATGAGGCTTTAGGTTTATAAAAAATAAATACAAGTATGTACTACTTATGAAAAGAAAAAGAAAAACTATTTTCAATTTCAAAATGTTTCTTCACTGGCAATAAATCTTAAATATTTATAAATCGTCGGTGATAGGGCTCACCATCGGAAATAGGCCGACATTAAATAAATAAAATATTTAAGGAACAAAAATAAGTAACAATATTTATTATAGTCCAAATCACGATAGTTCGGCGGCGACTTATACTTAACAGAGGTATAAGAGCGGTATAAATCTATAGTACGATAATGAATTTCATCTTATTCGTTTATGTATACATTATAGAAAAATAAGTGAGTCAGTGCTTTTTAGTTGTATCGGCAGTTTATACCCCACAACTTGTTTTAAGTATGAGTCGCCGCTGAACTCTCGTAATTTGAACTTATACGTAGTTTTTTCCACGTCTGTACGCGCCTTAAATCGTAGAGATGTATTCGTGGCATTGATTATTGCGGCGCAGATGAGACATTTAACTACAATGTATCAAAATCACAATGGCTATAATGGGCAGCAAGTTATTAGAGTAAGAAAATTGCAAAATATAGTATTTTAACATGATAGTTTAACTTTGATTAAAAATAAGCAAACATTATTTTTACACGGAATGGTTATTGATATTAATTTCAAGATAAACAATGTTCCAATGCATTTAGCCTAATCTAATTTACAACTCTGTGCAGACGTAAATATTCCTCGATTGCAAAAGTATGGCACGACTAACTACCTCTTTAAGAGATATACAAAATTCGGTATATACCGATACATATTTACAAACCGCTAAAATCCAAAGGGTAAATTCAAGTATTGTTTAACGTAATATTTCTTACCTAACGTTACAATTTGTTATTTATCGATATTGAACATAATTCTATTACATTGTCGCTATATAAATGCAATAGACCATTGAAAATCTTTTATCAATATGTACATATATTTATAATATGTATCATTGTTGCATAAAGTTGTGTAACCTTATAAACAGATAAAATATTTTATGTTAAATAAACCTTAATCATATGTTAAACATATTTTAGAAGGAAATATATATATCTAGCTATATATCACATTTCGTAATTAATATTTGGCGTCTGCTTTCCTTTTAAAGAGCTTTGAATATAAATTATTTCCTTACTGAACTTAGCATCTTATGAACAGGAAAGCGACATTGCTTCTCACGCTTATTATACCCCAACATATTTTATGAGTTAATAATATTTCCATAAGATACGAAACGATCCAAAAAAGCTCAGTTTAGAACTTTAAACACTAGATTATAATATACAGGTATGTTGCAACTTATAATAGCAAAAAGCTTTACAAAAGAAACTTTTACGAGCTTTCAACAAAAAGTTATTTTAATTAATTTTGTAATGTTGTTTTAATCATCTACAAAAACATGAAGAATAAGTTTTTGTGCGGAGTATTGTTTTTAGAACGAGTTGAATGTTTGATGTTGTACAAAAACTGGAAATGAAACCACAAAAGCTCATTTATGTAAAACAAAATTGTTTATTTTATTTTCAGAATACAAGGAACACATCGTGGGTGTTCAGAAACACAATAAATAGCTTTGGGACTTGAAGATACAAATATTTATTTATATTTAAAAATAGATTATTTTAATTACGTCGAAACCAATTTAGAAAAGAGAGTAGGAGTATTTTTGATATGCTAAAAGTGAGTATCAACAATGATACTATACCAGTGGCGGATTTAGACAGAGAGGAGGAGAGAAGTCTGAAGGTTGAGGGAGAGAAAGAGGCGTGAATTTTAATGAGAGGTAAAAAAGAATCTATAGAAGAAAGTTACTATCATATCTTAAAGAAGATGAGACAAGACATACAAAGAGAATAGCGGGAATAACAATAAGCAATGAGGATAAGAAAACAGAACAGATGACACTGGATTATTTGAGAAGAGAAGACAAATCGACAATCTGTTCAGTTATGCAATGTGAAAAAACTAAGTTAGATTAAGAGAGAGAGGGGGGGGGGGGGGTTTAAGGTTTCAATACTTTTTATTTATTTATATTATTGTACAACATTTAAGTTGGTTTGGTTTCGTCTTTTTTGAAATGCGTTTTTTTATTTTTTTTTATTTTTACGTATTTCAAAATAACAAAGTTTCTGATTTTTTTCATGAAAAATCGGTATTTTAACTAAAAACAAGAACTCGACAGGGTTACCTGCAGAATCTTATAAACTAATGAAATCATTTTGGTTTTTTGATTTCAAATAATCCAGTGATGAGTTATGAAGGACACCGCAATGAAGCTTTTTTTTTGACGTCTGCGGAGATTTACTGTCAATGGCTCATTTTTTGATATTTATTTATGAAAATTTCACAAAGTATTCTTTAAATGTTATTTTATCATCTAGTTATTATAGAAATAATTATATATTAACTGTGTCGTCAAAATACATTATCGAAAATATGCTTGTTTATTTTATAGTTTTAACTGATGTTCAGTACAAAATTAGTACAGAACATAAGAAGATGTCTCTGTTGGCATTCCAACATTATAATGTATTGTTGTCTCTAATAGAAGTAATGCGCATGACTACAATACGACGACTGCTGTACGCTACAGCGATATGGCATTCGTGTCAGTTGTGTTTTGGGCTTCTACACTGTCAAGATCATAATTCCCAACCATCTTGTTATTATAAGAATGTTGGTTCAAAGTAATTAAAAAGTGTAAAATTATTTTATCATTAAACAATTGAATAATTATTCAATCTACAAATACTCGCATGGTTTTATTTCGTACATGCGAAGCTGGTCCTTCGATGCCTTACAAAGCCGATCCTTCGAGTTTATTAACCGCGTGTGTTTTTCATTGTATTTTTGGCGTTTTATTACATTTGCCCCTTGGCGATTGCCATTGATTGGGTAAATGGGACGCTCTATTTTGGCGGATTCACGGAGGATTTGGATATTTTACAATTACATTTCCAGAAGCCTTACAAGCGAAGCTGGATATTTTACAATTACATTTCAAGAAGGTTTTAAATCCTACAAAAAAAAAAACTGGCCTTACAAGCCATTGGTACCCGCGTGTGATTTCGTGGTGTTTTGAGGTTACATCTGTATAGTAACCAGCACAAGTGCAAGCTATTTTGTTACATTTACCCTATGGCGGCCTGGCAAGTCATCAATTGCCATTGATTGGGTAATGCAACGTTTGATTTAAGCGGATTCGCATATAATTTGGATTACTACACGTTTATATTTTAAGAAAAATTATTCATTACGGAAGAGGATACATGGATGCTGGAGGAGAGTAAAATACTTCTTTACTCATGAAGGTACAAAGTTATTATTACTATCTGCAAGTACCAATCTATTAAAAACTTCTCATGTTGCTGGATTAACCTGGATTAGTTTGTCATCCACGTTTCATCTATCATATAAGTACGAATCTATCACCTAAGCAAGATGGAGGGATTGAAAAGGCTTAGATCGGCGCGGACGGCTGCAAAAAGTGCAATATCACGGATGGACAATTACGTCAGCGACCCAAGGGCTCTCGACTCCGCTACAGTGGAGGTGCTGCAGGTGAAAAAAGAAAAGATGATGACTACATTCCAATCGTACGAGCTCACGCAGTACAGCATTTTAGAAATTGATGATCAAGATGAGGAAGACATTGAAGAAGTTGAAGAGAAGTATTTTAACATTATTGCAAAATTAAATGCTAGCATCAATAAGTTAAAAGAAGTTAATAGGCCTGAATTAGTTCCATTGAAGCTCCCAGCGGTGGAAATTCCAACCTTCGATGGCAAGGATATAACCAGGTTTAAGCCCTTTTATGAGCTCTTCCAAGCAGTGGTTCACAATAATGCATCATTGTCCGATGTTCAAAGACTTTTTTATTTGAGAAAGTATCTCGTTGATGAGGCTCTCTCAATAATTATAAATCTGCCGCTTGTGAACAGTTCATACAAAGAGGCTATTGATTTATTGTTAGCGCGGTATGAAAATAAGGCAAGATTAATCTTTTATCACATTAATATAATACTTGATATTCCCAACATGCAGAAAGGTACTGCAGTCGATATAAGGGCTTTTTTATGTCAAGTAAAACAGCAATTACAAGCGTTAAAAAATCTTGATGAGCCTGTAGACAAGTGGGATATGATTTTAATCTCGGCCTTAAGTAGAAAATTAGATATCGTTACTAACCGCACTTTCCACATGGAAAGAAATTTAGAAGAACTGCCTACTATGGCAGAATTTATTGCATTTTTAGAAAGACGTGCAATTGCAATTGAGTATAGTTTAGATTATAAAAATATGTCACATGACAATAATAATAATAAAGGAAATGTGGTTCCAAGAAAATTGTATAATCAAAATAAGTATTCACATAATAATATTGTATGTAATCTTGCTATTTGTGAATATACAAACCTTGAGAATGTTATGGAACAATCTTGGACAACTGAGAAAGTCCCAGAGGAATCAGATAAGTTTTCTGAGGATTACTTAAAGGCTGAACATAAATTTCAAAATTCAGTAGCACTTAAAAATAATTTAACTGTTGATTTGCCATTACTCAGCCTAGTAAATAAAATAGAATTGGAGGATTCTTTCTCAGTTGCCCCGCAAAGATTTAATGTGTTGGAAAAAAGATTTAGACACAATCCTTCATTATTGGAGGTTTATAAAACATTATTAAACAGATCAACCAGTATTATGACATTAGGTTTAAAACACAATATTATTTTTATAAATATTAAAATAAAAACAAATTTAATTTGCTACAAGTCCAGTGTAGCTCCATCAAGTAAGGTACTTACAATACCCCAGCTTGAGATTATTAGCGCAGTGTTGCTGGTGCGAATCAAACAAGCAACAAATAAAATTTTTGATTCAAATACAATACTTCCATCAGATATTAATTGCAATGTTTACAACATTGATGTAAAACAAACATCTGTACTGTTGGAATTGTTAAAAGATAATTGTTTCAATAACATTGTAACTATTGAGTTGATGATTGTTGTGTACATTATGCAATTGATAATGTATGCTACATTGATAATTATGGTTTCTGTTATATTTAGGATAGTAATTAATTTGTTTTATATTATTTTCACAAAATTATGTAGACTACCATAGAGTTAAGAAGTTTATGTTATTTTGTGTAATTTTGTTTATAATAGTTTTAAGAAGTTCACATTATTTTTTGTAAATTGGTTTATAATAATTTTATGTAACATTGTATAATTTGATATTGGTTGTGAGCTTATCTACTTCTGCTGGCTGGCAATTTATGTTCAGTACAAAATTAGTACAGAACATAAGAAGATGTCTCTGTTGGCATTCCAACATTATAATGTATTGTTGTCTCTAATAGAAGTAATGCGCATGACTACAATACGACGACTGCTGTACGCTACAGCGATATGGCATTCGTGTCAGTTGTGTTTTGGGCTTCTACACTGTCAAGATCATAATTCCCAACCATCTTGTTATTATAAGAATGTTGGTTCAAAGTTATTAAAAAGTGTAAAATTATTTTATCATTAAACAATTGAATAATTATTCAATCTACAAATACTCGCATGGTTTTATTTCGTACAACTGATATTAATGAAATTAATATTTTTCTAAAGACTCAAGTTTTTACAATATTATCAAGCTTTTTACTTTATTAAACTCATGGAATAAAAGCTTAAAATAGAAATCATTTACAGAAAGTTTGATATCGACATATTTAACTTTGAAAAGTACAAAAACCACTTTCAATACTTAGATGAATATTACCTATTGAAATCTACAAATCGCTGAAAGCTCAGCACGTGCTGGATATTATATATATACGAATATATTCCGAACTTATCGACGTTACACCAATATCGACATCCAACTGGCTATCAGGAATGTGTAATATATCTTTAGGAGTTTGTAGGAATGTGACAGCCAGAAATCGAACCATATTATGCAATTTTCCCGATCTGTTTGAAGCACACGAACATTAGATTCCGATGAATGTTATTTCGCAGATTATATATGGTACATTGTGTGTCTAGAAGAGAGCTAACTATACATATGCGAGTGAATAACAACAAATGTAAGAACTGTATACAAAGCAAAATGTAGCTCAATCAAGGATTATATAACGAATGTCGTTTGGCAGTGCCTTGGACTTTATGCAAAAGGGCCGTACAACACTCTCTTCGAGTAGTCTCCACTGCAAAGCTCTATAAGCATTACAGAGTTGTTTATGTTAAGATAAGGGTTGTACTGATCGCTAACATTAAGGACTATATACCCTAAGGAAACGGTAAATAGAAATAAATTTATCCCGGGAATTCCCGGTAGCACTCTCTACCTGCTAGTGAGCAACGCCCACACGTATTCACAGTAAAAATAGCATCTTACGAAGATTTATAAACAGCAACGTCTACCATTACTATCTTCCAGTATTTGCATTGTTTCCATGATCATTCTAACGAATCGTACATATAAATTCATTAGATTTAATTCTCTTAATTACATGCTAATATAAACCTTATTTACATTATAAATAGTTACCTCAATATTCAAATCTTTTGTTTACTAATATGTAAAACAATATTGATTTAACGCGAATCATTATTTTGACATTATTTTTATTTATTTATTCATTTTCTATTGATATGTGATCAACAGACAGTATTTACATTGGCATTACTGTCAATATTCATTTACGAAGCAAACGTTTCAAACCACGGCACGGCGGATCTGAGCAAATAAGCACGGACATTTTGATTTGCTGTGGTTATTTACGGACGGTTCAATTGCAGATCTATGCCAGTGATAGCCAGAGTGTTGAATTGGTTTGATGTTGTAATTTATTTCCTTGCATAAACTTATTTATTTACAATAATATATCAATTTTAATCATTCAATAAGTAAAAAATCTAAAGTTAAAAAATTCAAGTTTTTTTTTCAATTTTTTTTTAAAAAGTTAACAGTCATATACAAATACTATTTAACAGCAGCGAGAAAATCTACCCAACAAGTTTAATATTATGATTTCAACCATTATGGGGTCGTAAATATTTAATTAAATAACATAAACTATGAAACTATTTTATAGAAAGGGTTGGTTATCTCGACCATTAATGCTTTATATGTATTGACAGCTACATACAGGGGTTGGCCGACATGGGGTCATGACCTGTGTCGTTCGATGCACCTATAACAACCCCAACCCCTTCCCTTGACTTCTCTTTCCACCTTATCATCTCGCTACCAATATACACCTGCAGTATGTTATCCCGGATGAGCAGTTCCGTGTACTAGAGCTGTGCTATATTTTATGCAGGTGTCACATTACATTTGAAATTTATTTAACAAAGTAAAATTGTTACAAATGCATGTAATATATTGTATACGGGTGTTACAGTTTATATAACGATTTGTGGTTAGCTTATTTATTGTTTAACTGATCTGTTATCACGTAGAAAACAATTTGGCTGTTGTTTGTTGTACTTTTTTAGTTATTAATTATTTTTGTTTGTTCTATATATTTTAATATAAAAAAGGATAAGCGCTGTAAATGTAACTATATGATGTGTATCTTCTAAAAACTAATAATCTTTTGTATAATTTATTATTCACATCTGGTAACACAATACATTATAGAAGCAAGCTGAACGTTAAATAAATAAAAGCAAACCAAGCTGTCACCATCACCGAGTGGTGTCCAACAGATCGTTAACTTGCACCATAGAATGTATTCTTATCTGTAAGACATCCTGGAGGACACTTAACAGTTAATAGCATGCCGAGGTTTATGACCTGATATGCCAGATTTATGACTTTTCTGACTTTATTGAAAATTTCATTACGTTTTAAAATTTTTAAAACCTATTTAAGGTAGTGCACTAGTGACTATGATATTTTCGAAGACTGAACTCAAGACATGCAATCTTTTTTTTTATATACACTGCTTAGAAATATGGCAACGTTGTTCTCTACAACGCAACCACTATAATATGTATGTTGTGTATGTATTTCTCATGCCAACGCGTGCAAAGCATGACAACATACAACGTTGCCACGTTTAAAATGCAAACGACACTGCAAGTAAGCTGTTTTAAAAAAAATGTAGAATCGTTCTCAAGGAAGTGAAGCCTTTGTAGACCTCTTGCATGTTGCTAAATTAGTTTTATTTAGTTTAATTATTAATATCTCGATTCACAACTGGTCTGAACATTTGAAATTATTAACGAACGTCAATTTCTTCTTCTACGCCTAATTACCGATTGGGAAGATATTAGCTGTAACACCTGGATATTTTCGGATATCAGTTTTTAAGCGGTATATTAAATAAAGTCACAGTTGTTTCATGAAATTAATTAAAAACGTTAATTAAAAATTTAAATATTACAACACACGAAAAGCTTCCTATCAATATTATCAAAACGTTTTAATACAAAATAAACTTTTTATTTAAAAGTTTTGACAGTTTTTTACGAGATTAAATATCCTGCTTTTGTATAAAATTTTAAATAAATAACGAAAAATCTATACTCAGTTGGTTTTCGTTTATATTTGCAACTTACCAAGCTAGCCTACTAAAATAAATAGAAATTAGTTTCTTGCAAATATTTTTACCTCATTAAATTAGGGTAAAACTTAGCTATAACTTTGATAAAGCAATAATATTCAGAGTCCTGTTTTGAATTTAATTTAACATGTCTAAAACGATGGGTATGTAATGGGCTATAGTTTCACAAATAATATCTACGAGGCATGTTTTTTAAGTAGGTACCGTTTTGGAATTAAAAAAAGACGTGCAAAGATATCGCAATAATTTTATTTTTACATGAAAGCCTGTACCTTAATCTACTTTTCTACATAATTTCCGTGAATATTGAGGCACTTGTCATAACGTGGCACCAGTTTTTGAATACCCTCCTCATAAAGTTCTGCCGCCTGACTTGTTAACCACTGTATCACAACTGTTTTGACTGTTCTTCATCATGCACATTTGTGCGGCCTTCTTTAAATGCTCTCACCCATTTCCTTACCACTCCATCACTCATAATGTTTTGTCCGTAAACTTCACAGATCTCACGATGAATATCGATCGGTTTTACGCCTTTAGCCCTAAGAAATCGTATAACAGCCCGTACTTCACAATCGGCGGGACTCACGATTGTCGGAGGCATCTTAAACACTCAGTAAACAACGTATACAATGAAGATTCGTATTTTTAAATAAAATAAAGAAAACAATGTCGAACGAATCATTTAACAATTAAATAGTATTTATTAACAAGAAAGCTTTTCGAAGTTATTCCTCAATGGGATTTGTTGAACAACTTTGTTAATTTCATTTTGAATGAATTTGTTTTGAAGTTCACTTATAATGTGCAGTTTCAAATGTTGTTGAAGCTCCCACGTACTCCTGACTCAGAGTATGTACTTTTGTAAAATATTTTGAAACTTTTCTTCGTTTGTTTACATTTTTGAGCTTTCGTACTTTATACATCAGGAGCAGGAAACATTTCTGGGTATTACTGTAAAATATATAGCCCAGTTTCTAAAGCAAGGAAATGTTTTATTTTTAGTCAGTGCTTTCTACTCTAATTCTTCAATATGCTCTAACTAAAGTGTGAGCTTGTAATTTAAGCACGTCACCATCGTCATCCTAACAAAATTCGTTTTTAGACGCCATTTTACCAAGATGGAGTCGCGTGAAAATGTCGTACTATAATTTTACTATTATCCCAATCATTAGAACAATTTACAGCATGCTAAGAATAAGGAAACTCAAAGATCATTTGTATGCAAAATAGTATATTAAATTAATTTGTATGGATAATACAAATATGAAAATTATATAACACATGCAATTAATAATCTTTAAAAACAATGCTCAAATCTAAGTGAAGTAAAACATATTTTAAAGAATTGATCAACCAGTAAAGACACTCCATTAAAATCATGAAATCCTAATTTTAAAATGTAAAGTATTTTATTAAATATCAAGGTAGACAAACATAAAATTTAATATGAAACATATTTTATAATTCAAAGTAATGGCATAATACATATATGGTAATCAAATATAATATCAGGTTAACGGGAAGCTTTCGTTATTAGATCTAAAAATTATACTTTTTATGAGCTTTTAACTTTTATGTTTATGTAATGCCATATAAAACTTTATTAACATAATCGTTAATACGGATAATGGAATCAACAAGTAAAAAGCTTGTCGTAACATATTTGGCATTTGTTCCAATTTATTTTTGCTGTGAAAGTATAAAATCATGATAATTACAACAAGCAGAGCTTTTTTGAGATTCAGTTAAATTTAAAATCTCTAAGTTGAAGATTAATATTTTTTTTTTATTTCAAGCTAAACTCAATTGTATTCAATTATAATTTATTGAGTTGGAGAGTTGAACCTTATCAGGCTCCTGGCTAGAACATTATCAGGTAACATATAGGGTAAAATTCTACTAGAATTAAGAGGTTTACGTTCTCGGCACTTTGTTGTCAAAAAATAGATTTAACAAGTTGAAATCATATCCTGTAAGAGTATTTAAAACAATATCAAATACGACCACTACTTTAGCCACAAAAAGTTTATATAATTTCCCCACTCTCAGGGTGGGGCAATCCTTTAATTATGTAATTTATACAGTAATCATACACAGCTCTTGAAATCCTTTAAAAAGAAACAGGATATACAGCTGGATACGACAGGAGACTGACACAAGCGCAAGAGAAAGTATAATGCTCAAAAACAAAGTGACATTTTTTATATTACGTGTAAAACACTTGTAAATTGCAAATCCTTTAAATAATTAAACAGTCTCTGTGTCCCTTTGAGCAGGAAGGATTATTACCACCAGACAGAATTGTAGAAGACTTAAATGACAATGACGTATGTCACATATATTTAAGTTAGATGTTTTATGTAAAAACAAGGGATGGCACAGGTGCAAGGGTTGAGGGATGTTTGTTTGAACCCTTTGCTTGGCTTTAACTATAAAGGAGTTGAATTGTGTTATGTGTAAACAACCTTTAAGACCTTAGGGGTTGATTTAAGTTAAAGAAGGGGTTGTATTCATTGAAAATTAATTTGTTAATGTAACATCGATTCCAGGAGTACTTTTGTAGACGAACATTACTAAGAGTAAAATAATTATTACTTTTTAGGTGGAAAATTTGTAATTATAGAGACCAATTATAGTTTCCTTTTTGTTAACAACGGAGCAACATTTTTTTTTGAATAGAAAACACTATTACACACAATTTTGTAAAATAACATAAAAAATCTATATTAATACCAAAAATAACATATGAAAGAAAAACCAATTACTTTATTACTATCCCTAAAGCAATTTCTTCTTTTTCCTTTTTACGTTCATCACTTTACTTATGCTACTGCTTTATGCTATTGCATTCATTTGCCTGGTTTATTTATATTTATTCAATTTGAGCATCGACTATTTGTATGAAATGTCATCCAAAATATGTACAGAACGTGCCACGTGATCAGATCGTGTTGAGAATTCTATCTCAGCTTTTATATATCTCATTTCTTGGCTCCATTCGAGAAACTTGATTCTATTTTCATTTTACTATAATATAAAGATAGACCGATCTATGCCCGAAGCAATCTATGTAAAAGAAAAAATAGAAAAATAAGAAAAAAGGCTGGTGAACTCTCACAAGGAGTTTTATTTACGTATAAGGAGGTTCTTTGTATTGTGAACAGAGCGTTACTGTGGGAATTTCTTGGGAAAATAGGAATAAGGACTCAAATAAAACATTTATTTGTGTAATAGTGTAGTTGGTAGACAATGTGCCGTTCGCCTGCTCAAACAACTTAATGAATTTAGGTAAGGTAAATTTTCTAACCTCACTAGAACCCAATCAGGTTCACAACTAAAACCATATAAGGTTCTCGACTAGAACCCTATGATATTCCTGATTAGAACCCGGTAAGGCTTTCATATTCATTGTCTTTAGATTATCATTATCGGGATCTATGCAACATCTAGAGTAAAATTATACTCGAGATACTTTTAAATATTTCTATGTACTTTTATATACTTTTATCATAAGATTTAATTGTTTTTATTGTATCATTCTTTCATTGTATCATTCAATATTATATTCGAATTTCGAGTTATGTTATGCATAAATCAACAATTATAATCCTGAAACAAAATAATATCAATCTTTCAAGTAAGATTACAAATTTAAAATATTTCAATATTGATTTATAATCTATCTGATTATTGTTTCTTGAAAAGCTTCTTAAATATCTAAAGCTTTATATTGGCAAGCTTTAAGTTTGAAGAAGCATTGAACCAGTAGGCTTTTGTCTGTTGAATTCTTTTGTGCGCTAGAGATTAGGAAGGTTTTATTATCGTTTTTCTTATGTGGATTCTAAGATGTTTGTATCTTATACGAGTACGAGTATATCTAAAAGAAAAGCGATATTAATTGTGGCTATAAAACCGGTTAAATCAAAGGTTTTTGTTTAGGGTTTGAGTAGTAAAAAAAGAAACAATCAAGCTATAATAAAACTATATGAGTTTTTATTTAATGGGTCATTCAAGAATGAGGTTTTCTTTTATTAAAATTTTAACTATTCCTAAATTTTATTTATTGTATGAGAATAATAAATTTTAATAACTTTCCCAATAAAGTTTTGCAATGCGGAGAATGATGCATTTAAATCAAATGTTGGCAAAATAGGTCACAAAACTTTCTATATTAGGTAAAATCGTTTACGTAATTTGTAACATTTGCTATGTTAGATAAACCTTAAATATCGTAATTGTGTTTAGCATGTAATACTTGAACAATGCAACACAAATAACATAATTAAACTACTACAGTTAATAGCCGTGTCATTGCATTCGCTAATTTCTTAATTACCTCACAAGATGGCAGGATAATAATCCAACAAAGTAAATCAAATAACCATCTCATTTCCTGTAGTTCATTCTACGTCACAGTTTGATTTATTTTCATGTTCTTTGAAGTAATAAAATAAATTTTATGAGCCTAGCTTTTATGATTCAATGTAAACGCTTAAATCCCTGGTACTAAAATCACGTAATTTTATAATCCACATCCAGTGACGTCCGTAGAAGGTTTAGCAAGAGGGAAATATTCTTCAGACTCTTTAAAGAACATAATTACAGGGAGATACAACAACAGGAAAGAATGGAAAAATTGAGAAGAGCAAATACAACACAAGATATAAAAGGATTTGGGAGAGAGAAATACCACAATACGTAAGAGAAAAAGACACAAAAAACATGAAAAGGATAGCCAGATTCAGATTGAGAACCGAGGAGAAAGGAAACAGATACTGGGCAAATAGCGAGGAAAATTGCAGGGTGTACATTAGGTTTTCATGTGAGAAAAAGGTAATAAGCGAAAAGAACATTGAACGAAAAGGAAAGAAATTGAAAAGAAAAGGAACGAGGAAAGTGAAGGAATGGCAAAGTAGAAACAGGAGGGAGAGTAGCAGGAGGAGCGAAGCAGTAGCAGTAGCAGATTTATAAGGATAATTTTTTTTTTCTTTTGGAAAGAGTGAGAATGTTTAGGTATAATAAGGATCAAAATTAAATTAAGCACAATGACATGTAAATAAATGAGCTAAGGCACAAGAATGTAGTGACAAATTACATTGCTTGAAGACTATAAGCAAATATTTGAAAGCAAAGAAAGTCTAAAAAAACGTTATTGACTTTATCTATGAAACCAATTTAATCTCTTTATTTTAAATACACATACTCGTGTTTATAAGTTGTAAATTATGTATTGCTAATATTTATAAATATATATATATATTGTTTTAAGTGCTAATAACTGTTGAAAGTTGATGCACTGAAATAAATATTAAAAAAAGAAACAATTTTCAGACTTCATTCTATGTAGTGTAAAACTTAAAAAGCAAGAAAGAGAGGAAGTTCCTTGTGTGTCTTTACATACGGACGCCCATGTCAACATCTTAATAATAATTTGCAGGCTGATGCTTTAATTTGTTTTGAAAAGGAAACGCACAAGGAGTTTGTAGAACAATTTGCATCTGATGAACTCTTAAGTTGTATAGATTGCTATTCAATCTCTGGAATTAGCTTTATTAGCTATTAAGGAAACTAAAAGCAACTTCACCTGGGTCGTGTCACAGGATATCGGCATCGTGACGTCACTTGAAGCTGTCAAACGAATTATCATTTATTGATTATGTAAAGACGTGAGCGACCCAAAAGCGACATGAATTGAAACAACCTGAAGACGGTTTAGTCATTACTGAATAAAATAACAGACGTTGTTCGTTTTGTGGGTATAATTACGGTAAATGAAGCAGCAAGTAATTTGACGGGTAATTATCAAACTTGTTTGTCTTATTAATGGGCATTTGAGTTTAACAAAATAATAAATGCGTACTATTTATGGTACCTAATGTTTACTACAGGTGATTACTTTGATTGATATTTAAATCCGTATAATTTCTAGATAGTACCAACCTTCTAACTATATACGTCAAAATTTCATTACATTCCAACTATTATTTTACGAATTACAGTGGTTTTGGTGACGCTCCTTTTGAAATTTTCAAAACTGATATTTACAAATCTGAATTTCCAGCGTTGATAAAGCGTTGCTTTTTAATGGGATAAATGAGAATGTATTTATTTACAATTGTTGGTAGTTATTGTCAGTCTTAAAGAGAACTAAATTTTGTACAAATGTTTCCTTTACATGTTTTCTCTAAACCCATCAACAAGCGTGCTCCAGCAAAACTAGTGCCTTATTTTGAAGATTTTTCCCTGACGTCATGCGTCTTGAATTTGACTAGTGTGACATTCATTTGTTTACTCAATCAGTCCAATTCACGGCGCACCACGTCAGAGAAAAAGTTACAAAATAATGAACGTTAGCATTCAAAAACATCACTCAATTTAACTTTCCTAAATTTGATTTAATTTATGTTAAAACGATAAAAATTAAACATATATTCGATAATGTTTTCTGACGACACAGTTAATATATTATTATTTCTATAATTACTACTTGATAAACTAACATTTAGAGAATATTTTGTGAAATTTTCATAAATAAATATCAAAAAATGAGGTATTGACAGCGAATCTCCGCAGACGTCACAAAAAAAAGTAACATTGCGGTGTCACTCATAACTCATCACTGAATTTTCTGAAATCGAATTACTAAAATGATTTTATTAGTTGATAAGTTTCTGCAGGTAACGCTGTCGAGTTTTTCTGTTTTTATAATTTTTTAATTTTTTACAGCACTTTAAAGTCAAAATATCGATTTTTCCTGAAAAAAATCAGAAACTTTGTTATTTTAAAATACGTCAAAATTAATAACTAAAAAAAAGCTCGACAGCGTTACCTCGGCATTTATGTAAAGAAAGAGTGTGCAAAATTTCAAAAGAATCGGTCCAGATTTTGAGCTAGAGAGGGCACCGACTTTGAAAAAGCTATGTGTGAGAAACCGCATTTAAAAGTTTCAAAGTAACAGCAGACCAGAGAGGTGAAGACTTAAAACTCTATATCTCCGACATTTTTACTCCAATCGACTTCAAATTTTTACACAATAAACTTAATATGTTGTACATTAATATAAATAAATAAAAGTAAAATGAAAACCCTCTAAAAATAGTACCCTCAATGCCGTAATATAGTAGAATTATATGAAAGTACATTGCACATACTTAAGCAATGTTTGTTAGTATTTTAAACGGCACCTGAAAACCACTAAGTCATTTTCGTAAATAATATTACAGTTAAAATAACACTCAGGTATCAAATTATGATACTTTGTAACTAACTCGCACTTGCCATCTAACCATTTACTTCTCATATAAGCAATTTGATAGAACACATACCACGTATGCCTTATATACAACAAGCCATATAAACAATTAACGATTCCTGCTTTTAGGTATAGTGATGTCAATTCAAAACCCATTAGTAATAAACACTAAACTGTTATAGTATAGTGTTGTGAATAATTTATAGTGTAATTTACATACAACCCCTGATACGCTAAGGGTATATTGTGTTGTAAGTTAAGGGTCGAATATATCTCGAGTTTATATTAGTTTTAGATACAGCTATATTGTGGACAAACGCCGCAATATATTGGTATACCTAAAATGCGTTGACGATACAACTCGACAACCGGAAGCGGAAGATAGCTTTCTAAAGGGTAGAAGCAATGAATATTGGTTTCTGTGTGAAACGAGCCTTCTGTTATATTGCGTATTTCAAATTTAACAAGTAAATTAAATAAATATTGAAATGGTTTGTGTTATTAAAATGTAAAACAGGCTACAGGGGTGCGAAGATTTATTATTAATTAAATTGATGGTAATTAAAATAATACGAGTGTCTCTTAAGAAATAAAAACTTAAATTACTCACTTGTACAAAATTAATATTAAATCTGACGATAGATGTCAATGTGGTGAAGAAGGAACTTTGGATCATATTATATTTGAATGCATAAATAATAGTTTAGAAAGATCAAAATTCAATAGTGAAATACTAGATGTGATTAAAACTTTTCCTGTTAATACTAAATTTTTGTTAAGTGCGGATTCAAAATTAATAAGTGAATTATTTAAATATTTAGAAAATTGTAAAATAGAATTATAAATTATAAAATATGTATAAAAAATATTTTAAGGTGGCTATGACGAATAAAAGTCAAGACAAATAAATAAATAAATAAAAAAAAAAAGAAATTAAATGGAAAGTGGCAAACCGAGACCAAGGAATACAATATGGGAGCGTTTTCCTAAAAATTGCTTTCCAACCTATCTAAAACTCTCTTTTTCTAGCTCGAACACATAATAAATTGTATTTAGGCGAATTGCCTTAGAAATGCAAGTTTATTTTAGCTCTAGCAACTAGTTTACATCTCAGTATATCAACTTCTCCAGTGGACTATACTTCTATTTAACTATTCTTCATAAAATATATATTATCCTTAAGAGTTATCACTCTAAATATTTTTTTACAAAGTTAGAATTGTCTTGGGATTTTAGTTATGGTTGAACATAATTTCTTCGGATATTTGATATGACTCTTGAGGCCCCCCTGTGGTTTATAAAGCTATTCCGGCACCACATCAAAATGACCCATGGCCTATACACTCACTATGCCTTCTGCAACCTGTGACAGATGGTAACAACCTTTCTAAGCACATAATTCAAATATATTTCTTCTACGTCTCATTTGAAAAGTATTTAATATACTGTAATCAAATTTAGTTTGTAATCAAAGTGTCGTTAGGCATTATATTCCTCCGCCTTAAATATACAGATTACATTTCATTTAATTACATCACTCCTAAAGTTTATATGGTTTAAATAGCTCAATCGTGTGCAAAGTTATTAACGTTTTTATATTTGAAAACATAAGTACTAGTACAAAGTTGCAAATCGATTGTCATTTTAGTACACTATTGCCATCTATATCTAACTATATAACCATGAGGTAATGTTTCACCTCAACAATTTAATAATGGTTGGATTCTCAGACTACATAATGCCACTGCTGATATTTCATTTTCATTAAACTCACAGTCCAGCACAATACTGCAACAGTCGCACAACTTTTCGTTCTCGTTCGAACTGGTGCCAACGGTGAACAGTTAAGTGATCTATATTAGATTGGGATATTCCTCTCCCAGCTCATACCTTAAGTTTTAGCTTCCTCGTAAACATGCAGATGCAATTTCTGCATAAACTTCACGAGTTTAGGGTCTATAAAGACTGGCATTGCACACCTCTAGGAGTAAATCAACCATGATTTGCTCCACATAGTGTAGTGTATAATTCGTACTCCGTTAAGAAAGTGGTGTTTTAAGAACTCTTTGCATGTATCATCCAATTGCTACTACAGGCTTCGATTGAAATAGACTTTTGGTTAAATTATACCTGATTCCTTAATAAAGAACCAACGGTTGGTGTAGGGTAATGGTATGCTTTGATTAACTGCCTTATACAATTTCAATTAAATAAATACACAAATTCAGTACACAAATCAAAGGTTGCTAATCTCTGAATATAGTCTACATATACAAGTGCGCCAACCTCCAGAGTGTTTCTCTTCATTCTCAAGTCCGTGTTTCAACCTGACTCGCCTGTTGCGGCTCGACCGGGTATCGATTCCCCATTCCACTTACTATCTAACGTACTACCACGCTTCCACCCCCACCCCATCCCAGTTATCCCACCCACTAGCTACAGTCTCATCAGTTAAAGAGGTTATCACACTCAAAGATGCATCATTGAATATTGGGGGGGTGGGGCTGGTAATAGGACAGGGAGATACCTATTTCTAGCTTCATATTATGTTATTTAATTATATTAATTTTTATAACTTTTGAAAAAAAATATAATATAATTATTTTTATTATCGCGACAACTTTCTGAGTAGCGTGAATTCGAGTTGTTTCGTAATAGTACCACCTTATCATGAGATTTACAGACGCTTCTTTAATGTTTATGAATCAAACCACCATTACAGATCCAAGATTGTTCGGATTTGCGAGACATGAAGGTGATTCCTTTACCTTCCTCTCATGATATCGTGTACTAATGCGACTACACCCTATTGAAATAGTTGAAAATGGTGTGTTGTCCATTGACAAAGTTTTCAGTTTTCAATAACATTTTTCGAACGTTAAAAGTTATGCAATTAAAAACTAAGTAAATGTACTCTGTCTAAATCATTAACACTATTTTAATTGATACATATAAATTAGTAATTATAAATCAAAGTAGTAGGAGCTCCCCATAGACAAACAAATTAAAGCCAATACCAAAGTTTCGAAATCTTAATTATGTTTGCTACCTAATTTGCATACTTAACCATTATATCAGACTGTAGTCGTTGTCTATGTGTTTTCTTTGGGATTGTATATAGTCCTGTAGGATCTGTGCAGGAGAGCGTGGCAATATTGTGTTCAAGATAGGCAGATAACCCAGAATTAGGGCTTTAATTTGATTTGATATTATAAGCATCGTAATGTAAGGTGAAAAGAATACTAATAATAATATTGTTACTAATGTTTACTATATAAAACTATAGCTCTTATTATATCATTCAAGCAAAGCAATAGATTGACAATTTTCCAATTAAAAAGCAATGCTTTATCAACACACGGAATTCAGATTTTTCCAATATTTTAAAGTTACAAATGTGGTATCCATGGTTTGCCAAATTAACTTGGCCAAGAAGATTAATAACAATGACCTCAAGACTAAGAATGAATCATACTGGAGTTCCAAAACATCTAGCAAGAAACAAAATTCCAAACTCAATGTAAAAATACAGCAATGGCAAGAAATGGACTCTAGAGGGCTGTGCTACAGACTTCGCCGACGCTTCCTGTTAACACCTCCTTTTTGATTGAGAAACCGAAATTTATAACTGTAGTAGCCATGAATAGATCATTCTTGTTGTCTGGATATAACGTATAAGAAGAAGCAGAACAATATTAGGGGCGATAAAAGGCCTAGAAAGCTCGAGAAACTATATTAAAAAAAAAAAATGTGGCGTCACTAAAACCGATGTAACTCGTAAACTAATGTGCAGAATGTCTTGAAATTTAAACACATATCGTTTAAAGGTTGGTTTTATCTAAAAATGATATAGAGTTAGCAACAAACTTATTTAGTGATGTGTTACAATGAATCAAAGTAGATTATATGAACTTGTCTTATTAGACGTTGAGCATAAAGAAACTGAAAAGTTGTATGTAAGAAAATTAATATATAAAGTCAGGAAAAATAATTTTTATTTTATAATGCTTAATTTTAAATACCTCAAAATAAAGATGCTTTATATAAGGTTTTAACAAGAGGTGTCATTTTAATTCAGCAGAAAAACGCAATATTTCGATGAAAAGTGGTGATATTTTAAATTAAATCCAAAGTAAAAACTTTGAGTTTAGTAATGAAACACAATATCTGCCAAATGTCACCGAAATGGCGGTTTTATGACAGTTAAAAAATAATACAAAATTTAAAATAATTAACCTAAATAAACCTAGTTCCGGTGTGTGCTACTCGTAAAAATTTAACGTAAATTTATGAATTATATATCTGAAAATTTATTAATATTAATTTCTTTAAACCAATTAGGCAGTTATATCGAGATTCTAATGTATTTTGATCTGTATTTTCTTTTACTTTTTTATTACGTGCTAATATAATGTCTATTATATTTTCATTATCTATTATTTACTTATAAAATATATTTTATACTAATCGTAATTTTTGTTTGTTTCTTTATTACAACCCAAAGCAACGCAGGGGGAGGGGAAGTAATGCTTGCATAACAACTCAATATTTCTAACTACACAACTGGCTTATGAAAAACAAGTTTCTCGCCGTTTTCATGATACCTCTTGTCTTGTCAATTATGAAATTGAAAGAATGCAAAATAAAATAACAGCCAGTGTTCTTCTGCTAATTTGTAAATTCTCAATTTCTTATTACCTAAGAATATAGCTTGTTAAATCCTCCCGGAGCAAGATTATATTTTAATATTTCATTTTATAAAACTTATCAAGCTTTTAAAGAGCGATATAAAAGTATTTAACACTACAAACAAAATAGTCGGACGTTAATTTTTCAATCATGCTTCATTAACTACTTAGCATCGTTAATTAAAACAGGAAACTGTATCGGTCGGTTTTCTGTGGGTTTTCGTTTAGCTCGTGTTCACATTTACACGTATGAGTATGCATGTGTATGTGAGCTATTAAAGCATCAGGAAATTAATGCACTAGAGGTCGATTGACTTTGTTGTTTAAATGGTAGACGGCTGCAAAAGGAGGCGGCGTATAACGCTCTCTGTATTTGCTTACATAACACCACTTTATATGCACCTTAGTACATAAATGCTTGTTATTATTAACACGATAAAGCTAATTATTTAATGACTAGCGTTTGCTTCGTCGTGAAGTGTCGTCTGTTTTATGTATATAAATAAAATTTAATAAGTTTTTGAATTGTGACAAATATAAGACTAGTGTATATATAATTGCATGCTATTCAGGCGTTGAAAATAAGATTTTTCTGCATTATTTGAGGGGAAAGAACACTCTTGTTACAATTGATAAATAAGTTGTTTATGTAATTTTTGCAAAAGTATGATTTTCTGCATTTCTAGAGATAAAAGAATGTTATATTCTTGTTAAAAATGTATAAAAATCAGTATGCAACTAATATTTTCTGCATTAATTGAGATGAAACATGGTTATACTTTTCTTTCGTTTTCTACATTCGATTTGGTTGTTTTATCTCTTTCTACACATCTTCTTTATTTCCACCATCTTTCTTATAAGAATGAGTGTTAATTAATACACAATTTTCTCATTTCAAACACAATTCTTAATAACACGTCACGTAAAGCTATTTTTGTATCGCTATGTTAACAGTTCAACATTTCCTACTTATCTCTGTTAAAGGGATCACAGGCTTCCATTCCTTCCATTAGTCCCATCCATTCCTCTACTCCCCACTTCTCCCAAGGGACATTCGTTGCTAATGAGTATTTGCCGTTGACTGTATCTACAAGATGGATCTGGATAATGTATTTGTGATATGCGTGCTAATTAGATGTTTAGTAATTAGTTGACTGGGTACGTACTACATACTTGCTTTGGTGATTATTGGTACTCGTATTATATCAAAGGTATAAATAATATTACAATTACTTCCCAGATTCACAGATCTTTTTTAACCGTAATTGGTAATTAGTGGTAATGACAGAACTACACAACTACCCCACAAAATTTTTTCCCTATCGTAGTAATGTCAAATTGTCTGAATGCAATTTGAGTAAGATTTTTCGAAGCACGTTCTAAGCCACAGGTAGAAAATATATTTGGGTACGTTCAGGAAAAGAAATTTCGTATTGTAAAGTTTAAATTTATGTAGTGGGGTAATACATTTTTGCTTTTAAAACTTTCGCCTTCATTTTTGATCCAAAATGCCTTCGAAACTAAACCCTATATCGCCCAAATGTCGATTCCTATTCTAAGTCGAGTTCTAGAATATCGTATTCGAATTTTATACGCTTCAGATCTAAATTATTTGCTATCCAACTTCTAATATATAAATAAAAATGTAACAATAAATACTGAAAGCTACAGATATAAAAAATGCATATTAAATGCACTTCAAAAAACTTTGATTTCCTATTTATTATGATTATCTGATACTAAATATACTAGTACATTAATTTGTATTGTATCCACTTATTTTTGTAGTTAAAAGTTCTCTGTAGCAATTTCAGTTCAATTAATCCTTCTCATAAAGTTCAATATAAATAAAGCAAACCAACTAGAACTAATAAATAGTAGCTGCACAGAACAAATAAGTTCCTACTATCGTGGGAATTGAATAAGCATTAATACTGCATTTGTAGTCCCTGCTGGGAAATAAAATATGAATCTGTAATATTACCATACCTCCACCTACTACCCCACCACCCACCACCCATCACCCACGCAAAATGTCACAACGACCACTGGAGGCAGGAAACCGCGAGTGGCGAGATCTATCAGAAATGGAATACCTTCACCGGTCTAGTTTCAGAATGCATGTGAATGAAAAATTCTCGTGCATGTGCTAGTTCTAGTATATAAAGTTACAAAATAATTCAATGATAACATTTCAAAAAGGATGTTTTCAAAAGTAAACTAGTGTATTTTTGCATGCGAGAGATACATTGTCATAACTTATATTTTGTAAATATTTTTTCGAATAGTCAGCGAAATATATCATTAATAAAAGGTCTAATTTTACATTTCGGAGCAGTAGGCGCATATATTTGACCCCCGTCTTTAAACTAAGAGTGTAATCACTTCTTTTTGTTTATCTCGAAAAGTATAAATGGGCTTGTGTCCTCATTTTTTATTGGTCGATTTTTCAATTGTTGATTGAAATTGATGTTAATAAATGTGTATTGGTGTGTCTATTTTATTAAATATCTAAATATTGACGGAGATATAGCAATTAAAAGTTTGAATTGTAGTTTTAGCGCTAGAAATGGTCGACCATATTTGTATGACGTAAAATGCATTTTAACGTCAGTTATTTGTTGAGTAGGTCAGTGCTGTGGTAATGTTTTGTAGCTGTTGGTAGTCAAATAATCAAGTCAAATCAAAGAATAATAAGTTTTTATTTTATTTAACCCTGCGAAGGCAGACATAATATTGAAATTTGATCGTTCCTTGAAATAGCTGTAAATAATATTTGATATTTTGATATATAAATACATATAGCAGAGATTTATGAGCTGTAAGGTTGGCAACGGTTGTGATGTCACATGCATTTGGAATGTATACAACGTTGAATCCCTTTAATAATTAAAGAGACAAAATGACTTTTCTAATTGTTAATATATCTTAACATATAAGGAGTTATTAAAAAATAATTGAACATTTCTAGAGGCTCTAGTAACCCACTTTATCAATATATAGTACACTTTTGTAGAAATTAAGACATAGGACACAAGCCCATTTTTTATAATAAAAAAATTTCAAGTATAAAAAATAGCATAATAACATAATATGTCTATATATTTTTGAAACTGTTCTTCGGAATTTCAATTCATATTAAAAGTCTTTCTTTTGGATTTTGCGGTTGCCTGATTTTGATTCGTTATTCTTCCACTATCTAACTTCGTCAAATATCCTATTGATGATCAATGAAGTTATATTTTATTTACATTTTGAACAGTGTTAATCTTTTGATAAACATATTATTTTATACGCTACCTGCCATGACTACAAAATTAAACTTTTTCTAAAATATCTGGTGTTCCAATATGTCATGAAAATGAATCTGCTAAATATTCTTTTTGTTTAGTGTTCTATTTCACATAGTCTGTGTTATTTTTCTGTTAATTCTCGACCTAATTCGTCGGGATTCTGTTCCGTAAGTTTCACAGTATGTTCAAAAGTAACACAAAATATCATACTAATACAATATACAAACAAATTAATAGAATTTGTTGATCATTTGTGATCGTTAACTACATATAAGTAAATAATTACGTATTACTTTAAACTAAGTGTAGTATTTGATGAAATCTGTAAAATGGAAGACTGTACTTGTTTATTTGAGTTGTCTACAAGCAAAGATGCAATGTAAGTGACAGAAATTTGAGATAACCAGCGCAAACGATAGAAGATTAACTAAACTATTTGTTGCACTTGTTACATGTTACAAGTATGCGTAACAGTTCACTTACAACTTCAATGCTTCTAAGCACATTCTCATTCAAAACTTGTCACAAAATATGATAAATGTATGTAAAAGAAATGTGTTCCCTGAAAAGGGATTTTCTAAAATTCCCAAGAATTGTAATATCTCACGGAGACAATTTTATTAGTCTTAGGAAAAATACTTCCTCTATAACACTTCCTGTAATCGCAGAATCCAGGACCCAGGACCCAGGACTCAGGTGTAACTTTGAATTAATTATGAAGTAAATCATCAATATTTTAATTATTCTCCAAGAAAATATCAATCTAGTAAATGAATATTTTTAGCTATTAAGCCGCCTTGATACATTTTTAGACTGAATATTAAATGATTGTCTTGGAACAGGCAGGGTCTGCAAGATAAATGGCAACATTACAGTAAAATATTACGCTAGGAAAAAAATATAACTCTCTGCGTTTAATAAAACAACGTGGAAGTAAGATACTTTCCATTAGTTAAATTAATAATTCATGCTTTTATTTTTTCATATTTAAGGTCCAGCTTATAACAAATATGAAAAAAATGGGTATTTCACATATTACATAAATAAAATAACAGTTTATATCAAATAAATTAACTGCAGGTACTGAACTGCAATTTAATTGTATAACAAACAAAATTAAGACATCTCAGAAATATTGTAACTGAGACTGCTCCATCTTTGGCTTCGATTCTCCGACCAGCATTGTTTCTATTTGGCGCTTTCTTTTTATTTATCGTTTTTCAACTAAAGTTTTGTTAAAAACCGACCACAGTTAACTAACAAAGAATTTAACCGATGTGTTTTGTTTGGTTAAACTACAGTTATGTCAAATCAAAGCGGAGAAATAAAAGTTTCAGCGAAGGTTTATAATAAACCATAGTTAACTGACAATTGAAAAATCGACATTCAAATTTTCTTCAGTTTCTACTCCTTTTCTTTATTGTCCCTTTCTTTGCTCTTCAACTTTTCAGCCTTACTTTTATCTTTTCATAGCTTTTTCTGCTCTGTTAATTCGACCGGTTGTTCTTTCTTTTTCTTTTTCCTTTCTTATCCTTTCCTTATTGCTCCATTCCTTCTATACCCATTCCGTATTCTACTTTATTTATTTAAGATTCCTTCACTTCAGCACACGATCGAAATCGAACTAAAAATCAGTCTTCTGTCTTTGCTCGTTTCCAATCCAAAAGCACTAAACCCGTTTCGTACAAATGGATGTCAAATCAAATCTAAAGTATGACTCAAACTGAAATTTTGTATGGTGTCGTTTGAAAGATGGTGGTAGACGATGGTAATCTGAATTTTCTTTAGGCTACTTTATAGTAAAGGTATATGAGAGAAAGAATTATCGAAGTTGATGCACTCAAATGAATATTTAAAAAAAGAGTAGTGTAACGGTACATGTTCTAGCATAAAGTTTAGTATATACCCTACACATATCGATTTCAAAATAATGTTTTCAGACACGATCACTTGTTGAACCACCATCGTATCTCAGTCTGTTCTAATCCTAAAGGACTACTATGTCACATATTTAATTCCTGAATTCACACAAATATTTTAATAATAAAATAATACCTTGTATAATAAATAGTTTGAATTCCTCACATAGATATGTTAATCGAAGAATGCGCAATAATGAAATCAATCAATGGAATTTATTCACCCGATATTTTATCCTTGTCTTTTCTATCGCCACGGTCCAAGAGATGCCAGGGGTCATCGCCTATCAACCTAACTTTAACCTATCGACCTTTGTAACACGATTTTGTTATTATTGCTGTAGCAGACATTCATCTTCGTGTTTTCCTTTCTACATCCCACTTTGCACATAAATAGAATTTCAAATCTCTGGAGAGATTTCGCATGATATGTATACTGTATACGATATGGACCATACCATCTACACATCATACGAGTGTCATTTCGTCATGCCATTTGTAAATATACGGTCGTCAAAACGAATGTTTATTATATTCATTTTTACATTACACTGGTTTTTAAAAGCAAATGTTGTATAAGTTATTTGCTGTTATAACGTAATAAAGGTAAACGTTCACAGGTCGGTACTGGCAGAACCAAACACATGAAATTTATTGAATAAAATGTGAAAAGGAAAGAACCTTTCTGATCTTCAAATCTCAAAAGTAATATTTAACGAAAAATTGAATACTTTTTGTATATTAAAAAACCCTTATTAGAAAGTTATGCGACTCAAGCTTTCACTTCAAGGATCTTTTGTGGCTAAGTTTACGACCTGTATATGTTTCAAACAACTTGGCAATAATTTTTTTAAGTATAGAACAATTACTAGGACGAATTACTAAGCATACATTGCACAAATCTTTGATTTTGACATTTTATAAGTTAGTTCAAAAGTTTCATAGAATCTCGTGTATACGAATCAAAATATTCAATATTAAGTTTAGTCGCATAAACGTCAGTTTTTGTAGATATCTTGTTTCATTTGCTCTACATGAGGTTTAGACTTATTAATAAAGTTGTAGAGCATGATAAGTTTAGACTTAGATAAAGTTGTAGAAATTTTCACCAAATTAGGACTCAGGAAATATTTTATACAATTAACCGTTCTTGAGATAGAGCACGAAGAGTGGGAAGCACTCTTAGTATTGTAACAAATCTTCAATTTACAAATTAAAATTACAAATTAAATTAACAAATTTTTAATTATTTTTTTCCACTAAAAATTTTGAAAATTGTAAAAGTAGCTTCACTAAAACTACTATAACTCGTATACTAATCGTCGGAATGTCATGAAATTTTGACACATATCATTTAAAGATTAGTGGTATCCAAGCCATATGGCATCCTTCGAACTTATAGAGTGATTATTACTAATTATTATTTACTAATTGAAAATAATATAATAACATTTAATTTATTTATATTATTAATAAGATATTAAATTACATCAGCTAAGCATGATTGCACCCCGGGTTGTTATTAATTAAAAATAAAGATCATAAAGATAATTAATACACATAGTGGATTAAAGAAAAAGTTTCACACTGCAATTTATCTTTAAATAAATTGAATAAAGCTCGAACAAAAGCTCAATTCGCCGCTCATATTTATAATAAAGTAGCTATTTAATTATCTCAGTAATTTCAATCTATATTCCAAGTTCTTAATATCCCCTACACACAACATTAAAGTAAAACGATTTTGCAATGAAAAATGTATGAATAAATTAAAAGAGCGCGGACAAACGTGCACGCGGGCAGGCGGAGGGGTAGGCGGGCAAACTGGCAATTGTTTTCGAAAACTTTCTTTTAATAAAACTGTGATTTGAGTCTTTATAACTTCTGAACGTGTGCTGAATTCTAATTGATGTGGAATGCGATTTAATAAATCTTGAATGTTATTGGCAAAAAGGACGAGCTTTTTTACAATTAAGGCCACTTGAAAGCTACTTGAAAATGGATACAGTCCGAAGAGAAAATTCCACAATATTTATTAAACATGCCTTAGTAATTAGAAAGCAAACACGGAATGCTATAAAGGAATGTAAATGAACAAAATACAAAATAAAGATATAACTAGATATGTCAGTTTGAAAAATAAAGAATTCTCTAATGTTTATCCTTAGATTTTATCACAATTTATAATCTTGAAAATGGAGCCAAGTCCTTTTTAGGCAGGACCCTTTTAAAGTACTAAACATTTTGTTATAATCGGATACAAAATAATTACTCCTTGCAAGCTTAGGTACTATTTATATAGATCTGTTAGAGAGGGGATGGAAAAACGCGGCGAGAGACGAGAGAGGGGTGCTTTTACCTTTCGCCCTTCTGTTAAACCGTACTTTAATAAATCTTACTTTAAATTCAACTGGACTTTGTTTCATCCCACGTATCTTGAGGGTAATAATCGGATGAAGACGATTCAAGTCCAATGAGAGGGTTCTACGATGCTCTACGAAAGCTCTACGACTACGTAGTTAGCAATAAAGCTCCGAGCTACGAAATAATTCATTCTTGTTTTAACCTCAAACGAGAAAACAACCAGAAAAAGAAAAGTTTACCACACGTCAGGTCAAAGGCTAGTTTTATTTCAGCTGCATGCTGGTAAAATATTACTCGCTTTGTTAGTAGACTCCTAGAAAACTTAATCAACTATTAATGTTTATTTAACTAAAATTTAAGTATGTAGCATGAATGAGACTCTAACACGTGGATCCGGGATCAATTCGTGAAGTAAACGCAACAAACGTTAAGAAATTATTATTTTCTTAGTCACAGTGGTGTCTCCAGTGTGCTCCTGTTCTTAAGTTAGAGGTACGATTTATCCAGGGACACAGAGCTTTTATCTTGTCACATAAATCTAACATATGAACTTTTGGTTTTCACATAAATATTCATTTTACGCGTGTTGTACATAACGTATCCTTTGACAATTTATTTTTGTTGCAATTATTTTATTTTAAATTAAATTAAAATATTTCTTTAATAACAAAAAACAATGATAAATATTCTCTTACGCAACAGTAGAAGCTTAAATCACTAAAACATTCAATAAATAAACTGAATTTAAAAGACCTTGAAATATTCCAGATTCTGTAGTAATTAAGAAAATTATTTGTAGTGCGTAATATATTTCTAAATAAATATAACTACACGCAAAATTTCAAATGACTTTCCTAAAACACAGCACAACACAACATTAAATACTTAATATGTAATTGCAGAGATTTTGTTAAGTGGTTCAAAATTAATTAGTGAATTATTAAAATATTTAGAAAATTGAATTATATATTGTAAAATATGTATAAAAAATGTTTGGTGGTGGCTATAACGAATAAAAGTCAAAACAAATAAATAAAAAAATATAAAAAAAAATAATTACAGAGACACGAAATCGACAGCAGGAAGAAGAAATATAATACCTTATGTTATTTGATCTTAAAGTATCGGTTTCATACCAATTAGTAAACTTCAAACTTGAAACGATTTCTTAACCTCAAAATTGAAGCTTTTGTTATGTTATTAGTAAACAAATAAGTAGTATACACTCTTACTTTCTTATTCAAAAGAGGACCACAATTAATATGTGCACAATGTAATACATAATAAATACATATGTATATGTAATATATAATAAATTATGTATTGTATATGCATATGAGAGAAAGAATGATCGAAAGGTTATGCACTTAAATAAATATTTAAAGAAAAGTAGTGTAACGGTGCAAGTTCTAGCGTAAAGTCTAGTTTATACCCTACACATATCGATTTCAAAATATAGGTAGATAATATCCATAGACTATCTATGAAACTATATTATTAGTTGTTGAATACAAACTTACTATAACTTTAAGATGTATGTAGCAAGAAACCCTGTCTTAACTATTTGGTTTAATGAATTTGATATAATTAATATACAAAGGAGAATTAATAGACTAAATGTGAGAAAATTAATGCCGGAACTCCAAAAGGGTCTATCAATAAACCGTAATTCAGTTTAGAGTATTAGTTTCTCTTTGAATGTAGACGATTAAATCGTTAGAAAGATATTTTGTTTAAGTATTTAACAACTATTGAAATGAGGTTAGGTTTACCTAACATTAAGTCACATAAGAAACAAGTAAACCACTACTTGAACATTTTAGTGTAAGCTAAATAGACTTTACTCGGTTGAAACACATAGCTCATTTTTACGGGACCTTCGGGACCACTGCCGTTTTTTTTTATACGAATCTATAATTCCTAACGACACTATCGATAATATTTTGTAATAGTTTTTCAACATTTACAAATAAAAGTAATAATTTTCAACACGTGTTTTTCCGCTGAGTTTTAACGTACATTTAAGTATCAGAAGCGTCGAGTTGTCAAACTTATTGCTATAGTAATTGATCACATATTGCAAAAAGCAACTTGTTGAATCTACAATATATATATTTTTTGAAATTTTCAAAACTATAGAACACATTCCAGTGGACAATTACATTTTGTGTTGATATTTTTGTGAAATAGAACCTTGAGTAGTAATTAAAGAATATATTACATTAAGAATTAAATCAGGTAAAAGCAGACTTATGGTAAGCGTCTGCAGGACATGCTAGAACGGCTCAATTTGTTGTGTTGTATAAAATTAATTATTTAGCACTTGTGTATTTTTTGTGTTGTGTTAGCTATCGGTTTGACCGAGTCACTTAAAATGTATAGGATAGACTTAGCACATGTAGACGCATGGAATGAACTTAAATCTTCCAAAAATTCAGATTATTTCTAATTATTTCGAAAGGAAAAAGTGAAAAAAAAGTCATGAAATTTGAAACTTTTTTTTCAGAAGTCTGCCAAAAATGATTCTCGTTCATTCCATGCATTTTGGTCTATAGATAGAAACCTAGAGGAAATCGGCAGGTGTCTTTAAAGTGGTACAGCATACGTTCTAATGAATTTTTTTACATGAACTTTGTTTTACATAATTTTGAAATAGTACTAAATAACTGATAAAAATTTCAAAGTTCTATCTTTTCATTGGACGTCAAAAAAGATTCTCAAAAAATGCCTTAAGTTGACACGGAAAAACTCACTTTAGTTGCTCTTCGAGTTAATCTCGTTCAAATTTCAACTATAACACTTTACATACGCCTTACCTTTAATTAAATGCAATGCTTTTGATGGCGGCCTGCAAACTAAACTGATATAGGGGCGCCTCATATCCTCAAGCCAACCCTGCTTTTGTGGTATAGTTAAACGCTAACAACGTTTATCCCTTTTGATTCATCAATTTCAACCAATAGTTTATACATATTTGTAAAATTAAAAGTTAATATGCAAAATACAGTGGTAATAGTAATGGAAAATCATGATTTGAATACAAAAACAGTAATAAAACGGTACAAAACGATGTATTTATCACGCAACGTTGTATTCATATCGTGATTATAAAAAAAGGTTGAGCGTTGCAATGATTTATGAGGTCAATTACACGATAGAATAAATATATTTCTGATAAAACAAAAGATCTACAACATTCTGATTGTGTGCAGTCTACCATAATGCTTTGCTGTGTTTTGTGTTGTGTTGTGTTGTGTTTTGTTTTAAAACTATATTTAAAAAGAGAGATAAAAATATTACAATAGAAATGTGAAAATATTGGTTTATAAATGCTTGTATTTCACAACTGTATCTCAGTTTATATCGTACTTGTAATATGTGATTTTCTGGTTTTCGAATAAAGCTAACATGTCGCCATTGTTCCATATTTATTATATATTATGACAAAAGTATCATACTGATTTTAATTTTTAGTTGAAAGTATAGTGTAGCATATGATAATGTGCGTAATCGTTTCGTTCATTTTTGTTTTAATTTAACGTTTTAGTTTTATGGATACTTTAAGTATCATTTCCACTCACTGCTTTAATTTAAATTTGTATTTTGTATTTAATTTAAATTGTTTAGCATATGGCAATACGCGTAGTCATTCACAGTACAATTTTTAATTGAATTTAATTTTTAAGTTTTCTTATTTTTTTTAGAACCTTACACGGTCCACTGACTTAAATTAAAAATAATAAATTAAGAAAAACTGTATTATATTATAACCTCCAAAATGTGACAATCTGTCAAAATGCAGTAGGGCTTACTTTTAAAGGAAGTTTAATGTCAGTTTTTGAAAAATATATAATTTCTATTACTAATTGTTATTAAAAACAGCAATTTTAATTATTTCACATACAATTTTCTCGAACTGTCAAAATTTATATTACTAACGATGCATACGCACCAACTAAATTAACTCAACTCAAATTAAAACACAAATGTGAAAAGAAATGCTTAAACGAAAACCTGAAATCAAAATTAAATATCAAAACAGTGAGTGGGAATGAGGCTTTAAACTATCTAAAACAAAAAACCATTAGTAATTTTGAACGTAATATATTTTACAAAAGGTTACGTTTTATTATTTACCGAGGTTTAACATAATTCTATTACATTATCTATAAACAAATACAAAATATGTTAAAAATCTTTTACTACTATATTAATTTGATATACAACATTATATAATTTTACAAAAAAGCTTAGGGCTTTAAAAAAATATATCCATGGATTTAAGAAAACATGCATAGAAGCCAGAAATGCGTAGATATTAACCTAGAATTAAAATTTCATTGTAGCTTCAACTTCATGAACACGCTTTGATGCTTAGAGTATGATAACTCGACAATTAATAATTCATTATTTGTACATCTCGAAGATTATTCTAGCCGCCATCATATTTGAATGAAAACATGAAAGCATTAACTATCATATATGCATTACTATTTATTAACCACGTTCCAACTTGTATTCGTTGATATAAATTATTCATTTAGATTCAAGTTGAATGTTTGCACACTGCAGCCACATTAACCAGTGTTCAGCAACCTTTTAGAGATGGCGGATCACATTAAAACTACCTTAGATCTATTTTATGTCATTTCATCTTAACTACTACATTTATGGTCTTATTTTGTAACTTTTTCTCTGACGTAATGCGTCATGAATTAGGCTAGTGTGTCATTCATTTGTTTGTTAAAATTTTAAAAATTGTCGTAAAAATGTAACAAAATAAAGCCTTTAGTTTCTATATTTAGAACCATTTATGACCCCAATCTAACTAAGCGGTGTCATACGACTGGAGTATATCCTCGGAGCTTCCTATTTGTATATTAATAACATGCCACAGTAATTAATGACGGCGCTGTTACCATTCCCATTCCCATTCCCATCTTCTGCACATCAAATATAGAACAAAGTTTCTTTTGGTATTCTATAAATCTTTGAAACGAGCAGTAAATCACGAAGAGCTGAATGAAATATGGTAATTTTAATTGATGTTTGCTGATGTGGTTTTCCAGTATTTCTGGTATTAACTAGATCTGATAATCCCCAATGGCGAAATTGTATTTAAATTGAATGGTTGAATTGTATAATTTTATATTAATTGCATTAAAATAACTTTGTAGAGGATTGTGGTTCTAGTGGTTTATCAAACAACTCGCTCACTACACACAACGACGTGTTGTTAAGAATTACCTAATATAATATACGAGAAGTTGATATTACCATCTTTCAAACGACACCATACAAAATTTCAGATTGATTTATAGGTTTGAAAGAAACAATATCGATCTTTTTACTCAAGCTTTTCACTTTTAGATGAAAAAACGTGCGAAGGTAGACGATTGACGTCTAAGAAGCTATCTTGATCGAAATTTGAAGACCTGTCAACATACAATTGCCGTAACATTAGGCAGATATTAGGTCGGTTGCTGTAGTTATAGTTATTGCAATTTAACTTGGCCAGTTAAAGAAAATTAAATCGGCCTATTGTATTCCAATACTAACCTTTCGATTAAATTAAAAGTGAAAAAAGTAATGAGCAGGAAGAATATTGTGCAGATATTAAAGGGAGGCAGTAAAGGGAAGAGGTGGGTGGCAGAAATAGAGAAAAGGAACGACGAAAGAGAAGTAATGCCAGAGCAGAAGAGATTTTAATCTGAAGTGACAAAGAGACGAAGAGACCAAGAAGACAAGAGGTGAGGAAACGGTGAGAATGAAGGAGGACTAGCTGAAATGAAGGGACAGAGTTAAGAGAAGAAGAAGCAGAAAAGTACTTTTGAAAATAGAAAGGTCTGGAATAGTTTTAAGTTTATTTTCAAATTGAAGTTCTAGGAAATGTATTAAGAAAGTAGATTGTAAAGCCGAAAGGTAAACAATTAATATAATAACAATGTAACTAAAATAAAAATATTACAATTTTTCACTTAATTTCTGTTGAGTCTTTATTGTCTGAAAAGTTTTTATGATAAAGAGCTACCAACACCTCACTACTTACAGCCTCTGTGTCATCTTATTAAGAAATTGTTACTCAGAATTAAGAAAAAAAGAGTCTGTTGAGTTATGAGAATAAATTGAAATTGAAATAAGAAACCTTGAAAAAACTGTATGTAAATACTTTCATATTTAAACGTGGTAGATGTATAAATGTTATATAAATATTACTGTACAGCGTTACCATGTTTATAAAAAGAACTTCGCCAGACTCATTACTTTAGCTTAAAAAGTATTAAGTGATTTATTTTCTCATTACTCAGAAATCAACAGTGGTTTCTCATAACAGTACACAGTCATTAAAAATCTAAAAATACACAGAACTTTTCATGTGAAACAGTGATCCTGAGGATGACAAGTTTCTTTTCTTTTCTTAAAGCATACGCCTTCATCATTACTCTTTCAATACCCTTTCTAAAAGTTATCATTTCAAACAGCTCGATATCTCTTATCATCAGAACTCTAAAGAATATATGAATGAAGATAAATCATCAAACAAACTTGTATATCGTTGTCTTTTTCACTCTTTATCTACTCAATTGTAAACATTATTGTTTTATTGTTGATTGTATCTCCAACAATTGCTGACTCCTTGTTACTAACTCAAAACATCATAATTTTTTTTATAACAAAAGCTTTTTCTAGCGTTATCTTTCTTTCTTGAAGCTTGCAACAAAGCTCATAAGCTGTGTAATAGTATATTATTTTTTTACAGCCGTCTGGTTAACAACTTCTGTTGCGTTGTTTCATTGTTGTAGACTTGGACATAGACGTCTACGATGTATCTTTAATGAATCGCTATAAAATGAAAGTGTTGTTATATACTTTATTTCATTCGATATAAATCTCGTAAAATTGTTCCCGTACAGGATATGCGTATATAGTAAATATAAAGAGAAGAAATTCCAATGGTAAATATATATGAATACTTAATACTTTATTTGAATTTACCGCCATTTGATAATCTGGATTTGGTTGTGCTTGTGAACTATGTCTTAATTTCTATAAGACTTTAACAGTTATATATTGATAAAGTTGGCTATCAGAATCTCTAATATTTAATATGGTTTTAATAAGTCACATTATTATAGGAAAGACCTGCAGATAATAAATTTCGGACAGAAAATATAATTCCGGTAAACAGATCGAACCTAAAGATTCTGTAGTCAGTATCAAGCATCAATCGTCTCGCCCACTGTGTCGTCGTTTGTGTGAATGTTGTAAAATCTTTTCCAGAAGTAAATAAATGTTTTTCATAACATAATAAGGAAACTATTAAAAGTTTTCATATTACCCCATTTCACTAAATCAAAATTCTTTACTAACATACATACTTAAAGCTTATTTCATTTTCATCCCTTATTTGTTGAACTTTGAGCTTATAGATTATATTTTAACAAAAAAAAAACCCGTTAGAAATATAATAAAAACGCCTGCGTAGTTTGTGCGATATTTTGTATCCTGTATTCCTGTATCAAAATCTTCAATAACCAACCCTTCGTATTTATATTGCGCGGCGAACAACCCCGAGTCATTCTTTGGTGCTATAAATACAACCCCAAGACCCCAAGAGGGTGTGATACATCGTATTCACCTACAGCTACACCAAGAGTGGGTTTTAATAGGGATTGATACAATAGACACTAGCCAGCCCTTAAAAATATAAAGGGGTTACACAAAACTAAGAAAGTTGACTTTAACAACCCTTACTTCGTAGAAGGAGATAGATATATATTATTACATATTAGATGAATAGAGATATACATATCTTTATAATTCAAAACACAGAGTGCTATATATTTATTTCATATATTATACGTCATGGCTTGAATTACGTGAATCTATAAATCAGGGCTTGAATATCAATGGGAAAGGGATGCAACGGGGTGTGATTTATTACTCAAATATCAAATATGACTTGCTGATTGCAATAGTGACGTATTGCCAAACACCTCCCGTGGGCCCTAACTTCAACCAGACGCTTTAAAGTTATCTAGCGCTTTAAAGATAAGTCGCCAAATGCAACAGAGAATCTTACCTTACCTTACTTAAATTCACATTTTATTGAACAAGACTTATCTTTTTTACCAAATTCTATTAAGCGTTTTAAAACGTCTGGCGCAAATTAGGGCCGACGGGATTCACAATATTCTGTAAAACATATAAAAGTCTGCCTTTATACTTTCACGTAGATGAGTGAGGTTTTTATGTAAAGGGCTCTATAGAATGTGTATGAATTGGGTATTTATCTTTTTTTTTAAATGGTATTTATCGCCCCTTTAAATTTTGCCGTATGGTGCATTGAGGATTTCGGTAGGATCTTCCTATTATGTAAATCTAGCATCTAATTGTCGAACATGGGTATTCAAATTTGTTCAATGTCGAAACTTGGAATCGTTTGTAGCATGCTAGCTAGTATACATACGTTCTTAACTACATATTACACTATTGTTTATCAAAATTCTAGCTTTTCTAAAAGGATATAGTTACTGGGAGGTTTGAGATCTTACTGTATTATATAATCTTGCATAAAAAGCTTTATTAATATCAGAAAATGTATTTTTATCTCAAAAGATAACTATTGTTATGTTATCGAAAATGTTATGGAAGAGGTAAACTTTTTTATGTTTTATAAAACTTAAATATATTACTGTGTTTAGTCACTTCTGAGAGACTTATTTAATTCTTGTAATAACCTCCTACATATGAATCTCTGCTTTCCTCATTCCAATAATCCACTAACGAGAAATATAAACTGTGCTTAAGGTTGCAAGTGAACATAGGTTTCTTGAAACTAATTAATTAATAAATATGATATAGGTATTTACAATTCCATTCTGAAATAGCAGAACATCAATGGAACTCTGACAATTGAGAGAATTCCTGGAATTCTAAATACGATACATACACATATACACACATACAAATAAACATCTATTTTTAATTGAATATTGGTATACCATTCAGGGTTAAATAACGATGTAGAATTCCAGGAAAATTGTGCACGTACATAATTATTTAAAACGAAGGGGATGATGATTATAAACGAATTATTCTCTGAATGTTTGTGTGTGGGTTTTGTAAACAAGTACGTCATATATACAATATATATATATATATATATAACTCTTTAATATAGTAAAGAAATATAAGTAAAAAAGCTCCAGATTAATATTGTTAAGCTTCAACATACGATGGTGGATTCGCCGGATATTAATAAAACCAGCTAGAGCTTAAAGCTTTTCTATTAAACTTGTAAATAAACAGTATAAAACTAATAGAAAAGTATTCGAGGTGTTATAGATTAAAGAAGGATCAAGAGATATGAGTGTAAACTATATTTAATGATTATATACGAAAAATGCATTTATTTGTATTTATATATACTGATACCTTGGTATAATAAATAATCTACCAAAAGCTTGCTAAAAGCTTTAAGAGTGATAGATGAGCTTTTGAAAATATTATAATATTTACGGAGTGTACATACCGATAATGTTAAAAACATTGATAGGTATTGTCAGTGCCGGATTAGCAGGGGCGGTAGGCATGTCCTTGAAATACGCTTATCATTGTTAGAAATATGCTACCGTAGCTGGCAATGACGATTAAATTTAATCATAAGGGTAATTATGTCTGAATACAAAAGTTTTCTTCCACATGAAAAAAGGTAAATCTAGCACTGTCTATCATTATAGCAAGTTGTCCTTAAAACTATAGTAAAAGCTTGATTGATGGGTTAGTTCAAAAGAGATAGGTAGACAGTCATTATATCAAAGTAAGGTAACCAAGATAAAATGTATAAACCTAGAGAAAATCTATTACTGATTCTAACAAAACCTTCATACTCTGAAAAACAGTATAAATTATTTTTTTTTTTTTAATTTAACTCTCCTGAAATAAAATGTCAATTTCAAAGTATTAAAAATTAGTCGTTAAACATTATAATAGAAACAGACGTTCTATAAATAGATATATAATTAATTTAATTTAGTTTTTATTTAATTAGATTTTTATTAAAATACTTTTATATATGAAATGTTTTTCACAGAAAATTTTAGCCCTTTAATTAAGCAATTGAAGTATATCTATATTATTTAAAGCAATTTAGAATTCGTTTGATGTTACATTCTGGGAGAAATATATTGAAAAACATATTAGATCATGAGAGGCGAACCTATGGTAAGCGTGTAAGAACTTAGATCTTAACTGGATGGGATTATAAGCCAAATTAAATAAAGAAGGAAGATAGGTGGCAGAAATAAGGAGGACACGTAGGCAATGCAACGAAAGAAAGTGATGTAGTGAATGTGATGTAAGAAGAGATGTAGTGAAACAATGTTTTGATAGTATTTCAAGGGCATTTTATAAAGTTTGATGTACTTTACTTTAAGGGCGTTATTCTGTAACTTTTAAAAAAATCGACCTTATTTTTTCAGAGGTGGAAATATTTAATTTTTTCACTGCTCGAATAAGATCACTGTATTTAAAATATCTAAAGTGGTATTCTATATACACAATTTTCCTCCGCCCTTATAAGTATACAGCGGTGAAAAAGTATAAACTGGTATTGATGACGTATTCTCCGACGTCATCAATTATATAATATTTCACCAATCAAGACAAAGTATTAAATAGACAAAATATAAAATATTTTAAATGACAATTGTTTATATTATTCATACATGTCAAAGTCGATTAAAAAAAAGTCAATATGGTATCTACGAAAACGAAAACGGGAAAATCAGTGTCAATCAATTTTTTCTGTAATCCCACGTAATCCTTAATTCACCTGATCTTTCTGATATTTAATAACTAACTTATTTTCTACTTTTTCGTAGAATCTGTGTATGAAAAATTTGAACTATAATTCAAATTATAGTTCAAATTGTTTGACAGTTCTCAAAGATACAGCGATGAAAAATATTAAAGTCATTGCTGCAGGCGACAAAAATAAAATCGATGGAAATTTCTTACAGAATACCAAATAAAAAATCATCGCTTTTGTGACATCATTTTACAGTGATGAAATTCTTTCACCGGTGGAAATACTTTAAATAATGTTAGATGCAGGGTGGAGGAAATGTGATGGAGATTGTAAAGCCTTAAAATCACGCACGCTTAAAGAAGGTTCACTACCGCTGCATTAGAAGGAATATTTCTACTGAAGGAAGAGACTGTATGACTATGTCTATACGAGCATCTTAGCGTGAAAGTACGGAACATATTTATCAGAATTAACTTTGACACACAGCCATCACTTTTGAAGTTTTGTTTGATAGCTCTAAAGGAGACATTTATCTCTAACTTGAATAATATGACAAAACATTTTCATAATTTTAAATCGGAAGGATGTTAACATCACATTTTCTATTATTACAAAGTTTCTGATTATTATTATTTGCTTAGAATTGCCATAGAAATTTAAACATAAAACTTTTTATCTAAAAATAATTCTCATGTAGTTGTATACAGTTCATTTATCATATTCGAAATTGTACTTGAAATAAAATAGACGTCGTATAACGTAAATTGATTGTAGTCACTTGACGGGCGCTCCTGCTCCTGCTCCTCCTCTTCCTCGTTGGCGTGTTAGTGGTACTGTGGAGCCTTGCTCGTTTATTTTTGCTGTTCCATTTAAAATAAAAACATTTATTGCAGTAATATCAGAGTTACAGGGTAGGAGCCAAGATATTTAGGGTTTGAGGCGAAATATAAAATGCCACCATGATCATCGGAGCTTATAAATACAGCTACCAAAAATGGAAAACTTATTATCGACTTATTAAAACATCAGTGTCCTAATTAGCAATGATTAAATAATACTAAAGTGATAGAACCCATGAAATACAAAATATGTGTATTACAGTTCATATTACGAGAGTTCGGCGGCGACTCATACTTAAAACAAGTTGTGGGGTATATACTGCCGATACTAAAAAGCACAGACTCACTTATTTTTCTATAATGTATATAGAACCGGATAAGATAAAATTCATTATCGTATTATAGATTTATACCGCTCTTATAGCCTCTTTTAAGTAAAAGTCGCCGCCGAACTCTCGTGATTTTGACTATATCTTACATTTATATAATTTTTAGCTTAAGCTAAACCTAGCAGTATTGAATATAAATGATTTTTTGGGACAAAAACCACTTAGTCCTTAAAAATGTGTTCCTAAAATTTTATAATGCTTAAAAAGGTGTTTTTCATATTTTCAAAAAGTAGTAAAATATGTCATAAAACGTTGCATATTATGTTATTATAAAGACACGTTAACAGTTCGCAACAGACTATATTTGACATAAGAAAAAGTTTTTACACAACAGATTACAGATGGCGTTACTAGTTACAAAGTAGTGATATTTTGATACCTATTACAATACCCCCACTTATCAGAATAATCTAAGTACACATGATTACACAGAAACAATGCCAAGTAAATTCATAAACTTATAATGTTTCAGATGACAAAGACCTTTTGTTAAAATATCTGCAGGCATTTCTTCAGTAGGAATGTACTTAACTTTTACAAAGTTGTTCTTTACAACATCTCTAATAAAATGACAACGCACATCTATATGCTTGGATCTATTATGACTCTGACTACTCGAAGCTAACTTCAATGCACTTTGGTTATCACAATACAAATCAATTACATTAAATACATCAGTAATTTCATGCATTAAATTTCTTAGATAAATAGCTTCTCTTGAAGCTTCAGAAAGAGCAGTGTATTCCGCCTCAGTACTGGATAATGAAACCGTTTTCTGCTTCCTACTTTGCCAGGAAATGGCAGACCCTGACAACATAAAGCAAAATCCAGTATAGGATTTTCTATCTAGAGCATCACTTGCCCAATCACTGTCTACAAAACCTTGTAAATTACTATTGTTATTATTGGTATATTTTAAACAATAACTTTTAGTATGCAGTAAATATCTTAATACACGTTTACAATAATTCCAATGTATGTGACTATAACAACTATTAAATTGACTGAGATAGCTAACACAGTAAGCAATATCTGGTCTTGTTAATACTGCCAGATACATCAGACTTCCAATAAGTTTTTGATAAGGAACATCAGGTAAACATTTATCAGATGACTTATCTAAATTCAATTTAGGCTCAATCGGAGTACTTTGTGTCTTACAATCAGACATTTGAAATTTAGAAACTAACTGTTCAATATATTGTTGTTGATCTACAGTAATAACATTTTTATTTTTATCTAAATTTATTCTCATGCCTAAATATTGTCTTACAGGTCCCAAGTCTTTTAACTTAAATTCTGAACCTAATACACTTTTTAATTTATTTGTTTCAAAATCATTGTTTGAAAAAATCAAAAAATCATCCACATACAGGGCCACTATCACTTTAATTTTACCAGTTATTTTTGTAAACAAACATGGTTCATATTGACTATTTTTGAAATCTAATCTACTCAAAACTTCTTTAACTCTTTCATACCATGCCAGGGAAGACTGTTTTAGCCCATAAATGGCTTTATTTAATTTTAAGACCTTTCCCCCACTTTTGTTTACAAAACCTTCAGGTAATGACATATAAATATTTTCTTTCAAAAAACCATTAAGGAAAGCAGTGGTTACATCTAGATGTGTTATACTCATTTTCATTTGAACACTAAGTGCAAACAACAATCTTAGAGTAGAATGCCGCACTACCGGTGAAAAAGTATCTGTATAATCAACACCTGGTTTCTGCGAGAAACCTTTTGCCACTAATCGAGCCCTATACCTTACATTGTTTTCAAAATCATACTTTTTATTTAGCACCCACCTACACTTCACTATTGTCACATCACCTGGATGGTCCACAAGCTGCCACGCATCACTGTCCTCAAATGACTGTAATTCATCAGCCATTGCCTGCTTCCACTGCTCCCGGTCAGGCCCTTCAAGAGCCTCTGAGAATACAATCTCCTCCGATGCTGGAACAGTACTGGAAACACATATGTTGCTAATACCATAGCGCTCAGGCTTCTTTCTCTGACGCTTACTTGGCACATCTGGCACTTGCTCAGGTATTGATACTGCTTGTTCTGGAACATCTTCAGTGTTTATTTCAGTCAGTGTTTCATTGTCATCAGTATGTAATGAGGAACCTGAAGAGCAATCTAAAAAATCTGTTTCTGAAACATTATTAGACAGATCCCCCACTGAATCTCTGCTCTCCCCCACTTTATCTTTACTTTCCTCCACTAAATTGTCGGTAGGATTTTCTTCATTGGATATCCAAATAGCTGACTCTTCACTGACTTCCTTGATAGGTGTTACATCTTCTATCACTATTATATCTCTACTGATCATTACAGTGTTCTTAGAAGGATTGTACACACGATAACCTTTAACACCATCACCATATCCAACTAGAATATGTTGTGTAGCTTTCTTGTCCCATTTCAAACGTTTCTGTTTGGGTACATGCACCATAATTTTGCTTCCAAACAAACGTAGGTGACTTAAGTCTGGTTTTGATCCATACCATAACTCATAAGGTGTTTTATCCAATCCTGATGCAATCGATCTATTTTTCAAGTACACAGCAGTATTGGCTGCTTCCGCCCAAAATTTCTTATCTAAATTTGCATCATATAGTAAACATTTGGCTTTCTCAACAACTGTACGATTACTCCTTTCACAAAGTCCATTTTGCTCAGGTGTATAACAATTTGTTTTCTGGTGTATAATTCCAGCTTGCTTCAAATAGCCTTCAAATTCCTTGTTACAAAATTCTAGTCCATTGTCTGACCTGATCACCTTTATTTTCTTACTCTGTTGATTCTCAACCAATGATTTGAACTCTTTAAATCTGTTCAAAGCTTCATTCTTTTGCTTCAGAAAATAAATAAAAGTCATGCGACTATAATCATCAACAAATAACAGGAAATAGCGAGCACCACTCAAAGAACTTGTTTCCATTGGGCCGCAAATATCTGTGTGGATTCTGTGTAAAGTTTCTGTACTCCGCTCACCCACATGAGAAAATGGTAATCTCATTTGTTTTCCCTCACAACAAGTAGTACATTGTGATTTGGTTATGTCAAGTGAGTTATCATAAGACAAACCATCAACAATACCATTTCTCATTCTGTGCATGTCTTGGCTGTTTATATGTGCCAGTCTTCTGTGCCATAACTTTGCACTAGCTGTAGTAGCCAACATACAACTTTGTGATTGTAATCTCAACTTATAAACACCATCAGATAAATCAGCTGTCGCCACCAAAACATTGTTCTTGTCTCTAATATAACAGTTTTTCTTTGTAAATATCACATGATTGCCATTCTGAATGAGCTCACTAACCGACAATAGGTTGGTTGTCAGGCTAGGCACACACAACACATCTTTCACTGTTATATTGCATCCAAGTTCAGAAATAATGTCAACTTCTCCGGAACAAACAACTGGCACTTTTGATTCATTTGCTACAACAATTTCTGGTATACATGGAGTTGTGTTCATGTTCTTTACCCAATCTTTATTTGCTGTTATGTGTGCACTTGCGCCGGAGTCAATGTACCATTCGTTTTTGTTATACTTTCCGTTTAGGAAAACAACGTTAAACACGCATTTATTTGTGTTTTTCTTCAACATTGGGCACTGATTTCGATAATGTCCATCCTCTTTACATTTGAAACAAGTGATTGTTTTTGCTGATGTATCTGCCGCGGTCTTTTTGTTCGACATTGGGTTGCCGCCATATTTCTTTGGTTTACCGCTGCTGCCAGAATTATATTTATTTCTCGCTGCAAATGCCGCCGTACCGCCAGCTGCACCTTCAAAATCACTGGTTACTTCCATGTCGAGTAACTTCGACTTTATAGTATCCGCACTTATCGAAATGCCAGAATGTTCTATTGCCATTATCATTGGAGAATAGCGATCAGTCAAACCTGCTAATAATAATGATCCAACCCATTCATCTGTTATTGTAAATCCAGTGCCATTTAACTTTTGAGCCGTTTCGATCATTTGTGTGACATAGGTAGTCATCGAATCACAGTTTTCAAGTCTTATCGAAATCAAATGTCGAAGTAAGGTTATTTTTCTTGAGAAACCGGAGTCATCGAACATGGCTTTCAATTTTGTCCATAATTCTGCCGAGCTCCTGGTATTCCTTATATGCACGTACAATGCTGGATCGATGGTTAAAATTAGCTTTGCCTTCGTTTTGGAGTCGTCCACTGGCTTAACTTCGAAGTCTGCACTAGGTTTGATGTACTTTTCCATCCCTTCTAGTACCAACAAGTTTTCGGCCGCGAAACACCACTCATCGTAATTCTCTCTGCCTTTTAGCTTTGGCACACTCGCAATATAGTTCGTAGTCATGTTTCCGCGAAAAAAAAAACGTAACAATTTATCTATTTTATACTATAAAAAAACTGATAAACCGGTAAATTTGCCCATAACCTATAAAGACACGTTAACAGTTCGCAACAGACTATATTTGACATAAGAAAAAGTTTTTACACAACAGATTACAGATGGCGTTACTAGTTACAAAGTAGTGATATTTTGATACCTATTACAATAGTTATGTTAGACAAACACGAAGTAGCTGCTTTTAGCAGGAAGATGGCATAACAAATAAAATTGAATATAAAGAGAGTACAAAAAACAAATGACCACTTCGACTATAAGCGTTTATATAATTAAGCAATATTTCATTTTACTTTTTAATAAATTTACTATGGTCTTTTAGTAAATTTACCCATAATTTTGCTTTGCTTACAGTACATTTTTTATGCTAATTATTATAATATGACGTTTCAAAAACAACGAAGCTTTATGCAATCAAAACAATCGTTATTTTATTAACCACTCGTCGCTATTGTCACGTCTTGCCATACATTTTGGACCCCCTATAGTGACTTAACAAATTTGGAAATAGAAAAAAACATTTTTTTAGTCTTAGTCTTCTTTTTTGGAAGTTTTTCGTAAGATGTGACGTCACGAAATTTATGACTATTTCCCTCTTGTTAAATCTTGTCACACTATAGATCCCCACTCTCGCTCCTTTTCGTGTGACGTAATTAATGGATGCCGCAAAGCACTCATGAAAATTTTGAATGCAAAATCAGTGTACTAGTTTAGCCCTGAAAAGATATTTAAAGTAATGGAATTGAATCAATGATGTATTAAAGTTGTATTTTTAAGCATTACAAAAGCCATTTCGTGTTTTATTTAATCATTTCTTGTAGTTTTATAGTTCCAAACAATTTCATTATATTTTATTACCAATTTTATTTAAAGTAAATATTAAATTTATGAAAGTGCTTTAAGAATAACGATTTGTATATGAACTGATATATATATATATATATATATATATATATATATATATATATATATATATATATATATATATATATGCAGGGTCTTTCAACAAGAGCGGTCATTTAAAATCAATAGAAAAACGAAAAAAATATTTCTGTGAAAAGTATCGAGACATTGTGGAATAAGACGAAATGAAATTGAGGACAAATTTGAATCAATAAATTTGGAAATTGAGATGAAAGTGAAAGTACCTTCATATGAAATTTTTAATATAATCAAAAAATTAAACTTCAATTTGAGAAACCAAGATATCATTAACAAAAGTCAGTTAAAAGGAAGAGATTATTATATGTTACATCCAAATTTAAGTAAGAAAAGATGGTTTAGATTTGAGTCCCGTAAAGTTATATCAACTATAATCAGAATCAAAAGTAATCATTGTAAAACTCCAGCTCACCTGTACAAAATTAATATTAAATCCGACGATAGATGTCAATGTGGTGAATGCATAAATTATAGTTTAGAAAGATCAAAATTCAATAGTGAAATATTAGATGTGATTAAAACTTTTCCTGTTAATACTAAATTTTTGTTAAGAGATCCAAAATTAATTAGTGAATTATTTAAATATTTAGAAATTGGTAAAATTGAATTATAAAATGTGAAATATGTAAAAAAATGTTTGATCGTGGCTATGACGAATAAAAGTCAAGGCAAATAAATAAATAAATATATAAAAAATCTGTGAAAAGTGGTTATGTTTTTATTTTAATCTATAGTTCAAACTCTAAGGTTAGCAATGAGATACAATATCTGCCAAATGTCACCGAAATATTGCGTTTTTCTATTGATTTAAAATAACCGCTTTTTATGAAAGACCCTATATATATATATATATATATATATATATATATATATATATATATATATATATATATATGTATATATATCTTATACAGAATAAATATAAGTATTCATGCATATACACAAAATATATACACAAAAGTATTATAATGAACAAAAACGCAAATAATGAAATAATTTGAACTAGCTATTTCAACCTAGTTACTTTTGTAACGAGGTACCCGAACAATGCAACGTACTCGTTCATTTTTCTATACAGTGTGGTATCAATGTACAACGCACACAATCACATTCCATTAATTAATTAATTCATGATTTTCGTTGAACAAATGAACGACAGGCCGACCAATAGGGTTTCAGCCGTGATGAGTTCTAAAGCACTCGAACCGAATTGCCGTAGGACAGTGATTTGTTGTGCTTTTAACTGATTTGTAAAAGCCCTGTGTTTTCTATACATTAAATAAAGTTGTTATTATTTTTAATTTGACATTTTTGTAATTGATTACTGTTCCATCAAAACAATACCACGATTTAATTAAATTTATTTTTAATACTAATAAAATATATTTCATTGCTTTTTTTTTGTGAAAATGTTTTTATTAAAATTGTTTTTATTAAAAGTAAAATAAAAGGGAGAATATTTTTAACTGATGTTTAAAAGTAATTAAGGAGTTATTAAAATAATGATTAATTAATATTTTGTAAACAGTTGTATGTATTTTATAAAATTTACATTGCGTGTAGCTTTAAGATATTTTTCATTTTTATTTATAATTAAAATTGCTTTTAAGAATACAGTCTTATATGAAAATATTTTATTTACAGCAGTCGCTGTATGTGCCCCCCCTCCACTTGCCTTCTCTTCTTTCTAACTTTAAAATAATAACTTTTTTTAACAGTGGAACTACGTATGGTGAGTGCACTCATGTGCAATCCTTCGGCAGATGCAAAATACACTAAAGCAAACTAATACAAACGTATTGAGCATTTTCATTTTCTATTTTTACCTAATTTCTACCTAATTTATAGCTAGACCATACCAACACATAGTACTTACAAATAAATTTTCACAAATCAACTATTTTAATTAATTCAAATAGCATTTAATTGAAACTAGCTAAATTTGTTAGTGCGATAAATATGTTATAATAACTCTCGTAAACGTAGTTAACTAGTTTGTAATTTTCCCGTTAATAGCGCTGCCTACCCTATATAGCGCAGTTACGACAGGTGTTGTGTCGAAACCGGTAGAGATCGATGCTAACACACATTAAGCAAGGTGGTGTGAGTTGGTGGAGAGGTGTGGAAGATGTCAAAGAGTAAAAGAGATAGAAAGATAATGTGGTTGTAACAAAATTTGATGGAACAAACCATTGAACTAGCTAATTTTGAAATGCATATACATTTAGGTTGCTCTCACACGGGACAAAAATAGCATTAGCATACTTTCTCATGCGATTTATACTATTGGATTATTTACCGCTCTTACCAATCCGCTTCCTATGAAATAATAAACACAAAAATGACAGTTCACGTTATGTACGAATATGCATGATCCGAATATTGCAAATAGAACATGGTGCGGTACTTTTGATATTCATACAAGTGGAAGGTTGCAGTGTGAGAGAGCCCTTAAACTTCAAACTTTTGACAGAAATTGTTTCAACTAAATATTTTACATGGTGTTATAATTTATCTCATATCTAGTTAATTAAATGCATATTATGCATTTCGATGGTAAATGAAGTTGCGATGGGAGAAAGGGGAGTGGGAGGTGATTTAGTCAAAAATGTAAATAAATTACAATATTTAATATGGATGCATTTGATTTGATTTGATTCTTTATGAGATATTTTATGTCATTTTAAAATGCATCTAAATAATTTGATTTTGTATGTCGTATAACATATATTTATATAATACTTTTATTTTATTAGCATCTTTTGATATTAGCCATATACTTGCATATAACAATATTGCAGTTGCATAACATAACTTAGTTTTACGACCCGTAAAAATACAGTAGCGCTTGAATTAGCTTGTAGCACGCTAGCAAGTCGAATCTAGCACAATAAGTTAAAACTTTATACGATTAGACGAAAATTAAATTTTGACTTAGGTTGTAACAAACTCGCAGGCTTAAAAAAGGATAAAACGATTGATCAACAAGATACAAAACCTTTCTCTAAATGTTCTTTACTTATTTATTCGGTGGAAATGTAAGAGAAATTTCTTAAATTAAAGAAATAAAGTAAAGTACATTAAAAAAATGGCATATTTTCAGGTAAGAATTAAACGACTGAATTATCTTATAGCAAGCTAACAAGTTGAATACGTGCTGCGTTACAATTTCTACGAGACATCAAAATTTACGTTGATAAACAAAATATACGGAATCAACATATCGAAATTAGTAAGAAAAAGTTATTAAATTCTGGATTTTAAACCTATTCAATTAGATCCAATATTGCTCTTAAAGACAGCTAATGTTACCTCCACTTTTTTCATATTTGACATTTGTACAACTGACAGTGATATCATAAGAACGAATTAAATTTATCACATGTTATTTATGTTGTATTTAGAAAAGAAATATTCACAAAAATATAATATTCACAAGTTTATTTCTACAAAAAAAGAATACAAAAAAAGAAAAACAAAGTATGTTTATCCGAAGTCGCTCCAAGCGTTCCTCTAATCCTCTAATTGTGAAACGTAAGACCATTCATTTATTTATAAACCAAATAAACATCATATACTAAAAACAACTATAAGAATTCTGAGTAAGAGTTTGGGGTAAACAATGGAACACCGCAGGGTGTGTCTAGACTTTAGACAGAGAATTATGGTTAATTAATATTTAGCGTGACTTTGTAACGAAAACATAAGATTATTTATTGTCAAGAAACTAAAGAAAAGTAACAAAACCTTTTATTTTTATTAATGGAATGTTAAATTATTCTGCGTTTTATTGGTATATAGTTATTTAATGAAAAGAGCAAACAAAAAGCACTTGACAATTTACGACTGTATAATGTTTATTTATTTGTACATGGAAAATTACAAACAAATTTATGTAAAGACGTTGGTCAAATATTATCATTATTTAATGGGCTTGTGTCCTCATTTTTTAGTGGTCGATTTTCAATTGTTGATTGAAATTGATGTTAATAAATGTGTATTGGCGTGTCTATTTTATTAAATATCTAAATATTGACGGAGATATAGCAATTAAAAGTTTGAATTGTAGGTTTAGCTCTAGAAATGATCGACCATATTTGTATCACGTGAAATGCATTTTAACATCTGTTATTAGTTGATTAGGTCAGTGCTGTGATAATGTTTTGTTAACTGTTGGTAGTCTAAATAATCAAGTCAAGTCAAAGAATAATAAGTTTTTATTTTATTTAACCCTGCATAATATTGAAATTTTATTGTTCCTTGAAATAGCTGTAAATAATATTTGTTATTTTGATATATAAATACATATAGCAGAGATTTATGAACTGTAAGGTTGGCAGCGGTTGTGATGTCACATGCATTTGGAATGTGTACAACGTTGAATCCCTTTAATAATTAAAGAGATAAAATGACTTTTTTAATTGTTAATATCTCTTAACATATAAAGAGTTATTAAAAAATAATTGAACATTTGAGTTTCTAGTAACCCACTCTATCAATATATAGTACACTTTTATAGAAATTAAGACATAGGACACAAGCCCATTATATTCAAGAAGTAAGAAAGATATTGGTTTAAATTACGAGAGTTTGACAACGATTCTAACAAAAAAGAGCTTTTGCCCCTGCAAGTAAATTTCCCGCAACAAGTCATACTCATTTAATATTTCTGGAGTACCTAATTTTGTTATATTTCGTGGAAACATAATTATAACTAATACATATGATATTATTACATACTAAATGAAAGCACAAAGTTTATTTTTCTTTCTATATGTAATTAAATTACCCGAAAGAACAACTTACACAAGTAAAAGCACATGTTACACTATACGTTTCTTCAAAGTATATAAAGGAAGGCAACGTTACACTTTAATTACATCATAATATTAAATTACAGGCTCGTATTTTGTTTAAAACTTAGTTAAATAGAACACTGTTTTATTATTTATATAGAAGAAAAAGAAATCTCGGAAAAAATAAATTTAAATTAATTAACCGTATCAAGTTGAGAATATAATCTTATCAACTTTTACCTTATATACGATATTTTTATATGTTCTTGCTACTGCTATGCACATTATTTATTTGTCTTAATTGCATTTTATACTTGTAGTATACTACCCTATTTTATAGAACTCGATTGCGTAATAAATTTACGTAGAAAAAGCAGCTATAAATCTCTGTATGTATCGCCCATAAAGTATGTATATACATATTTGCTTCTCTTTTTTGTAACATGTGCTACCCATTTACTAGCAGTGTGTATGAAAGAGACAGTTATATACAGTTTTGCATTTGTATGAATTTTATTTTATGTTGTATTGCTGTGATTTCAGTAGGCATGTTATATCTTGCATTTATTATAATATAGTTATAATTAAGTGTTGTGTAAGTTTGTTTATTATTTGATTAGCTAATTCTTTACCAGTCATGGAGTAAGTAGAGTCCACGACCTAACTACTTTAGCCACTCAGATATAAATTTAAGATGGACACAATTATTAATAAAACCAAATATTTGACTTTTTTCTTGAGTTGATACTTTCCGAATATTCGTAACTAGAGGTTTCATAACTCCAGGTACAACTGTATTTTTATTACTAAATTATTAATTACATAAAATTATATCACATGTAACTTTTATTATGTAAATAACGTCAGTACTTAATGCTTCATTTAACTGTTTAGGTTGTAAAAATGTCATTTCTATTATCGACAATATAGATATGTAAAATTATTTGATACATATGCTGTACAACAGTTGCGGAGTATTTAAAAAGCTTGTAATATTATAACTATATTCGAACAAATTTAATTAATTTTTATTTATCGAGATCTAATTGCTATCAAATGAATGTTATGGCTATTTCAATTTTGTTATATCCGTTTTTAATTTGATTAAACTCAATTATACGATGTTCAATGTATCGAGATAGTATTTAAATTGTAAAAACTATATCTGTCAATTCAGCAGATAATTTGTTATTTGAATGCTTTTTGTTTTTATATTTATCTGTTTATAATATTAACAATGGCAATCAATAGTTTTCTCTTCATTATAATGTTTACTCTGTCGCAAATCGATGTTGAGATATCAGTTTTGTGTGTATGATTTGAATTCAATAAAATAATTCATAATTTCATTTTAAATCTTAATTCCATTTTTAAATGAGTTTTTTCTTTGGAAAATTTAAAGCTTATACTCTTTTTAATTTCATAAAAAATTACACTTTTGTTTTGTTTAGTTCACAGGTGGAAATATGTCTTGGATATATATATATATATATATATATATATATATATATATATATATATATATGTATGCAGAATTGAAGAAGTAGTTACGACAGCATGTATTTTCTCTTCGACGAAATTCACAAGGGAGAATGATTCCAGAATCGTTAGGTTTTTATACCCTATTAGAAATCTCTTACGCTTAAAATTAATCACTTATCCGGACTACACATAAATCGTAATTCAGAGTTAAAAAATCAGTATCCAAATAAATCTGATAGACATTAGTCTGATTCACAATAAAGGTATTTCTGGCTACGGTCTGTTTTTTTATTTACTTATTTGCCTTGACTTTAATTCGTCATAGTCACCTTCAAACATTTTTCACATTTTATAATTCTATTTTACAAATTTCTAAATATTTAAATAATTCACTAATTACTTTTGCATTACTTAACAAAAATGTAGTATTAACAGGAAAAGTTTTATTCACATCTAATCTTTGTAAACTATAATTTATGCATTCAAATATAATATGATCCAAAGTTCCTTCTTCACCACATTGACATCTATCGCCGGATTTAATATTAATTTTGTACAAATGAGCTGGAGTTTTACAATGATTACTTTTGTGGCTACTGTCTAAACTCTATATACTACTAGGAAATAACTACTATTAACTACTTATTGATAATTCCTTAAACAAATAGAATGAACTATAAAAGAGTATAGTTCTTTAACTAAAAAATAAAACATGTTTTAACATGTATAAAATATTTATTTTTTGAAATTTAAATCAACCAGAAAACCAGTAGGACTCAATGCACAGACTCTAACATTATACGTGAGAGTTTTATCATATCAGCTACCACGGCGCTGATTTTTAGGTTATTTTAAAATTTCTACTTGAAGAACAGATTTATTTATATACCAATACAAGCAATTTGTACCACAAACATTCCACTTAACAATTTGGTGAAATATCCTTTTTGTGACGTTTCTATCACTATAGCACTTCAATTATAGTTCGCAGCAACTTTATCTTCATTTGTATTTCGACAGGTGGAGTGGTTTCGCAATTTGTAGCTGATAAAATAAATATTTCATAAGAACGATAGTGAGAAACTGAACTGTAAATTAACTCTTTCATGACAAAACATCATACGCATCTTCAATTTGATGGCAAAGTGACTGGGCTTACCGAATAAGACCCGAATTTATGTCAAATGATAATTCTTTTTGTGTAATACAACATTAATAATTAACTTATCATATCTCTGTAAAATGTAAACTTTTTTATGTAAAATAAACCTTAAATACATATAAATGTGCATAGCGGATATAGAATGACTGATATACATGCAATAAATATAACAGGTAAAGTAATATCCGAAACATATATAACATATTCCATTCCAAATCTGAAGTTTTTATGACATACGCGTTATTAATGCCCCTCGTTTACTTGTTACCATATTTTCAATACAACTTTTTGTAACTTTTTTAAATTTATGACTTTTGAGGTTAAAATACCTATTCAATCCATTCATTGAGTAAACCTCACTTAAGCTTTTCCTTTTACTTTCACTATAGTAGTTAGTGTGTACTACTATTACTTACAGTTTGGACGTGTTTTACACTACTAGATCATTAATCATCATTAATCTCTTTAGGCGCTCGGCTACCTTGTCGGATTCATCATTTCATTTTATAAATGATCGAATGAAAACCCATGGGAGCGCTATATTTCATTATGATTTATTTACTTGATTTGTGAAACAATACCTTAAACGTTTTAGGAAGGCGTGTTTATGACGGTTGAGATGGTTCCTGTTGCTGGAAAATGAGGAAAACAATATCATGCAAATCATGTGAAATAGGTTTTGCTATTTGAAAACTTAGTTCTGTGTTTTTTTATTAAATTATTTATAGTTGTGCATCATTGTATGTTAAAGAAATATTAGATCAAGGTACCATAAGTAAAAGCAACATTGTAGGATATATATATATCGATTGACATATAACCTTTGACACATTGAGTCGACACCTATAACGATCTACAACGTAACGTTATAACACAACACAGGCTGTGAACTTTAGGGTATCGGAGACATGAAGGTTAATTTTGTTTATATGAAGTTCCCGGGCAAACCCACGCTACGATATTGTTTTGTGTTGATGTAGTATTACTGTAACGTTATCTACGAATTCTCGTAGCTTTACTAAGTCTATACAGTTGAAATTTCGTGACATACGAGTACGTTTATTTTACAGCACGTTAACAGCTACGTTAACAAACAACAACTTTAACATAACATGAATAACCTCTAACCAAACACTAAAAATACTCGACTGCAACATAGACATTATAACCTCACTTTCTGACTGTCAGAATATCATCAATTTACAAGTTCTGACAGGTCACGCAGTTTCACGTAGTTCTGACGATCAATATCAAAAAGCTTTTAATGATTCATCAGTAATCATTACCCTAATTAATAATTTAATTGCTCGTACATTTGTTAAACAATTCAACAGTACTTTCAGTCGGTACTTTTTTCTTCCCTATTTGTTTTTCCACCTCATAAATATTTATCTGTTGATTAACGTAGTTTTTTTTAATCCAACAATTGTTGTTGGGTATTGATTTATTTGTTATAGAATATCAGAATAAAAGGGAATCTACGTTGCTCATATATCATGAGGTGTACTTCGCTTATTAAAGTGTTTTTATATGAAATATATATGTGTTTTGTAAGTGCAGGCATCAAGTGTATTTTTTGTGCACATTTTTTATAAAGAAAATGTAGTAATGACTTTAATAGCTTCAATTTCTGTTAGTGCATACCCTCGTATATACATATCATATTTTATGCCTACAAGTTAGACAAGTATACATACATATCTCTATATACAGCACAACAACTGCACCAATCCGTTTATTAAAATAATTTAACGAATATGTAACGTGTACTAAAGTAAATCCTAAATTTTATATAACGCCACGAAAGTTGGAACGATTTGGAAAGTAGGAGTAGTAGTAATGAAAATGCGGTAAGTGAGGTAAATGAGATCGATATTGTAGAGGGAAAACCATGTCAAATATTTATATTATTTATTATCTATTTTAGGTGCCATTTTTACAAGATGTATGCATCAATAGTATGCATAACTGATTTTTTAATGTAATAGTATAATTCTTTTGGTACCGCAACTATTCAGAATTTGTCTATATTTTCAGCATATCTCGTCCTAGTTAACTTTGAATATACATCTCTATTATCACATTGTGAAATAGAATATTAACAATATAACTATCATTTGCAAAACTCTATCATTACAGTTTTATAGTTAATAAAAGCTTTACGATAACAAAGATGCAGAGCCAAATAAGAAATCCTTGCATAAAGATAAAACGGGGGAACAGAGAAAAGGGGATGAGGTCACACACAGATTTATTCATTATAACTTTCTATTCCTTTAATGGTTAAAGTATTAATATTATTGCGACTTATTATATTTAAGATCCTGACAGCCAACTTTATTAATAAATATATTGTTCAGTTTTATAGAAATTAAGCCATGGTTCACAAATAACATTAAATAATTTTATAGAATCACAATTTAATTAATTTTGAATGAAAGTAATTTGATACATTTGCAAGATTAAATGATTTCGTGATGTCAATTAATGCAGAACACAATAGTTATGACGCAATTCAATACTTGTATGAGTTTCAGCGCACGTAGCGGATTATTTGTGCACTAACCCTTTGAAACAACGCCACGTACAACTCTGAACAGTGAACTGAATATAATAACACAAGTATAAAATTTTAGTATGAGAACCAGACTCGTAGCGATATCAGATTAAGACCCGTCTGATTTATGAAGCGAATTTTACAATTATTAACTTTTAGTTTAAAATTGTTGTTGCGCGTAATAACTAGTATATTACCCTGAGGCTAATCTTTAGATTATTAGCTACTGGGATACATTGTGTAAAAGTATATTGCATAAAGTAAAAACTACGCAATTCGTTTGTTTAAGCAGGGGTTCATTACACCGCCTGGAGGCTCCTAGCTTTCAGTAAAACTTATGGAATTCCTTTTATAATAATGTCGCTTTCTATTCCAAAAAATATTGCACTTCCTTTTGATTCTTAATCGAATAATCTCTTATGGCATTCGGTAATTGTCTAAATTAAATGATCTTATATTCAATAAAGCAACAGCCCAAAACAAAAACAATTCATTTCGGTAGTTCACAAACAAAACATCTTTAACTTTAGCATGAGATTTACTTTTCAGTAAGAAAATGTCAGTGAGGACAAATTAAAGACGTTTCCACCCCTAGGTCCATTGGGGTAGCCATGAGTAGATTACACATAAAATCCTTGCCTTGGAAACCCCGTGATTTAGAGCCAATTTTACAATCTCTCGATAAAATCACTTGTTAACGACTTTAAAGTAAACGACCAGGGCTATAAATTAGGTAATGTTCTTTGTTGTAACGGCTTCGTGGTCTAGGTGTTAAAAAGATTTTACCTAGAAAGATAAAATACCTTTAAACACAATTCTTATATATTTATATTGCATAACGGTAAATTTTAGGTAACGAATATAATTAATTAGTTATCTATTATTTCTTTAACATATGATTTTGCTATGCTTTTCTAATACTTATTTGAGTGCATCAACATTGGCCTGGAGCCGTCATATTATAAATTCATTTAAGATAGGGACTATATCAGATTGTTCCCTTAAATCAATTATATTTTTCAGACTTCCTCTGGATTTAAATATCTGCTTATAATCTTTTGAAATGCTGCAGATTTGTGGGTGTAATAAATACTTGGAACGTTCAAGAATGATGTGTTTTACATTGGTAATAAATTGATTAATGTTCTCTTTTAAATAAATACGTGTGCATTCATTCTATTTATGAAACATTTTGTATATTATTTTTATATGATTTTTAAAATTGAATTCACATTTGTTTATGGAGTTATATATAAGAACTATACCACTGCTTAATAACTGTTATGCTTACAGTACCCAAAGCACGTACTCAATTTATCTTTCATAGCAAACCATGAAAATATTGCGGTGTTTAAATTTATTTCTGTATTAAATTTAAGAACATTTTTGAGAGTGGTATACATATTTAGAAATTTAAATTTTCACACCAAAAAATAACTTTTCTTATTTATAATAAAAGCTATTACCATGCCTTTACACCCGTTCACCCTATTTGATCAGACTTACCCCCTAATTACCCCTATTCTAATGTAAATATTAAATAATAAAGGTACTTTGTTTAGGGTCTATGGCGGTAATTTTACTTTTTAACTGCGAAGTTCGTTGATGAAATAATTCTACTCGTCTGTACTTTGAACCACCTACCCCTAACCACCATTCGCATTCTCTCACCCCCTCTCCCACTCCTTTTTCCGTGCATTTACTCAGTAAATATGTTTATGCAAAACATTGGTGGCGTTGAATTTATAATATCGTCACGTAAATCTCTATTTATAACATTCATGTGAAAGGGCAGATTTTGTGATATTTTTAACCCATTTTTAACCTTACTATATATATAGAAACCCTTACCCTCATTTAAAGAGAGTTTAGTAGGTCTACGAGTTTATACAGGGTGTATTTATATAGAAGCTAATATGTTTTAAACACAGAGTGTATAAATCTCTTTACGTACAAAAATTGAAAATAAATAAACCATTATTTATGAGCTTGGCAGATGGTTGCACTTAGTGGTAACATAAATACAGGATACGGCGAAAATTTGTAACGTTGTGTGACTATATCTTGCGAGGTGAGTGATAGGAAGTGTGAATGTACCTTGTTAAGTTTGGAAAAACTGGAAAAAAAACCTTTTTGACTAATTTGAGTACTACTATAGTCAAAAAATGTTTTCAAATATTCATTGAATAACAAATGTATGTAGCTCCTTAAGAAAATAATTCTCGTATTATATTAAGTTTGTGAAATGAACAAACGACATTAAAAGGAAAACGAAAAATTGGTTCAATAAAAGACGCATGTCGGTAGCTGTGAATAGAATACAAATGACACCCGCGCCCGCACCGCGGCTGCCATAGTGTTATACGAGTTCGCACCACAACGAAATTTAAATAAATTAAAATTATACAAAAAAAAAATAAGCCTGGATTATATATTAAAATAAATACAAAATTATAAATTTAAATTAGGACGGAGCTATATATTAATTGGTTTTATACTCCCATGTTCCTTTCAGGTGAACGTAATTTCATTATAAAATGAATGGAAATTTTAAAAATCTGCTTAAGAATTTCTAAGGATATACGAATACATACTGTTTTAATTTGCTAGGGATTATAGCTTTCGACCCCCTATGCGAGGTCATGGTCGGGTAAAACAAATTTCATAATAACACTCCCTACTCACACACTATCCACTTATTATTGGTACCCTCGTTAAAACATTGCAAGTCAAAATTAACATCTTATATATTTAAATAATTACCAATGTATTTTCAATTGATATAATCAGTTTAAGTAATTTCTAGTTCATAAAACTACAATAACTATTCCAATCTAACAACGAAGTAATAAATTAATGTTTTCATGAAATTGAAATCCGATTTACATTAATAACAGACGAAATTCAATTGAGACAATAAACATTTAGTATTATAATGTAGAATTCCTCTATTTACCAGTACTTAATCGTTTTACTCGAAAACAGTTATAAACGTAGCATAGCTTGAGGACTTTCAACAACAAAAAGCTTACAAACGCTAGGTTTACAAAACAACTGCTCGAATAGCTTGTAGCTAACCGCCAGCAGATTCACTTCATTCAGTATCTGCGAACAATTATTCCGAGTACATTAAACACACACACACACAGACACAGTCAAACATACGTACAGAGAAGATGGAGCATTTTACTTGTTTTAGGTAATCCATTGTATCGAAATAAATGGTCTACTTTACGGCCGCAGTGGCTTCCGCGGCGCTATTGTCTATTGTAGAGCGCTACATGCTGGTGACGTGTACAGTCGAGTAGGTTGGCTTTAATTGTACACCGGTTTGTACAGACTGTAGAAGTAAATGATGTTGAACGCAAGGTAAGCGTCTGTAGGTCAGAGCAAACGCATTGGGTTTATTGAATCAAATGTGAAAGAGGAGGGAAATCGAATTTACCCGACGTTTACATCAACCTAGTATCAGGCGTGGCATTAGCGATTGCGAGAGCCCGGGCAGCAGAACTTTGCAATTTGTAAATTGTAAATAAGTATTTTTGTTGATAATTGACGATAAATAAAATTTTATATTTGAAGTTTTATAAAAGTTAACAAGCACAAAGACGACAAATATTAATGATTATAAACTAAGGTACATGAATGCCTTAAAAGATATACGCAGAGATTCTAATGAGACTTCTAAAGTGCGAGGCGCAAAATTCAAATACATATATAGTAATGACTTTTTATACTTGGGTTGTTGCACGAGAATGCGAGGCCCCGGGTGGTTGCCCTGCTTGCCACCCCATAAAGCCGCGTCTGCCTATTATTCAGATTTTGACCTTCTTAAAGTGAAAAATGTCATCTAATGAGTAAGTCATTGATGAAACCAAAGACTAAAGAGGGCATAAAGAAGCTAAAACTATTTTGAGAATTAATAATAAAAATAAATCCAATAGGTTATGTAGTGTTTAAGCAGTGTGTTTAAGTTTAAACAGTATTCCTGTATTATTCCTGAATTTTATTATTAATTATTATTATAGATCAGAAATACTCTTTAAAAAGTGATTCGTAAAATGTTTCACTCATATAAATCATATCTGTTCGATTACAATCATTGCTCGCAAGACTCAGGAGTACCGGCACAGGACAGAACTGATTATTAGATTCAATGTTTAAAATTGTCTTTATTGTTTTATATAGTTCTGTTATTTTGGAATATTTGATTTTATGAATATGTTGTTTTAATAAAGTTCTATATTTAAATTTTCAAAATGTGTGACGTCACAGCAAGCGGAGGGGTGACAAGATGTAATAAATATAATTACGTCTAAAAGTATTTACTGTATAAATATTATATAAATCCTACGATTATGCTAAACGAATTAATTCAAATATAATATTTTACAATCAAATAAGTTACATTTCTATTTTCCAGTTTGCGTAAAATGCAAATAACCTTGTTGCATGAATACGAGTATGTCATAATTATTATAATCAACGAAATTATTACAAAGCGTAAAGTGTATAATAACGTTGAGCCATTAAATTTCGCTAATAGACTAGTATTACCGTAACACCAGGGTCCTCTGTGAAACCCAAACCACCCACCTCCTCCCACTACCTCCTACCCCCTGATGGGGTTCAATCCGCAGTCTGTACATGCGTTTTGGATTCATGAGTTAATCGTAGTAATAAATTTGTCGTAATCACCCTTGACATGGTGACCATAAATAAACAACAGGATGGGAACCATAAAAGTCTCTGTGTTTAACAAGCTACTGGAAGATAGATGGCAGCACCGCATCGCACCGGTACCGGTAGTTGTTAATATTTTTAACAGTTACTTAATTTATGTTGCGTTTATTTTTTGGGTTATGCTATTGTAATTAACTAGTAAGTGGTATGCAAAGCAAATGTGACTGGATAGAGTTAAAATTGACGTGAGATTGAAATATCAGGGTTCGATCTAAACAAAAACGAAGAGGAAAATGTAATTATTAGTTCTTGATTTTAATATATTGAACAGGTGTGTCCTAAATAGTCCTTTAATTGTAAATAATAGTAGGAGAAAACAATCATCGAGCTGTGCCTTTCGAGTGGACAGCACCGTTAATTTTTATTTGAATTTTCAAAGTGGAGAGTTTCCCGCTTTTATTTTCAAGATGTCGGCCAAATGAAGCGACTCTTCATCCTGATTATTCAACTTTAAATCCAGGTTAGAATATTTTACTAGATGAAACAACAAAATTATTGCTTACCCAAAATGCAATGCTTGCCGACCTCTCTTCCCAGTAAACATTTTGGAGTCACTTTGACATCATATTGAGATGCGTCATGATTTTTTTGTCATGAAAGAGTTCATTTACAGTTGAGTTTCTCACATTTTTTCATATAAAATGTCTACTTTATCGGCTACAATTGGCGAGATTACTCCACCTGTCGGAATATAAATGAAGATAAAGTTGATGCGAACTATAATTGAAGTGAAATAGTGATAGAAACGTCACTAAATAGGGCACTACACCAAATTGTTTACTGGGTACTTAACATCTCAGTTCCCAAACTACGGCTATATTTCCGTTAAATTTTTAAAAATTAAGTACAGTCAACACCATAAAATTTAAAAATTGCAAACTCTCATTTTATTAAAAGTTTTTATAAAGTTTTTTCTTTATTATTATCAATTGTGTTCTTAAATTGAATATATAAAACTTAATATTAAAATATATTCAAAATAAATTCAATATTTGCAAAAAAAATAATATAAAAGAATTGCTTTACATATGAATGGTTCTAAAACTTCTAATCAAATTACAATCAAATCTCTTATTCTTCAACAATAGGTTGTAAAAGACAAATGTTCGCTCGGTTAAAAACACAAAAGAACTGAGGGTGAACTGAAATCTGATTTTATTTTTAGCCAAGCATAGACTTTTCCTCACAAAAACACAACGTTATATATTATTTAACGTAATTTTTAGACTGAGTTTGCTAAGATAGTAGGTGTTACAGTTTCAGAACCATGTCTGCCTGTTCTATCGTAGAACTCGTATATAAATAAATTTGAAATAAGGTGATCTGTCAATTTGAATTTCCATAATGGTTTGAACTTTGAGTTCTGCCTCAAAGCATCGGACATCACCAATAATATATTAAAATATAAAAGTATATATCAAAGTTTGTATTTTTTCTCTATTTTCGTTTTTTACTTTGGTTTTGAAATGCAGATCACAATTGGGTGGTAGAGGGTAGAGAATGAAAAAGGGTAGAGAAATGGGAGACAACATGAATTAGGTTTACGGGTGATAGAACAAAATATAAATATATAATCTCTATATACATATACGATCTATGTATGTGTGTGTGGGTTTATATTCTTTGAAATGTCAACATTTTGAATATTATTAAAAATGAGATATAATTGGTTTTATTTGTGCTATGAAAATATTTTATAAAATATTTATTTTATAATGGGATGGGTATTCATATGGAAATGTTGGAAAATGTCAGAGCTTTTACAAAGTTTAATAATGAAACTGTACAGTGTGAATAAAGGACACACTGTACCTTTTTAACACCCCTACTTTAAAATCCCTTTCTCTTATATAAATATTTATAAGATCTGATTGGAAACAAAAATCTGATTCAGGCGAACTGTCCATTTATCGTATGTCTGAAACTAGCATCTGAACCTGAAAGTATGGGCAGAGTATTCTAGCAGATATGAAATCGAATCGAGCCTACAAAGGCATTTGGAAAGAGAGAGACAACACCACATGCAAACGGAGACAACGCTAACATTTTGATTTGTTTTCATGGTGCACTAATTCATCTTACGTCAATCACATTAAATAGGTATTGACTTAAATCCGTTCCATTAACCAAACTTCTTACAAACTGAAGATTTAGGCCTGATTCCACCTACACACTTTCAACAAGAGGTAATTTTAATATCATTTATTTTATAAGTGTATAAGGCCCTTAGGCATTGCAATTAACACGTAAATCCAAACACAAATAAATTAAACTCCTTATAAATCGTCCACGGTAAATCCCTTCCCCACTCTCTCCTTTCCCAACATGCCTCAACGACTCAACAGTAGGCGTTAAACGGCTGTTGGCTCAGCCCTCTATCGGCCGTTATTAAAGTTGGTGGATTCCGTACTGATCTTTGCTGATATCGTTTGTTTTAACAGAAGGGTGGTTTAACCCTTTTAAGTGGATGATATATTGTTTTATTTCTATGACATAAAAACCAATATAGAATTAATTTAATAACTCTTTATCAATTTTAGGATAATTTGATTTATATAAAATATATCACATTCCATTGTAACAGCAGTTACATTCTCACGAATAAAAAGCTTAAAAATAAATGTTTATAGCAAATAAAATACATTAAGTATATGAATTAGTGTCCTGACAGAATGTGTAAGATTTAAAGTAGGTTGTAGTAAGTTAACAATTGTAAAACAGCACTATAAGTTAACTTCTATACGAGTAGTAGAAAAGAAAGCTTTGAATTAGCTTGTGGTAATCTGGCAAGTGTGAAGTTTTGCAGATAGAAGATTGCTAAAAGAAGGTAAGGAAGAAAAGAGGTAGATAACGGAGGTTTCAGAGAAAAGGAACGTGAACAGAAGAAGTAGAGAATAGAAAGAAAGGATAAAAGGAGAAGAAGGAAGAAGACTTATTAATTTTAAGTTTAAATGAAGAGAGAGTTTCCACTTTCCCTCCACTGTTCCTTAATTTTGTTCATAGTATTTTTTTCTCTATATTAAAGGACCTCCCACTCTTAAGCAATAAATTACCATCCTGCTCATTACTTTTTCACGTGATAATTCCGCAGATAGCCCAACCTATTACACAAAAGAAAAGTTTGATACCTTTAATTTTCACTTAATTTAAACAACAATAGAATTTCTCGAACCCGTAGGGATTTTCCACAAAGTTTCTAAAGAAAATGTCTTCTACTTAATATTTCCTTATTTTATTCAATGAAAACATCTTTTGTTGATACTTATATCCTGTAGCCGTAGGATTATTTCTATTACGTGTCAAATAGAGTAAAAACAATAAGAAAACCGCTCCATTAATTTCATGAATGTCATGTAATACGTCACAAAAGATAGATTCTAAATATTACAGCAACAATTCAGTGTTCTTCTTCTTCTTCGTTACAGTGTTAAATAATATCCCTTTAGATTAATTAACTGACAGAACATGGAACAATATGTAAGGTGTTAGTTAGAGATTGACGTCTCTTCTCCAGTTCTCCAGTTCTTCAGATCTCCAGGATGTTGTCTCTCGAGAGTAAGACTTGGTTGTTTAGTTTTATTAAATCTTGTCTTGATTATTTGAGTTTTTGCTGCAGGATATAGAATTTTAATAACCGACTTATTGTAGAAGTTTTCTTGTATGATTTTTTTATAAACTTGAGTTATTTTTGCATAAATAATACTTTTTTTGTCTGTTACATCTACTGCTTATATTGCAAAAAGAAAGTTAAAATTTTCTTATTAATTCGTGAAGAAAAAAATTGAAAATGTATTTTGTCAGATAAGACATTTTTACAAATATATGTTATGAACAATAGTTGTAAGAAATTTGGTCCTTATAACAAGGAGATATTAAAGAAACCGATGTTGGTCGTAATTTTTCTGTAAATATTTGTCAATTGAAATATTTATAGAAATCGTATAGGTTATAAAGTATATGATGTATAAACAAACGCTCATCTATTTCCTATTTCTATAAAAGTGTACTATATATTGATAAAATGGGTTACTAGAACCTCAATTGTACAATTATTTTTTAATAACTCCTTATATGTTAACAGATATTAACAATTAATAAAGTCATTTTGTCTCTTTAATTATTAAAGGGATTCAACGTTGTAGACATTCCAAGTGCATGTGACATCACAATCCTTGTGTAAGGTTACCAACCTTACAGCTCATAAATCTCTGCTATATGTATTTATATATCAAAATATCAAATATTATTTACAGCTATTTCAAGGAACAATCAAATTCCAATATTATGTCTGCCGTAACAGGGTTAAATAAAATAAAAACTTATTATTCTTTGATTTGACTTGATTATTTTGACTACCAACAGCTACAGAACATTACCGCAGCACTGACCTACTCAACAAATAACTGCCGTTAAAATGCATTTCACGTCATACAAATATGACCGACCATTTCTAGCGCTAAAACTACAATTCAAACTTTTAATTGCTATATCGCCGTCAACATTTAGATATTTAATAAAATAGACACGCCAATACACATTTATTAACATCAATTTCAATCAACAATTGAAAAATCGACCACCAAAAAATGAGGACACAAGCCCATTCATGGCGATTACTGTTGTTGTGATCACTGTATACGCCTTCCCTCCCACTTTCCTTCTCCTCCACGTTTTTTTCTCTAAGCTAATGAGTTTACAGAGTATATGCGTTTATGTTAGACCAGCGTATATGCCACATATCTAACGAGTAACAGTATGGAACTAAACTTAAACCTAGATCTGGTAGAACATGGATAATCACATGAATAAACAAAACCGTAACGTTAATATTTTCAGTAAAGTAACGTAGAATGAATTGCCTTCACAACATCGCTGCTTAAAAAGTTTCTCTTCAATGAGTTTCAAACTTTTACATCCATTTTATTGTTACATCATTGTCTAGTGTATATAATCGATCCTTTTACAAAGGTCTTATAAATAAGCAATGACGCTATACAATAATATAACCCTTTTTAAATGCAATGACATCATTTATGAATTTCCCAGGGTATAATTTTCATCAGAATTTGTTGCATTACACATGCACACTAACACATGTATACAAACAAACACACTCACATATAAACATTTTATAGTTTATACAGGTATATTGATTTTCTAGTATACCCGTACGTGTTATTTTATGTAAAAGCAACACGTACGTCTCTGCCAGAGGTTAACAACCTGTTGACTTTGCTCTGATATAAAACAATGACTATTTCTATATGTACATAGCTTTGCAAGAATCTTTGAGTCTAGAGAATACTGTAAGAGTACATATTCTAAAAGTTATACACACTTGTAGAATAAGAGATTGTCTGTCGATACACTTGTAGGGTAGCAGGGTGTTCCGAAATATCAGCACGAGAATACTCGTGCTTAGCAAGGTGTTCCGAAATACCAGCACGAGAATATTCGTCCAACTTTAGGCATATTTTAGCGGAAAGCTTTTTACATTTGTTAGCTTCTTTGGCTAGAATAAAATTTTCCTGAGTCTGTAGACAACGTATAACAAATTTCAAAGGTAAAAGTTTAATTTCAGCAAAATTGAGACAAGTTTAAAATAGTCAGTTCTTATTGATACCAACCATAAGATAGAACCCTTAATGGTTGTAGGCTATTTTTAAAGTGTTCGATTGTTAAAATGTATTAAATATGATAAGAATCAAATAACACCCCTTGCTTTTTGTAATGGTAAAAAATTTATCTTTTTAAAAGCTAACTAATAAAGTATATTTCGAATAATGATTTAATTTAGATTAAAAGTGGTAGGAATTGGTTTAGTTTTACAAAAAATTTAAAAGAAATTTTATGTAAAATATTAGTAACTTTCATTACGTAAATTTTTCCTTTATATATTGTAGTATTTGAACAAATATTAAACCGTAATTAGAAATGCCAAAGTTTAATGTGGGTCAGACAAAAATTAACAATGTCTAGACATAACATAATGGATTTATTTGGTTAATAATAATTGTATAGGATAAGAATTATGTGTAAGCTGGAGTAGCGATTAATTTTAAGTGGAATGGATTTCCAATATAGTAGTCAGTTCTTATTGATACATTATTTAGATGGATGTTCGTTTTTCATTAATTATTTGTTCGAATTTTGAGGTTATATGCATCATTAAAATAAAAATACAGTTTAGTGCTAGGTTTTACACATCTGCTTTAAATGAAGCTTATCGTAAAGTAGATGAACGCACGACTTACGCATGGCCCCCAATGGCCCCCTATACACTTTGGGGTTACTCTCGTACTAGCATAATGCTGATCATGCAAATTGAAATTTAAAAAGGTAAAATACTTCAAGAACTGATGTAGAAACCATTGTAACAAAACAAGAAGATAAATATACATAATTCGCTTTTGTGTCAAAATATATACATAAAAAATGTTTCCAGTTATTTTTTGAGAGGAGAAGGGGTAACATGCTCAAATGTAATCAACTGGGGGTTTCTTTCAATGTATGCGTGTAAATCACATTATTTATTTGAATTATATTGCATAGTGATACCATCTAAAAACATTACTTCATTTTATTTTTATTATAATTTTTCCATACACGCAAGAATTTCATTTTTATTTTAGAAATAACATTTATTTTTTATACTGATTCGTTGTTATTTATATTTGTACACAGTAACCTTTAGCTTAGCTTCTGGCAAGCTAACACTGCAATAATCCGTATGTTTAAAACACAAAACACGAAAGCTTCAATCTGTAAATTAATTATTATTATTATTATTATATATATTCAACGCATATTATTCCACACGCAGCCAGCTTGTGCAGGGTACACGGAAAATTAGCATACAATTATCACAAGCTTGAATGATACGAGTACACGATAAGGGAATGAGAGTAATTTCAGTAACGCTTGGTATGATAATTACACTTGATTATGTGTACTACTATGTCGCTTAATAACTCACTTAAAGTGCTATTCAAATTATTTCAGAAGTAGTGCTTAGCTGACATGACAACCAGAGCCGTATTTGAAGTTAATGCGGCCCAAATAGTACACATAAAAACTAACCAGCTATTTACGTATATACGTCTATTAATCAAAACACAATTTTTATAAATAATGGGCTTGTGTCCTCATTTTTAAGTGGTTGTTTTTTCAATTGATGTTAATAAATGTGTATTGGCGTGTCTATTTTACTAAATATCTAAACCTTGACGGAGATAGAGCAATTAAAAGTTTGAATTGTAGTTTTAGCGCTAGAAATGGTCGCCCATATTTGTATGACGTGAAATCGTTTTAACGTCAGTTATTTGTTGAGTAGGTCAGTGCTGTGGTAATATTTTGTAACTGTTGGTAGTCTAAATAATCAAATCAAGTCAAAGAACAATAAGTTTTCATTTTATTTAACCCTGTTACGGCAGACATAATATTGGAATTTTATTGTTCCTTGAAATAGCTGTAAATAATATTTGATATATAAATACATATAGCAGAGATTTATGAGATGTAAGGTTGGCAGCGGTTGTGATGTCATATGCATTTGGAATGTGTACAACGTTGAAACCCTTTAATAATTAAAGAGACAAAATGACTTTTTTAATTGTTAATATCTCTTAACATATAAGGAGTTATTAAAAAATAATTTCGATCCCCGGACCAGATAGATATTTTCTGGGTTTGGTTATTATGAAATTAATTTGATAGTATTAAAACAAATAAGATAAGAATTTGAATCGTATAAACACTCTGTAGATATGATGTTAAAAATATACGTTACATGTGAAACAAATTAGAAAGACTGATTAAAAATTAAAAGACAAATTAAAAATATGATCGGCAAGAAGGTTGAATAAGCCAAAGCCTAAATAAAAAAAAAAAAAAAAAAAAATAATAATTGAACATTTGAGGTTCTGGTAACCCACTTTATCAATATATAATACACTTTTATAGAATTACGACTTAGGACACAAGCCCATTGTTTGTAGAGAAGTACGGTTATACCGGCTTGCTTATAACTACTTCGTATACTCATGTACCACATTGACTAGAAATTTCAGACTTCCAATTTCTCTGACTCTTATTTCATCTTGAAACTTAACCTGTGCTTCGTAATAGTCTAGGCATTCTTTTACACATGGATTAGTGTTTCTTCACTACCCCCCCACCCCCACACCTGCACCTGTCGCTACTTTGAAATGCCAACAGTATACGTAACATCTTTCGATTTTTAAAAACTCTCAAAAATATCAGTCGTCTCATACTTGTATATTCTCTGAGAGACTCTAACAATTTACAAAGAATCACGAAAAATCACAAAGAATCATGAAATCAAAATAAAAAAAGAAGAGATAAAAAATATATATAAAAAAATACGACCGCAAGCAATATACTCAAGTTACAATTTATTTTTAAACTTTGATGTTGTGTTGACATAAATATCCATGAATACCTGATGACATAATGAGATCTTTATAGAAAATTTAAGGGAGTGCTAAACATGAAAATATGGGCGCCTGGAGAGGAGAACAAAGAGGCACTTGCCGATAGAGTAGCTACAAAAAACTCTTCTTAAAAAAAATTTGCTAGTATCCGTTGAATTAGAAGAAAAGTGTCGAAAACAGAGGTTGTTGCATTGGACTTTAATAAGGTTCGGAACTTCCCACTCTTAATTGCTAATTTCATCTTGGTCTCTCGCTGTTTTGCTGTAGAATAAGAAAGCTTTTAGCAAGATGATAACACACATGACATAACGACTTAAAACACGACTAAGAAAACGACCTGATTAAATGAAAAAAATTGGATGTGTGCCCCTGACTTTCGTATTAAACAATAAAACAGTGAAACAACACATATCCGCGTTAGCGTTGTCTCTGTCTCTTCAATATTTTCACTTAGTTTTAGCATTTATCTTTCTGCGATAAAGATGAAATTGATTTAAGTGGTTAGGGTGTTTGCTTTTCTTTCGAAACCCACCTAACTTTTTAAGACAGATGTGTCTTCAGCCTTAGTTTTGTTTCCATAGAAGGAACAAACAATGGATTCATGGAATTCACGAAAGAATAAATCAGCAAGATGCTGTAAATCTCTTCAACCATAAAATATCATGATTACACCAATTAAAGAGAAGAATTCTTTCATTTTAAAATTTTCTAGTTAATTGATGCTCCACTTTTTCATTAATTACAATTGTAATTATAAATATTTTACTTAAAATTGAAATGAAATGTTAAGCGTTGTAGAGGTCACGTGGCCTAATAACACGCAATTATTTTCTTGTATATTGTATCTAATTTAAGAAGTAAGCAACGACCATCTTAAATCTTTTTGTGTGATAAAACGAAGGGAATGAATATAAAAACAGTGAAATAAAAGAAATAAAATAAAACACTTAAACAGCCTGAGATGTAGGCAAGCTGCCAAGCCCTCTTGTCTCTTAATGACGCTGGGATAAATACGAGTACAGGACTACAAGACCCCGAGTGGTATCAGGATTTAGATTCAAGGATAGTCTAAGAAAAATGTTAAAAAGAAGAAAATGAAAAGAAAATGTGGTAAGAATCAGTGTAGCGTGTGGAATTATATACCTACCAGGATTCTAGTTTCATTCACGTGATTATCGCTTCCAGTTATTTCTAGAAATTTTTAAAGTGTGTTCGTTAAAAATTGTCATTGATTTTCTTTGAAGCTTCTTTGATTTACTTAAAGCAATTTAACAGTATTCATAATATATATGAGGACGCACGCACTGCGGAATTAATTCTTCAAAACCCATATGCTATTGTCGGTGTATCTTTTTGAAGCAGTATACTATCTGACGCTGCGTCTCTTTGAACATCCATTAATATAACAAGCTATATAAATACTTCAGTATAAAAGCAGTTCTTAGCCGAGTAAAGTACTGCATATAAACTGAGATGTATTTATCCGCAGTGTGTGCTAGGTAAGTTTTAGTATACAGAATAAAGCTGAATTATTTCTAGCTCTTAACTGTACCTAATTTCTTTACATGGAAATGGGTTGTGTACTCATTTTTTAGTGGTCGATTTTTCAATTGTTGATTGAAATTGATGTTAATAAATGTGTATTGGCGTAGTTATTGGTGTACTGGTAGTTAGTTGTTGAATTGGTCAGTGCTGTGGTAATGTTTTGTAGCTGTTGGTAGTCGAAATAATCAAGTCAAGTCAAAGAATAATAAGAAATTTACAGATATAATATTGAAATTTTATTGTTCCTTGAAATAGCAGTAAATAAAATTTGATAGTTTGATACTCGTATATAAATATATATAGCAGAGATTTATGAGCTGTAAGGTTGGTATCCTGTAAACTTGTCAGAGTTCTGTCAAAAATATATCTCTTTTACGCTCTATTGTATAAAAGAGAGCAACATAGTGGACGTGAGGACGAGTGGACATGTCTTGGAATGTTATACAACGTTGAATCCCTTTAATAATTGAAAAGACAAAATTACTTTCTTAATTGTTAATATTTCCTAACATACAATAAGGAGTTATTAAAAAATAATTGGACATTTATATATAAAATATATAGTACACGTTCATAGAAATTAAGACATAGGACACAAGCCCATTAGAAACATATCCCACTTCTTTCCAAGCTGTTTGTAATATTTTCAGTAGAAGATTTTGAAAAGTACTTAAGTGAAAAACAATTAACTCAAAAAGAATACAAACCAAATTCGTTAAGAATAATTTGACCGACCTATTAACTAACTAATGCACTATTCCACTAACTCATAGTAGCATTAGCGTGTCCATTTGCTCCCTTGTAACAGACTGCTAAGTTTCAACTTGCTCCTTCTCACAAGTAAGTTTCTAAGATCCAGGAACCTAAATCTAACGACATACTATAAATCAACGAGCCCTGAAATTGTAAACTAGTTAATCTCACTTATACCAAACTTATACCACAAAGTTAAACTAAAAGTTTAAGTTCACAAAATACAAAATACTAGAACAAGATTGTAAACTTGATCATCTCTTAAAATACTTGAACTTCGTGTCTACTTGTCTCCACTTGTAAGACAAGCTTCGCTTCTTGGAACATCGCGTTGCGTTGCGTTGCTTTACGAAGATAAACAAAGCTCGGAAATGAATATCGTCGACTTCGATAAGAAAATAAATTTAAATTAGATATAAGATAGAACCCTTGTTTGATAGTCGTAATGGTTGTAGGCTATTTTTAAAGTGTTTGATTGTTAAAATGTATTAAATATGTATAGGGATCAAATAACACTCCTTTAGGTTCTTTGTTAGGGTAAAAAATGTATGTATTTTAAAGCTAATAAAGGGTGCATTTCGACTAATGATTTAATTTAGATTAAAAGTGTTAACAATTGGTTTAATATTACAAAAAATTTAACAGAAATTTTATGTAAAATATTAGTAGCTTTTGTATTGAACAAATATTAAACCGCATTTAGAAACACCAAAGTTTAATATGGGTCAGACTAAAATTAATCATGTTTGGACTTAACTATTGGATATATTTGTTTAAGGATAATTGTTTAATATAAGGGTTATGTGTAAGCTCAGTAGCGATTCATTTTAAGTGGTATGGATTTCCAATATAGTATAAAATCATTGCGATCCTTGAATTGTTCTCTTCTTTGATAAATAATCTTTTAATTGGTCATGTCTATGTCATTGGTACATATATACATAATAAAAGGTATAATTCTGAGATCGTTAAAGAAAATTTTAAAAATTAAGCTAATAAAAAAAAACTTATAATTCTCCATGTATCAATGTGAAACGAAAACCCTTGTCCCGAGTAATTATTATATAAACACAACTTCATTAATTCATAATTAATGAATATACATATACTCTTGAAGTACACTACATTAATAACTTATAATAGCTTATATAAGTGCTATATATAACTAAACAAATAATACCACTAGACTTTACTTTACCAGTAACAAAGTTAATAGTAACTTTAGCTTACAAAGTACGATTGCATAGAACTAGCCCATATAAAGTTAAGTAACCCGCAATTCATTAAAAAAACATGTGTTCTTTAGTACATATATATTCAGTAAGTGGGGTACATAAAACATCGATCATATATTTTCGATACATCGATTTATATAATGTTACAATACCTTTATAAATTCTAATCCCATCTTTACTACACGTCCATTTCCATCTGCGTACTCTAATTGAATAAATCACTCATCCTAATTTAATATTTTTACCTTCTCAAAACATCACCTAAAATCCTAGGTTTCTTTACTTATCCCAAGCTCAGACAATTTGGTTAAAGTAAGTAAACATTTTATTTATTTTCAATTACATTACATTCACAACAACTCCATAGATTACTCCTTCTCCTTCTAGCCCTGCAAATTACGGAAAATGATTTTCCGGGGCCACACCTACTCGAAAAGCCCATATTCTAAACAAATCTCGTCTCAGGCGAGCAGTGGTTGCCCATATGATGAATATAGGCCCAAATTTCTGATGATTTACATCTAAGAAGCCCCTCGAGGGGAATGGGTTCTGATGGCTCCACTGATATACTTTTACAAAATATTTATATACACAAGGTTATAAAAAACAAATAAAATATTTCCAATATTATAAAATCCACTCTAAATAGATACAACAGTCTGTAACAATTGAAATTTTGAACGCGTAAAACTAAATGTAAATATTTTTATTTTGGTAGGACATAAAGAGTCCAACAAAGAAATGAGAAGAGGTCGTAAGTTTGGTGAAAAAAAAAGAAACAAAGTCAACGAAGGTTGAGTAAATGAAAACAGAAAAAAGTAATGACAAGAAAAGAAAAGTCATGTCCAATTCGAATAAGGAAGGAGAAAAAGAGGAGGACGAAGCTAAAAGTGAAAAAAGGCGAGAAGAAATAGAGAAGGAGGAAACAGTATCGCAAAGCAGTAAGAAGTTTTTTAAAGATTGATAAAAATAGAAAATTAAGTATGAATTTAGAGTGATCAAGAAGATGTAGAGGCAGTAGAGGAGGAGGAATGGTGTTCGCATAGAAATAAATCGGTATAAATATATTGTAGTATTATAGTGGTCCTAGAAAGCTTGGCAAATTATGAGAAAAGAAATATAATAATAATAATTTGAAGTTTATTTCGAATATCGATGTTTTCTATTCTAATGGACAACACTAGTATATGACTCGGAGTATATACTAAGGCGCTTAGCAACCGCTATAGAATATATCGTTTTTACATTGCACTTTGAATGTTAAATAGATATGTTGAGTCTGACGTAAGAAATGTTTTCTTAGTGTACTTGTTGTACAAGAAGCTGGTGTAAAAAATAATTAAAACTTACCGGAGCTTTGAAGATCAGGAAATAGCACCGTACTTTAATTTTAATCCGGGAAAACTGAAAATAAGGAAATATTTTAGTAGAGTTGCTTTTGCTGACATGCAGATAAAATATGAGTTTTAATTAAAGTTAAATATGGTTAACAAGAGTGGCACATTCATGATTGTATACTTTCGAAATATTACTCATTAATTTTGAAATTAAATTTCTGAAATGTTGTTTAATATTGTTTTGTAATATCCTGTTGAAAATGATATTAAGATTTAACGATTTCACGACGAATATTTATTAGATTATGAACTAGCTAAAATCATGAATTTATTAATAGTGGCTCCATCTATGTATGTGTTACACATATTTTCCTATTTCATCTTGTGATTTATAGAATTAAAATAATAAGAAAATTTAGAATTAATATAATAAATTTACTATGTTTCTTTTATGTTTTTTTAATTTAAAAAAATGTCAGAAAATAATAATGAAACATAAAACAAAAACCGAAAAAAAGATAATTAAGATAAAGTAAAGCCTAATTCAAAAGTAAATTAATTAAAAATGTACTAATTAATAATTTATTAATTTATAAAAGATGACCAAAATGATTAATTAGGGTAAAATAATAATTTTGGTTTACAAAAGAGAAATGGGAAAATAAACCTGCTTCAAAGAATTCATTGCAAAAGATACAAAAAATTAAAATTGCATTAACGAAAAAAATGAAAATATGCGGGAGTATAATAAAGAGATAAAATTCTATAACAGGGATAATTAGAACGTATGTACAAAAACAGGGTGTTTCAGAAAATTTATGCCGTTTTATGAAAATACAATTTGAGTAAAACAAAAGAAATTCCAGACAAGAGAAAATTAATAAAAGCATTAATTGGGTTTTACATTTTCTTTTAATATTTTTTTTAGTGTATCAACTAGATAATTATTAGCACTAAAATTATTTATAAACACGAGTATGTGCATTAAAGTAAAGAGATTAAATTTATAGCTCTAAATTTAGTTTTCTAGGTGCCCAGTAAACATTTTGGAGTAAATTCTACTTAATTTCTATTACATATCATGAGTTTTTTGTCTGGAACGCGTTCGTTTTCTATTCAGTCGTTCATAGGAAAGGCCCGTTTTATGAGCTACAGAGATCGCAACGACGGTTCACTGCTGAATTAAAAGCGGAGTCGGTTTATGATTTATGACCGGAGTTATAAACTTGACACTAGCAGGGGTATAAAACTTAATGGAATTCTACTTTTTAGAGTCTGCAAAATATAAATATTTAAATGAAGAAATAAATAGATGTAATCTTTAGTACGGATCGTGATTTTTTTAATGAATATTATTCATCTTCAACAATACTCGTTATATTAGTTTTTTACATTGTTTTGGTGATTCAAAAATCCACGATCGGCAGGTCTGCGTTAGGTTTAAAACCTCTGTCTTACCATCGCTAAATACTATCTTCGTTTATATACATTATATTCCGGGATTGAGGGAGATAGCGTCTGTCTATTACCATTAAAGAAATATTTGTTGAAAAAGGATAGCATATACTTTAAGCATACTGTACTGAACAAAATACTATACAAGTATACAAGTGTAACGGTGAAAAATATGTTTTACTTGTCTAACCGCATCTCGTTTCTCTCTCACTTTGGAATAAATGAGATGAAAGTGAACTTAAAAAAAATATATCCATGTGGGAAAGAAACAGAAATACTTAATGAATGATGTTGGAAAAAGAAAGAATACTAGAAAGAATAACTAACACAAAATCTGTGACAGGTAGAGAACTTGTAAAGCGTTAGAATAGGATTGTACGAGTGACTCGAACTTCACCAAATTGTTTACTGGGTTATGTTTAATAAATTAAAACTGAATCATCTGAGCAAGTGGTAATGACATGTGCCATAAAGGACAAGAATAACTTGATGACATATTAAATTTAACATCGTCAAACAATGCTATAAACCTACTATAGTTTGTTGGAAAACTACAATCCAAAATGGCGTCGTAATCTTTTATTATTCAACGTAAACTGCAGAATATTACGAATACATTAGTATTTTTAATTCATATAATGCAGATCAGCTATAAAAGTTATACTTTCCATGCAAATTATAATAATAACTACTTAAATAAACATAAAAATATACCAGATTGTAACAAACCTAACTTTACAAAATATCTTTAAGATAATATAAACCGTCACTGAAGTTATAAGGTTAATGAGATCGTAAACTTTTATTATAATGGTCTTTTTTATCTTAAAAATTTACATCTGCTTCCTTAACTAACTGTTAATAACCTTTTACACGCCGTAACACAATCTTTTAGAGTTCAAAGCTGATTATTTACACAATATACAATGTAGGAAGCCATTTTGAAGTTAAAGATAACCTAGCAAATAAATGTTTCCGTTTATCTTTAGAGTTCCGGCTTAAAATGTAAAGTTAATGTTGGTTATTAAATTAAAAAAGTTGTTGTGTAGGGACAACATTGATCAAGTTCAAAGCTATTTGAATTGAGACTTCTTTAAGTCGTTTTAAGTTGACCAAATAAGTTCTCACATCAGATTTAGTTTTCGTTATACTACAGAAAATCTACGACAAGTAAAATGGCATATAATACGGTGACTTATTTTGAGTTTGTGTAAAGAAATATTCCATAAACCTCTCGGCTGTACGGCACTGCACATGCTATGCTGTGTTCGTTATTGGCGCCAATCTACTTCCTCTATGAGCTACACACAGTAAATATAATGAATATATATATTATACAATAGAAAAATGCAATTAAATTCAATGATCCTGAGGGAATTATTGTTATTTGCATACTAAAACCTGGACTCGAGTTAATCTCTAGAGAAATGTCTGGTTTGTAGTATGACAAAAAAAAACACTCCTGAAGTTGGGATTATACATTAAGCTCTTGTGGAAACTCTTGGGAAAAACTATCATTAAACTGCAGAATGATGTATTCCAAATACGGTAAATATCTCGTAAAATCACAAATGTGCAACGAAAATGGACTAAAAAGTGGCAGTAGGAATTTTAGGTTAGTTATTTATTTATAACATCAAATAAATTAATATTTATTTAATAAATTTATGCTTTCATTTATGGCAATTTGTCAAGTATAATACTTCTACTCAATGAAATGAAAGACAATAAAAAATACAAGAAAATTTGGGAGAGAGAGATACCGGAATATATACGAAAAAAAAACACAAGAATCTAGAAACTAGTAAAAGAAATAGAAATAGTAAAGCAAGAAGAGCTAAAAGAAAATAGTAATGGGAGAGAAACAATTAGAAGTGTGGAGCAATAAAATATAGGAACAAGATTATTAAAATCAAACATTGTTGTTGGAATTATTAAAAATGCTAGAATAGTATTAGGTTTATTTTGGTAATGAGATGTAATCACGTGATTTAATATTAAAAGAATGTAAAGTCTAACGACACACATATTGAATTAATAAAATATTTGTATGTTTCAATGTTATAGTCAATATACGAGTATAATCTTTATCTAATAGAAAAGAAACACACTGCATTAATTAGTAATGTTTGAGTCGTTGAAACTTTTTGTTCCTTTTATATTAAGTAAGTAATATATTAGGAGAATATCTGTGTGATTTAATCATGAAAATGCATTGAAATATATAAACATCTCATCACACTTCTTCCTCGTACCATATCTAAATAAGAACATGATATTAAAATGATACAATTCTTTTATAAAGCTTAAAGCTATAAACATCCTTGACAGTAGTAATATAACGTCGTAAATAAAGCTCTAAAAGCTTGATATGAGCTTAAAATTTCTATTAAAATAAAAGTATTTTAATATCTAGTTATTATTTAGAATATAAAAGTTAATAGACTAAAAATAAATATAAGAGAAATAGAATATCTAATATTAGTCTCGGTAGCTACTTGTGTTTTAGTTTCATAACTACTGCTTGGAGGTGGATTCGTTTATTCCAGGGGTGGTTAACAGTACTTATGATACCAGTTTTTGTCTGACTTTTAAATAATACTGAGTCTATAGTCATAGTAATCATTTTGTCAACAAATTTAAAAGAAAAAGGTTTATTTAACATACAAAAGCTTTCTTGCTACATAGCATTTTTTAGGTTAGTTTACATATCAAAACTTATTTCTCAAACATAAATTGACATTTTCTGACAAGATTATATCTTTATATCAATTATATCAATATTATATCTTTCCGCCTTTTGAATTTATGTAATGACAATGTAACAATCTGAATTTCGAAAACTTTATTTGGTTTACTGTGTAAGATCATAAAAACCATCTTCATTTCTTCAGCATCTGCATTTGCATTCTTTCCACCTTATTAATTAAAATTACATTCAGTTTGCATCCAAGTCAAGACTGATTAAAATCCTAATTACGTAAATCAAGGGAATCATGAAGAAAGAATTTCTCACCACTGCACTGTCCTAATTATTATGCATAACGCGTTGCAGCCAGCTCGAAAGCTCTTTATGCAAAAACTGCATTTCTGTAGTTACTTGCAGCGTATACTGTGAAGTAGTAATCAAGGCAAATAGTTAATTTAAAATACAAACTCATTAAGCTAAGCTTATATGAAAACAAAAACATTTTATATTGAATCTAATAGAGGAGGAAAAAAATAAATTTTTAATCTGATTATTTTATAATTGAAATTGGTGAAGAATTGATTAAACCACTCACTACGTATATAGTTGTATGTTTATCATATTTTATATTTTTAATTCATTTAATATGTTTTCTGTATTCTTAATTATTTTATTCAGGTAATTACAAGTTAGTATTATGTTGTTGTGTTTGATACAATCAGCTGTACTTGATTCTTTGTCTTCTTTGAGGTGAATGTGTATTTATCTAGTCACAATCTAGCAGTAATTAAGCCAACAACTAAAGTAACAACTCATAAATCGCATAGGTAATATCTAAATTTCATATTTAATCAGTCTAGTTCACAACTGCAAATTATATTATATATAATCTACAATTAGTGCACTACTCAATTATTTGATTCTATTAGAAATATTTGTATGTGAAACTGATATCTTATGACGTATTAAAAGCACCAGCAACTATTGGTATCGTCCAGGCTGTACCGATTTTATATCATATTTTATATCTGTGTTTGTACAAAGAAAACTACAAATATTTTTTCTTATATAATAACTGCATTATTATTTTTCACGAGATCTTTGAAGATCTGAAGACTTCTTTTTCCCTCTATTAAGTGATCGTGAAATATATTGAACTTTAGAAAATCATAATCAAACAATTTTAAATAACTTTTCTTTTTGGCAATGCATAGATAATTAAAGATTATTAATTCTACTTCAAAGATTGAACTGTGGTCAGTGCCGTAGCTAGATATATTGCCCTAATTAAATAAGCCCTCATTTACTAGGGCTTGTGCTTGTATCTTAATTTCTATAAAACTGTACTATATATTAATAAAGTTGGTTACTAGAACATCAAATGTCCAATTATTTTTTAAAAACTCCTTATATGTTAAGAGATATTAACAATTAAAAAAGTCATTTTATCTCTTTAATTATTAAAAGAATTCAACGTTGTACACATTCCAAAACATTTCCGCTAAGTTGCTATCTCTTTTATACAACGCAGCGTAAAAGAGATAGCATATTCAACACAGAAGTCTTATCCATAGAAAAAATAACTGAGTTACCCTTAATAGTACAGACATGTTACGTCATAAATATGGCCGACATCTGTAGCGTTAAAATTACAATTATAATTTTTAATTGCTATATCTTCGCCAATATACATTTATTAACATCAATTTCAATCAACAATTACCACTAAAATATAAGTACACAAGCCCATTTAACGGGTTCCTAATTTTCTGTTTTTGCAAACAATATTATAACATCTTAAATAAAATTAAAATGATAAATAATAAGATGAGAACCTTATTAAAATAATTCACTTTAAACCATTTTCAAAACAATGTTATTTATAACCGTTATGGAGACAATAAATGTTGAAACTGTCAAGCTAGGTAACTGGCTATATGCATCTTATATATCCAAGTAACCTAATGCTGTAGGTCTCTAGAGATGGTACATAATTCTCGCAGCGATTCTATTCGACGATGCTTTTACCAGGAAGCAAAGAAAAGGAAAACGGGTTATTTTACTTCCTGCAGGTAATTATATGAAATGGTACAGTCACAGGAAAATTTAGAGAAAATGGATATGAAATGTGTGACTGTAAAATTGATTCAAGAAATATTGAACTTTTCCCTGAACAAACTATTTATCAGAATCGTTTCGTATCGTGTAAAAACCACTTAAGACCTGTCGCACATTGCAAGCGTATTTTGACCGGACGTATACGCGCTACTACGCTTTACCCATCCGAACTCTGTTAATAGTCCAAGATTCCAGGGCCACCAGACTTATTTTCTGATGGACAAAATGTGTAAGATTGAGTAGTGTTAGTATGTACAATGATCGTTTATCTACCTGCTAACTGGACCAGGCGGCTATTTTCCAGGTATTAGGTAATCAAGGTTTATGTCTCATTCACTCTCATGCACACAGATAATGCTTTCTTGCTCCTACTCATAGAGGAATTAAAATTGGGCCTAGGAAATGTTTGGCCCCTTGGATCGGTCTGTCCTCTTGTAAAGCGGTTTAAAACAGTTGTCTTGTAATACCTTGTATTACCTTGCAGACGCTTTAAAGCTTACAAAAAAATTACTTAAACTCACTTATAGTCTGATGGTCCTTTTTTATATATGTTAGCAAGACAACTGCTTTAAAACGTTTTAGAAGAGGACAGACCGATCCTAGGGGCCAAACATCTATGGTATCTATGTACTGTGACACAACACTTTTGAGCACAACTTTGAGAGTTTTATCCGCTTAACCAAGCCGTCGATTTACGTCCGAATTCCCATCGCTTAAATACGCTTACTTTTATATTAAATACTTTTACTGTGTTTAACCTTTACAACTAAAAATCCATAAAGGTAATTGCTGTAAACTTCGTTAAACGGTGAACGACTTGAACGCAAGTATTTAGGTTAATGGGCGGCACGTTTCAAGTCGTTGATAAATTTCAAACACCTGTTCTCAGGTAATGACTGCGGTAATGAGACAGAATGCTTGATATGTGATGAAACCACGCTCTCGTGTGAGTATAATAATCTTTCCGTGACTCGCGACAAGGGCTGGCTGCAAACCCTATTTCCAACTTGAAACGAACGCGCAAGCGATGCATGTACGACAGCACAGTCTATTAATGCATATTTAAACATGCAGGACACCTTGGAACATGCAACTGCATTAAATAGAACAATGGCATCTCGTTATTCAAACTTAATTAAAATAAATTGTAATAATAAATAACATTTATTATACGGAAAAGTTACAGACAAAAGTAGTCTGGAAATATATTTTAGTTTTAAAAGTGTAATACAGGATGAGGATATACGAGTATATAGTAAAATAAAACTAAAAGCCGTTGTTTTAGCAGTAAACAAAGTGTGCTGATGGATAACCGGAAACCAGAGACACAATTCGCACCAACGCCTTTTAACCTTTCGTTAACGACTTCCGGGATCTGTTGAAACTGCTTTGAAATGGAAATAGAAGTTATTTTGTTATAAAAATATAACGGAAGTTGCTAAGGGATGTCCGTTACCAGATTTGCAATCATTCTTTTTTACGTAAAACATATTAATATTTAGTCAAAGTGAAACTGCATTATATGAACTGCAACTGCATCAATCAATCTCAAAAGATCCAATGATTCGGTGAAAAAACACACATCATTTAAATTACTATTTCAAAGACACTCACTCACAAGACAATGCACTCACAAGTCAAACAAGATTTTGAATAGATTTCTTAAACATTCTAAGACAGAATTTTGCGTCAAACCATTTATAAAACCCACGTTGGTGTCCATCTACCACTTCATCCAAACAATCCGATTTTTGATATCAATCTATGTAAGGTATTTTCTATGAACTTTTCTTAGATGACCTTAACTTTGTTCACGTCTGGTCGGAGGACAAGTTCTATAGAATGTATACACCAAATAACACCTCTCCTAAAAATGCAGTTATAAAAACTGTTACGTAATATTTCTGAGGTTAATTTAATGTAAGATTACATAACAACAGTTATTTTTCGACCTAAGTTTATCTCTTCTTACGTTAATAAATTTCTTTATAGAAAATTATATAGTGTTACGTATTAAAATAACATATTAGTAAAAGAATTTTAATGTCTTTTGCATTTATTTAGTTACTATGTAACAGAATAATGTTAAACTACGGAAAATAATATAACGTAATGTTTATATAATAGAGTGATGGTGGTAAGAGGCAGGAGAAGTGAAAATGAAGACAGGAGGGTGGAAGGATAGAGAAAAGATAATAGAGGGTTTGTTCAGAGGAGACTAGGAAGGCAAGAGGTAAGAAACGGAGGTAAAAGAAGAAATGAGAAGCAGAAAATGGTGAGAATAAAAGAGGAGTAGAGAATATGAAGAGAGAGAGAGAGAGAGAGAGTCAAGAGAAAAAGAAACTGAAAGTTCTTTTAGAAGTAGAAAAAGTCTAGAATAGTTTAAGTTTGATTTTATGAATGTAGATTGTAAAACCGAAAGGCACACAAATAATATAATAAATAATAGAACGTAATGTTACGTTAAATATTACGTTAAATAATACGTACATAATAGAGGCTACATTTTTTTATAATTCATATATTTTCTTATTTAATTCTTATATTTATAAAAACGGGACTGTACGAATGCGGAAGGTTCCCAAGAATGATTGAGATTGATATTGATTTAAATAGACTAAAAAAGAAGAAAACAAGAGTCCCTTGTCTTGAATATAATGCTTCCTTTTCTATTTATAGTCCCATCTCATTTTCTTTCGGTTATTTTATTTATTTAACGATGTTTTTTATGGTTATCCATCATATTCGCATCAATTTCACAATATCCTACATATACATATATATTAAGCTCAATATGTATTACGAAAGCTCTTACAGGATAATAAAAGCTCTATGTAAAAAACACTGTTTCAAGAAGGAGTGAAGTAGACTATAAATAAGCTAAAGAGATTTCAAATTGTTATTAACTTCAAAATAAACGTATATTATATTTTCAAAGAAAATGGTTTTCAATTTTCCAGTATTAAATCTGGATATAAATATAAGCTTTTCTAAAGGACACGACGGATTTTTTTATTTTATCATAATTATAAAGAATCCAGTCCTTGTAATCAGTTTCCTTTGCTTTATTATGCGAAATACAAACGACTTTATTCTTTTAAGACGATTTTCTTTCTTACTAATACTTGCTACACCTTACATGAAATAAGCTTTCTAATCGCTTTAACATTATCTAATTCGTTACGTAAAAAACAAAGATGGAATCAAGGAACTTTTTTTGTATTTCTGTAAGGTTTATTACTTGCCATATTAAAAATTAATATACTTTCAAACAATACAGAAAAAATTCAAAAAGTGCTGGAATTCCTTCATGATATAAATATAATAAACCAAATTTAATTAAAATAAATTAACTTCAGGCGAATATGACCATGTTGTTAAACTCGCCTCAAATTCTAAAATAAAAAAATAAAAAAAGTTTAATTTTGTAATGATACTATACTTGCGCCACTGAATAATAGGTCCTTAATATTTATGGTGATAAGTTAGATCAACGGTAAAACACTTTCAACTCACCAGGATATAAAGACCACGTCACCATAAATAAATCACAATACTCGTACGTGAGGTATTAGTAAAACCATCCGGGTGTCCGTTGGTTGCCCCTTCAAAAATGAGTAGAGCTTCCACAACGTCACCTACAAAGCTCTCCACGATCTCGTGATCTGATAAAGTTAGAAGATATGCTGTAATATATCTATAACACACGTAAAAAAATGGAGGAATATAAAACGACGCCACATTTCCAATAATATGTGATTGAGAGAAAGCGACGTCGCGACGCCGATTGACGCTATGGTCAAAATATATATGAGTATTGTCTGCAAACATGTTGATAGATCTGTTTAGTTCGTAGTTTTTATTGGAGAAGGTGCGCTTTATTAATTATTCATAATAAAGTGTCTGAATAGTTGTAGACAATGATTTAAAACTTTTCTTTCCAGTTTTACTTTTATACAGTCCTGTATAAATATCTAGAACAAGAAATTCTTATATTGTAACTTTCTCTCTGACGTCATTCGCGTAACGCATGACTCATTTGTTTGATAATATTGACAAATAAAATTAAAGTGAAAATACATTGTATTTACTAACATTAACCAACAAATGAATGTCCAATGGGCTTGTGTCCTATGTCTTAATTTCTATAAAACTGTACTACATATTTATAAGGTTGCTTCTAGTAATAACATCAAATGTCCAATGAGTTTTAATAACTCCTTATTTGTTAGGTGATATTAACATTTAAAAAAGTCAACGTTAAAGAACATTCCAAGACATGTGACAAAACGTCCACTAAGTTGCTATCTCTTTTATAATACAACAGAGTGTAAACAAATAGCATATTCAGCAGTGAACTCTTATTCATAGAAAAAATAACTGACCTACCATTAATAGTACAGACATGTTACGTCATAAATATGGGTGATATCTGTAGTGTTAAAATTCGATACAATTTAAATTTTTAATTGCTATATCTCCATCAACATTTATATATTTCTTAAAACTTATTTACATCAATTTCAATCAACAATTGAAAAATCGACCACTAAAAAATGAGTACTGTAGTTTGTGTAATTTGAACTGTGCATAATGTTTGTAGTTAATATCCGACTATACTTTCGCCAACGATTGTCACTAGTAAACTAACTCAACATCACATATTACAAATTGTTGATTCAGTCTATTTACAAACCTAATAACTTCACCGACATTTGCAAATATATTGAATTCCAGTATAAATTGAATGTCCCATCTAAAATAGACTGCAATATCGAGTTCGATGTTGTAGCAAGATTGCATTATAACGCTGGAGCGTCTCGATCAACACGCCGAATATATCGACTGAACACAGAGCCGGATTCAAAGGGAACATTGTTGGGGCCTCCCCCTGCTGGAACATTCACAACTAAAGATAAAATAAATACGACTGACAAAACAAAATAAATAACTATTATTCTTTAATTAATTCTTATTATTATAATTAATATGAACAAAGAGGAAGTGAATATTAACATACAGAGAAAGAGAAAGTGTGTAGGAGGTGTGACAAGGAAGTAGAAAAATTAGAACACGTAAATTAGTAAGGTAGACCTGATAGAAATGTTACTTTAGAGAATAAAATGGATGACAAAAGTTCAAAATAAGCGAAGTGAATTAAACAACAAGGAAGATGAAGCTTGATACATAATAAAATAATTTAAAGAAGAAAATGAATTGTATTCTGTGAATTTAATGCGGAATAATGAAATGCCTTATCTACACAGATGTTAAATTAATAAATACAAAACAATACACAGTGTTTTTACTATTTATTTAGTACCTAAACACACAAATATTTCTATAGACTTTTTCTATAAGTGAGTATGCAAAATGTGAGGACCAAATTCCACCAATGGATTTAAGTTAAGAAAAGGTCAAAAATTAATAATGCGGATCTTGCCGGTCAAATATTTGGTCCATTTTTTTTTACCCCTCTACTCTTATTTGTAAAGGAAATGTATTGAGTACAATCTATAAAATCATTTTAATGATTATTTCAGTAATAATTTATACTTTTTTCTAATCTTTCTAATTTTTCGATCTATCTAATCTTTCATTTTCGTATGTATTTAATAGAGTCTCCCCATTTTCTATAACATTAAGTAAGCATCGCGAAGTTGATTCTTCAGCAAGTTCACCTGTGAAAATATTACGAAGAACACAAAAAAGAAACGAAGAAAAAAAGAAACGAAGAGAGGGGATGTGAAGGGAGCGGGAAGGGACCATCACAGCTGGTGGCAAGATGTGTTTTGTTATTATTTGGCGTCTCAGGTATAAGAATCCGACCATAGTTGCCAGTCCTCACATTTTGCATACTCAACTACCTTTAGCACCTGCACTACTAATCCAGGCACTGGTTTATCACTCATAAGTGTTTGTCCCCAATATTTTATCAATTAAGTGATATTACTACCAAATATCTACACTTTGTCGCTAGTTTATTTCACATTATTACGCAATCACAATTACTTTTATAATTTTCTACTTTTAAAATGTTTCACAGCATCACCTGAGACGGTCCTGGCCATGTATATGGCCTTATAAGCTTACAAACATCACATTCTACAAATTGTTATTTCCATGACAACTACGTCGGAGTCTGAAGCGCAACACTCTTCCGCAAGAGTCCTGGTGCATCCTGTAACTGTCAAGGTGTTATTTGTTTTGTTTTGTTGTGAGAAAATAAAAATAAATTTAATTAAATTATTTTACAAAATTTAATTTTGTGTAAAGTATGTTGACGATTGAAAATTTAATTTATATCAAGAAGATTAAATTGTATTTAAATGGTTTAAGTTGAATAAAATATTATCATCGAACCTACTTTTCTGTAATCTATTTTTAATATGATCCGCTAAATGAAAATCGTAAATATCTTTGTATGTATTACAAAATTACTGAATGGTGAAAATTTATTATTTCCATTACAAAAAAAATAAAATAATAACGTTTGTTTGTTTTAATATTAAAAATAAAATGTTGAAGCTTTGAACCCAATTAGTTGACATATTCGGCATTAAAACCCACCCTTAGGATATTTATAACATTAAGGACATTTACTGTGTTGAACCCTTGTTTTTTATAAACATTTATAGCACTCATTTCAGTATTATGACGGTTAAACATAATTTTATTATTTCAATACAAAAAAGAGTACTGTTATTTTTTTGAATTTTATTTTATTTCAGTCTACGATTTTTTTATTATCTTCATTCTACCCTGTCTTTAAATCTGATAGTACTAATATAAATTCGTCGGCTTTTATCTTTGAATTTTATTATAAATTTCAGCATCACTTGTTCGCTGCATGTATGAAATACGCAGTCAATTTTATATTTATGGTAACTTTATTTTTTATTTCAATAATAACTTCTTTATATTATATTTGCAACTTTAGCTTACTGGACAAGTTTACTTGATGCTTACAAAAAATATTCTTAAGGGAGTATGCTTTTAACTTTTTAAAGGTACAACATATCAAGTTTATTGTGTGAAAATTTGAAGTCGATTGGAGTAAAACTGTTGGAGATATAGATTTCTAAGTATTCACATATCTCGTCAGGTTTCGTCTTTCTTTGAAACTTTTAAACGCGTGTTTCTCACACATAGCTTTTTCAGAGTCGGTGCCCTCTCTAGCTCAAAATCTACTGAACCGATTTTTTTGAAATTTTTGCACACTCTTTCTACACATAAATGTCGACGTAACGCTGTCGAGTTTCTTTTCTTTAATTTTAAAATAACAATGTTTCTGATTTTTTTTATGAAAAATTAGTATTTTGACCTCTAAGTGCTGTAAAAAAATGAAAAATCAATAAAGAAAAAGAAGGGTTACCTGCAGAAACTTATCAACTAATGAAATTATTTTGGTTTTTTTAATTCAAATAATCCAGTGATGATGTACAGCAACGAAACTTTTTTTTGTGACGTCTGCGAAGATTCGCTGTCAATGTCTCATTTCTTGATATTTATTTATGAAAATTTCACAAAGTATTCTTCAAATGTTATTTTATAATGTAGTAACTAAAGAAATAATAATATATTAACTGTGTCGTCAAAAAATATTATCGAAAATATGCTTCTTTATTAATGTAAAACCAAACTGAAACATGTTCTATAACTACAATATGATCGTAAAATTATTTATACCACTACGTAGAAATTAAAATTATATAATAAATAGTTGAAAATAATTAATAAAACAGTGTTTGTATATTACATGTATACAAAAGAATTTATAATGAACATTCATAATTAATTGTTAACCTAGATTTTAGAACGTTGTAAAGTGAGTGAGTGTAATGCATCATAATTTATTAATGTGAATTGTTTATTTCACCTTTCTATAAAATTCATCCAGATACGACGGCTTCAACTCCGTATTTACACTTTGTCGGATGATACGAATAAAATATGACTTGTAAATAATGAAACTGTTTGAAAATAATATGTAGAATACCTTGAAATTAAATAACTAACTAACAAAGCAACACGTATCGAGTTATTTATTCAAACTTTACTTAGGAAGTATATAATTAAATATTCTTTTTTTAATGTTGTTACAGTGATTTCAACTACCAAGTTATCACAATACACAACTATAATGGGCTTGTGTCCTATGTCTTAATTTCTATAAAAGTGTACCATAAATTGATAAAGTGGGTTACTAGAGCCTCAAATGTTGAATTATTTGTTAATAACTCTTTATATGTTAAGAGATATTAACAATTAAAAAAGTCATTTTGTCTCTTTAATTATTAAAGGGATTCAACGTTATACACATGTATATATACACAAGTGCATGTGACATCACAATCCTTGTGTAAGGTTACCAACCTTACAGATCATAAATCTCTGCTATATGTATTTATATATCAAAATATCAAATACTATTTACAGTTATTTCAAGGAACAATAAAATTTCAATATTATGTCTGCCGTAACAGGGTTAAATAAAATAAAAACTTATTATTCTTCGATTTGACTTGATTATTTGCCTACCAACAGCTACAGAACATTACCACAGTACTGACCTACTCAATAAATAACTGACGTTAAAATGCATTTCACGTCATACAAATATGGCCGACCATTTCTAGCGCTAAAATTACAATTCAAACTTTTAATTGCTATGTCTCCGTCAATATTTAGATATTTAATAAAATAGACACGCCAATACACATTTATTAACATCAATTTCAATCAAGAATTGAAAAATCGATCACTAAAAAATGAGGACACAAGCCATTAATATACATATTATTATCGTAATTGCGTAGATTCAATAAATGTGTTATTACCGGTCATGAAATAAATATCGGAAGCTTGATGCTAAAAAGGTAAATGAATTAATTAACCAAATTCTATGCAAACTGTTGAAACACACATTCTACTTTATGTCTAGTGAAATTAAAATTATCTTTGCTAACAAAACTCTAAAAGTATTCGATCGATTTACTTGAAATTTTGACACAACGTCGTATTCGATTTCTTTCCAGTTAATCGTCGCCTGTGTTTGTTTATGTGTGTTTTTTATTTACTTTCCCATTCATTTCATATTAGATAGGTTTATCTAGTTTTATATAAAAGCCTTAGAAAAGTTATTCACCCCGACCGCGCGAAGACTTAATAAAGATTTTAATTTATATACTTCTCTGTAACTTTATTTTTATTAGACTGAATTTCAGACTGTATAGATACTATTTTTAATTTTTTATTTATTTAATTACATTTTTAAAAAGTCATCAGAGAAGTTATTTGAACCACCTTCTTATTCCCTGTTGATAAACTTTACCCTTTATTCCATTTTAAAAAACGTTTCTAAATTTAGCTAATTTCTTTTCGTTCTTTAAGATGAAATAATATTCACATCTTATCGTTTCTTTTGATGCTATGAATGCGACCCACGCACAAATTATACAAATTGAGTTTACATTTGCAATTTATCTACAAAAATGAATACAGGGTTTGTGAGGGCGTATTTTTTAAGTAGGTGTTTGAAGGAGAACCGCAGGAGTATTTGTGAAGGTGTACATTAAGAAATTGACAGGAACAACTGCTATTTTCTTATACGAAATCAACATGCTACTATGCCTGGAGTCCCTTCAAAATTTCACTTGATTTCACACTTTCTTTGGCGAGAAAACGATAACGTGTTGCAATATTGAAATGAAAGATGTCAGTATGAGAGATGTGTGTATATCAATTTCCTCTTTATTCTTTCACTAAGCACTGATTCGCCCACGTCACTACTTTAGTTAAATTTCAGTTCAAATTATAATTGAATGATGACCCTAGTACATTTTTTTTTAAATATTTATTTGAGTGCATCAACTTTCAAAAGTTATCAGCACTTAAAAGAATATATACATTTACAACTTATAGACACGAGTATAGATATTTAAAATAAAGAGATTAAATTAGTTTTCTTGATAAAGTCAATTAAGGTTTTCCAGACTTTCCCTGCTTTCAAATATCTACCTGTATTCTTGATGCATATTACAGCCTTGTCTGTGCGACGAGTACCTTGAGCATCGAAGAAGAATATGCTTTACAGTTTGTGAGCTGTTGCTTTGTTCACATTTTGGTTGTGGTTCTTTTTTGAATATGCAGGTATGAGTAAGATTTGTATGACCTATTATGAGTCTACATATTATTACCCTAGTACATTTACATATTTTACTTTAACCTAAAATTTTATTATTCGATTATTTTGATTTAGGCAAAGTCGATAGTGAGTCGGGAGCCCGTTTCAGAATAAAGGCACAATGGGTCTAAATGTTCTACTTACGCAACTTTGTGGTATACTTCTAACCATATCTGCCGTATCAATGATACGGGGCCCTCGGGCTACAAGTACCCCAAACGTGTGTAAGCAAAAATTCGAAAAATGTTATCCACAATCTTACTTAAACTCGTAGGCCGTACTTAGTTTAGTTCTTAGGAGTATTAATTGTAAGTAATAACGTATAATCTATATATAATTATTTTAATACAATCTTCAAAGTCTTTGTTCCTTTTGTGAAAAATCTTTACCCATCATTTGGGCCACTCAACAAATTTTGGTACGGGGCCCGTCTAAGGCACGCTACTTTACTGCTTTTAACATATTATTAATGATAATGCTTATAGTTTTAAATGTCAGGATTGTTAGAAAGTCTTATATCTTTTTGATGTTTATGATAAATAGAAATTTAAGTTCTATAAAATATACGGATATGTTCTTGAAACTAATGAATTCTTAAAACAAGATGAATATTGCCTGCAACCGTTAGACAACTAGATGTGATATACTGCACAATCATAAATGTCAAAATGAGTAATGTCTAAAGATGTCGGCTTATAAAACATACCCATGTTCGTACGTAACAAGGGGTAGTAAAGTTATTATCAAATAAACGTAATTGTACTCGTAATAGTTGTAGGATGTTCAGCTACTTGTTATTATCAAAGGACGTCGGGACGCGTTGTGACGTCATTGCCGCGCTAATGTAAAATATTTAATAAAGCTGTCGGTTTTCTGAAGCTACAATGTTATAAAGTTGTCAAATTTGATAAAAACACTCAGTCACTTTCTAAGGCTATTGTGGAGCTAAAAGTAAAGCTTTAGATATTAATATAAAACGTTAAACTTATATATATATATCATTAAGTAATTATAAATTTTAATGTTATTACTATTATACTGTAGTATAGTCTAATTAGTTTAAATGCTCATATTTCTTTTAAGGATTTAATAAGGGTCAGATTAATGTCTAGGATATTTTGGTTAACGATAACTGTGTAGGATTATAGTTGTAGGCAAGACGGATTAGTAATTAGATTTAAGCAAAAATGGATTATAAATGGCGAGATATATAAACATAACGATTGGTTGCATCATTCTCTCTTGCAATTTTGTGTCTCATAGAGTGAGGACACGTTTTTGTCTCTGCTGACTAATATAATTAAATTAATATATTACTATAATAAATAATAAATTACTGGATGATAGGTAGGAAGGACAACATTAGTTATCTATACACAATAAACTGCTCCTATATAGGCAAATTTGGTTATATGGTATCTAACCATATGGGATGCTCAAAGAAAACTAACTTAGAATTTATACAACGTTTTTAAAATAAAGTACTAAGAGTAAACGCTCTTTGGTATATACGATATACCAAAGCGATCGCCACCTGGATCTCCAGATAGAGATCGACGCCGAAGTAATGAAAAGGCATGCTTCTAAACATCATGGCAGACTGCACTGTCATCATAGTGTCCTCAGTAGGAGTACCTCGTCATTACTCCGTCAGGTACTCCTACTGTTGGACAACCAAGCGATAACTAGAAGACTTAATAGGATGAAACCTTTCGAACTACAATGACAATTATAAAAGTAGTGTAAAAACAAAACTATAAATAGTGTAAATTAAGGAAATGTCAATGGATGATCCATAATATCGTATGTTATGTTTATGTGTATTGGTTATGGATAAATTTCTGGTTGTAATTACATAAATGAATAATAATGAAAATTAATATATGGAGTAGAAGCTCTTTTATCTGGCATTCTCATTCTCATCTTTAGTTTGGCACATTATATCGTCATGTGGTATATCGGACACAATTCATGTCTAATGTCATTAGTTCAGTGACGTCACTAACCGGGTCTTGTAAATAAATGTACTTTCTTCACTGCATTCGAGATTAAACTCGTAACGACTCAAGCTACAATAAAATCCATTAGCTTTGTCAAATTATTGACATCCTAAATATTCCGATATAATCAATCAATACGATTGTTATTAACATTTCACCATTTTATGTTATTTAAACTGCAACACGTTCGTATAAAAAATGCATTTGACTTTTAATTGAGTTCTGCCTGTGCACTGATGTGAACACTGCAACAGTATCCTGCTCGTGTGCTCACGACTGGATCACCAATCGCTTGGAAAATGTCAACCCCATCTACAAAGGTGGAATACCAAACCCCCAACCGTGTGTCATTGAAGTATACATATATATATATATATATATATATATATATATATATATATATATATATATATATTTATATACATATATATATATATATATATATATATATATATATACGACACGATGTGCAGCATGTGTGGCAGCCACACAGCGAGAATACATTACACTAAGTTGGTTATATGTAACCACATCCCTCGGAGAACGCAAGGCTCGGGTATTGTTGAACTAGGATTGAACAAATGTGCAACTTAAATGTTTAAGTGGTTAATGATGCAGAAGCATTGATTTTCTCTCTCTAATTAAGGACCATTTTTTAATAATATGTATACTTGTAAGTTACATTGAGTTGTTATTTTATTTCCAGGCATAAATGTAACGCTAGCAAGTTAAATCTTGCACGCTGCGTTACAATTTATATCTGAGAGTTAGAAAACAAACATTGGAATTAGCTTAGCAATGTTAAAACTTGCATTGTAAAGTTTCACTCCGACTCACTGTTTTGATATTTAATTTACTGTTTTTATTTAATATTGTAATCTAGATTTCAGGTTTTCGTTTAAGCATTCCTAGTCACATTTGTGTTTTAATTTAAGTTTAGTTAATTTAGTTGGTGCGTATGCATCGTTAGTAATATAAATTTTGACAGTTCGACAAAATTGTATGTGAAATAACTAAAATTGCTATTTTTAATAACAATTAGTAATAGAAATTGTTTTCACTTCTATATTTTTCAAAAACTGACATTGAACTTCTTTTAAAAGTAAATCATACTGCATTTTGACAGATTGTTACATTTTGGAGGTTATAATATAATATTTATTTATAAGTTTTATTAGTTCGTAACCAAATGGTTTTTTTCTATTTATGTTGATTGAACTATTAATATTTTTATAGCCTCAATTCTCCATTTTGTACCTTTTAATATTGATATTTGGTAATGTTATAATAATATACACCGCTAATAAAACTCGAAGACAGCAGCTTATATAATTCTGATCTATTCTCATATATTGCATATTAGAAAATAATAGTATTCGTATCTCAATATATAGTTAGCTATTTTCCATACTTGATGTCCCAGATGACTTAAAACTTGATAACTATAAACAAATACATAATCCTAATATAATCCTCCCCAATATAGAAACCCATTTCGTAATATTCAACGTAGCGAACCTAATCCTATTCATTCCTATCAAAGCTACGGTTTCCATTTTCTATTGCCAGTTCACCATATCCATTACTGTTACAATCTGGTGGTAGTTTTCACAACTACTAGAAGATTTTCACAAATTTCATGAAATAGGTTTTAATAAGATCGACACAGGTGTAGTACCCTGCCAGTTTTTCACCCTCTGTCTCTTTTAGCCTTGTATCTCTCAGCTACCCTCCTGTGCTTCTAATATTAAGACCTCACACCCTAACGCAGTTCTGTAAGCCCCTAGGAATATTGAAGGTAGCGTCTTAAGAAACCACTGAGCTGCTTGCGGGAGAGATCGTAGCTTCCTTATTGAAGTCTACTAGTTCCGTAGTGATTCATGACTAGCGCAATATTGTTAGCATACGGAAGGTCCATGTGCTTTTCAAGTAATGTGGATTTGCATACATTTATTGGGACAAAATATCTTGCAGATAGATTCCTGATCAACGTGAAGTGCTCTACTTTACAGCGGTGTAACTCCATATCTACCAGACTTACAAAAAAATATTGTATGCACGAATTGTAAGAAATTAAGTCTTCTATCAGATTGATGAAAACTATTTTTGTCCTAAAACATACTGGTAAAGAAATATTCCAAGAAAACATAAGATGAAGGCATAAACATTAAAAATAAGATTGATAAATAAAAATCAGTGCATCTAAATTAGTCAGAAAAGTTTATTAACCAGATTTGAAATAGACTATATGACTATAAACTACTAATAGTGCAGGCGCTATAGGTAGTTGAGTATGTAAAATGTGAAAACCGGCAACTATGGTCGGATTCTTATACCTGAGACCACAAATAATAACAAAACACATCTTGCCATCAGCTGTGATGGTCCCTTCCCGCTCCTTCACATCCCCTCTCCGATTAGAAAAAAGTATAAATTATTACTGAAATAATCATTAAAATGATTTTATAGATTGTACTCAATACATTTCCTTTACAAATAAGAGTAGAGGGGTAAAAAAAAATGGACCAAATATTTGATTGGCAAGATCCGCATTATTAATTTTTGACCTTTTCTTAACTTAAATCCATTGGTGGAATTCGGTCCTCACATTTTGCATACTCACTTACCTCGAGCGCATGGTCTATAAGATTTATGCCGCCATCAACAAGAAAATGATCCCTAGCATGTATGTAGAATACAGTCTGCACTTTTCAGCATTAATCGGTAAAATGTAGAGACATTTTTAAAGGGATCCAATATCTACTAATTACAATCCACAATTTGAAAGAAACACGTTTTACTTCAAAAGAATGTTGATGTCACAATATAAAATACTGAGAAAGAATAATCGAAAGACGTAAAAGAATGATAAATATTCTCCTTAATTTCTCGTTCCATCGCTATAAGTTTCTCTTAGTAGCTTTGATTCTACACCAATCTATTCAAGAACATAGCTCCTCAAATCACCAGTAAAACTCAACTGTAATTAATAATTCAACTATAAGTATTCTGTCAAAAAACAGATATTCAGTTTTTCTAAAGTTGCCATAGATTCTATCAAAGTTTAAGGCACCACTAAGTTTGTTATTATAAAAGTTATAAGTATACTTGAACTCACAAAAAAAACTTTAACCATAAAAAATCTGTCAGTAAGCATGCTTAATAAATTTACATAGATACGATTGTATTGGTGAACGAATAAAAAAAAATGGTATTTGCTTTTGCGGTTTTGTTATCGATTTTACATCCAATTGAATATTATCTTAGCACCGCGGAAGAACTAGGGGACTAGGGCGCTGTAAAAGTGCTTAGATAGATTGGAATGAAAAGAAGATTTTGAAATTGTGAAGGAATTATTTTCATTAACAGTCAGGCTTTAAGGAAAGCATCCAATGCATTGCATTTATCGTATCAAAGGTAGAAGAGAAGGAAAGTGAACTAATTGTGATCTTTTGTATTAAGTAATTGTTCGGGATACAAATTCAAAGACACAACTATCTGGTACGAATCATCATCTCTAAATATTAATTTTTGAGATAACGACGAAAAAAATATTCGAGTTACAAATGCTAAAAAAAACATATTTTCTCTAATTTTTATAAAGATATTTATCTTTGAAATATATTTTATGAAATTTTCATTTCAAAATATTGAAAATTCGGCGATTGGGGCCTTATTTTCGGTGATCCCTCGGAATTGGCGTTGTCAAAATAACTTATGATAAAAAACCAAATTATTTCTGTTTGTAATTTATATAGCTCGTGCTCGTGCCAAAAATAGTACTTTTTTGTACACAACTCTGTCAAAAATTCAAATTTTCTTTTTCTTTTGTCAAAGCACGAGCTATACTTACACTAACAGAAATAATTTGATTTTTTAATATCAGATGAATCCATCGTACTTTATTTTTCGAAGATATCTCACTAATGAACTGGACCATTGATATATAAGTTCAATTTTATAATACCATTCACTCTACCCCATCTCCACCACATTACTTATTATGAAATTCAAGTCAGAAGAAAGGCTTAAGTCTCTAATCGATTTCTTTTCTTCAACGGATACAAGAATAAAAAGCTTTTCTACAAAAGCTCAATTACTTTTTTCATAAATATTTTATCTCATTCGTTTAGAAAATCCAATATGTGTTTTACAAAGCTTTTCAAAAACTTTTTATTGTAGTGTACACAATTCAATTATACTAGTACATGAGATCTAAACATGAATTTAAGATGTTTTCATCAAACAACAAATCTTCAAACACTTTGACAGCCGCTATGATCACCGCCATTACAATACACCCACCACCCGTCCAGTAACAACACAGGGTGAGCTTAAAGTATTTGTTGATATTTTAAAGATCACAATTCATTTTAAATGCAACTTTCTTTTTCGGAACAATCAAGAACAAATAATCTAACTAAATCGGTAAATAACTCAATCAAAATATATATAGTTGAAATTACGAAAGTTTGGCAGTGACTCATGATTAAAATAAATTGTGCTGTAAAAGCACTGTCTCACTAATTTTTTTTATAATGTATATAAACGCATCGTATAAGCCTACCATCGGTAAAAGTCGCATGGTTTTCGAGATATCGTCAGTTTGAAGTCTCCATTTTGTACCATTGTTAGTGCCAACGTTTAACTTTAATGAAAAAAAAAGTGTAGTATTTTATATTTAAACTTGTTGGGAAAAAGAACGTTGCACTTTGTTCTATATTCGTATAAATCATAAAATGGGATGAACGTATGAACTGAGCAACATTTTATAACAGTGGTGTATTGATAAATATTACAGAAGAACCTTTCTTCCATGGTAATGTGTGCTAATACCACTACACTCTGCTTTAAAAGTCAAAGATCGTAAGTACCCAGTAAACATGTTGGAGTCACTTCGCTAGCATATTGAAGATGCATATGCCTTTTTTATCATGAAACAGTTCAGTTTCTCACAGTCGTTCATATATGTAATGTCTATTTTATCGGCTACAAATTTCAAAACCACTCCACCTGTCGGAATACAAATGAAGATAAAGTTGATGCGAACTATAATTGAAGTGCAATAGCGTTAGAAGCGTCACAAAACAGGACACGTCACCAAATTGTTTACTAGCTAGAATACATAAACGTATTCTCGGGTTTATGACATCGAGCGACTTGAGCCTTGTTTGCCAAGGCATATGTAGTTTTTTATAAAGAAAATATATTGCCCCTTTGTCTCTTTGAGTACCGAAAACGTGTATT